>VDFB02379711.1:158474837-158970504 GCA_007258455.2 Sequoia sempervirens
AAAGTACCTAATCACTACTCTAGTACCACTCTGATGCAAAGGGTCAGGGATCTTTGCAAGAAACACCAGACAACAAGAATAACAATGTTTCACTCAATCTCTCAACTAGGCACCAACCTAGAGATAAGGCCTCAACTTTGCACTAAATACTTAATTGTTTCCCTTATGGTTCCAAACCATTTAAATGATCTCAAAGGACTTAACCAAACTTTATTCAAAAGGTTCTCAAGCCCTAACCCTCTATTTTGAACAAAACTCACTTTTGCTGCTCAACTAGCCTTCTAGCCCTATTAGGCCTTTGGCGATGGATTCTTGACTTTTTCCTCAAACTTTGCAAATGAACCTCCAATATAATGGTTGTATCATATGTGTTTTGTGATGGATAACAACATATCAACTCCTTGGCATCACTTGTTTCAGACAATCTTTCTTCTAACCCTGTTGTTTCCTCAAAATTAGGCCTAATTAGCACTATTTTTCAAAGCAACCCCTCTTTAAACTCAATCCATAACCATGAAACTTTTAGTAGTCTCCTAAAATAACTCAAAACCAAGGAATCAAAGTTTTTAGATCTCCATGACACATCTAACATGCTCCAGCACAAACCCCTCTTCAACTTGCCTAAAAAACTAGGGCTACTTGAAAACTAATCTTCCAATCACTTCCAGAACTTGATCATTGACTCTACACCATTAGGAAAACATAATTAGTCGACCCAAACTCAAAAAAATGACCCTAATTAAGGCAGATCTTATGCTGCTACACTCTAGCCTCCATCTTCAAGCATTTTTCACAATGAAATCTTGGTGTACACCATTTGATTCTTCTTTCCTGCACTTTATATTGTTATTACAGTATGTTACATGTAATATGTGATCTATTTCATATATTTTCAGTCATTATACTCCATGAAATGGATCATTCCATAATTAAAACTCTCAAAACAGGGCAAAATCTGCACTTTTCCTGTGGACAATCAGCAAAAATGTGCAAGAATTGATCTATTTCCTTTATCAAAACATGTGAGTGGTGTTAAAACATGTAAATACAAATTACCAAATCATCCAAATGTAGAAAACTTCAATAAGATTCAATGGTTCATCAAAAAAACACAGAAAATTGCAAGAAAATAGAAATTTTGTTGTATTTTTTGAGAACAATCTATACAATTCTTTCTCCAATCACCTAACCTCCATACAAATGATTATTTTAGGGTTATAAACCCATTCTCAAACTGATCCAACTTATTTGGATTAATTACATTGCTTAATTTACTATAAAACTCTCAAAACCCCTTTTCCCGCCTAAACTAAAATTCAAAAATTTGAAATTGCAAACTTACATTTTATTAAAATCTATCACCTAAAAACTATTGGATATTCAATATCCAAGTTTATTTGACCTACTTAAAGCCTAAGATCACTAATCAAACCCATAGAACATAATTTTCCCTTTACATTGCATTTTTAACTTAGATTCCTTATCAGGAACCTTAGATCTTTCAACAATCTCATTACACTTATTCATCCCAAATGCCATTATAGGCTCCAAAAGGTTATAATTAATGTTTTGACTTTCTTGGAAGGTCCTCCTAACCCCTACACTCTCCTGGTTCTTGAAGTGCTCCTTGAAGGCCCTGGGTGCTCCTGCACCACCCCCATCCCAAAACATCACGCAAAACATTCTAGAAATTATGACATCATTGGCTCCAACACAACCCAATGTTAATAAGGTAAATTCATTTCTTAATGCTATTCAAACACACCCCCTTGTTAATAACCAAAACATGAATTCAAACACCACATTGGAACAAAACATACCCGAAAACCCATTACATAAAAATGTTCCTCTATCATTCCATTATGATCCATCATCATCATTTTTTCACACAATGCCTCAAACCCCTCTTCTCACAAATTCACAAGAAGAGGGAGATATGTTCATAACTGGGGGCATATTTGACACCACAACATTTTCACAAGGACTCACACCCCTTACATTTCCACCTCTTCCACCATTACCATTATCAGCTACACCACTCCTTGGTTTAGGGATTCCCCCTCTACCAAGTATCAATCAAACCTATATCCCAACCATCAATTAAAGCATTACACCAAACACTAAAAATTTTCCGTTGATATCACAACAAAAAATGAAAAATACAAAAGCAATGGCAACATCATCAAAGACCCCCTTAACATCACAAAGCATGGTCTCTCAAGGACCAATCACATCAACAACACAATCTATCACACAAAACACCAACACCACATTCACTAACACCATTCCAAATCCACCACCACCCCCACCACCTCCAACTTTCACCACATCAAGCCAATACAATGCAGCAATGCAAGCTACTTTCCAAAGAGGATACCAACAAGTTCAAAAACAAAAAATCCAAACAACTAGCTGCTCAACAAGCTGCTCAAACTATGCAAGCCACTAAAGCTGGCCAAGTTGCACAAGCTGCATTGCAAGCACAACAAGCACAACAAGCCCAAGCTTTATTGCAACAACAACAACAACAAGCCACACAAGCATTGCAAGAACAAAAGATCACTCAAGCACAACTTTTATTGCAACAACAAGCAGCTCAAGCACAAGCCACACAAGCTCAAACTCAAGTGCAAGCTTAATATCAGGCACAACAAGCCCAATATCAAGCACAAGCACAACTTCTTGCACAAGCAACGCAATTTCAAGCATTCCAGCAAGCATTAAAGCAATACCAAGAGTAGCAGGAAGCAACAAAACTGGCAGCCCAACAACAAGTGTTGTTGGAGCAACAACAACCACAACAACAAGAATTGTTGGAAAAACCACAAGCACAACAAGAAGCACAAATTTTAGCACAATAACAACAAGATCAACAACAAGTGTTGTTCATACAAAAACAGGTGGAAGCCTACCTCGCTTGGAAAAACATACACATACAATTGAACAACACACTGACCAATCCACCCACCCAACCCATGATTGAAACACCCAAAACACTTTCATCCCACCCCCTGATCCACAAAATGATGTCATGACACAAATCAGGTTGCTCTCGTAGCAAGTGCTTGACCTTCAATCAGGGCGAACAACCAAAATACCAAGCAACTTGTCTCCCTGTCCATTTGATAGGAGCCTAGAAATGAAACCATTCCCTAAGGGATTTGAAATCCCCAAATTTGATAAAAATCAAGGGATGGGAAACCCTGAAGATCACATTAGGGAATTCTAGGTTCATTGCATAGAAGTCACATATGATGTTTTCGCCATCTCACCAAAACTGAAGTCTAGCAAAGTTTATGGGAAGAAGAAAAGAAAAGGATGCAAACAGAAATTGAAAGGCAAAAGCAAGAAATTCAAGATATGTAGAAGAAAATGGATAAAATGATGAAAATAACTGGAAAGATAATGGAGTGTAGGCCACCACCTAAAGTATATGCAATGTGCCTCAAGGAATAGTTTCTTTGGTTCAAACTAATGAGGATTTCCAGAAATTTGAATCCTGATATTAAAACAGCCAAGGAATTCTATGATGCCTATGAAATGGCCCCTAATTGGTTGAAAAAATCCATGTGTGAACTTTATTTACATAGTTATTTAATTCCTGCAGAAACTGAATGGAACCCACTCCTTTATATAGGTGATATCCATCTAAGAGCACTTATGTCTTGGGCTGCAAATGAGGTCAATTATGGGAGACAATTGGAAACATATGAAGAAGTAGAAAGAGATGAACCTATTCTTCTAAGAGGTGAGAGTTCAGACCCACACACAGTTTTAAGAACCTGGTTTGAAGTTAATTATGGATGGAATCATGTTGAGGAAAGAGAAAATTTTTGACATCAGACAAAAGGTATACAGTGAGTTCAAAGAGCAGAAATATACATTTTGGAAACTCACCTCTTCCAGGATTAAGACAAGGTGGGAGAGATTGACAGTTGGTCTAAGAAAGATAGAGCCTCACAGCCATTTGAACTTCACAGTAGCACTAAGGAGAACAAAAAGGTACATGCAATTGGGTTTGCAAAGTAGATTTGAATTATGGATTCCACTGACCTTCCAACCCCTAGTTTTAATGTGGCCACTCTATCCCTACCAAGCCAAGGAAATCAATGAAGAAATAGAAAACCACAGATTTGAAAGATGGTAGTTTACCCGAGGTTTTTACTTCAAGTTTGGAACTTCGCTGCAGGGTCATGTTGCTCCAACAAATTTTAGAGAAATAAAAAGGAAAATCAATGCTGGAGGACCAACATTACAATAAGTAGGGGGCAGAATGATGTGCCTTAAATATGCTCATAGTTTAAAACTTTTGATACTCTTACTTTTGTTATTAATAGTTGTTTAAACCTGTTGATTAAAGACTTTTCGGGTAGTATCCTGTAGCAATGAATTCCATATTCTTGTAGCTGGAAAAACTTTATTAATTACCTTTTTGACCTCCTGCATGGCTGATGTATGCTTATGATTTTGGATAATGGAATAGGGTTAACATGTGATTAATGAATGGATGTCATGTCACTTGCGTGTATTCTTTCCTTCACCTCTGTCACTTATTGCAGGTTGTTGGAGGGAGCAGGAGCTGATTAAGTGCAAAGAATCTCAACTCTGTTGAAGAATTTTTTCCAGTAATAACTCTTTGACTGAATCTTTGGGAAGATGCTTAAACGGTCCTTTGATCTAGGGAGTGTGTAATGCTATATTATCTCTGGGTCATGTCGAGCAGATAGACTTTCATTTATGAATATCTGTTTTGCAGATTCATAATGTATTTATGATCATGACTCCCTCTGCTAGTTAGTTAGTTTCCTTTTTCATTTAAATAAATGTTCCTCCTGTGTGAGTGAATGAGGATGAAACAGTATGTGTTAAAATTAAGTTGAATAAGCAATAGAGTTCTGTGATAAGTTTTATTTTCAAATAGAGTAATCGATGTATCCTGGTTCTAAGTATGAATAAAATTCAATGAAGTTTTGAGTCAACTTCTTGTGTAATCTAGTTGATGCTTGCTAAGGGGGCCCACTTAGTAAATATTCTATAGCAAGTTGTAGTTAATTGTTCATTTCACGTTGATTATGAGTTAGAATCTATTTCTATAGATTTCAATGCAAACTCAGCTTTGTATTGTTCTTGCAGCATCGAGAATCCATCCCTGTGTCTGTTCCTACAGAATAAGGCCAGTTCATAGTTTGTCCTTTAATAATAGCTGCTATGATTTCTGTTTTAGCCGAGTTGTGTTTGAGTTAAAAAGCTTTACATTGCATTACTTCTAAGCATTTTTTTTCTATAGATGGTGACTAGAAACTAGTTCTTAGTGCACATACCGTGCTTCTCCATTTCAAGTATACATCCCCTGGTTTGACAAAGTAAATGAATGACCATAAGAAGATGTTAGTCGCCTATTGGAATGTCCAATTTCCAGGTTTAGTTCTGCTGTGACTATTATATACTTTTGTGGGCATGACCACCTGCCTCACAGTAGTGTTTGCATCTCAAAAATTCAGACACTACATGTTGGCTCACAAGATAAAGCTCATTGCAAAAATTGACCCCCTCAAGTATCTCTTATTAGAGGCAATGCTCATAGGAAGAATGGAAAAGTGGGTGATGATACTGTCAGAGTATGACATCAAGTATGTAGAGAGGAAAGCCATTAAGGTCCAGGTTATTGTGGATCAACTAGTAGAAGCACCCATGTATTATGAGAATCCTCTTGTCTTAGAATTCCTAGATGAATCCATTTTTAACCTCAACATAACTGACCATTGGAAACTATATTTTGATGGTTCATACACACAACATGGATCAATAGCTAGTGTTTTCTTCATCACCCCACAAGGGTATTGCATACCGAAGTCATACAAATTGGCATTTCTTTTCACTAACAACATAGTAGAATATGAGGCTTTGACTATAGGTCTCAAAATAGTAGTGCAATGGAACAACATAGGTCTCAAGGTGTATGGAGACTCTCAATTGATCATAAATCATGTCAATAATGAATATCAAACTAAGGATGATAAGCTCACTCCATACAGGAAATTGGTTGAGACTCTAAAGGAATCCTTCATAGACATAACATTTGAGTAGATTCCAAGAACCAACAATAGAGCAGCTGACGCCATGGCTACAATTGGATCCCTATTAGACATCCCTCACAACATGCTGAAATATGAATTTCTAATTGAACAACTTCTCATTCCCACATTCGAGGTTCCAGAATTTGAATATGTGTGTGTGATTGTTGGTCCTGGTGATCCTTGGTATCATGACATCTACATATATCTTCGAATAGGAGTCATACATGCTAACCTACCATCAAGCCTAAAATGAACCTTTATAAAAAAATCATCCATATTTGTGATCCTAGGTGATACCTATACCGTAGAAGCATATAAGGTACCTTATTGCACTGTCTAAATGTTGAGGAGGCATTAACCGCTCTAATCAAAGTGCATAATGGTATTTGTGGCTCAAACTCGAGTGGAATGATCATCACCAAGAAATTGTTGAGGATGGGGTATTATTGGCCCACAATGGAAAGAGAAGCACATGATCATGCTAAGAGGTGTATATAATGCCAATTGCATGGGGACCTCATCCATGCTCCAGCTCAAGAGCTCCATCTGATCATCACACCATGGCCCTTTTCATAGTGGGGACTCGATCTCATTGGAAAAATCACACCCACCTCATCCAATGGCCATAAATTCATTATAACTACAACTAAGTACTTCACAAAGTGGGTGGAGGCTATACCCATGATGTATATCACTGGAAAGCAAATCTCAAAATTTATTCTAAACTCTCATCTGTTGTTATGGGGTCCCACAAGCTATTATCTCAGATAATGGGACACTATTCAAGAACTAGGAGGTTCATGACTTATGTGAGAAATTCAAAATCCAACATCGCTTCTCCACCCTGTACTATCCCCAAGGCAATGGCCAAGCAAAAGCTACAAATAAAACCATCCTCAAAATCCTCAAGAAAATACTCAATGATGCAAGTCGTGACTAGAATCTGCACCTTAATCCTGCCCTCTGGGCTTATCAAACCAACATCCGCACACCCACCAATGCCACCCCATTCTCCTTGGTCTATGGATCAGAAGTCATACTCCCCATTGAGATCGAGCTCCCATCCCTCATAATATCACTACAAAACCTCATCACTGATGAGGATTATTGGGTGTCAAGATTGAACGAGCTAGACCTACTAGATGAGAGACACATAGATGCTCTGAACAATCTGCAAGCCTATCTGAATACACTCAAATAGAGCTATAAAAAGAAAATTAGAAGCAGGACTTTCCAAGTTGGAGAACTGGTCTTAAAAGAAAATTAGAAGAATGTCCCAAACCTAAGCAGCAAAGGCAAGTTCAAACATAATTGGTTAGGATCTTTCATCATCACAACAAATTATTAATCAAGGGCATATCAACTATCAACACCCGAAGGGGAACCTCTACAAGTGTTAGGATTTAGGTGTCATCAACCTTGTAAATCCTTTATTTTATTATTCTCCTAAAGTGTTTTGTACATTTACCCATAAGAGGTGAAACTGTTTGACCAACAGTGGTGAAAGAGACTATGTAAATGTAGTGTTACCGTTACCGTTTATCCTTATGGAAAAGGACAAATTAGCTAGGCGTCCCACCTTGGAATCTTCTAAAATAAGGTTGTGGGTCAAAATAGGGTGTTGTAAGAGCATCTATGACATGCATGCAAGTTTTCATAAGATGCTATGATAGTATGATAGATTCCCTATGATAGAATATGCTATTTTTAGACCCCAGGCACCCATGCATAAAAGATGCCTTATGACAACTGTAAGAGCATCGTAAGAGGCTATTTTTGGTATTTTTGGACCATTTCAAGGAGAGAGGTGTGGGTTTTCTAGGTGGTATTGCTGCCTATTGTTTGGTGAAACCATGGTGGTTTTCATCTTACAAATCTCTATAAATTGGGGCCTTGAGCTAGTGTTATTAAGAATTCAGTTTTGCAGGGGTAACAGGGTGCTGCTGGATTTACAGGGAATGATAAGAGAAGTCTATTGCTGCATGTAATATTGAAGATTATCAGTAATATACTTGCCTCTCTTTTGGTGGTGGAGTTTTTTCCCTTCGGGGTTTCTCCATATAAATCTGTTGTTGCATGTGTTATATTGTTCTATCTCTCTCTCTCATTCTTTCTTCACACTAAGGCTAAGGTTAATCTACATATTTCAGATTTGCATTCACACATTTAAGTTCATATTGCAAGCTTTCTTCACCTTTTTTTTCAACATTTGGTATCAGAGCTAACGGTTCTGTTAAGGAAGGGACGCTTTCCTTTTAGAGTGTTGAAGGTTTTTTGCTGTAGTGGGAGCTTTTGTGTTGTGGGTTTTGCAGATTTGTGAAAGATTGCATACCATGGCCTCCACCTCTCATCTAGATATTGAGAAGTTCAATGGAACTAGTTATGAGATGTGGAAGTTGAAAGTGGAGGACCTTCTTGAGGAAAGAGATCAGTGGTTACCAGTTTCAGTTGAAAAGAAGCCATCTACTTCAACCTTGTCAGATGAAGATTGGAATAAGTTAGACAAGAAGGCTTGAGGGACTATTCGGTTGTGTCTCACAGATTCTATCCTCCTGAATGTCTCTTCAGAAGACACATCATACAAGCTTTGGAGGAAGATAGGTGAAATCTACCAAACTAAGAGTTTGTCTAACAAGTTGTATCTCAAAAGATGTTTGTATTCATTAAAGATGAAGGATGGTGAATCTATTGCTGAACATTTGAATGCTTTTAATTTGATTATAAGTCAGCTTGCATCTATTGATGTTAAAATAAAAGATGAGGATAAATGCATTTTATTGATTTGCTCTTTGCCAAAATCTTGGGAAAATTTAGTTATTGCTATAACAAGTGGTGGTGCAGAACCTAAGTTGGATACTATTATTCCCATACTTCTTTCAGAGGAGATGAGGAGAAAGACCATGCACAGCGGCTCCCAAGATACCTTGCATGTGTGAGGTAGGCCCAAGGAGAAAGATCCTAAAGGGGATAAGAAGAAGGATAAGTCTAAAGGACGATCTAAGACCCCTGGAAAGAGTAGAGTGAAGTGTTGGAACTGTGGTAAACGGGGACATGTGAAGAAGGAATGTAGAAACAAGAAAAAGAATGCAGATTCCTCCACGGAAAAGTCCTCTGATAATGGTGATTCTGATGCTTTGATTATTTCAGCTAACACAGTTTGTAATGATGCTTGGCTTATTGATTCAGGTGCTTCCTTCCATATGAATCCTCATAAGGAGTGGTTTTCTACATACAAAGAATATGATGGAGGAGAGGTCTTCATGGGTGATAATAGCTCACAAAAGGTTATTGGTAAAGGAAAGGTAAAGTTGTGTTTCAGTGATGGGAGGGTTAAAACCCTTGATGATGTTTTACATATTCCAGGACTTACAAAAAGTTTAATTTCAGTTTCCAAGTTGAATGATTCTAGGATGCATGTGACATTTGACAAGTCTGGTTGCAGGATGGTAAGGGGAAGTTTGGTGGTTGCTAAAGGATCTCAGACAGGGAATTTATTTACGCTACATGCCTCTACTTTTTGTAACTCCTCTTTTGTAACTAGCGCTGAAAATGCATGTATGTTGTGGCACCATAGATTGGGTCACATTGGTGAAAAAGGTCTTAGGACCATACTTGATAAGAAACTAGTAGACGGTATTTCTGATTATTCTGTTGGTAAAAATGATTTTTGTGAGGATTGTGTGTTTGGTAAACAAAATAGGTCATCATTTCCTAAAGGAACTAATAAAGCTAATGGATTGTTAGAACTTATTCATTCGGATGTGTGTGGTCCAGTGGATACAGATTCTTTGGGTAGATCTCGTTATTATGTTTCCTTCATTGATGATTACTCAAGATATACTTGGATTTATTTTATGCATTCAAAATCTGAAGTTTTCACCAAATTTAAGGAATTTAAGGCATTGGTTGAAAAGCAAATAGATTATAAGATAAAAGTATTGAGATCTGACAATGGGGGTGAATATTGTTCTAAGGAATTTGATGAGTTTTGCAAACATGCAGGAATTGTTAGGCAAAAGACTACACCTTACACACCCCAACAAAATGGGGTAGCAGAAAGAATGAACCGTACATTAATGGAAAGAGCTAGGAGCATGTTAAGTAGTGCTAAGTTAGACAAATGCTTTTGGGCAGAGGCTATTGGTACTGCTTGTTATTTAATTAATAGATCTCCTTGTAAAGCTCTTGTTGATAAAAATCCTTATGAAATGTGGTTGGGTAAAAAGCCTTTAGTTTCACATTTAAGGGTCTTTGGTTGTGAGGCTTTTGTTCATGTGCCTCAAGAGAAGCGGTCTAAATTGGATCCCAAATCTCAGAAATGCATCTTTGTAGGTTATGGTGAAAATGTTAAAGGTTATAAACTTTGGAATCCACTAACACGAAAGATGATATTTTCTAGAGATGTTATTTTCAGGGAATTTAGAGCTAACTCTGAAGATGTGCAACCAAAGGAAAAGTCAAAACAAGTGCATTTTGAAACTAAGCAAGAAGATGCACATGTGGAAGAACAAAGAGATGGACAAGAAGATGGAGAAGAAGAAGAGAGTTCTGACGAATCCGTTGTAACAGAAGAAGTTGAAAACAATGAGGATGAACATGAGGAGGAACCTCTTACTCCACCTTTGAGAAGATCCACAAGACAATGAAATCCAGTTGACAGGTATAGCCCACCTGATTTTCGTTGTAAATTTGCTTTGTTATGTACTGATGATGAACCTAGATCTTTTAGGGAGGCTCTCTCTTCAGAAGAATGTGAGTCTTGGATGCAGGCCATGCATGATGAGATGATGTCTTTGAAAAACTGACACCTGGGATCTTGTTAGTTTGCCCAAAGGAAGAAAGGCCATTGGTTGTAAGTGGATATATAAAAAGAAGTTTGGTGCAGATGGAAAGTTGGAATGGTACAAGGCCAGATTAGTGGCCAAGGGCTACTCCCAGAGAGAGGGAGTTGATTTTGGTGAAATATTCTCTCCTGTTGCTAAGTTAACCTCTATTAGATTCATTTTATCCATTGCTGCTGCTTATGATTTAGAAATAGAACAAATGGATGTTAAAACTGCTTTCTTGCATGGGGATCTAGAGGAAGAAATTTATATGCAACAGCCTGACGGTTTTGTTGTGAAAGGAAAAGAACACTTGGTTTGTAGGTTAAAGAGGTCTCTATATGGTTTGAAACAGTCACCTAGGATGTGGTACCAGAAGTTTGATGCATTTGCATTAAATATGGGTTTTGTTAGAAGTGAAGAGGATCACTGTGTTTACTTTAAAGTTATTGATGATCAGATACTGATTATTGTCTTATATGTGGATGATATGTTGTTCATTGGTAACAATAAGGCAATGATTAGGGAACTTAAAACTCAGCTTTCTGGCACATTTGATATGAAAGATTTAGGGGCTGCTAAATATATTCTTGGGATGGAAATCATTAGGGATCGGATTCACAGAAAGCTTTGGTTAAGTCAGAGCAAGTATGTTAACACTATTTTGCAAAGGTTTAATATGCAGGACTGTAAACCAGTAAATATTCCATTTCCTATTGGTACTAAGTTGAGTTTAGACATGTTTCCTAAATTGGATAATGATATTGATGAAATTTCTAAAGCTCCTTATGCTAGTGTTGTCGGTAGTTTAATGTATGCAATGGTTTGTACTAGACCAGATATAGCCCAAGCAATGGGAGTTCTAAGCAAGTTTATGTCTAACCCTGGTAAAGAACATTGATCTTTTGTCAAAAGGGTATTCAGATATTTGCAAGGCACTTCTGATTACTGTTTGGTTTATCATGGTACTAACAATGTGTATAAGTCATTGGACAGATAGGGTTTTGTTGATGCAGATTGGGCAGGTGACTTGGATAGTCGAAGGTCCACTAGTGGCTATGTGTTTACTTTGTTTGGAGGAGCAGTGAGTTGGATGAGTAAAAGACAACCTACAGTTGCTTTGTCTACCACTGAAGCAGAGTATATGGCTGCTACACATGCCTCGAAGGAGGCAGTTTGGTTACAGAGACTTGGCAATGGTATTGGTTTTGATTGCAGGATAGTGAGGATCGGATGTGATAGTCAGAGTGCCATATGTTTGGCTAAAAATCCTATGTATCATGCTCGTACTAAGTATGTTGATGTTCAGTATCACTTTGTGTGATAAATGGTTGAGAATGGACAAGTCTTGATTGAAAAAGTTGACACTTTGCATAATGTTGCAGATTCTCTTACAAAGCCAGTCACCACGGAAAAGTTCTCTTGGTGCAGAAAGGCCATGGGCCTTGATCACTGTACTTAATTCTATGTAATTGTATCTCTATGGGTGTAATTTACAATGTATGATGTCAAGTGGGAGAATGTTAGGATCTAGTTGTCATCAACCTTGTAAATCTTTTATTTTATTATTCTCCTAAAGTGTTTTGTACATTTACCCATAAGAGGTGAAACTATTTGACCAACAGTGGTGAAAGAGACTATGTAAATGCAGTGTTACCGTTACCATTTATCCTTATGGAAAAGGACAAATTAGCTAGGTGTCCCACCTTGGAATCTTCTAAAATAAGGTTGTGGGTCAAAATAGGGTGTTGTAAGAGCATCTATGACATGCATGCAAGTTGTCATAAGATGCTATGACAGTATGACAAATTCCCTATGACAGAATATGCTATTTTTAGACCCCAGGCGCCCATGCATAAAAGATGCCTTATGACAGCTGTAAGAGCATCTGTAAGAGGCTATTTTTGGTATTTTTTGACCATTTCAAGGAGGAAGGTGTGGGTTTTTCTAGGTGGTATTGCTGCATATTGTTTGGTGAAACCATGGTGGTTTTCATCCTCACAAATCTCTATAAATTGGGGCCTTGAGCTAGTGTTATTAAAGAATTCAGTTTTGCAGGGGTAACAGGGTGCTGCTGGATTTACAGGGAATGATAAGAGAAGTCTATTGCTGCATGTAATATTGAAGATTATCAATAATATACTTGCCTTTCTTTCGGTGGTGGAGTTTTTTTCCTTCAAGGTTTCTCCACATAAATCTGTTGTTGCATGTGTTATATTGTTTTATCTCTCTCTCTCTCATTCTTTCTTCACACTAAGGCTAAGGTTAATCTACATATTTCAGATTTGCATTCACACATTTAAGTTCATATTGCAAGCTTTCTTCAACTTGTTTTTCAACAGTAACATCTTGACATGGTTTTTCAAAATTTGAATGAGGAGAAGTTGATGATAAACCTCAAAAAATGTGAATTCATGATAGAGAAGCTAGTGTATCTTGGTTTTTTGATCTCCAAAGGTTCATTGAAGATGGATCCCACCAAAGTAGAGTCAATTCTTAGTTGGAAAACTCTAGAATTAGTAGGGGAGGTAAGAAGCTTTCATGAACTTGCTAGTTTCTCTAGGAAATTTATAAAGAACTTTAGTCATATCTTCTCACCAATTATTGACACCATCAAATGAGATAAAAAGAAAATATTTCAATGGAATGATGAGGTAGAAAGAATCTTCCAATACTTGAAAAATAGAGTGGCACAACAACCCATCATTTCCTTACATCAACAAAGTCTTCATTATAGAATGTGATGCAAGTTGTTTTGAAATCATAGCAGTCTTGAGTCAAGAAGGCAGACCAGTGTCTTTCTTTAGTGAAACAATTAATGAAGCAAAAAGGAAGTAATCATCCTATGTTTTGGAGCTATATGCAATGGGGCAATCCCTAAAGAAGTGGAGACATTTCCTTTTTCCCAAGGAGTTCATTGTTTTCACTGACAACCATGATTTGCAATTTCTAAACAATTAATACAAGCTGAGTCACAGACATGCAAAGTGGGTAGAGTACCTACAAAGTTATACCTTCACAATCAAACACAAAAAAGGGAAATCCAACAAGGTAGAAAATGCTTTAAGATGAAGGTCAATGTTGGTGCAAGAAATTCAACTTCAAAGTGTGGGAATAGATGCCTTGAAGGGTATGTATGAATAAGATGATGACTTTAAAGATGTCTATGTTGTTTGTGATCAATTTAATGATGCTTTTCATGATGAATATTCTGATTTTCTATTGCAAGATGGATTATTGTTTAAAGGTGCTCAATTGTGTATTCCAAAGTCCTCCATAAGAACTAATTTGATAAAAGAGAAACATTGTGGTAGTTTAGGAGGTCATTTTTGGGTGGATAAGAAATTGGAATAGGTAAGGAGATTCTACTTTTGGCCAAATGTGCAAGTGGTTGTCAAAAAAATTATGGAAAATTGTGTAATCTGTTAAAGATCCAAGGGATCTAGTTCAAAGGTAGGTCTTTATCATCCCTTACCAATAGCTAATAGACCATGGGAGAGTCTCAGGATGGATTTTTTGTTAAGTTTTCCAAAACCTCAAAATGGTTATGATAGTGTGTTTGTTGTTGTTGATAGATTTAGTGAAATGGCTCACTTTATTCCATGCAAGTGCATAAATTATGCTTCTCATATTGTAGGGTTATTCTTCAAATAAATAGATAGATTCATGGTATCCCATTAACAACTGTATCAGAAAAAGATTCAAAGTTCATAGGTCACTTTTGGAGGACCCTTTAGAGGACGCTTGGAACAAGTTTGACCTTTAATAGTACTACCTATCATCAAAAAACAAATGGCTAGACTGAAGTTGTCAATAGATCACTTGGAAATATTTTTAGATGCCTCACAAAAGAACATGGAAAAGAATGGGACTTGGTTCTTCCATAATATGAATATTCCTACAATGATTCAATCAATAGAGGCAATGGGAAAATCCCATTTGAGGTGCTGTATGGTATGAAACCTAGAGGTGTGTTTGAGCTCAGGGTTTTGAAGCGAATGGAGAAGAGAAGTGTTAAGGGACAAAAAATTGTAGAGGCCATGAGGGAGATACACGAGAAAGTTAGAGAGAATCTATAGAAAAGTGTTGAAAAGTACAAGAAACATTATAATTTGAAAAGAAGGGATGTTCAATTCAAGGTGGGAGATCTAGTCCTTGCACATTTGAGGAAAAAGAGGTTTCCAAAGGGAAAGTACACAAAGTTGTTGATGAAGAAAATTGGGCCATGTAGAGTGGTCCATAAGTTTGAGGCCAATTCTTATGAGATAGAACTCCCTCTTGGAGTGGCTATCTCTCCTATTTTTAACATTGCTGACCTATACCCTTTCAAGGGATCTTTGGATTTAGGTACAGGTTTTGATGCAGATGTTGTTGATGAAGATTGGTTTAATGATCTACCACCTTCATATCCATTGAAGCTTGAATTCATTATGGAAACAAGAGAAACCAAGTTAATACCTAGTCAATTGGAAAGGATTACCAATGGATGATGCCACCTGGATGTCAGCATAGGATATCAAGAAGAATGGCACAATAATTCAAGACCTGATCTAAAGAGGAACCTGAGATTCTTTTCTCTCTAGGTGTATGGTGTAGGAGTACCATGTCAATTTTGGTCATTTGATGTAAATAGGTGTCTAATGTTGAGTATGATGTATTTAATCACATTTTTTATGTAATAACAATTGAGACCATTTTTGGTGTTTTAAGATCATATAGGGTCATGTTGTTAAGTTTTTCCAATTTTGTAAAAATGTTGCAAAAGTTGCTTGTGCAACTTTGCAAGTTTGTCATTTTTGGAAGGTGAATGATCATTTATTTGAATGGAAGTTAGGAACAATTAGTTTTCTATTGGAACATGTTTAAGCAGGCCTCACAAACCTTGAGGAAATATTCCAAAGTGATTTTGGTGGAAAAACAATAAAACAAATTCTATTTTTTGTGAATTTTCTGAGTTTTCTATTGTTTCTATAAATAGTACATCTTTGTACAGTTGATTTATGATCTAAAACAAATGTGAGAAATTAATGCAATGCATCTAATATGAGATGGTTATGTTTGTGTTGAATTTCATCAAGATTTAAGGTATTTTGAAGTGTTTTCCTAAAAAGCACCTATAAACCCTAAGGGTGAGGGTTCGAAGACAAAAATTATGGTTTGAAGCCCATTCCACCATTGAAACTTGGAAAAACTTGATGGAATGGAGGAATTTAGTGTTCTCTTAGTGATTTTGAGGTTTGTTAGAGTAGGATATGGAGTTTGGGGCAGAATTGACAAATCCCTAGCCTAACATCCTCATGTGTTAGGCTTAGGAGACTAGGCAGGTTAGAGATTTTGTAAGACAACAAATTAGTGATGAGTTGTGGTCATAAAAACTACATAAGGGGACCCTATATGATTTATTAGAACTTCTGATGTGGATATTTGAATATTGGTATTTTAATTTCATATACTTGATTTGGAAAAGTGGCCTAATTTAGCCTTGGAGTAGTGTAGTAGATCAAACTTGAAGGATTTGTTACAAAACAACCCTAGTCCCAAATTGGATATGTTAAGAAGTAGTCTAATGGGTATCTAGAATTATATTTGGTAAGTGGGTTTGAGGTTTCCTCAAAGTGATATGTTCAAGAAACTAGGTTTGGAGACCTATAAGGAGAATTGAGAAGTTGAGAAACAATGATAATTAGGGTTTTGAAACTTGAAAGGTTGATCAATTGTGATTGTATTCAAATACTCCACCCTGCTCTACATCATCTCTCCCCATTCTTGCATGCAGATCATCGGGTTGCTTAAACTGTCAAAGTTTTAGAAGAAACAAGCACTTTGAATTCAAGCCCTTGTAGGCTCCTCCATGCAAAATTCCACAGGAAAAGGTCTGTTTAGCCTAGGCCATTTCCAACAACAAAATATCATCATCCTCCTTGTTGGTAGGTTCTTCCCATGCATTTTCTATGAACATATTGGTCAAAATGCTCAAAATGACTAATTCTTTACCTCGTGTGGGGTTTCCTTTACAAGACACCATTTGTGGGGAGCCGCAAGACCAAAGCCATTATTAATGGAAAATTATATATGACTTTCCCACTAGTGGATTTTACAGCATTCACCTCCACAAGCACCAAATAACTTTGAACCAAAACCTTGAAAACCACTAAGTCCTTGGGTTCTCGCAGGTCCCTCCCTGTGGGTCATCATTAGTAAAAGGGTGAGCAACATAAGCCATTTTCAAATGGAAAAATCCCAATATCTTTCTTCTTGGAAACTTCCACCCCTACATTTCCCACATTCACTTAATGACAAGACATGATGATGTAAGCATCAACTCTAATACTACCACACTGACACGTTAAACAAAAATGAAAAATCTAATCTAAAACACTGATGTGGGTTTATCCATGTAGGTCGCCATGTGTGGGAAACCATCCTATCAAAGTCATTCCTTAACTGCCTGACACTTAATAGCACTCACCTCAACAACTTCTTCCTTGCCCTGCCCTGCATCACCTAAATGGTCACCTAAGGCTCAAAGTAAACTTCAGCTTCATTTCTCCACATGTTAAATGAGTTATTCCATGAACTGAACTTAGAGCATTAAGGTCTGAAACCTTTACGGATCTCCATGAGCCGAAAGTTGTCTCCTAACCACCTAACATAGATGGCATCCACATTAGTAGCACTTGCATACTAAGTTTATGCAACTCATAAAGTGATTAAATTTTTAAGCAGGGTGGTCAAACATGATTTTCCATCCTATTCTCCCCATGCTAAAATGAGAAACAAAATTTTCCAAGTATAAGGACATTGCAGATATTGATATGTAGAACTCCATCTGTGGAACGCCATATCCCCAAGGCCATAGATTAGTGACCTAACTTAAATAGATCTTTAAGCATTGGTGGCTTTCGCACTATCATTTTCTACTTGAGCCTGAGAAGCAAGTTTGACCAAGGAGAGTGATCCCAAGTGCCCCAATTTATATTTCCCACCTGACCTAATGATTTCACATTGTAGACATGTAAAATGGACCTAACACCTATCACACACCTTAAATGAAATTCTTGCATCATTGACATCATTATTATCAAGCATCACTACATTTCACATCAATTGCATTTGAAACCCTAATTTCCCCTTATTAATTGAATAATACAACATTATTTAATTAATTCACTTTTTCATCATTTTTTTTACTAATTAAATAAATTTCATTTATTTGATAAATTCCTAAGATCCTATTTGTGCTATTAATTGAATAATACAACATTATTTAATTAATTCACATTTTCATCAATTTTGACCAATTAAATAAATTTATTTATTTAATAAAGTCCTAATCTAATCTTATTTCATCCTGATTAGTTAAATAACACCAATTATTTAATTATATTGCTAAATCACCTTATTACCCTAACTTGATTGAATTATTAAATCATAATAATTTAATTAACTTACCTTCCCTCCAAATTTAAATAATTGAATAAAACTATTCAAAGCATCATCAAAAATCAAATCAAAGTAATGCAACTTTATTTACAAAAGTCAAACTTGATTGCACATTCAACTCTAAAAAGGATTAATTAATTAAATCAATTAATTAATCTTTCTCAACCACTTTCTTGATTGAGTAAATTACAATTGCTTGACTAAGAAACCTATTTCCTAACTGAGCAATATATTCCTGACTAAGCAATCTATTTCTCAATCCTAGAAATTATTCAATCTATTCCTCAATCACACTAATTATGTAATATATTTTGCATGGATTAATCATGTCTAAATCCTCTCAACATCTTCCAATCGTCGATCAAGATATTCTACTACGCAATCCTACTTGTCCATTTAAAATCACAATTTATGTATTAAAAACTTCTTTTCTCACAAAAATGGATTGAAGAATCAACTCATTTTGCACAACGAAGTACTACCAATATTCCTAATCACCATTGATAGAGCTCCAACATATCTCCAATCAACCAACACATGCAACACATCAAAGCTTCTCGTACACATGGAGGCTTCACAGTGATATTAACAACCCAACATCAAGAAAATACACTCCAACATGGGATGGAAACCTCTCTTTAGTTTTGAATTTCATTGTCATAATCATAGGATTTTAATTTCGTTTTCAATAACTTAGAAATTTATTTCATGAGTGTAGGAATATATCTAGATTAACTATTTTTTATTCAGATTAGATTCTATTTCAATTGCTTTTATCTTGTTTAATCTCTATGATTTTCCCCCTCACACATTCTAGCATGATTAGTGGGACTCGATTCCCCTACATTAATGATTTCATGATCAATTTTTGAACTTGCAGGTTTTGGAAGTTCTTTTGGAGAAATTTTCATGCACTGTCCCAAAAAAAAAATCACTTTCCTATCAAAATTTATGCGCACTTGACTCTAAAATTTGTACACTTCACTTTTTCCAATGCCTTTGTCTTCTAACAGAGGGCACATTTTCTCATTTCTAGAAATTTTTCTTTCTGACAGAGGGCACATTTGTTGATTTTTCTATTCTTTTACTTTCATTAACTAGTGTCTAAGATCTACAAGTGTCATATTTATTTCTAATGCTAACAGATGCTTGTTTGGAATGTGTGACAGGTATTAATAGCTATGTATGCAAGATTGAGAAAACACTAACACATTTTTTTGTAGGGGAGACAAATGGTCAAAGAACTCCAGATTTACAATAATTTTTAAGTTAGGAATCTTTTATTTTGGTGCATAAAAAGAACAACACATTTTTTTTAAGTTCTCTAAAATGAACCATTTCAATTATTTTTAAGTTAGGAATATTTTGATTTGGTGCATAAAAGCAACACAAATGAACACTTCATTTTTTTGGTTCTTCTAAAATTGAACCATTTCAAATCTTTCTTAAGTTAGGAATCTTTATTTGGTTCTTAAAAAAAACAACACAAATCAACACTTCATTTTTTGGTGCTTCTAAAATTGAACCATTTCAAAGCTTTCTTAAGTTAGGAATCTTTATTTGGTGCTTAAAAAGAACAAAAAAAATGAACACTTCATTCTCGGTGCTTCTAAAATTGAACGATTTCAAAGCTTTCTAAATTATGAATTATCATTTGGTGCTCTAAAAAGTTGTCAACTTTGAATGTAACACTTGAATACTTGATTTCTGTTTAAATGACCAAAATGAATTTCTTTTGTTAATGTGTGCTCACATTTATTTTTGTTGACCAAGTAAAGACTAGGATCAATTTAGAAACACTCAAAATTTGGGATTAAAAATGATCAAATAATTCTTTTGTTTTGCATATTTTCTATCTTAGTGACTGATATCCAAAGATACTTCATGTTGATGAAAATTAAAAAGAACTCTTGTTATTCTTTTTACACATTATTTTGGGGATATCACCATTTGTGTAATGCCCCGCCATGCAACCCCAAAGGAAACAAACATACAACCATTTAAGGCACAATTTTAATTTTTTTTTAAAAAGAAATAATATGCAACAACATACATCACATGAAATGAAAAATATAAGTACAACATATAACAAAGTTCCTTGGGGTCACATAGTTGCATCACTTTTCATAACACCATCTTACATTACATGAGGGATAGACATACTCTCAAACAAATGACCCGAACATGGATCATGCAATAACAATACGAAGATACATTGCTTCAAGGTTAACATCAACACAATATTGTTCCCCAACATCTATGGGAAGGATATAATAACATGGAAAGATAAATCTGAAATTGAAGGAATACAAAGCTATAAGCTGGATCGAACTCTGACATAACTTAGAATTCACTGCAACAGGTACATCTTTGTGCATCTCGACCTTTGGATGGGGACCCAATGGAGTGCGTAGCATGTTCCACCCAACCACCCCCATGCTTGGAGTAAACAAGAAGGATCCTCACCCAAGAAGTCAAACAAAACAATGGTAAACAAAACTCCACTAAAGAGATCAAATCACAAGGTACTAACCCATAACATTGCCAATACACAACCACAACAAGAGGAATAAAATAACCAACCAGAATCAATCACCAATATTATAGATCAACACTAAACATCCACAAGAAGTGCAAACAACAATATAATCCAAAGCTCTCCAAAAGAGATTTTAAAATAATCCAACAATAAAAATCCAAGGGCACCTTTCATCCACATCAACAAACAAAAACTATAATAAACAACTATAAGAGACAACTCCAGAGGCAACAGAACAAGAGAGACAAAGGGCATAGAGGGAGAGTGTCATCGCATGGCCTTATATGAATTCGCCAGACTACCTATCACAAGGTTCCGCCTCCATCTATTCATGGATTATCTAGACAACCTAGCTCAAGGAGCCGCCTCCATCTATGGTTACTCATGCGGAGCCACTTACCTTTCATAGAGACAAGGTAGTGACCTTACCAACCAGGTCTTCCCACCCGTCCTTAGCCTTTGAAAGCGCTAACGGCAGGGGTGAGGTGCATGTTTTTATCTTGTTATGTGTTAACTAACCCAACCCACTAGATACATTAATTAGGTTATCACTTATTTAAGGAAACTCTTTCAAGGGTGACCACTTGTACACTGGCCCCAAGAAGAGCCACTCTCCCCTACGGTTACTCTAAAATCAAAGAAACCAACAAGTGTACCTCAATCCTCAAGACATAAAGGAATTCTTTAAAACATACACATGATGCATGACCATCTTGTGGCTATCCAAGCATCAAAATCCATAAACTAGGAGGTACCACCCACACAAAAATTCATGAGGTAAGAAGATAGAGAAAAATGGGCAACAACAACAAACGTGCGCACACACACCCCCTTCCCCTAGCCTCTGGAGGAACATAAACAACTACCCAAGAACCACAATAACTCGAAATGTCCAAATCAAGTCATACTTCAAACTATACAAAAGTTCAACCTAAACTAAACATAAAACATATCAAATACAAATTTCCATCATTCAAAGTCAAGTTAAGTCACTTCATGAAATCGAAACAACTTCAATAAATAAAGGTCATCTCTCCTACTAGCATAATAACAAAGTTCAGACCCACTTGTAAACAACACCTTACAATTAACGTCGCAACATATGTCTACACATATTCACAGTCCTATCATGGAATAATTAAGAATGAAGTCTCTATTCAAATACTATGTCTCATTTATTCAAGTTTCTTAAATTACAAAATAAAATCAAATAAAGATATTGATTACTCCAAATTTTCCCTATTTCTAATTATAACTATTCTTGTAACTAATTAAATTAATAATAAACCAATCCATTAACACAACTTATTAACAGACATGATAAAGTAATTTCCCCTTGACAATATATGGTAACCAATTTTATTTTATTTATTTTTTTAATGGAAATTAACAATAACAACTAAGTTAAACTAAGCCTAAATGGTAATGACAAAGTTTCAACTCAATCCATAAGACAATATGCACAATGAATTTAATAAAATACCTTTCCAATTAAGAAGAAAATTTCAACTTTAAAATTTCTTAACTAAATAACATTTTCCTACACAACTAACTAATACGGATAGTTACAAACGGAGTTAGCATTTACTAGCTACCAAATTCCCATATACTATTCAATATATAAATGTTTTTATAGAAAGAAATTTTAATACGATAAATAGAAAGAAGCACAATTATCTTCTCATAACCATATAATTTTGGTGGTCTTTAAAACATTCTAAGGTTCAACCTTTCATAACTTATTCCATAAAACAAAAGCATTATATATATATATATATAATAATTCTACAAAATTTAACCAATATTCAGCAATACTATAATAATTTTGACAACTATTAAATCTGCATCTATCAGTTACAGAGAGACAGTAAATATCTTATTTATTCAACTAAATCATATTCAACAATCAATAAAATTTATTTTGCATACTCATAGATACATAATTCATTAAATATATATTTATATAGAATCATAAAAAAAAAAAATTTGCATATATATATATATATATATATTTCTGTCCAAACTGTACATGCACACAATTATATCTATATATGTGGAAAGACCGAAATTAAATAAAACAATTTCTAAATAGCAATCAGCAATCCAAGGAAAAGACGCAGTTGGATTGAGCTCCATAAAACAAAACACACGCCTTTTGGGAAGGAAACAGGTCACATCCATCAACATGAGAGGTCTACACAGTGATGGAGAGAATGGCTTGGCGAGTGGGAATAGCAGTTATTTCCAAATTCAAGACCTTGACATATCCATATGGAAGAGGAGAGGAAGGAATGTTTTTCAGCCAACAAATTGAAAGGTTGGCATTTGCATCTGGTTTAACAAGGTTTTCCCTCAAAAGAGTTGTTCAGAAACTCCAGTATGCTTAAATTAACAAAAACGCCTAAGTTCATCCCAAAGATTGTTACAAGAGATGTTATTATAAGAGTTATGTGCTATTCCACCATTTAGAAGGGTGCGGCATGAAGGCAGGTATAGGTCCTGCTAAATAATTCAAACATAAAACAAATCAACTTTTCCATCCCAAAAACTAACATGCAGCCGCTCTCACCAGAAGACATGAGCTCTAAAATTTGTTTCTCAATGTTCCCTACGCGTGGCAATGTTGGACGCTTGATGGCTTAGTATGCAAACTATTTTTGTTGTGGCTTGATGACACCCCTTTTCATGGTCTAAAACGGTTGCAAGGAGATTCAAATGGGTCTATTAGGAGGCTTACAGGAATAAAGAAGCAGATAAACATGCAACTGGAGAGGACGCATCCAAGGGATATTATCCCATGGCATGCAATGATTGCAAAAAAATTTTAAAACAAACATTTGCTAAGGAGCGACAATAGATAAGATACATACAGAAATACTAAAACCCTGGCGAGTTCATAAAGATTAGGCAGCGCACGGAGGTAACAGGAGCTAGCAGAAATAATTGTTTCGACGCACACACAGGTGTAACAAATCGACTCCTTCAGGAAATGGTGCTTAATGATTTTATAAGTACGGATGTCAACATAGATGTTACAAAACAGATCAAGATCACAATCACCGATATTCTATTAAATCAAATAACCTATAATCACTTTCAGCAACTGAAAAAAAAAAAGAGTGATCATACGCAACAATAGATAAATGAAACCAAGTCAAGAAGCTTCCAACCTGGAACCTTCCACCTCATTGACTGAGAAGACGGGGTTGGAACCAGCTTCTCACAGCCGCCAGATCCTTTTTAGAAAAACCTGATTCCCTCGTTGGTTGAAACCAAAGTCTAGCATTTAGATTCCCCACAAGATACAAATATCGCTCTCCTCATTACTTCCAAAACCTAGAAATTCTTTTTCCCTTCTCCAATTCAAAATAAAAATGCCCAGGGAAAAGAAACCGTCCCCCTTCTGACGGTAAAAATCTCTTTTTTAAAAACTCAGAAACTCCCATTAAACAGCAGTATACTTTTCAACCATTAGCTCGAAATTCTGCATGCACTCGCATGCCAAAACTTTCTATCATTTTTTATTGCTTTAACCAATCGTTTGAAATCTTATCTTTAAGCTTTAATAACTCAATTGAAAATCTTATTTCTTATACCTAATTTAAAAAAAATCATCTTTCATTCCATTTTTATTCAGCTAACAAGATCCCTTATCTTTATTTGATTTCTTTATTGTATTTAAATTGTTATCTTTTTCTAGAAATAAATTATCAACTATAACTAAATATTGATATAGTTACAATAACAATTAATTTATTTTAAACAACCTTGAAAATTTAATTTTAATTTAATTAATTATCTTCAAACAACCAATAAATTATTAATTATTATTGGATACCATTAAAACAATATTTTCTTTATTTTATTTTATTTTAAAAAAATTAATTACTTTATTTAATAATAAACTATTTACTTAATATTTCAAAAGAAACTAATTTATTTAATTATCATTATAATCTTCAATTTTATTCAATTAATGCTAATATAATTAATTGGGTAAATAACGCTATCAAAACATTACGTTTATCGCCTGAACCATTAACACACCAATCGACAATAACATAAATAGACACTTACCCAATTATCCAGACGGACTACCATGGAGGGGCACTACAATTTGAGGTGCTTAAAAAGAATCAAATTATGATGAATTATATTTTGTGCATTCAGTGTGTCAAAAACTAGAGTGTTTTATCCTTTTCCTTTGCATCTTTTTGGTGATCTTGGGTGACGTGAATTTTTTTTATTTTTTTTCATTTTAGTCATTTTATCTTTTATCCTTAGAAAGAATGCTTGCTTTGAGACACACTCACATTAGAGAACTCGTTGCAAAGTTTTGAAGTACGTTTACTGGTGGGCTATATCAAAGGTTGCAAAATCGTAAGAAAGTAGCTTCAAAGTGGGCCGACAACAAACTACACCTAATCCCATGCCTTAAGTGGAATGAGAACAATTAGAGGGCCATAAGAGGCCAGCATATGAATGTTGATTCCTTGTTCACAGTTTGTTATCGTTAAAACCCTTGTTTATTAGTGGACAAACAAGTCCAAATTTCAAGCATATTTTAAAGTAGTGCATTGGAATAGTACCATTACAAGAAGTTACTTACCACGTTTGGTTTTTGGTTGAAGCAATAAAGAAAATAGGGAAGGGACTCTTTTGCTTGGCATGTCAAGACAGTACATTTCCTTGGCATAGTTTATTTGTCCATTACTTCTTCATGGATTAATCATCGCCTAAAGGGATGATTGGTAATCCTATTGAGAAATGTGTACCCACTTGACATAAGGTTGTAAAATGCTTGTGAGTCAATCCAAACACAGTGCGTGATTCCAAAACAACTCAAACAAACATCAACAGGTTTATCAAAATATTAAACACTTAAAGGTTAGTGTGAATAATTTGAAAAGAGCCCTATTTTTGTACTCCCTAAAAGATATCCTAAAAAAATATCTTTGAAAGCTTTCCAAACATTTAAGCTTCGATTTCAAGTCACACAAAATCTGAAGTTAACATTGGAAAAACTATGGTTTTTTTAGGTATCTTAATTTTCACTTAGTGGAAAGAAACGTACCTTCAAAAGTGATAGACATTTAGATCCAAAATTTTTGTTTGTTATGAAAAGATTCATGTCAATCCATAAAATTTTAGTAGTATCACTTGTATCCCAAATATAGAACACTTGAAGAAACAAAACGTCCAAAAAATTGCAAAAAAAACATCAATGCTACTACCAAAATATTGAAGTTGGAAAACTAATTTACACAGATTTCTCTTCTACTACTATTTCTAGTGCACTTGATAAAAATTTGAGTGCACTTGCTAGAAAAATATCACTTTTTCTCTCTATCCTAGAAAATCCATTGATGAAAATCAATTGCATTTGATAGAATTTGTGCACTTGAAGAAATTCCTGCGTACTTGCTTCGTAGAATCTAGTGCATTTTCCTAAAAACTACTCACAACTACCAAGAAAGCTCACTTTTGACTAAGTAACCCACCACTTTTAGCAGAAACATACAAAGGTTGCACTTAACATTTCAGCTCGCACTTGCTTCTGAAAAACCAGTGCACTTGACTAACAATCTACTCACACTTGAAAAATCTGCTAACTTTTGATCATAGTTTGGTGCCTTTACTCAAACACCATCACTATTTCTCTCTCCTACTGGAAAATAGAAAAATTATACAAAGCTTGTTACAAGATCCTTGTAGAATAAAACAATTGGAAACCAAGATAATTCATATAGTCCTTCATCCATTATTTCCATCCTACTTGTTAGAAATCAAAATCAAAACAAACCACTTGGATCATTCCTTCACTCAGATGTTTAAGATATCAATAATTTCTTAAACTAAATAGCTAGTTCAAGTAAGATTTCTCACAACATATCCTCTAGACAAGGAAGTGAAATATCAAACCTAGTCCTTCAGCATTTTGATTTATGAAAGTAGTACCATTCCAAAACAACACTCAAACCTTAGGGTCTTGAACTTCATAGCAACCATCTCAAAACACCATCATACTTTATGACCATCTGGTGACTGAATACTCCAGTTTTAAAACCCAACCTTGCACCACCAATCTTACAAATGATTCTCACACATATTGAAGATGAACAAACTGATAACATTAGTAGTTTAAGGACCTTCATAGTTGACAAGAACGAATCAACAAACCAATGGAGAAATGTAGTGAACATCTTGGATACAAAAGAAGAGAAAGCATATCTAACAACTGAAAGACCTATGTTACCACCTCCTACATGGCAGTAGGAACCTACCCTTCATGATCTATGGCATAAACAAAATTCTTAGATGAAAATACATATTACAACTTTCAAAAAACTATCCTACACTAAATTTTTCCAAAGGGTACATCTTGAGAAGATATCGCACCTGTCAAAATTGAATAAACCATTTCTATTTATGCTTTTCAATGGGACAACCACCCTTAGATACTTAATAGAAAATCCTAAAAAAAAAATCCAAAAGTAAAAGCATTCTTTTTCCATAGCCAGGAGTCATAAAATATTTACAAAAAGCTTGGCACTTGTTTATGACAACAACATGATCACAACATAAGAAGAATTTGGAAGAAAAAAAGAATAAAGTTAGCATTCCCACAAAAAACACCAAGAACAAAGGAGGCGGCCCATGGGGCTATAGGCCGAGTGATCTTGAAACCATTCAAAGGAAACCCACATACATAGAAAAATTTAGTGAGGAGGAGCTAAATCAAAAATGAGAAGAAGAGGGGGAGGCAATAAACCAAAACCTTAAGGCCATAGTCATAGAGGAAGAAGATAATGAGGAAGAGATAAACGACGAAGAACTTTTTCAACATTCCAACAATATCAAAGTACTCAAGCTCATGGAAAAATTGTTGCAAAAATATCCAAACTTCTAGTTCTTCAAATTAGCACAAAGTGGTGCTAAATTACCTTTGTACTTTAATGTAGAAGAACTTAAGGATCCTAATATTACCCTTAGGGGATAATTTGGTTGTGAGGTAAATATCCAAATCTGTGGAGGTACCAAACATAACACTTCATACTTTGGTCCTTCACAAAACTTGTAAAATCAGCCAGGACAACTTACAAATCAGTACCACTAACAAGGTGTGCCACAGGGCTCCCTTCCAAATTCATCCTACCTATAAGGTGTGCCACAAAGCCCCCTTCCAAATTTTTCCTACCAACAAGGTGTGCTATAGGACCCCCTTCCAAATTCATCCTACCAACAAGGTGTGCCACAAGGCCCCCTTTCAAATGCATCCTATCAACAAGGTGTGCCATAGATCCCCCTTCCAAATGTATCCTATTAACAAGGTGTTCCATAGGGACCCCTTCCAAATTTTTCCTACCAACATGGTGTTCCATAGGCCCCCCTTCCAAATTCTTCCTACCAACAAGGTGTGCCACAGGCCCCCTTTCCAATTTCATCCTACCAACAAGGTCTGCCACAAGGCACCCTTCCAAATTTGTCCTACCAATAAGGTTTTCCACATGGACCCCTTCCAATTTTTTCCTACCAACAATGTGTTTCATAGGGCCCCCTTCCAAATTTATCCAACCAATAAGGTGTTCCATAGGTCCCCCTTCCAAATTTTCCCTACTAACGAGGTGTTCCATAGGTCCCCCTTCCAAATTCTCCCTACCAACAAGGTGTGTGATAGGGCCCCCTTCCAAATCCATCCTAACAACAAGGTGTTCCATATGGCTCCCTTCTAAATTTTTCCTACCAACAAGGTGTACTATAGGGTACCCTTCCCAATTCATCCTATCAACAAGGTACCCTGCCAACACATCACCAAGGTAGCCTTTATTACAATTCATCCCATTAATGAGGAGCCAACCCTCCTCATCAAAAAGAAGCTAAAACTTCTTATATTTAGTAAGGATTTAACCCTCCTTATGCTCAAAATAGTCACCAAAGTCTCGTACCTCAATAATACCCAAAAATTACCAAAAAAACATGCTAGGAATGCAAGGATATTACACATAGATCCAAAAAAGAACATACTGAAAACAAATATGGAAATACAAATACAAGAAATGAAATAAAGGATATCAAAAATGTTAGTTGGAAAAGCCAAGAAAACCTACACCCTACGTGGCATATGCCTATTTTCATTGATCAATCAATTATGATGATTCCCTTTCCAAAGAACTTTGAAATGCCCAACTTTGAAAACAAATATAGAGGAAGGGGAGATCCTTTTGAACACATAAGATATTTTTAGTGGAATGCATGGAAGTGTAGAATAAAAGATTCCTACTTAATGAGACTCTTCCTATGCAGTCTCACAAGTCATGCCACGGAGTGGTTTTCTCATCTACAACCCAAAATCAAGAACTTCAATGAACTATCTAACAAGTTCATAACTCATTTCACATTGAACATAGAACAATATGTCACCATTACTAATTTATCCAAAATCAAACAGAGTCAAGGGGAAAAATTTACCTCTAGTTGATGCAAGTGGCCCATTCTTAACAAGGAATTGGTGGATATATTTGTCTCAAATGTTCAACCAGAGATCAACTACCAACTTACTATGTTATGCCTAGATAATTTTGAGGAAACAATTTAAAAAGGAATAAACATCGAGTGAGCTCTCATAGCTAGGGGATTCATCAAGTTGAACACATCAAAGGACAATCATTCTAGTTCAAATGATACACCTAGAATTTGGGACAAAAACAAGAATGTTACAAATGATGAGGTAGTGGATGCTATAGTGGTATGGAATGCACCAAATTCTAACGTACAATAGAAAAAAACCACAAGTTTCTCAAAAAAACTATGTTCCCAAAAATATGCCAAACAACCAACTTAACTATCCCCAAAAAAACCAGGCAATTAACCAACAAACAAATCAAGGAGGATACCAGAGATAGTACCATCAACCAAGAAGAAAATTTGATGCATTGGGAGAACCACTAGAAGTAGTCATGCATAAAATCATGCAACAAAATATCATCAAGGTCATTGAATGCCCTCATTATGAGGAGTTTAGCTTCAAAACACCATGGTATAATGAGAAAGACCTATGTGAATTCCACAAAATCAAGGGACACACAAGAAACAATTGCTTGAGACTCAAGCACATAATACAATATCTAATCAACAAAGGAGAAGTGGATGTGCAACATCATCCCAAAAACAAGGACCTCTAGATCTATTCCAACCCAATCCCAAACCACACTAGAAGGAATGATAAAGGGAAGGAACAAGACTACCATAATTCCAATTACACATACAATGACATAGTTCTAGGTACCTTCTCTCAAGAATATGATAATAGGGTAGACGTAGTGACTATACAAGGTGGAAATAATTATTGCAATGTAACCACTTGTACTATAGAAAAAGGGCCCCTTGTCATTTTCATGGCCTTTTAAGTCTTTTTTCATGATGTTTGATCTATTTTTCTCTGATTTAATGATGTAACAAGGCTTGAACATGCATATTTAGGTACTAAAATTCAAATAATGACGTCTTGTTAAGGTGTTGTGAAGTGTTGTAAGGAATTTCTACAGTCTTCTAGACTCTATTCATTACAATTCACCTAAAATCACCTTTCCATCACTTATCAAGTCTTATTTTGAAGTGTTTTAAATTCTTGCAATAATATTTCATGCTATGCTAGGCACAACTTTAATATTAACACCTTTCTTATGCCTTATTTGACCCTTTTATACCCTTATAAGCTTTAATTAAGTTTATGTTTGAATGTAAACCCGAAAAAACAACATTAAACGTGACTTCATTTCCAACATCCATTTTCAGGTCTTAGGTGGGACCCATTCACCATGGGTGGCAAACAAGTCCCCCTTGGCTCCAAATTCAAAAAAATTCAAAATTCCTTTCTGTTTTTTATTCAAAATCACTTGATGTCAGTTTGTGATGAGGTATTAATAGGTTACTAAGGTAGAAGATTTATAAATAAGTGTTTTTACATCCATTTTATCCCCCCCCATTCAACCATTCATTCAACATTAAATTTCATATCACATTCAAAAATTCAAGCACCTTACAACATCAAATCAAGCATTAGTCAAGCATTTTGGAGCATCCATTGATACAACTTCATATTTTCATCAACAAGGGTTTGGTAAGTTGATAGCATTTGCATGTTATTTGTTTATCATTCTCCTTCATTTCATTATTTCATTAAGGGTTTGATTACCAAAGTGGGGTTTGACTAAGGAAAACCCCTATTTGTTAACCATCAACCATTTTCCCCCTCTTGCATGTGTTTTTGTAGACTTTTGTGTGTAGATTTAATAGGCATTTAGGTGTTGAATATTGGTCAACAATTCAACTAGGTGTTTCAATTCAAATCAACCATATTTCAAGCTTGGAGAAGGTTTTTTGTCTGTTTCCTATAGAATTTAATTTGGCAACCTCACAAGTAGACATTTCTAAATCTGGTGTTGTAGAGTTGTCTCCTGATTTCTCAAAATTTTGGGAGAGGACTAATTCACCACCAATAGCGAATGAGTCCCACCTTAAGACTAAAAATCTAGATTTTGTTAGATTCTGGATCCGAATGGTCAAAAATTGGTTCCTAATAGTTTTCACCAAAAACATGACTAATTCGCCACTCTAGGCGTATGAGTCCCATTATTTATTTTTAGTAATCTTAGACAACATTCAGAACATTCTAGATTCCTCAAATCTTGTCCAATGCACTATGATTTATCCTTTCTCTTTATGTTTTTCATTTAGGTGTAACATCACACATAACATAATTTGAATGAACCCTTTAGCATTTTTGGCCCTACCTCTCTCCTTTTAGGTGAAAAACCCTAGAAGGGTTAGAAAGGTGCATGGTGCCAAAAATCTACAGTTCATTTTGGTGAATCTACATTTTGAACACTTTTCATTTCTAAAATCAATTATATTTTGCATCCTATATTACACTTGGATTAACATTCAATTAGGGTATTGTTTTGTTCTTGCATCCTAGGACTTTTCATATTGCATTAGTGAAATATTTGTTTAAATTTCATTTGTGCTTTGCATGTCATTGAAAAAACTAAAAAAAAATCATTCTACATCCTTAAATTGCATTCTGAAGAGCATTAGAATCATATTAAAATTTCTGAAAAACACAAAAAAAATCTCATAGTTGGACTCATTCGCCCCTAGATGAATTAGTCCACCTGCACTATTCATATTGCATTTTCAAACATTTTATGGAATTTTCCTGCATTTTTGTTTTCTATAGTTACTTCTCTATTACAGTTAGCATAATTTTTTTTATTTGCATTTAGAACTCCTAGATTTCCTTGCATTTACATTCACCCCATCTTTTGTGGTACTTGTATGAGTTTTTGGTGGCACCCCATTGATAATACTTTAGTGAGACAAAGTTTGAGACTCATGGCTTCCCGCAATAGCACTTTTGTTGTGGACCTTGGGATCTCAAGAGATCCTACTCCTAGTATGGACAATGGTGCATTAGGCATTGACAATACCACTTCTTTTCCTTCACATTTCCATCCAATAAATGTTGACACCCAAAAAAAATTCATCCTGCAAGAAAAGGTCATTAATATTCATGAGGATTTTTTGCATTTACAACAAGACTTGTCCCTTAAAAACATTGCCACCACCACCATACCTATGATTGAAAACCTTCATCGTTTGATTGTAAGTGATGATGGCTTGCAACTTATGAAGATAATTTCTGAGATTTACAATAAACATACTTCCTCTATTACCCAATCTACAAACATTCCTGTAAGCCAAGGAGGACCTCAAGTTCCTCCCCCTTCAACCATTGCATCCATACCAACTTATACCACTCCTCAAGTTACAACAACTATGCACTAGGTTAGTTATGTGGCTCCTTCTTTCCCACTTCCAACTTGAATTCCTAGTTCTCTTGTGGCCTCACAAGTCCCCTCCACCACCTTCACACCCCTTAGTATTCCTTTCACTTCCCATAATATCACATACACACCATCACCATTTTCCCTTTCACCTCAACCCACTTACCTTGACCTTGTTCTTACACAACTCCTTAACACCATTTCATCCATGCAACAAAAAATTTCCACCATTAGCCAATGCCAAACCACTCCACCCACATATCATGTCTGTAGTAGCCCCTTATCCTTAGAAATTTTACAAACCCCGATGCCACAAGGGATAAAAATTCATCGGTTTGAGAAATACAGAGGTAAAGGAGACACTATCAACCATGTTAATGCTTATACAACTTTATGTAGTGATTTTGTCCTTGACGATAAACTCTTAACTAAAATTTTTCCAAGGACTTTGAAAGATATTGCCTTAGAGTGATTTTATAGCTTTCCCAATCATTCCATCTGATCCTTTAATGAATTGGTGGATGCTTTCATAAGTCACTTTCAAGTTCACATGACACCTAAAAAGACAATGGTTGACCTCATGAGATGTAGACAAAACACAAATGAAAAATTAACTAATTTTATCTCACAATACCAATCCTTGTATGCTCCAAACACCAAAAAATTTGCAAACCAAATAGAGGCTTTTTATAGTTCAATCTACCTCCTCAACCACAAACACCAACCCAACTAGTCCAAAATCCAATGGAATTTGTTAACAAAGCGGTGCCTTATACCTATGGGGACTCGAAGAGACAACTTACACACTTACCTGATACCCTCCATAACACAATGAACCAATTGCTTCAACAACACATGATCACTTTTGATGAGTCCAATTTATGACTCAATTTCAATAGGATTTTATTGTCTATTTTTCATAGTTTTCATAGACTTTGATGCTTAGATGTTGATCTTTTTATGATATTTCCTCAAAACCATAGACATTGGGAATAAGCTAATTTTTACAATATTTAATGGCATTGGCATGCTATATGAACCATCTACGTTGATTTTGCATGTGGATTAATGAATGCTACTTTATGATAGTTACAAATATGCAATTGTTGTGCATACTAATATTGTCTTGCAGATATAATTAGCCAACTACACAATTAAAGAAGATTATGCCAACTAGTCCTTCACCATAACGGTTAACAAGGTGGTCATGCAAAGGTCAACAAAGGGAAGACTATCAACGGTGGGAGATTTCTCATTCAAATAAAAGTTGCAACCACCTTGGAAATGGTCATAATTATCCATTGAGAGAATATAGGCATAATTGTTGTGCTAAATTTGTTTTGAGGCAAGCATGTCTGACCAGATTTCAAGCATGCATAACTGCCTCTCTACTTTTCACACTTTCCCTAAAGTGGCGTCATTCCAATTTGTTGGAGTTAACTACCTTGGTAGATGATTAGTTAGTATATTTTCTCCCTATAAATAAGAGTTAGGTTCTCCTTCAAAAGAGGTTGCTTAATTTGATGGTGTGCTCGCATTCTTAGTTTTTCAGTAATACAGTCAAGATGTTCTATTATACTTGTGCTTTCTAATGAATAAAATGAGTTTATAAGTTTGTGCATCTAAACTTACATTTGTATTAATGGATACTCATCCAAGGGTGACCACCTAGTGAGCATTCCATCCTTTAGCATATTTATTACTTTCTATTCAATAATTAGTTAAAAATCTAGCACTGGCTGTTCCTACAACCACTAGAATTCCATTATGTGACTATTCCTATAGCCAAAGCAGACATAGTAGTTTCCTATTTTTTTCTCATATTTTCATTTCTATCATGCATTTTGGCTTAGTATAGTTTTTGGTTGATGCTCAACACCTATGTTATTTCTTTCCAAGCAATTTACCTTCAGCATTATGTTTTTCCTAGTTGTAGAATGAATATGGCTACTTTGGATCCTTGGTGCACATAATGTGCTGAGCCATTTCAAGTTCACATCCTTGGGTTGATAAGTTAAATGCACCTTCATAATAATTGAAATAGCTATTCAAATTAGATTTCCAATCTCTGAATCATAGTTGTAAGGGCTTAGTTGTTAGCTCATTGTAGAAGTTCAACATTTTTTGTGTCATTGCTAGAAATAGAAACATTTATATGGACAATTTCACCACCTATGGTGCTAATTTCAATGAAGCATTGGAGACTCTCAAGAGAGTCCTACAAATATGTGAAGATCCCAATCTATCTCTAAATAGTGAAAAGTGTTTCATGATGATGCAAGAAGGTGTAGTTCTTGACCACTACATCTCTCACAAAGGAATTCAAGTAGATCTTGTAAATATTGAGGTGATCACAAATCTGCCTACACCTACAAAACAAAAAGATGTTAGGAGTTTCTTGGGCCATGAAAGCTACTATAGGTGTTTCATCAAGGATTTCAGCAAGATAGTAGCACCACTATATACTCTTCTCACTAAAGATGTTGAGTTTCAGTGGACTGAAGACTGTGATAAGGCATTTTCTGATTTGAAGGTAGCTTTGACTCATGCTCATGTACTCAAAGGTCCTAATTGGGAGCTTCCTTTCCACATCTATATAGATGCATCAGACTATGCCATAGGAGCAGTCCTAGGAAAGAAAGGAGTTATTGAAAATGCTATTTATTTTGTTAGCAAAAACTTGCAAGCAGTTGAATTCAATTATACAGTAATAGAGAAAGAAGTGTTGGGAGTGATCTATGCCCAAAACAAATTCAGAAACTACATAACAGGATATCAAATTCTTGTCCACATAGATCATCCAGCCATTAGGTATCTCATGAATAAACCTCTGATCTTAGGTAGGCTTGCAAGATGGCTATTGTTGATGCAAGAGTTTGACATAACCATTGTAGATAAACTAGGAAAGGCCAATGTTGTTGTAAACTTTCTTTCATGGTTGACTATATCAAAAGATAATTAGGTCATAGATGACTCTTTCCCTAATGAGCACTTATTTTCCATCAGTGTGCAAATACCCTGGTATGCTGAAATAGATAACTATCTCATCACAGGGAGAGTTCCTCCTCACTTCTCTCCAAAAGAGAGGATGTTCATTGAAAAATCATTTCCTTTTTCATGGATTGCAAGATGTTTTTCTTATATTGGATCAAACCATGTCATGAGGAGATGAGTGAGGGAAGATGATACATATGATATTTTGCATACATGCCACAACGAACCATGTGGAGGACATTTTGTAGCCAAGAGGACAGCAATGAAGATTTTGAATACAGGATATTATTGGCCAACACTCCACAAGGATGCAAGGAGATATACCAGAAAGTGTGATAAATTCCAAAGGATGGGTAGTCCAACCAAATCTGATGAGTTCCCCCTTTACCCTCAGGTATTAATCACTCCATTTGACAAGTGGGTATGTGCAGGATCATCATGGAAAAAATAGGCCCTTAAGTGGAAAAAAATTCAAAAAAATTAGAGTTAGGAAACTTGACATAAAAATTTGAATAAGTTATCTATATTATTTCAAAAATATGTAAGAATAGAATCTGTAGCAAATTTAATGTAGTTTCTAAACTACTAGGTTTTTTTAATCTATTTGGTGAAAATTTGAAATTTCAATGCAATAGTACTTAAATTTCAGGGAAAAAATAAGAAGTATGTATCTGTCTGACCACCCTAACCATAATAAAATGATAATATTTTTTTTATAATATTTTAGATATAATTAGAGGACCCATGTCCGGATGTGATGCATATTTTTTATAAAAAAATTTCGAGTAAATAATTAATTATGAATTTTTTATTTCAACTTTTAAAAAATATAAAAAATCGTATGTCTGACCACCTTAACTTGGTCAAAACTTAATTAAATTCATTTTTATTTAATCCTATAGTATGAAAAGCATAGAATGTGATGCATGTTTTGGATTCAAAAAATGTGATACCATTTGAAATTTATAGATGTTTTTCAATCAGCCTATCAATCAGAACTTTAGTCATAATTCAAATAGAAAATGAATATTAATTATTTATTAAATTCAAATTAAAGCATAATTTATATTGGTGGAAAGTTGAGAATCTCCTTTAAAAACCCTTTTTGTTTCATTAATTTTGGCTAAAAAAAAATTGTTAGCCACATACCCTACACATACCCATCATATTGCCACTTTTTGGCCCATCATGATCATGCACCTACCGAAGTGGGGATTACACTTTGTAGGACTCATTGATCCTCCATCCAATGGTAAGTCATATATATTTGCTTGCACTGATTATGTAACTAAGTGTGTAGAAGTTAAGTCCATGAAGCATGCAAGAGATAATAAGGTTGTTGAATTTCTTTATGAGGAGATTTTCACAAGGTATGGAGTTCCAAGAATGATAGTGACTGACCAAGGGGCTCAATTTACATCAACCCTTGTTGCAGCACTAGTCAATGAGTACAACATAAGGCACATGAAGTCTACTCCTTATCACCCCTAGGCCAATGGACAAGTTGAGGTGACTAATAGGGAAATTGAAGCCATTCTGACCAAAAAAGTGGCTATTCATAAGAAGGATTGGGAAAATAGACTGCTATAAGTTTTCTAGGCCTATAGGACAACCTAGAAAACAACTACATGCTTCACACCATTTGAGTTGTTGTACGAAAAGATAGCTATGATGCCCATTGAATTTGAGCACAAAACTTTTAGGACTGCAATAGACTTGGGGATGGACATTTCTGAAGCACAGAGAGACAAAATCATGCAGCTCAATGCATTGGATGAAATGAGGAAGGCATCCTTGCATCATATAGAGGAAGTGCAGAATCAGTGAATCAAGTGGCATGACAAAGTCATTAAGGACAAGAAATTACAGCTAAGAGATTGGGCCCTACTCTATGACTCAAGGTATTAGGATAATGCAGGAAAATTGTAGACAAAGTGGCTAGGACCATATGAGGTTGTTGAAGTATTCCCCAATGGTGTTGTTCAGCTCATTACTATTGACCCAGTCAAATTTAAGCTTCTTGTCAATGGTCATCGCCTCAAATTGTATCACTGTAAGCCAACATCCATGGAGGAATTTCTATAGCAATTCACTTAGCATGCAACACCTAAACTTCCTGAAGCTGAAGGAACTGGACCTAGTGTCTCTATTTCTGGCTAATCAAGGTACATAATTTGTCATAATAAAGACTTCCACTCCTGTGGGATCCACTTCTTCACCCATCTGCCCATCCATCTCCACCTTTCTCTCTCTTCCATCACACCTCCATGATTTCACTTCATTCCATCATCACTTCACTCCATTCCACTCCACTTTCATTAATTGCTCAATTGACCTCTCAAAATGTGACTAGTACTTTCTTCATAATCTTTGTAGCAAATCTTCCAAGAATCCAAGTACGTGCACATCAAGTTTTTATCTCTTAATTATCTTTTAGTACATTCATTTAATTGTTGTAAATTGATATAAACGTTCTCCATAGCATGTCATTATTTCTTACCCTATCAAATTATCATAACTCTTTCACATGTGAGGACACATGCTCAAATTTAGGTTGGGGGGAAGTGCGAATACTATGTCCATGTGTCTGTCAATGTTGGCTCACGTTAGCAAAGTTTAAATTGAGTCAATTTGAATTATGAGTGAAATTATGGCTTGCATGTGTGAGGTGATATCAATCATTTCCATTTTTCTTGATCATAAACCTTCATTGATTACTCCTTTATTTCCTTCATTACTCCCATCATAATCTTAAGCCAAAAAAGGTAAAATTCACACAACATTGATGGTTGAAACTTAGCAGCATTACAAGAAGGAGAATTTTAACTTCTAGACAAATATTGTAGGAAGAGAAACTTTGTAGAGTGATTGTTTGATTGTAGACAACTGAGAAATGAGAGGTGGGATAATTAGGAATGAACCCACAGTTCATGACGTATTACTATAGGATGCACCTTCACAGGCCAAATTCAGAAACTGCAACTAGTTAGACCATTTCCTAAAGCTTAATGGTTTTGATGAAAATGTTGCATTGGAATTTTCCTAGACATTATCTGAAGGAAAATCTACTATGAAAGGGTTGGAAGTATTGGCTACTAAAGAAAGAATTTAAAAAGTTATAGGGTTGCCTGCTGACAGTGAAAATTACCTTGCTTCCAGAGATGCTAGGTTAGCTAGGGCCAAATTTATAGAACCTGGTGACCCTCCATTGAGTGTGGAAAAACAAGGTGCGAAAAGAACCTCTCTTCCCAAGCCATGGGAGCAAGTAGTTGTAAAGTACATTACCTGTGAAAATTGGTAGTCAAATCTACACTCTATGCACTTCAAAATTTTGAATAATATGAGGCACATGAGAGAATGAATGTGCCAAACATGTTATACCACCTTCTCTCAATCATGGTCGTCAAGACCCAAAAAAGTAGAGATAACTCTGTTTCCCACCATTGTCTAATCAAATTGTTAGTTGAAAAGGCTCTACATGATGTGTCTGACATGACTTGGGAAGAATTCTTAAAAATTGATGAAATTAGACTAGAACATTTGTGACATAGGGTTTTGCCTCAACCTTGTAGGGCTAGTAGAATATTGAGCATGGTTGAAGCTACTCCTGGTGCTTCAACTTCTGGTGCAAGCCCTAGTGCAAACCCTCCTATAGCTGAACAAACCATAGGGATTAGCTCTTCTGAGGTAGAGCATTCAGAAAAAGAAATATCCTCTTTATATTTTGATGATAATGTTTCTCTTGGCATATTAATGAGAACTAGGGCACAAAAGAAAGATGTAGAAATAAAGAAAGGAAAATCTAAAAAGAAAACTATAGGAAAGAAAGTGTCAGGCTCTAAGAAATGGAAGGCTGACACTATTCTTCCTACAGCTAAAGAAGAACATGAGATCCCTCTTAGGAAATCAAGACAAGTTGGGTCAGCCTTTGGTATGTCTCCGCAGGGAAGCCCTAGGAATAGAGAAACATCACAAGAGGACATAGAGGCTCCAATTGGGCAAGTGAATGTTGAGGAAAAGGGCATATTTGAGGAAGGAGCAAATGTAACATTGGAAGACCTTGTTTCCATTACTGAACAAGTTGAAATTCAAGAGTTTAAGGAAAATCAAGAGTTCTTGCAGCCAAATTTGCGAGAACAGTTAGCACCCCTATAGCTAGGATTGGTTGATCATTCAAAATTTCTATAGCCAATGCTACAAGAAGAGAAAGCATCTATGCCAAGAAAAAATCTGGTAGGAATACATAGGCCCTCTGATTTTTCAATGCACATGGTAGCTATGAATTTATGGAAAGAGATGCAAAGAAGGGAAGAAGAATGGAAGTAAGAGAAATGCAAGTTGAAGAAGGAAATCCAAAAGAGAGATAAGGAGATTGAAGACAAGGATGCAAAAATTGCTACTTTAAAGAAGAAGGTGGAAGATATGACGGCCTTGGTACCTTAGATATTAGAATGTAGGACTCCCCCAAGGGTCTATGCCCTATATCTGAAGGAGAAGTATCTTTCTTTTAAACTAGCAAGGATTGTTTTAGGTTTGAATCCTTCTATTGAGACTCCTCTTGAATTTTTCAATGCTTATAGGATTGCTCCTCCTAAAATGAAGAATTTTTTGTATGAATTTTACTTGCATAATTATGTTGTGACCCAAGACCATGATTAGAATCCATTATTTAATGTTTGGGATGTCTAATGAAGGGCATTCATGTCTTGGATACAAAATGATATTGTTTGGGGAAAACAATTCAAGACTTATTAGCAAATTGAATCCAACACTCCCTTGTCCATCAGGGTTGAATCTATTAATCCATGGAGTGGTTTCATGGATTGGCATAGAATTATTTACAAACTAAGCTATGGTGAAAGGATCTTATCTAAGAGAGAGGAAGTTTATAAATAATATGAAGTGGTAGCAAAAACCAAAGGAGAATCTTTGATCGAATACCTGTCACAAAGGTGGAATAGCCTAACTGATGAGTTAAAACAAGTTGATCCTCACTCTATGTAGAATTATGTTGCAGCACTTAAGACAATTGAAAGATATATATAGATTGGAAGGATAAAGAAACAATTTTGGCTCCCACTAAGTTTTTATCCACCTATCCTATTGTGGCCTATGCCAAATTTCAGATTTTACCAGTATGATATAGTTGTAGAGAGACAGAGGTGGAGCAAATTGGAAAAATAGTAAGGGTTCTATTGGGACAATAATTTTGAAACTACATAAACTAATGTAGGACAACTAGTAGTTGCAAACTTCAAGGAATTAAAAAATCAAAGGAACAACCCTCCTTCTAGTGTTGGAGGACCAACAAAGTCTTAGGTTGGGGGGAGTGATGAGTCTAGTTTATGACTCAATTTTGATAGGATTTTATTGTCTATTTTTTGTAGTTCTCATAGACTTTGATGCTTGGATGTTGATCTTTTAATGATATTTCCTCAAAACCATAGACATTGGGCATCAGCTAATTTTTACAATATTTTATGACATTGGCATGCTATATGAACCATTTGTATTGATTTTACATGTGGATTAATGAATGATAATTTAAGATAGTTACATATATGCAATTGTTGTGCATACTAATATTGTCGTGTATATATAATTAGCCACCTACATAATTAAAGAAGATTCCGCCAGCTAGTCATTCACCATAATGGTTAACAATGTGGTCATGAAAAGGTCAACAAAGGGAAGACTATCGACAACTGGAGATTCCTCATTCAAATCAAAGTTGCAACCACCTTGTAAATGGTCTTAACTATTTTTTGAGTGAATATAGGTGTTACTATTGTGCTAAATCTGCGTTGAGACAAGCATGTCTGACCAGATTTTGCACATGTGTAACCGCCTCTCCACTTTTCATGCTTCCCCTAAAGTAGCATTCTCCTAATTTGTTGGAGTTGACCACCTTGCTAGGTGATTAGTTAGTAGCTTTTACCCCTATAAATAAGACTTGGATGCTCCTTCAAAAGAGGTTGCTTAATCTGATGATGTGCTCACATTCTTAGTTTTTCATAAATACAATCAAGATGTTCTATTGTACTTGTGTTTTCCAATGAATAAAATAAGTTTATAAGTTTGTGCATCTAAGTTTACAGTTGTCTTAATGGATACTCATCCAATGGGGCCCACTTGGTGAGCATTCCTTCATTTAGTATAGTTATTAATTTTTGTTTAGTAATTAGTTAAAAAACTAGCACTGATTGTTCCTATAGCCACTAAAATTTCATTCTATCATTGTTCCTACAACCAAAGCAGATAGAGTAGTTTCCTATATTTTTGCTCAAATTTTCATTTTTGTCATGCATTTTGGCTTAGTATAGTTGTTGGTTGATGCTCAATACCTATTTTCTTTCTTTCCAAGAAATTTACCTTCAGCATTATGTTTTTCCTAGTTGTAGAATGAATATGGCTACTTTGGATCCTTAGTGCACATACTGTACTAAACCATTTCAAGTTCACATCCCTGGGTTGACAACTTAAATGCACCTTCATGATGATTGAAATAGGTATTCAAATTATATTTCCAATCTATGAATCACAGTTGTAAGGGATTAGTTGTTAGATCATTGTAGGAGGCCAACAACTTTGCCATCTATTAAACCACTTGATCCCACCTAGCCATTACCACCCACCTTCAAACCTAATGCTTATCGTCATTTTCATCACCAAAATGGACATGACACTAAACACTATGAGTGTATAAAATATTTAGTTCAAGACCAAATTGATTCAGGCCATTTTTCCATTGTGGGTGTTAATGATCAAGGCAATAAGTTTGTTGCACCCCCTAACCATAATTTACAAATTTTCACCAATCTCATGCCTAAACACAATATCTCATTTGTCAAGGCTAGTGAACCTTCAAACACTAATGTAATGAATGTTAATACAAATAATGAACAACATTATATAACTCCAAATGTTACCCAAGTTAATCATATGGATAAACTTGTGGGTGCAATAAACGCTATCCCTCATAAGGGCCAAACCAATAAATCTCTTGATGTCACTTTTTTTGCTAAAGATATATTTCAAAAGCTTCCTGATGGTCCTCTTTACATAGCTAGAAGAATCTATAATAATCCCACCAATGGGATATTAATAGATCCAACCTATGGAAAGAATGTGATCATAGAAGAGTTTTTAGTATTACACAATCTCTATCAAGATGATTATAATAAATCAACTACATGGATTAAGACACATACTAGTTTTGCATTCCCTACAACTGAATTGATCGTGCTCCCATTATAGATAGGACCCAAAACTTTGGATGTAACATTTTCAATTATTCTACAATCAAATCAATTTCCTTTGTAGCTAGGCCACCCTTGGCTTCACTCAATGAAAGCAGTCCAAGTGCTTCACAAGTATTTGAAGTTTCCACATGGAAGTGAAATATTTATTGTACACCATAGTGGCTTTAATCCCTTATCCTCTAAAGGTAATTTTTCCTTAGAATCCTTTTGGCATAAACCCATGGAACCCATCACACCTTGAAAGGACTTATTTTTCATAGCCTATCAAAAAGTTCAAACCCAAACAAATAGTTGAATTGTCTCTTCGTAACATGTCCCCATCCACTTCCACGCCTCCTATCATAGATGAAACCATGCTTCACCCTGAGCCTAACATCGAACAGACCATACAACCTCATGAACAATCACACTTAGACACTTCCACATTATTGTTTAAAAGACCAAGAGAAAATGAAACCAATTTTGTCATGCCTCCTTGCATTAAACAAGTGTATAAAGCCAAAGAGAAAGTGATTGATCTTCATTTTCTTTTGTTCTTCCCTCTTTGGAAGCAGAAGAACCTATGATGACTCAATATGATCTTACATCTCAACAACTCAAAAACAAAATTAAATGAAACCACGGTGCTAGGGAACGTAGGTAGTATCACCATCTCCTTGCTCATCAATCTCGCATAGAACAAAATAAAGAAAATCAACCTCTACCTTTGAAAAAAGTAATAGATGATCACCCTTCTTCTCCTCACCTACCACAAGATAGTCCAATCCAACATTCCCAACAAAATGAACCAATTCAATAGCCACAATTTTTGATACATACTTCCTTGGAAATCACCCTCCATCCTCTCGTTCTCATAAATCTTGATGATGATGTTGATGGTGCAAAGATGGCCAAAATAGATGAAGAAGTGCATAATGATTTAAACTTTTTATTTTCATCTAACATGAGATTAAATAATAAATCCTCTCCACCAAGTGAAGAACAAGGTATGACTCCTAGCTCAGAACTTGCAATTCTTCCTTTGGACAGTCAACCACCCTCACATTACACCGAACATGATTGGGAAGCTGATAACTTGTTCGATGGTTGACATGCATTCATCTAGCTAGCATTTTTTCATTTCTTTTTTTATTTATCCTTTTTCACTTTCATGTGTGTATCGTGTTCCCCCATAATGTGCATTTGATGTTCCCTCTCTTTGTACACTTCTTCTATTTGTACCTCTATTCTTCTATTTGCCGTTGTCTTTTTCACTTTTGTTTTGTGTTCTCCTTGTAGGGATGATGCAAAGAATAGAGACACCCTATGTCTCTTCTATATTGACCCAAAAGGTATTTTTCTTTTTCTATTTTTTTCTTTTCACTTGTGTTTTCCTTTTGGGGATGATCCAAAGCATTGATACTATAATGTCTCTTCCATGTTGACCCAAAACAAACTTTATTTTCCTTTTTTTTTCACTATCTATGCCATTCTTCCAATTTTATGTGCTTTGGGGAATGATGATAGTTTTGATCTCTTTCATAAAAAAATTGCAGCAACAAACATACTGACCCCGAATCCATAGATCCCTTATGTGTTTGGTGTGCTCTCTTCTAGTGGGAAACTCCCTTTCTTTTTTTTTCATTGACATGATGCAGCCTTACTCAGAAACATATGACTTGGCATAGGGCTTTCCAAGTTGCCTCTCATGTCTTGTTTTTCCTATTTTTATTTTCTTTCCTTCACTACTTTAAATTAATTTCTCATAGAACAATGTGTAGCAATTCCTTTAAAGTGGGGGGCATACATCACCATAATTCATTTGCATTCTCGGTTCCTAGTGTAGACTTGTCGTTCATATGAAGCATTTGTCACTTTGTGGATGACATTGGGTGTGATTTTCTTCATAAGTGTGATCTATCTTAGCATATTACATTCCTCTTGGTGGCTTGATGCAATGTACTATATCCCCTAAGTTGTGAATATACTATTCCTTGATTGGTCCTCTCTTGGATACATTAGACACAATGTTCCCTAAGTGATTGACCTTGAATTAACTTAAAAAGAATCCTTTGAAGATATTTTGCATTTTACATTACATTTTTTCATTTTACATCTTGTACTTTTTCCACCTTGCATAATGCAACGTGCATGCCTGTGGTACCTTCCTTTTTGTTCATGAGTTTTGAGCATACACAACTTTGCTTGTCTCATGAAGCACAAACTGACATTTTCTTTTGTGGCACCTTGTTAAAGTTATCAGGAGATATAACTTTGATATGGTTGATCAGGAAGCCCATCTAGCGAAATGACTTTCCCCATAGCCAACTTTATGTTTGTGAGTGCATATCAACTAGTGTATGTATCTCCCCTTTTTGGCTTTTTGACCCGTGAACAACCAAAAAATTTGTGGCCCCAAAGTGAGTATACTTGGGCCTTCTCACCAAGTGGACCACCATGAGTTCTATCACCCCAAAGTGATTATGCATTCTCTTTTTCAAACAAATCATCCCAGATCTAATCCACAACTAGTTGGACAGATGATCAAAGCTTCATTTTATTCTCTCTTTCATTTGTGTGTTCCTTTGTTCTTATTCTTAGTTTTCCATGGTATCTTCATCCTGGAGGCTTGATCATTGTCATTCCATCTTGTTAATGTAAGTACATTTGAACCCTCTTCTCAATGTTCATGGCTACTTTAGTGCGAGTTTGAAGCGGGTTCATCCTCTCACTAAAGTGGGGGCTAAATGTGTAATAGAAAAATGGCCCCTTGTTATTTTCATGGCCTTTTAGGTCTTGTTTCATGATGTTTGATATATTTTTCTCTAATTTAATGATCTATTATGGCTTGAACATGCATATTTATGTACTAAAATTCAAATAATGATGTCTTGTGAAGGTGTTGTGAAGTTTTGTAAAGCATTTCTACACTCTTCTAGACTTTATTCATTACAATTCACCTAAAAATTGCCTTTTCATCACTTATCAAGTCCTATTTTGAATTTTTGTAAAGTCTTGTAACAAGATTTCACACTTCTCTAGGCACAAGTTCACTATTTAGACCTTTCTTATGCTTTATTTGACCCTTTATTCCCTTATAAGCTTTAATTAAGTGCATTTTTTAATGTGAACCTGACAAACAACATTAAACATGACTTAATTCCTGACACCCATTTTCAGGTCCTAGATGAGACCCACTTGCCATGGATGGTGAATGAGTTCCCCTTGGCTCCAAATTCAAAAAAAAAAAATTTCCTTTTGGGTTTTTATTCAAAATCACTTGATGTCAACTTGTGATTTTTTTTACATTCATTCTTTCCCCCCATTCACCCATTCATTCAAAATTCACTTTCACATCACATTCAAAAATTCAAGCACCTTACAACATCAAATCAAGCATTAGTCAAGCATTTTGGAGCATCCATTGATGTAACTTCATATTTTCATCAAAAAGGGCTTGGTAAATTGATATCATTTGTATGTTATTTGTTTATCACTCTTTCATTTCATTTTTTCATTAAGGGTTTGATTACCAAAGTAGTGTTTGACCAAGGAAACCCCTATTAGCTAACCCTTAACCATTTTTCCCCTCTTGCATGTGTGTTTACAAACTTTTATGTGCAAATTTAACAAGAATTTAGGTGTTGAAGATTGTTCAACAAGTCAACTAGGTGCTTCAAGTCAAATCAACCATATTTCAAGCTTGGAGAAGGTTTTCTATTCATTTCTTGCATAATTGAATTTGGCAACCCGACAAGCAGACATTTCTAGATCTAGTGTTGCAAAGTTGTCTCCTAATTTCTCAAAATTTTGGGAGAGGACTAATTCACCACCAGTGGTGAATGAGTCCCACTTTAAGAATAAAAATCTAGATTTTGTCAAATTTTGGATTTCGATAGTCAGAAAATGGTTCTCAACAATTTTCACCAAAAGCAAGACTAATTTGCCACCCTGGGCGAATGATTCCCACTATTGATTTTTAGTAATCTTAGATAGCATTTAGAACATTCCAAATTCCTCAAATCTTGTCCAGGTGCACTCTGATTCAACCTTTCTCTTTTTGTTTTTCATTTTATGCATTCTTAGTTCATTATTTGCATATCATAGCTTGTTTTCCAACATAGCTTAAATCTTTAGTTTTGATTCAAATTCAGTCATATAGATCACTTAATTGCATTTAGTTCACTTCATTTAGGTGTAACAGCATCACACATAACATAATTTTAATGAACCCTTTAGTATTTTTGGCCCTACCTCTCTCCTTTTGGGTGAAAAACCCTAGAAGGGTTAGAAAGGTGCATGGTGCCAAAAATCTATGATTCACCACCCATCAAGGGAGAATTACAACACAAGGAGCCCCACCTAAACCCATAATTAAGATATTAAATGACTATAGCATTTTGGAGTAGATAAAGAAAACCACTGCCTTGACTTCAATCCTAGAACTTTTAAAATTTTCACCTACACATAGAGAAATAATGGAGAAGTCATTAGAAGCACCAATCCCCAATGAAATCAATCTAGATTAGTTCCAAGCCATGGTTGGAAAAATCTCAAATAATAACCACTTATCATGTTTTGAAAAAGACCTTCCACAAAGGTTGTTCCATAATCAATCCCTCTACATAGAGGTTGGCGTACATAAACATCAAGTAAAAAGAGTGTTGATAGATAATGGTGTAGGTTTGAACATTTGTACCTTAAAATTCATCAAACAATTGGGGTATTCTAATGATGTGATAGACAAAGGAAAGAGAATCACTATAAGGTCATATGATGAATTAGAAAGGAATTTAGAAGGAACCATAAAGCTTCCTATGCAAATAGGACTACCACAATGGAAACAACTTGTCCAGTACTTAACCTTGAATTACCCTACAATCTCCTTCTAGAACAACCTTGGATCCATGCACTACAAGCAGTTTGAAGTTTCCTCATGATGGAAAAATAAGTTATGCTATATGTTGATCCTTACCCATTCCATTATTGTGCAAAGTGGGAAGAAAATTACATCAAAATCCAATGTATACCTAGTAATGACATATATTTCCACTCATTCTCATATATTGACCCTTCAACACTACCCTCAATCTTAGAAAGAGCCACAACATCTAAACTAACAAAAATTGGGACCAAAATCCAAGTACTTGATAAAGGTAATGGGAATTACCATTTCAATCAAGCATTTTGTATTTGAATGCTTCCCCCTACACCTAAATTTTATGAAGGGAGATCAAGTATGTTCAAAAGGTGAAAATGAAAGCTTAACCCACAATTGTCACCAAATGGGGGGATATGAAGGACAAAAGAAATATTCAAATAATATTTTCCATCCATGATTTATGAAGAGGACCAAGATGAACCAAAACAAGCACAAAATCTTCTCAACAATCCTAACAATAAAGACTATCAATTAGTCAAGAAAATGGGATATATTAGAACTGGTGGCCTTAGGCTACACAAATAAGTTCGATGAGAGCCTATTATAGTAGAATAGAGATAGAAAAATATGGGACTAGGTTACAATACAAAATATGTGGTTACCCAAAAATCGAAATGAACCTCTTTTAAGAAATAGGAAACTCTACTAGTGTTAAGGCACTAGATATCTACCATATCATGGAAAATGATTTACTTCTCAAAGATATATTCAAAAACTTTAGCATTGTTAGGTTCCCTCTCTAATATATCAAAACCATTCCCAACATCTATTATCATTCCAAAATAGACTCTAATTAATACGAATGGAATTCCCCTTCCTTGATAATTGGATATGATTCCCCCACTTCTAGTAATGATGACCTAGACACCCAGTGGGAAAAAGATGCAAGAGCCATATTGACCCTTTTCACAACCTCCATAATATTTCTAGAAAATGATAATAGCTTACCCCTCTACTACCCAAAACTGATATGTTGGGGTCAACAACAACATACACTTATTCTAGATCAAATCTAGAATGATGAGGCAATTGTAGATTTCATGGGACTTCAAATAGACATACCAACAAGAGATCACAAAGCAGTGATCATCATGGAACTCAAATAGGATGCATACTTCGATGGAGAGATTGAACCCTCTAGTCACAAAAATGAAAGATAAAACATAAAAAAAAACATGTGATCCCTTATAGAAAACCATAGTGTGGCTCTATCAGATTTGGAAAAGAATTTAATAAAGGATGCATCTGAAGGTGAAAACCTCCCTGAGGCACCTGAGGATGGAGGGTTCAATCTCCCCATATCAAAATATCAAGAAAGATAAACACTCCTAGTAGAAGAATCAAATGTTTTCACAACATAAGACCTAAAAGTAACATACCATGTAGTGTTGCTTGATCCTAAAGAGAAATAAAACATCACAACATTCATCAATGATAGGAAAGTAAATTTTTCATGGACCTATGCAGATATGCTTGGACTAGATCCAACACTAGTGGTACATCATTTAGTTTTCTTCCTTGGAGAAAATCCTATCAAAAAAAACTTATAAAAATGCATCCTCAGATTGCATTATTGGTAAAGGTAGAACTAAAGAAGTTACTAGATGTGGGTTTCATCAGACCCATTAATTATTCACAATGGATATCAAATCTAGTACTAGTGTCAAATCTCATTAAGGGTATAAGGATCTACATGGATTTCAAAGACCTAAACAAGGCCTATCCAAAGGATGACTTCCCCCATCCAAGTATTGACATGATTGTAGATCTAATGATTGGGTACACTAGTACAGAAACAACAATAAAATAATAATAAAATTGCTTATAAATGACTATAGTTGGTCATGTGACCACTAGTAGTTTATTGATAGTCATTTATAGCATGAATAGATCGATGACTAAACCATTTTTAGTCATTTATTGGTTGTTTTGATTAATTGATTTGGTAGTATATTTAGTCATTGATTTATTCATTCATTGTTGTGATCTAGTCACTTTTTTACTAATCTATTTAGTTGTTGATTTAGTCATTGATTGGTGTAATCTAGTCACTTATTTAGTCATTTTTATTCACTAATATATTTAACTGGTCACTTATTTAGTTGTTGATTTAGTCATTGATTATTTTAATCTAGTCACTTATTTAGTCATTTTTTATTCACTGATATATTTAGTCATTGATTGTTGTTAACTAGTCACTGTCATTTTTATTCACTGATTTCTGTGCATTGGTAGTGTATTTAGTCATTAATTTTAATCATCATTTTTATGAATTTGGTAGTATATTTAGTCATTTTTGTTCACTAATTTCACTAGCCATATGTCTAGTTATATTTATTCACTATTCACTGATTTCTATCAATTGATAGTATATTTAGTCAATTTAATTATTAATTGATGTCAATTAGTAGTATATTTAGTCATTCTAAATTATTTATATTTGAGGATTTAAGCATAAAACATAGAAATACACATCAATCATCAATTTCACATAATAATACATCCATTGAGAAGGAAAAATAGGTTAACTTTATTAATAAAAGAAAGGTGTTCTAGTTACATCTTACAAATAGAATATTATAATTGTTATTTTTAATCACAAGAATAAAAATTTGAGTTACAATATTGTAGAGAAACGATTGCAAGAAAGAAACTTCTCCAAAATACTTTTTCAATGATGAAAATGCATCCTTGAAGCCCTTCAATGTGAGCACATGCTCCCTTTCATCTCTTAAAGCTTCTACAACATGGGTAATCTTCCTGGAGCAAGTTGTAACGTGTAGAATCCAAAGAGAGTGTTGATTGTATCCCATATATGAATCTCTCTTGACCTTCAAGGTAGTCAACAATAACCCAGCTAGAATATTTCCTCCTTTATATGCAACGTGCCATCTGATATGAGCAAGAGGGTGTTGCCTTTTCCACCATGAATGAACTTGTGCCTCAATACAACCAACAAAATTATTATTAGTCTCAATTTAGAAATAATAAAAGTGCATTGTAAATTGGAATTTTACAAAAGAAATTTTGAACATAGTAGAAAGACAAATCAATTAAAAAATTGTAGCCTTTTCAAAAAATTCCTTAAACAAGGTGTTCAACATAGGCCTGAAATATGCATATTGAACCCTTGATTTCAGAGCCTTGTTCAAAATTTAAGAAAGGTGATACGTTCAGATTGTAGAATGAAGTTGACATATTATATAATGAATGCTATCAAAACTAACCAGACTGGAACAACATTATCAATAGAAATTTCCTAGAAACAAAGCCCAGGAATTCCATCAAACTTGGACAACAAAATTTTCAACCCTAGTTCAAGTATTGTCTTTGTAAAGACCTGCACAAATAAAGAATCCATTTATAAATAAATTCTGAAATAATTTGATTAGAAAAGATCTTTGATATCCCACTAAGAAGCCTTAACATCCAAAAATTACTAACCTGAAGTTTCACAACAAGTTTCCCAACTATGACACCATCTTCCCCATTCACTTTACTAGCACCACCCAATTCAAACTTTGAAGGCACAAACACATAAGGTAATTTCTGTAACAGTAATTTTAAAACCAATGATTAATAACAAAACTTAAGGCATCCATTAAACTTGCAAGAAAACAACTACTTGAACAAATACATAGAAGAATCACCAAATGGTTCAAAACTCATCATCAATATAAGTCTAAAAAATTTATTTTCTTGTGCAAGTTAATTAGGTTTATTCTCTTACAATTCATCAAAATTAGAAAAAAGGGTAGCAAGTTGGGGGATTTGATCATGGGAAAATTTCATAGTTAAAAGGGTTTTGTACTATGTAAAACATCATTTCATTAGTTTCAATCCTACCATTTTACCCATATGATTACTTCCCTATACAATAAGAATCAAACTGTGTTTATTTTATTGGTTTTGGTCCCTTCAATCCACCTTTGCAATATCTACATGATGTAAAGTGATAGAGTTTCAAAAAAAAATTGCAAGGTCTTGAGCTAGTTTGGTTTGGTCAAAATTGTAGGCTTATGCATCCATGGATGGACTAGGGTTTTGGTCGAGAAACCCTCATTTTGTAGTCGTTTACTATTAACTCTTGGGTGCTTTAATTCTATGTTGACCTATTACATCCAGTTGTCGATCACTTAAGTCACCATTTGATTCATTGAGTGCATGTATTCAATGGCCCCTTTTTCTTAGGTTCATCGGTTGCCCTGAGTTTTATCATGGTTTTAAATCATCCCAAAGTCTAGCTGATAATTTATGGAAAAGAGTTATGTTTAAGTTTCATTCTAAGGGTTGAATTTCATCAACCTAGTCCATGCCCCCCTTTTAAAAAAAAAATTGCATGTGGGAAATATCTATCCACTTAGTGACTATCCATCATTAAAGTTATTTCAACCGATGGGTTTCTTTCAGTGACGAGCCACAACCATGTTTTCCTTGGGAATTGCTCATCGCCAAAGTATTTTAAGTCCTCTACCCCATTACTGCGATGAGTGATGAGTGTGGCGGTGCATTCTATCTCCTATCATCAAAATTTTTTGAAAGCCTCTTCTAACTTAAGTGATGAGTAATGGAAGGATAGATTGAATAGTATGGTGGCCACATGTTGGGTTCATATTTCATTGCTACTTTCACCCATCGCTGAAGATTTTTCCAACTTCAAATTCATTTCTCCAATGAGTGATGACCCTAGTTATTTGGAGATATCACTAGAATATTTTCATTGCCAAAATTTTCAAAAGGGTCTAATCATCTACGGTGACCAGCTATGTGTTTTTTTCTAAGAATATCACCTTTGAATATGATTTTTTGCTTGTTGCTAATATGGAGGGAAATGAAGGGGTACTTCTACAACAATGGCCAAGTTGAAAATGATATTGTCTGGATGTGGATGGTTATGTGGCAGCTTTAAAAGCACCTCATCAATGTTTCCAAGTATGGATGGAAAAGAAAGTGGTGATCCTTAATGAGCCTTGTTGATCAAGTTTTAATTCCAAAATGGTCAATAGCCAGGATTTAGCATGGTGTATTTAATATTTTGTTCGCTTGAGCAAGCCAAGGTAGTCATTAAATGCCATACACTCTATTTTTTCTATTTAATGAGGATCTCCTGTAGTTTATCTCACCATCCACAATTATCAAGGTGTTGAAATAATTACCATGGGTACTAGAGGAGTGACATTCAAGTGTTGAGTGAATCATCATAGAAGTGGTGGTGTAGTATCCTTGGGTCTGTAAGTGTGTGTGCATGCAGTCTAGTTATCTATTTCTAGTTTCCTAGGGTGATATTGTTTATATATCTCAACTGTGCTCTTTGTTGTCTTCTATGGGACTGGTTGGGGTTTTTCATTTTTGTAAGAGGGGATTCTAAGGGTTTAGGCTAGTTTATCTTCTTCAACGTAGGTTGTGGGTCAGTTTTTTATTCTGGGTACGATGTCTAAACCAAGTATTCTAGTTACACCAGTCAAAACTTCTAAGAGGTTAAGTATGTAGGAACCTCTTGTTTATGTGCTTGATGCTAAACCTAGTGCAACAGAAATTCCAACCATTTTGAAGGGTAAGATAAGTATTCATAAGAAGAGTGAGAAAATTATTGTCCACGGTACTTGTAATTGAGGAATAGGACCATTTCAAAAGAATTGGTCAAGTTTAGAGGGAAAAGGCTTGTTGAGCTTGTGGAGGGATTGAAGAAGCAAAGTAAGGATCTTAAGGTTTGATTGAGGAAGCACAATGTTCCCATTGAAGTTTTTGGTAGTTCTTTAAGTGATGAGGGAGGAATGGGCCCTGACTCTAGCCATTGTCCCATTTCCTTGGTTCCCTATGGTGATTCAAATGAAGAGGTGATAATAGCTACTCTAATTTCAATTAGGAGACCAAGTAGGTATGCTTACTTAGTTGTTTACAAGGCCAGGTAGCACCCACTCTCCCCTATGAAATGGTACTTGGTTTTTTGGACTTATGTGTTGACTTGACTCTCTTGTGGTTGGCTTGTTATTTTGCACTATTTTTATTAATGGTGGCTTCCCCATTTTTGTCATGAATGTGCTAATTTTGATATAAATCCCTTCTAGAAGTCTGACTTTCTCTTCTTCGACCAATTGCATGGCGCTCTTTTTTTCTTTTTCTTTCCTGAGTGAGGAATGATTAAATACAATGGTCCAAGAAGTGGCCCTAATGAAGATGAAATGTAATTACATTTGAGCCAGATGATTTTTGATCCCTTGTGCTATAAAAGGGATTTCATGTCTCATTACAAAGGGTTCAAATTTTGAGTCTGATAAATACTCTAGGCAGAAGCTAGGTCTAGGAAGAAAAAACTTTAGAAAGTTTAATAAATAGAATAGTAAAATTGTCTTGGGTATATTTCATATATGTAGTAATCTTAAATTAGTTTTACATAAGTTACAAATATTGAAACAAATCTTAGTTTTGAAATGCATACTCTCCTTTTGTAAATTTTTGCAAGCTATAAATGAAAATACCAAGGGTATTCTCATTTATCTTCAAGTGTTCTGTTAGCTCTCAAAAATACAGGCGAAATGCCTTAAGAGGCTGCCAATCTCTTGATACGTTTTAGGGTAACAGACAAGGTCAAATGAATTGAACCTTCTACTCTTCAAGTGCTACTAAACCTAGGTGGGTGTACCTATTTGAATTGAGTAGACTTGACTTATGATTATCTTTCTTGTAGTGATTTTTCCACAATGGTAGATGGGAGTGAACAAATGAAATCAAATTTGGTATAAATCGTATAGAAATCTTCTAATCTAAATCCTAATATGTTCAGTTAATAGATGTAAAGAAACTGAATGAATCCAAATGATGAAATGCAGAGACTAGTGCCTTATTGGGTATGCAGAGTCAAATGAAATCAAGATGAGCAACACTTCTCTAGGAAAAACTCAAATTATCTGGCATATATTTTGTTTATAACTTGTATAAACATGCAAGACAATGACTACTAAGGTCTTCTTTAATAATCCAGATGAATCTCTCTGATTACTATGATCAACTAAAAGGATTTAATCTTTGCTTGAAAGAACCAATCAATTAACCACATAGATACAACAAATGTGCATTGATAAACTGAATATAAACTTGTTATATCAATTTAAACAACCAAAAAGCATCAATCTTGGAGACAGCTTAGTAATACTTTCATTAAATCCAACAGACAATTGACACCAAAAAAATGTAGCAACATCAACTAATTTTCATAAATACCTCCATTTTGGAATCATGCAATCATAGTCTCTATTTTGTGGAAATTTTATCTAACTGTATATTATCTACCTTATCTACTGCATCGAATATATAATAGCTCATGTTGATTTTACAATCACAAAATGGATATTTATTCACCAGCATTAGAAAAACATATTACTACAAGATCCCATGTCGGCCTACCGCTATATTCGAGAAAATCTCATGTCGGCCTGCAATGTTTGAACTTTTGTTAATTATCAACAGATATTCGCCGTAACATTTTGGTAGTCATACTGAAGTCAAGAAGTATCCTTTTGTCCTTTTTTGTTTCGCTATGACCCATGGAGTCGAGGAGATGTCCCATAGTTCATATTATGTCTCCCCGAGATGTGCTCATTTGTTATGTTTTCTATTCGCTGAGACACAAGCAAGTTTCTCACCGATGTGTCCTTTTTGTTTCATTCGCTGTCACCGTAACCTTTTGATATCAGGGAGACACTATATAGATCACCTCATGTTTCACTAAGAGCCCTCATGATACATTCTGGTCACTGTGACATAAGGGTTCTCTCACCGATGTATCCTTTTATCTCATGTATGTTGCTAAAACAAATCATAGTCGAGGAGATGTCTCAAAGAATTCACTGAGTCATAACAATCCACCTCGTGACACATTCATTTCACTAAGACAAATTAGTTCTCATACCAACATAGTCTTTTTGTGCTTTATCGGCAAGACCCACTACATTCGTCAAGAGCATACTCCAAAGTCACATTAGTCTTACCGAGATATTCCTTCCATTTGGCGCATCCCTGAGACATATTAATTCTCTCACCAAAAATCACAAATATAATCCCTTCATGCTTTGTCGGTGAGACTGGACAAGTTCATTGAGATATTACTCTGATGCTCATTACTCTTATCAATATGTATTTCGTTATTGGCGGTTAGCAAGACATAATGAATTCGCTATGAGTTTACATCGATGCTAAAATATTTTTCCAATATCCCCTTTCTGTTTTCGGTCGGTAAGACAAAAGGATATCGCCAAGACCCTTCTTCGATACACATGAGTCCTACCAATTTTTTTTCTTTCCGATCAGTGAGACAATGTGATTTCATTATAACTTCACACCGAATGCTACTTGTTTGGCCGAAATGAATCCTCATATGTTGTTCGGTGAGACTCTTCTTGATAACTCATTGAGAGCTCACTCTGATGATCACTTAGTCAGGCCAATAAGTCCTTTGGTGCATTGGTTGGTGAGACAAAAGGTAATCAGCAAGACTACATACCGAAGAAAATCTTTTGTTGATATGTGTATGCATCAACTGCCGGTCGGTGAGACATAGAGATCTCACTAAGACTTCAATCTGACACCATAACTCCTGCCAATATGCTCCTTTTCTATCGCCAAAACAATGAAAATTTCTTGCCAATAGCTGCTAGTAGATGAAATCCAATCGTTGTGACATCAAAAAATTCCTACCGATAAACCTATAGCAGACATATATTAGCACAAAAACACAATGAGTTGGGGAGACCATGATATTGTCATGCCGATAGGAACTGCAATATGAAATATTTAGTCTTAAATAGATTTTATGGGGATATAAGGCCAAAAATGGAGAAAGTGTGCTCGTGGTGGGACTTATTTGGAAAATTATGAATGTGAACACTATGTAAAATCATTAGATTTTTACAGTTCCAACAGTGGCTTTGTCTAGGGATGAATTATTGTGAGATCATTACAAGGATCCAGATCTTTGAGTGAGCAGACCAGACACATAATGATGAATAGTGAGTAAAAATGGAATGAATGGAAATGGAAATGAATGCAAAATGGAGATGAAAAAAACTCTAAACTACTGTACATGGAAAATAATTTTTAAGAGAATCATTAAGAGTTGTCCATGCACTGGCAACCCTTAATCCTCTGTGTTGCTTAAGAGAAAAAATGCTTCAAGAATTGCCCATGAATAGGCAACTCCTAGTCTTCACCAGCCATATTTTGTAGACAATATGAATCTTCACCTTTCTTTCCAACAACAACAAAAGTTCCAAGCCACAAAGCTTCAAACTTCCCATGCTTGCCCTTCTCTTGACATCATGTGTTCCACATCAACACCAAGTCATTTTCTTAAAATTTTCTATCCTTTGCCTTCTTGTCAAATAGATACTTCATCTATGTCTGTAACCTCATGTTTTGGTTTTGGGCAACTCTCCTTATTTCATCAAGTTCAACTAGTTGCTCCATTCTTTCCTCCATAGGTTCAGCAATATCCAAATCTTCTTCTTGTAGACTGGAATTCTACACAAACTTGTAGAATGGTAAGGATTCTACAAAGGCATCATAGATGATACATACAAAGTCACATTAGTCTTACCGAGATATTCCTTCCATTTGGCGCATCCCTGAGACATATTAATTCTCTCACCAAAAATCACAAATATAATCCCTTCATGCTTTGTCGGTGAGACTGGACAAGTTCATTGAGATATTACTCTGATGCTCATTACTCTTATCAATATGTATTTCGTTATTGGCGGTTAGCAAGACATAATGAATTCGCTATGAGTTTACATCGATGCTAAAATATTTTTCCAATATCCCCTTTCTGTTTTCGGTCGGTAAGACAAAAGGATATCGCCAAGACCCTTCTTCGATACACATGAGTCCTACCAATTTTTTTTCTTTCCGATCAGTGAGACAATGTGATTTCATTATAACTTCACACCGAATGCTACTTGTTTGGCCGAAATGAATCCTCATATGTTGTTCGGTGAGACTCTTCTTGATAACTCATTGAGAGCTCACTCTGATGATCACTTAGTCAGGCCAATAAGTCCTTTGGTGCATTGGTTGGTGAGACAAAAGGTAATCAGCAAGACTACATACCGAAGAAAATCTTTTGTTGATATGTGTATGCATCAACTGCCGGTCGGTGAGACATAGAGATCTCACTAAGACTTCAATCTGACACCATAACTCCTGCCAATATGCTCCTTTTCTATCGCCAAAACAATGAAAATTTCTTGCCAATAGCTGCTAGTAGATGAAATCCAATCGTTGTGACATCAAAAAATTCCTACCGATAAACCTATAGCAGACATATATTAGCACAAAAACACAATGAGTTGGGGAGACCATGATATTGTCATGCCGATAGGAACTGCAATATGAAATATTTAGTCTTAAATAGATTTTATGGGGATATAAGGCCAAAAATGGAGAAAGTGTGCTCGTGGTGGGACTTATTTGGAAAATTATGAATGTGAACACTATGTAAAATCATTAGATTTTTACAGTTCCAACAGTGGCTTTGTCTAGGGATGAATTATTGTGAGATCATTACAAGGATCCAGATCTTTGAGTGAGCAGACCAGACACATAATGATGAATAGTGAGTAAAAATGGAATGAATGGAAATGGAAATGAATGCAAAATGGAGATGAAAAAAACTCTAAACTACTGTACATGGAAAATAATTTTTAAGAGAATCATTAAGAGTTGTCCATGCACTGGCAACCCTTAATCCTCTGTGTTGCTTAAGAGAAAAAATGCTTCAAGAATTGCCCATGAATAGGCAACTCCTAGTCTTCACCAGCCATATTTTGTAGACAATATGAATCTTCACCTTTCTTTCCAACAACAACAAAAGTTCCAAGCCACAAAGCTTCAAACTTCCCATGCTTGCCCTTCTCTTGACATCATGTGTTCCACATCAACACCAAGTCATTTTCTTAAAATTTTCTATCCTTTGCCTTCTTGTCAAATAGATACTTCATCTATGTCTGTAACCTCATGTTTTGGTTTTGGGCAACTCTCCTTATTTCATCAAGTTCAACTAGTTGCTCCATTCTTTCCTCCATAGGTTCAGCAATATCCAAATCTTCTTGAAGGACAAACTTGTAGACTGGTAAAAAATTCTACAAAGGCATCCTAGCTTGTGCTCCATACACCAATTCAAATGGGGATTTTCCAATTTCCTTTTTCATAGTAATCCTATTAGCCCACAAAACTAGTTTTAATTTTGAATCCCAAGCTTTCTTGTTTTGTCCTAACATCCTCCTTATAATCTTCAAAAGACTCTTATTGCTAGATTTTGCTTGACCATTGGCTTGTGGATGATAAGAAGCTACATAAGAAATGGTAATTCCATATGTGTCATAGAAGCTTTTGAATTCATCTAACCTAAAACACATACCATTATTTGTGATTAACCTCAATGGTGTACCAAATCTTGTGATGATGTCCATTAGGAAATTTGTCACCACTTTTCTTGTAGCCTGTTTAGTTGGGATTGCTTCTACCCACTTGGTAAAATAATCAGTGGCTACGAGTATCCACTTGTGTCCTCCACTTGAGTTTTCTTGTATCTCTCCAATGAAATCAATTCCCCATTGATGAAAAGGGGCATCAGCCTGCAAGGGTCAAAGTGGCTAAGCTCCCTGATACTTCAGTATTCCAGAGAACTTTTGGCAGGCTTCACATTTTCTTACATGTGTAAAAGAATCATTAAAAACCCTAGGCCAGTAGTAACTTGCCCTGAGAATTTTGTGTGCAGTTTTTTTTGCTGAATAATATCCTCCAAAAAATACTTCATGCATTTCACTTAAAACATGTTTGGCTTGTGACTCATCCAGACATAACAAGAGTATACCATCCCTATTCTTCTAAAACAGATCTTCATTCATGAAAACATATTTAGATGCTTACAACTTTAAAGATCTTTTATGGCTGTCACTGAATCCCTCTAGACACTTCATGTACTTAAGGTAATGCATGATATTAGTATACTAAGGAGTATGCTCAATGCTCGCAATTGCAGTCCCTTCTTCTACATTACAAACTTGATTTGCTTCAATATTCAACTTTTCCATTAACCTAGCCAAGCCTTGACCTCTCACTAGCTTAGTAATTTGTATCTCCATGTCAAACTCTTGGATTTTGTTAATCCATCTACACCTTTTTCCTGTTACTTTAGACTACAGAATATGACAATTGCAGAATATCCTTGATACTGAAAGCTTTTTAGCTAATGAGGGACATAATGCTGTAAATCAGTGTGCTTTGAAGCTATTGAAAAGGCTTTCCAAGAGCCTCCAATGGATAAAAGCTTGGCCTATTGTCCAAATGTTTTGTAGCTTTCAAACTAATGCAAAATACCTATTTTTTTCCATTATATCATACTTCATATTCAGACCCTTGTCATGACTTACTGAAGAAATGACACGGGCTGTTCATGACCTTCCTCATTCTTCTGTAACATAACAGCAACAATAGTGTGCTTTGAATGCAAATGAAAATATCTGAAAAGGCTTTACAAAATAAAGATGATTTAAGGACAAGAGCCTCCTTGATGGCCTTTTTGATGGATATAAAAGCTTCCAAGGCTTCTCATTGTCCAATTCCCCTTTTTTTTTGAGTTGTAAGATCTCCTTTCCAAACATTGTTTTCTTCCCATCCACTTCTTCAACAAAAGCATTGAAGTCAATTTCCTGGGCTTCATATTGATCTATACAATGGAGGAATTTCAAAAGGTCAATATCATCATTGAAGACCTGCCAACTATAAATGTTATCAGGAATAGCAGGCCTTGTCTTAAACTCAATCTGTGATACCCCATCCAATGGAATATCATCTCTCTTCGGTGCCACATTTTCTAAAAAATAAGCCATTATGTTCTTTGATATGTATATCCATTCAATTGAGAAGGCATCAAACAACTCAATTGTGTCCCATACAACATTCCTATATTGTTTCAATATTTTGTGCTTTGCTACATACTTTGACTTAATTTGTGAAACAACCAACTCAGAATCTCCTAAAATAGCCAGCAACTTGATTTTGTGTTTCACAGATATATTCAGACTTTTCAACAAGGCTTCATACTCCACCACATTGTTTGTACATTCAAATGCTAATAGAAATGAATATTTAAATGTAATACCTTCAGGTGAAAAAGATACAATCCCAACTCCATTACCTTCTTGGTTGCATTTTCCATCAAAGTACATCTTCTACACTCCTTTGCAACTTTGTGACGCATGTTTTTCAATTGGTTCAGTATTGACCAACTCTAGCTGGGTAGATTCTATCTTAAAACTTCCAAGATCGACATCACAAAAAAAATTGATCTAATCTTGTGGCACAAAGTCAACAAGCTAGCTCATTCTTGATCCCTATATAACTTGACATCCTGACCATTCACTGGAATAGTTGCATAATACAAATCAAACTAGACATTTCCCCCAACTGCTACTATCCACTGTCTTGATACAAGCATCCCAAAGTGAGGAGGGGTATCAATTACTATTATATCTATATTATAAGCCACTTGTGGATAACTAGCGAGTTTGACTTCAACATCTCTCATAATACCTACTCCAGGAATAGGTCTATTATCCATTACATAGCACTTTGCCCCATTAGTATCAACCCACATGCCAAGCTGCTTCATAACTCCTACTGGCATAATATTTATGGCAGTGCTAGATTCTATCAAGCAATTCCTCAACAATTTGTTATTTATGAGTAATGTAGTGAAAAAAGGATCAAATTGAGGGGGAGTTGTTAATATATCACTCAAGCAGACTTTTGGGATATTTACTTTCTCCTGCATATTGACTGCTTTAATAGCTACTCTATTTTTTAGAACTCATATGTTTTTCATTTCCATTTGTTATCAATTGAATAGCACTATCTCTGTATTCCTTAATTTTCATCATCTCAAGAAGTGGAACAGAAATTTTTACCTGAGATAATGCCTAAGTGAATTCAAAAGAAGAGCCCTCCACCTTAACAATTTTCTTTTGTTCTAACATTTCTCCTTTTCTTTCTTCCTTCTCTCTTTTAAGTTAGGTTGGTCAAGCTTTTGCATCTCTTTGTGTAATTCCTTCACTTCCTCCTTTTGGATAGGCCTTTGTTCATTTTTATCATGCTTTCTATTTTCTACCTTCTTCACAGTTCCTTGTGTCACCTTCTGATACTTCATAAAGATTCCCCTAGGGACACCTTCCTTTTCATTTACTATCCCATTTCTCAACCAGTACTTACTCTTTGCTTCTTCAACTGTAGCAACAGTTAGTCTCTCTATCTCCTCTTCGGTGAGTCTCCTCATACTACATTGAGTAGGTACATCAACAGAATGTGGCTTTGTATAATCTTCTTCAGAATCATAAAGGACCTGTTGTTCAGCCATATGGACATTGTATTTCTAATTTGAAATGTCATGCTCATAACCTTCATCCTCTGAAGATGAGTACCTCTTCACAATGTGGTGAAAGGTATTTGAATTCAAATACTTTGTGTGATCTTCACCATTGTTTTCCATCAACATTCCCTCTTCTTGCATCCTTTGGGCTACAACACAATAATCTGGGGAATGTGGCTTATCACAAGCTTCACAGAAATAATTGTTATTCACCATATAGGTTCCCTTCTGCCTCAATGGATCAGGAGTTTCTTTGTTTCTAGACCTAGCTGTTATAGGTTTTTCATCCTTCTAGACTGTATTATAAGGCATGTCATGCAACCTCGGCCTTTCATTCTTGTATGTGTTTTCCTACTTATACTGATAATTGTTGGTCTGTCGAGGAGTCCTAGGGTTGTCTCTTTTGTTGATTATATTAGCATCCTTCCTATTATTTTCAATTGTCAATGCTATTTTCTGAGCTTCAACTAAGTCTCTTGGAAACATATTTCTTAGTTCATACCTGTTTTAGGATCAAATGCATTCAAATAAACACTCAATGCTACAGAATCTGGTAACCTTGATCCAGGAGGTATTTTAGTCTATAATTTATTGAATCTCTAATTGAAATCATAAATCGAGTCATTCTGATTTTTCTAAATTCACATCAATTCATGAAGAGCAGCATCTGGTGTACCTAGATTCCCATATTGCTTAATAAATTGGTCCTAAATTCCTTGGAGAGAATTAATAGAGAATGTTGGTAAGCTGTTTAACAAATCCCTAGCTTCTTCAATAAGTGACATCATAAACAACCTCATGTGTAAATCTTCATATGGCACATCTATGTCTTGGATGAAAGTGTTGAAATTCCTTAAATGCTCTTCAGTAGTAATTGCATTACTTCCTGTAAACTTAGGAACCATACCCCTCCAACTATCATCCATAGGGTAAGGGTATAATTGAAAACCTACTAAATCCAACTATCTGATCATTGTTGTATGCTGGTGAGGGGGAGGGTTAGGTGGATATTAATATTGGTGCATGGGATTATTGAGCTTTGTATGGTGGTGTGGCACATAATGCTAATTATGAGGTGGCTACATATGTTGTGCGGGAATATGAGGTGGATGATTTGGTTGTCTATACTGATTCTCTAACTGATTGTGAGGAGCATTTCATTGATTAGATGGTCTCCCCTTTCTGTTGTCAGTCGGTAAGACAAAAGGATATCACCAAGACCCTTCTTCGATACACATGAGTCCTATCGAGATGTTTTTTTTTTGGTTTCCAATTAGTGAGACAATGTGATTTTGTTATAACTTCACACCAAATGCTACTTGTTTGGCTGAAATGAATCCTCATATGCTATTTGGTGAGACTCTTCCCAATAACTCGTTGATGAAGACCCTTTATCGAAAAGACCCAAAAAAGTCATTGAGGGCTCACTCTGATGATCACTTAGTCAGGCCGATAAGTCCTTTGGTGTGTTGGTCTGTGAGACAAAAGATAATCGGAAAGACTACATACCAAAGAAAATATTTTTCCGATATGTGTATGCATCAACCGTCCATCGGTGAGACATAGAGATCTCGCTAAGACTTCAATCCGATGCCATAACTCCTACCGATATGCTCCTTTTCTATTGTCGAAGCAATGAAAATGTCTTGCCAATAGCTACTAGTAGGTGAAATCCAATCATTGCGACATCAAAAAAGTTCTGCTGATAAACCTAGAACAGACATATAAATTAGCACAAACACACAATGGGTTGGGGAGACCATGATATTGTCATTCTGATAGGAACTGTAATGTGAAATATTCAGTCTTAGATGGATTTTCTGGGGCTATAAGGCCAAAATTTGAGAAAGTGTTCCCATGGTGGGACTTATTTGAAAAATTATGAATGTGAACACTATGTAAAATCATCAAATTTTTACAGTTCCAACATGTTCAATTAAATGTGGGTACTTGTTTCTCACTTTAACTCAAAGAGTTAATTAAATTCTTAAAGAGGGTCATGAATTTGTAATAATTCACACAGGATCTGATAAGAAGTTACATTTCAGACATTGTGGGTTTTCTAATTGCAAAGAATTATGAAAATAGTCCACCATTTTTTGAATTAAATACCTTGTGTATTTTGGTTATTGCATATTTGACCCCATATGCCCAATTGATGAAGCACTAGTCTAATTGTTAAGAATTCTTGCAATTAAATGAACTGGCAATCCACTTGGCTATGGATTTGAAATGAGAACAAAATTCATTAAAATATTTCTAGTATGAACTATGAATTTGAAGTATCTCCTCATCCCTAGAAAATAGATGGTCATTTACTCAAAGGTCTTCTAGATCTTTAGTGAATCACATTTATTTGCAATTAATAGGAATTAATTTATGTATAAATATATCCCAACTAAGACATATCTCACCTAGACACAATAAGGAACACCCTCCTAGGTCTCATAGATCCTAAAGTGTAGGAGTAGAGACCTAAGAGTCCTTTACTCATTATGTTGGCCTCTCACCATGAGGATTCTTGACCATAGGGGTTGGCTACCCTTTAGAGAATTCCAAGGATGTGCTGGAAAAAACACCAAATAAAGATTGCCAGAGAATGATTGAAACATATTAGAGGTGATTGAAGGAAAGCATCTCCCAAATTAAGGAATGATTTAGGTATATCATGGCACATGGAGTTAACCTAAAAATGTTGCAATGCCCATCTGACATCTTAAAAGGTTGCAATAATATTGAAATTCAAAATGGTACAAGGAGAGAAAAAATCAATACCTTATCTTTGGCCAATAAAATCGAAGGATCAAAAATGGCAGGGGGATTTGTATCATCCACCATAACTATAAACTATAATGTTCTAAATTATAACATCTTGGTTGTTGTAGCACCCTAAACTCATTCTAACAATACCACTTGGATTGATGGGAAGCTTGGAGGGTTCTAAAGACTAACCCTTAGGTTTCTTTTTTGGTTCAACATATAATATTTCAAAGTTGTCAATTATTACATTCATCTTTTGATAGGATCCTTTTCTTCAACATAGAATCCTTGGAATCCAGTGTCCCTTTTCTTCTTATCCTCCTCAAGCCTCTTTATGATTTCCCACTTCTGTTGGTATGTGGCAACTAATCATGCTATACTATACAGTCTTTATTTGCGTCGTCACCGTAAAAGGAAAAAAATAAACTTTGTAAAACCTTAATTCTGGAAGCTTCTAAAAATCTTGTTATAAGTGGTTTGGATAGGGGTTGCAAGGGGCATTATTAGCAAGATTGTAATATGTTTTACACTGGATAATAAAATCATTGGATGGTTGTGATTTTGTGAATGTAGCCTGGATTGGGTGAGCCATGTTAAATTCTTTGTGTTGTCTTGTTTTTGATATATTTTTTTGTGTTTTATTTCTCAATTTTATTGATCAAATCTGCATTTGACTATTAGATATATCTACTTTCTAACCCTAAAAACTTCCTCTTCCTCTAAAAAAATTCAAGTGTAAAGCAATTTCTTATTACATGTTCTTCATAATCCATTACATGGGTAATCCCAACTTTGGTGAGAAGTGTTTGCTTTATAAAATTAATATGCCCTTGAGAATCAAAGACCCTTTCTCCTCATGACTTGAATGAATACTGCATCTTCAAATAGTTTTGTAGTTTTTCAAGAGTGTCAAACCCTACAGATAGCTCCTCACATTCAGTTAGGTCAAGGAGGAATGTCCCCTTTTTTATCTTTTCATAACATCCTGCTCCATCCATAGCATTTTCCACATAAACTATAAAAATTCAATTCAAATAGAAACAAACTTAGGTAAAACATGTGGGACTTGAGGACACCCATAGACCCTTATTATTGTTTGGTCTACTAAGAAGAACCAATCACCAAAATTGTGAGTGTGTCCCTACTCTAGATTCAATGATCAAGGTCTTAATACTTGCATGATTTTATTAGGAAATCTTGGTTAAATCTGACCAAGAGTGGCCATGACCTTTACTATGAAATTATCATAAAATATTACATAATCGCTATTTTTACATCTACTATCCCAAATATAACACCAAATTTGTATAGGAAACATATTCCCTTCATCATTAGTCATTCCCAAACATATTATTTTAGTCCATTGGTTTCTATTTTGGTACAATATTAAATTACATAGTAGAGAGTATTTCCTGAAAGTGATGGGAGCTAAGTTCTCTCTTACTTGCAAAAATCGCACATGTAGCCCTTTCTCAATTTTAGCAGGAAAGTCATACTCAATGTTGACTTCAAGATTTTTTATCCTCATTGCAATCACCATGAGATTGGTTGGCATCCTCTCTTTAGCATATATTCCAAGCACTTGGCACAAAGAAAAATAAGTTCTTTTGAAATATACTTGGAAGTCTTCTATGATAATTGGCTCATTTTAGGAGGGGGAGATACATATCATCCTATTGTTTACACCCTTTTTCATGTGTAAAGTAATTTCATCACTCCTATAGGTTTTTCTCAATCTCCCATAATCCTCCTCATTTCTATCCAAGTTGATCTTAGTGATAGCTTGCTTGTTTAACATAAACCACTCTATAATTTCTTCTTTAGTCAGTACCACTAATGGTGAACCATTTGGAATTCTTATAGTCAAGGAAGTTGAGTGATAATATTGTGCCAATAAATTAATAAACTCAACATCTACGAAGACATTTGGGACTATCAATTTGGCCAAATATAAAGTCCAAGGATTCAAAACTGGAATCTTCTCAACCCTTTTTTCATAGAAGTACCAAAATAGATACCACCCTGAGATAGGGATAATTGGGTCTCTACATCGATTTTTTGTATCTTTAAACACCTTTTTGGATCCTTTGTCTACAAAATTAGGTAACACATCTAAAATGGATTGTTGCAGGGACCTCTTCTTTGATTTAGAAAATGTGAACTCTTCCTTTTTACTTGAAAGTTGACTTCTTTCGGGTGGCATGATGAAGAACTTACTCCTACTTTATTTTTTAAGTTTCTACTTGTAGAAGAAAATTTAGTTCTTATACAATTGTTATAGAGGTTTTTTATGAACTTACCTAGTGAAATAATAGCTACAAAGTTTTCTTTCTTGAAATCCCTTTCCTTTGGTACGCTAAGCTTTGTGAACGGTTGTCAAAATGTCATCGAGTCCCAAGTAATATTTGTTGATAAGATTGGTTAGCTCACTATTAATGTCAATTTGTGCAAAATATTTGAGAATCTATCTATATTTTGAGTTTGAATACATGCCATTGATCTTGGGAAATTGAATAGTGTAATCATTTAATGCTTTGGCAGCTTGTACCACAGTACTAATCGATCATTTCAAGATAGCTACATCTTAGTTCTAATAGTACTGCCACCCTACGCACACCCCTTTGGACTCCCATGGGAGGGTGAGTTAATTCTAGTGGTTGAGTGATTGTTCACCGCCATACCACTTTGTCATATCAAGACCACTATGGGCTAGTAGTAGTAATACTGCCACCCCACACACACCCCTTTGGACTCCCATGAGACAATGAGTTAATTCTAGTGGTTGAATGATTGTTCACCACCATATCATAGTGTCACTTTTTACCCCTTGTGGGGTTGTAGTTTACTTTAGTTGGTAACATTTTCTCATTGCCAACCTATGGTATTCATATTTGGTTGTCACGGTATTGTAGTAAGCATTTGTACATTGACCTATATGTCTTGCCATCCCATGAATACCTCTATTGACTACTGCGGTAGTGTGGTATTGGATTTTATTATAAATGTAGTATTTTAGATATCATTTTATTTAAAAGATTGAAAAAATTTCTAATTTTGTAGTCTCTCAATTTTAGTTTTCAGTGTTAGTTAGACCTAAGAGATCATTTCTCTATTTGTAATGGGGAGGCTAGTTCAACTAATGTTAAGATATCTATATGTATTATTAGATCATAAATGTTCATTATTTGTTTGCATCTATAAAATATATAGGACATACAAGAAATTATATTATAACTAAAAAAATAAAAAATCAAATTTCAACCAAAGTAAGAAAACTAAGAAGAATGATTGAACCTAACTTTAAATGCACTTCAAATCAGTAGTGAACATATCAAGTTTTGAATACAATGTACTAGTAGAATAATGATGATTACATTTAGAAATGTATCAATAAAACAACAGTTTATAAGCATACCTATACTCAGATCTTTATTACATTCAATAATAAATTGTACCATACATATAACCAAATTCTAGGTGACAAGATAAACTCTTAAGGTGACAAAACATGATCATAATCATCTACATTTCTAGCAAGATGAAAATCCTAATCATTCATGTCTACATTTGCTTTTTTTTTCCTCATCCTCATCTATGATATGCAATGCATTCTCTGTCCCAATCTCTTCATTGGTAATCAAAATTTATTCTTCAAACACTCCATCACCATCTTCATCCAATTCTTTGAATGTTTCTTGTAAAGTAACATATTTACCATTAGGTATTATATGAACAACTTTCATGATTTTTTGTTTCGAACGAGATGTTGTTTGAATGACATACGAACATCCTGGGATTCTTACATCATCAATTAGAAATGATTTGTTAATTTAAAGAGTGGAAACACACAACTCATATGTCTGATAAAAATTGTCTTCTATTTGCATGTACAAATCCATACTCATCAAATTGTACTACCGATGGTCGGACCCACCTACATTTTAATAATATAGGACTATTTTCACCATAGTCCACTAGAATAATTTTTTGGATGAATCGAACATAAAATTTCTTCTCAATTTCATGAAGAAATTCAGCACTAACAACATAATCACAATTTATCTTTCCTTTGTCTTTTTCTTCCACTCTTAAATGACTACCATAGGCACACATTCCACTGAAATGTGTAGACTATTGGTTCCCAAATCAACAGATGCAATGAATCCTAAAGAGTAGCCACTCTCTCATATTCAAACTCAGAGATTTGATTTGGCCAATGAACAAGATTCAGTCAAAGACCAAAATCTCCTACACTTCTAGCTTTGTTAAACTAGGGATGGTAATCCCAATCAGTATATTTATAGATACTTGTGTGCTAAAGTACCAAATACACTGTAAATAGATGTTTCTCCTTCAATTGTTTGAATGACATAGTACCCTAAACATTTGGCTAACCTTCATAGTAGTGTTTAATTCAAACCTAAGAGATGTAGAGTATTAAATTCCACACACAAACAAACTAGGACTGATAAGTAATTTTGATTTAAAAGTTGTAGTTGCTCACAGTCAGTTTTCAGAAATTGGAAGATTAAGGGACCAATGCTATATCCCAAGGTGGAGTCATCTAAACCATGTAATTCAAAACCTAACACAACATTAAATTTGTCATAATCATATCTACTAGATGATGCATTACACCATTGATATCAACAACTAAACTAGCTATACTTAGCAATCCTAGAACACAACTACATAAACCTCCATTTGTGTTACTAAAAATTAACTGATTCTTTGTATGAGAGTAATAACATCAAACAAACATGTATGGAAAGACAAGACACTAAATAATAACAATCTTTGATCACTCATATTTAGAATTTATGCAAAGTGAACAATGGAGACAACCAGTTCAGAATAATATGTCATTTACATTTAACTATAAATATGTTGTGATTACATTCTTCATTCCAAAACTTAGACTACTCCAGAAACCTAAAAACTAGCAATATGCATTGAACCTTTGTTACAAAAATGTTCCCGTGAAAACCAAAATGTGCAACCTTCCTTCTAAAACAAAAAATATGCACTTAAGGAAAGTGTGAAACCCTAAATGGAGATCAAAAGAAGACACATGGCATATTCAAGTTTGTTGATCTGCAACTATCTTTACTTGTTGAATAATCTATTGGATGTTGTGAATTTGTTTTTGATATGTGGTTTTCATTGATGTCAACACTATTAGCATTTGGTTTATTAGAGGTTTTATATGTCGAGGATATTGAGAAAATTGTAAAAGAAGGTGTTCCAGGTTCCCAATGGAGCTGTGCAAGTCGTGAAGGAATTTTGTTCTTTATGTTAAACATTAGTTGTTGTGGACTAAAGGATTTTCTTATGAGTGTGTCTAGATCATCTACCAGAACTTTTTGTAGTCTGACAGTGTTTCTATGGTCTTTATTAGTGTTCCTGCATGAAGTTTATGTGATTCTAGAAATCTCAGTTGTTGCGGATGTTTCTCTATTGTTTCTTGGTGCTCTTGGATGTTTCTAGATCATGCTCTATCTTTGTAGTACATCCACATTGATCGGTGTGCTCATGGTCAGAAATTTTTCCTATGTATGTTCAATTTTTCTTGTTCTTGGTCGACATGTTGGTGGTAGTATGTTGTGGATCTTCAAAGTGAAATTAATTGAATTCTTTTTGTGTTGGAATTTTTAATTTGGGTCCCTACTATGTTGTGGCCAACCTTGGTGGATTCACTTTTAAAAATTTATTTGTAAATTTGGGCTGACATTGAAAATATGTTTTATTTTCCTAGTCGACTAAGTTATTGATGAAATCTCATGTAGCAGATATATAACAGTGATTATTTCATTAGTGTAGTGTGTTGGAAAGGTGTTGAGCATGCTCTTATGTGTGTATGTGTGAATATCATTTGATTATAGAGTAGAGTGTGAAGAAGATCGAGTGAAATGTGAATTAGTTTGTGAAGGATTTTTATGTGCTTAATTGGTGTAGACACGTCAAATTGACATTATGCATCACATTCGCTCATCAAATAAATAAATCAAGTTTATTTATCAATCTCCTAAAGTCATTAGTTTAAATCAAATAAATCAACTTGATCCCATCACCCTCCTTTTAATTAAATAAATCAAGCCCTTTATTTAATTAAATCCCCAAATACATTTTCCATCCTTTTCTAATTTAAATAGATCAAATATTTAAGTCATAAAAGTCAAAGCATCCTAATCATTATCCTAGCTAATTAATCCTGATTAAATCTAATCTAATGCATGTCAAATCCTCTAGATATCTCCACTTGCACAAATAAATCAATTTATTGATTTATTAAATCCAACATTTTCACTCAACATGGAATATTCCCTAGAATTTGAAATAAAAAACAAGTGGACATGTACATCCAACAAGTCATTTATGAGCTTTACATGGCTCTTACATGTCCCCTTCCAAAGGTCAAACTCAACATTCATTGCACAAATTTGAATTCAAATTTCCCTCCTCTTGGGCACATTTCCCAAATCTTGCACATGCACAACCACTCACCACTTGACAAGTGTCTTCCTCTCATTTGTCCAATCTTTGTCCCACATTGATCCATTTTGAGCATTCTTCCAATTTGGGAATCTACAAATAGAGGCCTCATTCTTTAGCAAATCCTCCAGAATCTCTTGCAAAGTCACTCTCCTTGAGAACTGATTTTGTCCATTTATCATCTCCATCTTCATAGCAATTTCATCACTAGATTATCTATCAAGGATTGGGAAAGGGATATTTTCAAAAATAGCACCAATCCACTATGGAATTTTATTTACTTCATGATTTATTGTATGCTTTCATCTAGTTTATTTAATCATTTTTTTTGTTTTGATGGCATCATTAAATCATGTTGGCTCATTTCATATGGATGTTGAGGTTTTTCTTTGTTTTAAATTGAATATGCTAATGTATGTTTTAAGGTTTAACCATTTGCAGAAATCAGCAACCACAATTGGAACTGTAATCAGGCTTGTGGAGAAGCTTTTTTCTCAATTCATACCCTTTGAATTTTAATGCTATTATGTATTTTTGGGTAGTGAGCCCCTTTTATAATTGAGTAGAGAGCTCTAGGCAATGTGTCTAAATGCATGTGCATTCCCCTTTATTAATTTTTTTATACTTTTAATAGTGTATAATCTTGTGGAATAACATCCACCATGGTTTTTCCCCTAACGGGTTTCCACGAAAAAAATCTTGGTGTTTTTTGTCTCTCTGATGTGTTAATTTCTTATGGTTAATTCCTTATTCATCAAATCTGAGATTAAGTAAAGTTTGAAAATTTTATTATTCTATGACAAGTAATTCACCTCTCCCCCCTCAGTTGTTTTTCCTTGTTTTTCCAATGGACTCTTCAACCTGCTTTCAAATTCACACTTCATGCACCTGCAATAGAAAAATATTCCCTAGCCTAAAAAATCATCATTCCTCTTTGTAAATTGGCCCTTGGGACATGTTTTCCACAATAAAAGTACATTAAAATAATGTATCAAATGACCTCTAATCTTGATTAAAATGGAGTTGTAGATGTTTCAAACCTAAAACAAGAGATGGGTTTTCATTAGAATTACAAAATTTGAAACTTTATGGAACACCATTTTTGGCCATGTCATGATTAGAAAGCAATTAAATAACCCATCAAAACTTATCTTGAAGGAACGAAATTGAACAGGCATGTAGAAATTTGACCCCATAATATAATGAAAAATATGGTTCAACAAAAGAGATCTCGAAGTGAAATTTATTCAATGTCAAAGTTGCTCAGTTGGTCATTTCTAAAACCGCACCTAAACCAATTAGGGCTCTCAAAGTCACCACTTTCAAAAAATATCAAAACAACTTCTAGGGGGCTGTCACTAGACATACTAGGTCATTTGGGTACACTGAATATGTGTGCAATATATTTTACTTGATTTAATCACATGTGTGAGATATTAATGCTCAAAGCTACCTTCTCTAAAAATCTGGAAATGTTGATTATGAAACCCTAAAAAAAATTATTTGGAATGGGCTTTGGAAAAATAACATGTGAGGAGCTAGGTGGATATAAACCTGCTGAGTGGTAGACAATAATATATACAATCATGGGGACCAACCAATTTCACATGCAAGTTAAAAGGTTGCAAAATAAAAATTCAAATGTGAGGCTATTTTTGTAGATTTGACAATCTAGTTTGCAAATCTAAACTTTTTGCAAACGGATTCAAGCTAGAAAAATTAGAAAATGGATCCATGGGGTTATTCCAACATACATGGGGCTCCATAAAGATGTAGAGAATCATAGAAAAAAATCAGTTGGGCTTAATACTCAGCAGGAACAAGGATACAACATCACAAAGATGGCCTACTCATAAAGGTGTAACATGTGTAAACAACAAACCAACTTCTAGACCTTGAAACCAAGACTTCAAAAACTCACCAAAACTGATCCAAGGAAGCTTAAAATGGTCAAAATTTATCTCTAATAGGTTCTCAACACTTCCCCAAAGTGATTTTTCATGACAATTCATGGGTGTCAAATTATAAACTCCCAAGGTGAGCTACTTAAGCTTATTCCACAGGGTATTTCTGAGTGTATTAGGAAAAATTTTACATGGGCCCTCAAAAATTTAGCCAAATTTTGGAGGTCCCAACATAGACAATAAATGTGGGGATTATGAAAGCTCACTTTCCTCCATTTTTATATCTTGACCCTCTTCTTTTGCATCCCTAATTGCATTAGCAATCCATTCTTCAAATTTTGGTAAAGAATCACCTCCAATCAAATCAGCATGATGTCTATGCCTTTGAGATCAATGTTGCATCCAAGCTTGATTATATTTTTCATATTTTCTACATAGAATATTAATGTACAAATAGTAATATTGATAATATAAATGTGTAAATACAATCAATTAAATAAATTATTGTGCTATTTTTTTTTACCTGAGCCACATATTGAACAAAGATTTGTTTTGAAGAATATCTAGGAATGTATCACACTTCTTTCTTGATGTGATAGCTTCAAGCAACTTCCATTTCCTTCCAATACTTCACCTACAACTATGTCTTCTTCATCACTTTCCCATACATGTCAATTGACATTTTGAAAATCCTTCATATATTATCTGCAAAATCCCATAGCCTCTTGCATTGAATATCCCTCATACATACTTCCTTCTATTTTTTCCCTAGTATGAACAATTTTTTTTCAAAACCTTCATATATCATTCTATAGGATACATCCATCTTATTCTTATTAGGCCACAATGCTTTAGTCATATTGTATATGTATCAAGAGATGTATAGAAATTTTAAATATTGTTGGTGGAAATTCCCATTCCAATAGACAAAGGACTTCAACAACCTCCTTCCTCAAACTATCAAAGTTCAAAGGATCGAATACATGTAAACTCATTATCTTTAATATTAGGCCCAACCATATAATTACCAAAATTGGCCCCTTTGGAAAACTTAATATAATTACCACAATAGGTAAAATGTTCTCCATTATGACATGATAGTCATGGGTCTTGAGGCCTCTTAAGCCATTAATGTCAATTTGGCTTCTAATACTACTACTTATATATCTAGTGGGAAAGCGAGTCTAAGAAATCAACTGTAAGAATTGTGCACGTTGTTCCTTTGTCCAAACATAAGGAGAACTAGGTTTTCTATATTTTTAACTCAAATATTTTGGTGAATCTTTAGTTTTCAAAATTCTTCATGTGATGAAATAGTATCAAAAGCACCAAAAAGAGTTTCTATAATAGCATAGGCTATATTTTTCTCAATATGCATAAATTCAATAGTATGCCTAATGGCTATATCCTAAAAGTATGGAAGCTTATAGAATATGCACAACCTTTTTACACCACTTTCATTACATGGATCATATCTACTACTAGCAATCCCATCATTTTTAATAAATGACATTCTTTTTTGTCCATTTTCAATAATATAATCACCTATTATTAGCAATGGTGCTTCACAATTCTCCTCTTCACCATTGAATCATGTTTTTTGTTGATGATATAGATGATCCATTTTAAGGTAAGCAGGATGTCCACAATAAATACACTTACAAAAACTTCTTGAGTGCCTTAAAAAAACCTTAAATTTTCCAGTAGGACATCCATGGTATCCATGAACACTGAGACCAAACAGTGTGCTATATGTAAGAAGATCATGAATCATAAAAAATAAGGAAGCTCTTAAAGTGAATTTGATTGAATGAACATCCCTTCAAGATTGAATTGCTTCAATTCCTTTCCATAATTCCCTTATCTCATCATATAATGGCTCTAGATAAGCATCAATTATATATAAAATCACACTTTTCTTTCCCCATATAATCAATGATAGTATTAATAAAAATGGTTTAGTTGCTAACCATGGAGGAAATTTGTAATTTATTAAAAACACCAGTCGTTAATTTTACCATTTATTACTTTTATCTAAGAATGGGTTAACCCCATCTAGATCCAAACCCAACCTTATATACGAAGATCTTGAGAAAAATTAGGCCATCAATTATCAAATTACATCCACATTTTAGAATCAGGCACATCTCATTGTTTTCAATCAGTGCTCTTATTTTGGCCATGTTATTGCATAAGTTCAACAATGTCTTTGCACATATACATTCAGAGTAATCATGTGATTACTAGAAAGTGGTGAAGAACCTTTCTAGGAACCATAGTTGATTTCAAACCTTCTCTATACCTCAGTTCATGACATTTCATACATTCACTCTCACTTGCAAGATTCTTGAGAAATAATACACAACCATTCACATATATGTGGATGCTTTCATACCCTAAGCCTAGCTTAGTGATTTCCTTTCTACATTGACTTTATTTTATTGGCAATGTGGAGTCAAGTGGTAACAACAAGCTTAATAATGCCAATAACTGATCTACACTCTCATTTGTCAAACCAAACACCACTTGCAAGTTAAGAATTTGAAGGATTGTTGTCAAATGACTTAACCTACAATTATCATACAAAGGCTTTGAAGCATCCACCATCAACTTGGCCCAATCATCATTTAAACACTCATTCAACATTCTATCAACTCCAAACCCTTTGTCTAACATTGCTACCTCTTCATCTATTTTTGGTGTCACTTCATCTATGTTTGGTGTCACTTCATCTATGTTTGTTTCTTATTCATCTCTCACTTTTCCATTCTATCATATCTTTGTAATAATTGATATTCCAAGGGCTTATACCACTATGCCCATATCTTATCATATGTTGATAAATCTGACTTCTTTTTTCACCTTTCCACCAAGACATTCATTACATGGACATGGATATTTGTCCATGTCACTCTAATCGTCTATTCTATCATCAAACACGTGGTATTTTTGTAGACACATAAAAATGACCTAGGCCTGCAAGCTTCATTTATACCACTTTCATCCTAGCATAATTATGACATTTAATTATGTCCTTCGTTCACATTCGACTATTGATTAAATAATTCATAATTATCTAATTAATTCATGTATATTGTATTCTTCATGATTATTAAATAAAATAAATTTTATTTATTTATTCAATACGTCATTAATTGTCTAAGTCTTCCCTTAATTAAATAAATTTCTTAATTTATTTAATTAACCTTCTTCAATCATTTATTTCTGATTATTAAATAAATAAGTTTTATTTATTTATTTAATATGTCACTAATTGTCATAATTAAATTAATTAATTAATTAATTTAATTATTAGTCTTATCTGCTAAATTAAATAATTTAATTTAATTATTTAATTGCCAAAATTAATATTCTTCTCATTTTAAATAAATGAAATTATTTAAAATGTCATCACAATCGTAATTGACAGTCCATTTTAGTAAATAATCTAAAAATTGATTATTTAGTATTTCACAAAATTCACATTCAGAATTAATTGAATTCAAAATGGTAACTTTCCTCTAAAAATCAAGTGATCGGGCAGATTCTTGATCTTTCCAAATTTGATCTTTAGTTCAGTCTTTATCTTCTTCATTTTTGAAAATCTTTATTTTTGAATTAATTTCCTCATTTATTCTCTACCGCCGATTCGATCTTCTTAGATGGCATCTCGACTGCTCAATTAATGACTTTTCCCTAACCCTGATTAGAGATTATCGAATTTAATCTGGGCCTCTGATTTTGGGTCTCTATCAAAAGTCAATCTCATCCATTCATTCAAAATGGAATTTTCTATAAAATGCCATTCTCCTCTCATTTTTCGATTACACAGACACATTACATACTTATGTACTAACATACTTAGATTTCTTCATAGCAATTGCAGCATTTATTGTCTTTATTTTATCAAGTCTTAGCATTTTTAGGCATAGGCATTGTCAATCATAGTCATAGGCATAAACATTTGTTCAAATCCTTCAAAGCTTGGTGTAGGACTTAGATTTGTATTTCCAAATTGCTTGCACGCCGAATCCGAGGGCAACATATCAACCAACAAGTTAGAAGGTGTTACAAAAGTGAATGATGGAGGTCTTGGCAATTAACAGGTATAATTGTTCATTTGTTTACTTCCATTATGTTTTGTAATTGCTTTGGGTTTCTTAATTTATATTGATCTGCTAACCTTTAATCTAATCCCTAAACAAACCCTCAATTACATTGGTGAACCTGACTCTATTTTCTATTATTTTTTCTTTTTCGTAGGGCTTTGCATGTTTTATGTCATTTTTGCAGATACAGGTACGGAGCAACGCAGCTATTTTTTTAAATCACGATACATCAGATGCGTCACGACGCATTCGATGACCCAAATGCCGCAATCAATCTTCTGTGCCGCATTTGACAAACAAAGCGACGCATTTGTGATCTCGAGCCACATTCGACAGATAGAGTGGCACATTCACTCTATCATGACGCATTTGACTAGTAACATTTTTTGGTAATTTACATTCAGGTTTTTGTTCTTTTCTATGTCCTTTTTATTCTGGTTATTGTCTACATTTTTCCTAGCATAGGTTTTGTGTTACTAATCAGGATTTGTAGCATTTGGCAGTTACTTTTTGTGGGTCAAAGGACAACATTCAAACTACTAATGTGTGGTCTTGTAGGTTCGAACATCGAAGACTACACATCAAGACAATGTGTTTGTCTGTTTCTTAGTATAATACACACTTCCTTTTGGTGTAATTAAAATAAACTTGTGTTTCTGCTATGTCTTAGTGTTTTTGTAAAATGGTAGGTGACTATGCTCTCACCTTGTGGAAACTCAGTGATTAGAAAACCAGACCTATTTTTATCTATTTTTACCCTCTTGATTTGGTATATCAAAGTATCCTCTCCCCTTGTGCTCTTGGGCAATCTTGGATGTAAGATAAATGGTTACCAACTCTAGAAATTGGGCCTACCTAGGGATTTCATCACCCCAACGTGACTCAAACCGGAAATGGAGCTAAAGCCAAGCTACCTCGACCGGTATATAAATGTGAATCTTAAGGGAAAACCTAAGATTACGAGTGCAGATGTGTCATACGAACAGAGTAGTACTCCCACAAACCCTATTGAGCTTAACCTATTTAGGCTGGAGTGCCACCTAATTGGTGATTAATCTCTTACCCCATGTATGGTCACTCGAATGGGGGTCTTGAACTAAACACCTTTGTGTAGTAATCCAAAAACCTTCTATGTGCTAGCGTAGCACTGGTCGGTGTGAAGGAATCCACACTTTCGTAGTCTGTAGTAGAGGTGATCAATCTGCCATGGGATTTTTATGGGGATTGGAAGCTTGGTTGGCCTAAGAAGAGAGTGCACTATAAGGGGGAGCCCATGTAGCCAAGCTTTTGAATTCACACGCTACAGATATGCGGTTGGGGAAACCCACGTGGAATCTAGCGAATATTGTCCTAGCCTAACCTAGGATTGTACTTATCTTATGTGCGCTTATTTACATTCAAAACATTGTGCTTTTCAAGTGCTTTCTAGATTCACCACATTTATATTTCTTAACAAAACATTCATCATTAGACATATGAAATTTTCCATTAAAACGACAAGAAACTCAATTTTCACAAATTGTGTCGCATCTGTTAAAATGCATTCAAGTTTTTGAGATGCAATCGCTCTGTTAAACCGTATTTGACATTTCAAGTACCACATTTGAATGCATCATGATGCAAATGAACCTTATAGTGTCACATTTGCTAAATTGAGTCGCATTTGTAGTCCCCGAGCCGCATTCGCTCAAACTCAGTCACATTCGCAAAACCGTGAGGCATTCGCCTGTAAGTAAAACATCACACAAAGTTAGATCTGAAATTACACCTTGTCAAACATTTGTCAAACATTGTGTCCAAAAGGGTTCTGTTGGAAACCAATTTTGAAAATGCTCAAAATTTTGACCATTAGTTGCATTCTTCACCATAGGTTTCACCCTTCATTTTTTTAGTTGCATACATTAGGCATTAGTTTTTCTCTAGGTCCTAAATCTCACATACTTTGGATTAGGAAAATCTCGACATAATTTGCAACGTCATTTCTTTCGAAACTAGGTTCTCTCAGACTAAGTTATCAACCCCTTTTTCAGTCATTGTCCCTTTTGTGAGATTTTCCAACTCAACCGTCTAGTTAGGAAAACTCACCGGTCATTTAGACCTTGTCATCTTGTCCTTTTCAACAAATTCCTTTAGTAACCAAAATTGAAAACAAATGTTAAGCTTAGAAGTGCTTAGATACCCTTGTCTTAAATTGCATCATAAGTCTAGACATTGCATATTTTATTCCCAAAAATCCAAAAATATTATTCATCCTAGTTGTCGTTTTGAACTTAGATCTTGCTTAGTGTCATCCTCGTATTTAATTGTCATTTTCCTTTGAGCAATCTCATTTTATGGTGGAAACTAGACTCCAAAAATAGAAACGAAAAATGGAAAATTTTGGATAAAACCCCACTTCCACTATCAACAACCCCACATATGACCCAAATTGGACATTTGATGACCCATTTGGCAATGAAAACAATCAAACTCTCACATCCTCATCCAATATTCCCTTCAAACCTTTTCTACACAAGGATGAATATGGACAGATACTTGAGGAAACCTAGAGGTAATGGAACAAGATCCAGAGGCCTCTCAATTCATGGAACAAATGGTCCTATACGACAAATACATATACTTAGCCATACTCTTAAGTCAAGGAGCCAAGTTACCACATGGATTTGACATAAACATGTTGAGACCAACATATTCTAACCCTAATGAGACCAATGCACATAACATGTCACATAGTGGTCAGCCGCAAAACACTACAAACAATACTTTCTTTGACACTTCAACAATAGTGCATGCTACCCCCAACATCCCAAACACCTCTAACATAATAAATGCTACATCCATTGGAGGATCACAATCTACCACAATGCCCACAACATCCACAATACTATCACAATCAGCTGGAACCACCTTTGGCTCCTTGGTAATGTGGGAAAGTTATTCAAACCCTCTCTTTACCACAATAGTAAATGCCATGGGGACATCATTAAGTCATAACAATCCCCCCTTGACAGCCACATCTATTACCATGAGCACACCTTTGACATATCCGCTTTGGTATTTCACAAAACCCTTTGGTAGGCGGAAAAAGACATATCTATGTCCAAGTACAACAACAAAACATTAACACGACAACACAGTCAAATGTCATCGCCTCCCAAGGACCAAATACAAACATTCCCCTTGGACAACCTCAACAATTTGGACACGGTGGCCAAATAACACAACCCATGGCATCAGTTGTACATCACAATGTTCATGGTCACCATGTTCCCCAAATAATGACACAAATAGCTGGGGGACACATCCCAACCTATTCATCTCACATTCATACTCACCAACATACATCCAATCCAATTTTCAACACCAACAACACACCAATCCAAACACAACATATATGTCACAACAATCCATACTACCACACTACACCAATATTCATGCACAAAAAATAGGTACCTATGGTGTACCAAGCAATCCAACGTACAGGACTACAAATGACCCTATTATGGATTCCTTTCAAACAAGATTGATGGGTTTAGAGAAAACTATCCAAAACATATACATCTTAGGAAAAAAATTGGAAATATCATATGATCTAAATGTATACCCATTCAACATGAGCTTATACATGCCTCCATTTCCTCTGGGATATGTGTCACCCAATTTCACAAAATATAGAGGCAAGACAAACCCCGTTGAACATGTTTGCAAATTTGCAACCAATTGTATGGATGTTTCCTATGAAAAAATGTACACGATGAGACTCTTTTCCAAAAGTCTCACAGGTCCTATCCTTGAGTGTTTCTCCACTCAAAAAGATATCCAAACATGGGATGAGCTAAGACAAAAGTTCATAAAAAATTATGCATGCAACATCGACATGGACACCTCTATTATGAGCTTGTGCAATCTCACACAAGAAGATGTCAGTGAGACATTCATCCCATTCTTTCAAAAATGGAGAAGCCTCACTAGTCGGTGTCACGTTGACATACCCAAAAGGGAAAAGGTGGACATGTTTGTTCAAACACTTTTGGGTCCCCTAAAATATGCATTGCAAGTACATTGTTCCACAACATTCACGGACCCAATCAAAAAAGTGGTCCAGATTGAGAAAGCCCTTATCACCAAGGGAGAACTAAGATACGATCCCAAAAACACAAATGCAAATCCTCCCGCTGACAAGAATAAATATTGGGTAAAAAATAAATACGTTACAAATGACAATGTTGTTAATGCCAAGACTGCAAACAATGTGGGTCCTGTACTAGCCCTAAAAGGGGTTCAACAATAGAACAAACCAACAATGACATTTATACCCCCTACCAATATCCCTTCAAATAACCAGAACATTCAACACAATCAAGGACAATACCGTCAGATGAGACAATTCCCTAGGGGTCACACATACACTTCTTTGGGTGAATCCATTGAAGAGGTCCTCAAGAAATACCTCTAGAATGGTGTCATCACACTTCTGAAACCAAAATCATATGACCTAGGGCAGTTCAACCTAACATGGTGGGATGATAATGCATTTGGCAATTATCATCGAGCAAAAGGACACAAAACTTGTAACTATCGACAACTGAAAAACCTAGTGCAAGATCTTATCAAAATTCATATCATTGAGGGAGGTGGATCACAATTTTCCTCCAATTCAAACTATATTATTCATAAGAATCCACTGTAGGACCATGGTTCTCATAATGCCTCAACATCATGTCAATAGATGAACAATAATCAAGCTAATTTCGCCAGAGCTAAGTACGACTATTCTGGTGGACCTATTATAAATAATGTCTGAACTGAGGATGAATACATCAATACCATTATAGTCAAGAGAGCACCTCAGTCTAATGCTACTACTCATAGTGGCAAGGTCACCATAGCTAGTCCACCACATGCTAGACAACCCAAAATCACAATACCTCGCCCATCTGCTAAACAGTCAAAACTTGTCCCAACCAAAAAGTAGTGGCAACCCAAAAGTTAGTTCAACCTTATCAACCAGCTAGGCAAGACTCTTGTGCAAATCTCAATAATCTAGCTGCTTTGTATCTCTCCTACGCACAAGGATATACTATGTAAAACCCTTGAAGAGTCATCAATCCCCAAGGACGTTGATTTCAATCAATTTGAGACCATGGTGGGATACCTCACTATGCCTCGCCATGTCACCTTCTCGAATCAAGACTACTCATCACCCAAGACCAACCACAATGATGCATTGCACATAGAAACTTTTGTCCACAAGCACAAAGTTAGACGGGTTTTAGTATATGACGGAGTAGGATTGAACATATGCTCCCTCAAATTGGTTAAGGCTCTAGGATTCTCTGATGCATGTGTAGACCCAACAAAGAGTATAGTGATCAAAGCATATGATGATGAAGAATGCTCTTCACGTGGCATTATCTCTCTCCCTATCAGAGTGGGACCAGTCATTGTGGACACAACTTGTCAAGTCCTGGATTTGGAACTACCATATAACATCTTGCTTGGTCGTCCATGGATTATTGCCTTAAAATTCGTTCCATCCACATATCACGAATTCCTAAAGTTTCCATTTGACGTCATGGAAATAACCATATATGGAGACCCCGGCCCTTTCCAACATTGTACCAATCTAAGGGGTATTTCTAAAAAATGAGTGCCTATTAACCAAGAAGCACCTAGATCCTCATCATCCAAATATATTGATCCATCCACACTCACATCATCTTCCACATCTGTTCCATCCATGTCTTCCATCACACCACCACCTTCTGCAAACCCTAAGGTTGAATCCACTATCAAGATCGAGGACTTTGGCTGTGGGGAGTTCAAACTACATACAACATATAGCATAACAACAATACTCAAGCCTCCAAAGGTATATGGTCAGCCATGTTTTAGAATGGAACCCAAGGAAACTTTCAAAGTTCCACCAAAAATAGTTTTTATCAAATGGGGAGACATGAGTAACAAAGAACTTGCTGATATCACAGGGTGGATCTATAAGAATACTGTCACACTACCCCCATTACCAGTTCAAACATATGGAAAGGGTTATGACATAATGAAGTCTAAGGGCTATGATGGTACTAGTGGCCTAGGAAAAAATAAAACTAGATGAACAGAACCCATAGAACCTTTCCAAATTCCAAAGTATCTTGGATTAGGGTTTGGATCACTCAATAATGATGATCGACGTACCATAGGACTTTCGAGTGAGTGAGTACATGCTTCAGAAAGTTTTGAGACCACTAAGGAAACCCTCATCGAAACTGACTCCCAAGAGTGGGAATTTGGCTCAGAATGATCCTTAAGTGACTATTGCCTCGATGATTTGTTTGTCGAAACAGGGGAACTGACCTCTGAATAAAGATTTTGGCAAACATTTAAAATTGAACAAGCACAAAATAGTCAAAGTCCCATTACCACTCCCCATGACCTACAAGAGCCACCATCTGAATCCCTTCACTCCAATCCAGCCAAAGTACCAGATGACACTGACAACTAGGACTCTAAGTCCTTCAACCCTTATTTTTCCAACGAATATGAGACTAGTGAAGGGGAATATTGGATAGAGTCTGATATTGAGTTGGATGATGATAACCTCATTTACAACATCACTAAGTCTGTCTGCATGCTTTCTGCATCCTCCCCTCAATTCACCAACACTGACAATGGAATTTCCTTATTCTATCCTCAATTAGTTAATTGGGACCAACAAGGCCCGCCAGTCCTGGACACATTTCAAAATGAAGAGGTAATTATAGAATTTATGGGATTACATGAGGGCATACCCAGTGGTGATCATAATTCAGGATTCACTATTGATTTAGATTGCACGGCATACTTCGGTGAGACCGCTCCGTCCTCCAGTTGCAAAATTAAAAATAAAAATAAAATAAAAAATGAAATGTCTCTAGGTGAAAACCGAAAGGCACCTTTTTGATGAAAAAATAGTAAAAAAAAAGGACGTATTTGTGGGTGAAAACCTCTCTGAGGCGCCCAAAGATGGAGGACTAGACTTTCTCCCCATACAACAAGAGAAATCAGTTATGCTTATAGAAGACACCATGGAGGATAACATATCAACTGCAGAAGATCACAAAATGGTCCTCTTTGCTGCATCATTGACTGAAGAAGAGAGACTAGAATTTCATAAATTATTTGTAGAACATAAAATCAACTTTGCATGGTCCTATACTAACATGCCAATATTGGACCTAGAACTGGTTTTGCACCATCTACCACTATTGCCTAATGCCAAACTAGTCAAGCAAAAGTTATGCAAAATGCACCCTCAAGTGGCTCTATTGATGAAGGCCGAGTTAAAGAAACTATTAGATGTTGGATCCATATGGTCTATTGACTACACCGAATGGATATCTAACCTGGTTCCCACGTCTGTATAGATTTTAGAGACCTAAATAAAGCATGCCCAAAAGATGTCTTTCCTTTACCGAACATTGATATCATAGTTGACCTCACAGCAGCATATGAGATGTTGTCCCTCATGGATGGTTTCTCTGGCTACAATTAGATTTGCATTTCCCCTGAAGACCAGCACAAAATGACATTTACTTGCCCCTGGGGTACATACTGTTGGAATGTCATGCCATTTCGGCTCAAAATTGTAGGAACCACATATAAAAGGGCTATGACCACAATCTTCAATGACATGATGTATAAGATAATGGAAGATTATGTAGATGACCTATTGGCCAAATCAGTAACTAGGAAGGATCATTTGAAGGTGCTAGACACAATCTTCAAGAGACTAGAAGAATACAAAGTCCAGCTAAATCCTAAGAAGTGTGTCTTCAGTGTCACATTGAGTAAACTCTTGGGATACATAGTTTCTCAAAGAGGCATTGATGTTGATCCAACAAAAGTAAAAGCTATCATAGACATGCCTCTGTCCAGAGGAATCAGTGAGCTCAAAACTCTACAAGGTAGGGTACAATTAATTTGGCATTTCATAGCCCAATTGGTTAACAAATGTCACCCATTCCAATATCTGTTGCGCAAGGGTATCCCGTTTGTGTGGATAGATAAATGTCAAGAAGCCTTCCAGCAAATCAAATATTATCTACTATCAATTCCATTCCTCATGCCTCCCATTCAAGGAAATCCATTGATCCTATACATCTCAACAACTAATTCAGCACTAGGGGCATTGTTAGCGCAAAATGACCATGAAGAAAAAGAAAGAGCCATATACTACATCAGTAGGACATTGGTCGGGTATAAACTGAACTACACATCAATTGAATGAGCTTGTCTAGTCATGGTCTTTGCAGCTTAGAAGCTAAGACATTACATTTTAAACCATCAAACATAGCTAGTAGCAAAGATTGACCCACTCAAATATCTATTAAATTGGGCAGCACTAATAGGACGTCTGGAAAAATGGGTCATGATTCTAAGCGAATATGGCATTCAATATGTAGAAAGGAAGGCCATAAAAGGACAAGTCATAGTGGACCAACTGGCAGATGCACCTTTGCAAAGTGATCACCCATTAGTGGTAGATTTTCCATATGAGTCGATATTCCATACAAAACCTAAGGCACCTTGGTGACTCTACTTTGATGGATCACACACAAATCATGGCTCAGGGGTAGGAATCTTGCTCATCACCCCTCAAGGAGACTCCATTCCTAAGTATTTTTGCATTGCCTTTCCATGCACAAACAATGTGGAAAAATATGAGGCACTAGTTACAGGAATAAGAATGGCAATAAAATGGAAAATTACAGTACTACATGTCTACGAGGATTCTCAGCTCGTCATCAACCAGGTTCATGATGACTATGACACAAAAGATGAGAAGTTGATTCCCTACAAATGGATGGTTGATAGTTTCCACACATATTTTCATATTATAACTTTTGAACAAGTTCTGAGAGCACAGAACAAAGCGGTAGATGCCATGGCTACAATAGGCTCTCTCCTTGACATACCAAGCAATCTACCTCAACTAGAATTTTTAATAGAGCAATTTTTGATCCCTGCTTATGAAATTCTAGAGTCAGAAATGGTCTGCGAACTTGTTGGTCCTGACTCTCCTTGGTTCCAAGATATCTATGATTACCTTAAATCCCAAACCATTCCACCTAACCTATCCAATAACTAGAGGAAGTCCATCTGAAAAGTCACAAGATATGCCATCGTCAGTGACACCCTTTACCATTGTAGCTTTGACGATACCATTCTTAGATGTCTCGACACTAACGAAGCACGTACAACCTTACACAAAGTACATGATAGTATATGCGGATCTCATTCGAGTGGTCCTACTCTAGCTAAGAAAGTAACGAGACTTGGGTACTATTGGCCAACAATTGAAAAGGATGCAATAGAATATGTCAAGACTTGTCGCAAATGCTAGATTCATAGTGATTTGATCCATGCTCCAACATAGGAACTTCAGCCGATCACCTCTCCTTGGCCCTTCACCCAATGGGGACTCAATCTCGTGGGTAAGATCCATCCGACCTCATCCAATGGCCACAAATTCATCATCACCGCCATTGATTATTTTACGAAGTGAATTGAATCCATCCCTCTAACATACATAACCAGCAAGAAAATATCCAAGTTCATCCTTAACTACATCATTTTTCGATATGGCCTTCCACAATCCATCATCATTGACAACGGACATCCGTTTAAAAACCAGGATTTTCGTGAGTTATGTGAGTCATTTCATATCCAATATCATTTTTCATCTCCATATTACCCACAAGGAAATGGTCAAGCGGAGGTGTCAAATAAAACCATTGTCAAAATTCTCAAAAAGACTGTCAATGATGTTGGTCGTGACTGGAATATCCAACTCAACCCTACTCTATGGGCTTACCACACTAGCATTCATACACCTACAGGAGCTACTCCATTTGCCTTGGTCTTTGGAGCTGAGGCTATCTTTCCCGTTGGGGTTGAAATTCCTTCTTTACGAGTCTACCTGAAGGGTATAACAGATGACGAAGAATATAGACTGTCACACCTACATGAGCTAGAAATGTTAGAAAAAAGAAGGCAAAATTCTTTGAACCATCTCCAAGCATATCAGAACCATCTTTGTCGCAGTTACAACAAGAAGGTTATGGTTAGGAAATTTGGCATTGGCGACTTAGTCCTCATGCAGAACCCTAAGAACCAGGCCAATAGAGAAAAGCTGGGAAAGTTTGAACCAAACTGGTTGGGTCCTTATGCCATCATATCTTCTTTCAGTTCTTGAGTCTATCAGCTGGCGACTCCAGATGGAGAACAACTAATAGAGCCTATCAATAGTTTACATCTCCAAAATTTCTACACATAGCATCAGGAGATCGAGCTGAAAATCATAAAATACAAAAAAAAAATTGAAAAATGATAAAAAAAATTGTTACCTTGATGAAAACCTGGCAAACATGTGTCTTGGTGACACCAAAAATATATCAAAATGACAAAAATAGTAAAGATAAATAATTCATCCAATAGTGAAAACCTAGCAAACAGGCACTTTGAATAAGTACCATGGTGAAAACTTGGCAAACAGGTTCCATGTGTAATCAATCATCGCTCTATCATCTACTGTTAATTTGTCTACCTTGGCCTAGGATGAAATATGTCTCCTTCCATTATCACGTCAATCACCATACCCTTTCTCTCATGGTTCATAAATGGTTGACATCAAGTCTTCTATACTGTCTATCTGGTACCACAGGCACATCCCTTTCATGTCCCTTAGGAATTGACTAAGTCTTGGACCTAACTGGGGGCAAAAAATTTATCATGTAGCTATAGTGGATGACACACATGGTTTCAGAAAATTGGCAAAAAGTCCTAAAAAAAGACAAAAACATCAAAAAAAGTCTTGAAAAAAGACAAAAAACATTGCAAAATGTCCTTAAAAAGACAAAAACATCATAAAATGTCCTGAAAAAAGACCAAAAACATCGCAAAATGTCCTGAAGAAATCCAAAGAAATCAAAACATGTCAAAAACACAAAAACATCCAAATCAATGTCAAAATCCTAAAAAGGGAGTCAAAGTCATTCATGTCAGTCATTCCATGTCATTGTTGAACTATGTTGTCTTTGCACATTTGCTACATAGGCAACACTCACTTTTTGAGTCCCCGAGACATTCAATCAGTTCATTTAGGTTTGTCAAAATAAAATCATGATTCAATCTTGGGTCATCAAGACAAAGTCATTGGTCTTGTCAAACTACGAGGTATCTGAGTGCATGACGTAGGCAAGACCATCTGTCGATGAGCCCCCAAGGCCACACTAGGTCAGTCCATTAGGGTCAACAACATTACACTAGCACACACGTAAAAATGTATTCAAGATGAAGCGAATCATTCCCAAGCAGAAAAACTCCTAAAAGAAAATTATGGCAATCATTTATTTCAATATGACAATCTCATTAGCACATTAATCTTATTATCATGACAATATCAACATATAGTCAAACACAGGTCAAACTTGGTCAAAACCAAATCAAATGATCATAACTAGTCAAACTTTCAACTCTTGGTTTGCTTTCAGATGTGTCCTTCTGAAAGATAACCTCTATCATTCATGCCTTAGGATGTGTCCTTCCTAGGCATCGTCATTGTCACTGTCATTTGACATTTTGAGGGATCCTCTTGACATCTAAGGATTACTCCCCCTGACATCAATGCTCTTTAGATGTGTCCTTCTAAAGAACAAACTCTGTCATATATTCCTTAGGATGTGTCCTTCCTACACATTATCATCATTTTGAGGGATCCTTTTTTAAGGATCAATCCTCTCAATGTCAACATTATTTAGGATGTGTCCATCCTGAATTTGGCAATTTTTGACATTTTTCATCTAAGCATCGTCAAAACTTTGACATTGGGCATCTAGACATCATCAAACCTGACATCTTGACATCAAAACAATGGATATTTAGAAGCACTTGGCACTTGTCTTTTGGGATTTTTATCATGTTATTAGTTTTACAGTGAGATCCCAATAATAGGATTTAGAGAAACAGTGACGTATCATGACAATTGACACACATGATTACTAGTTTCTCAGTGAGGTCCTGATGGAGGGATTTAGAAAAATGACGATGTACCATGATAAGGGCTCTATTATATATTTTGGAAATCATGTTGCTATTTTCTCAAGGATGTCTTAGAAATAGAATTTAGAGAAGCAACAATGTTTCATGGATTGTCCTTATCCTTTTCTATTGTAGTTGATTATGACAAAAAGACTGGAGAAATTACGTTCTAGTTTGAGTCATGATCATCCTTGTTTGTGACTATGTGTCTTAGGTGATGGTACGACCTTGCACACCTTAATCTATGTCATATCATGGTGTCTGTTGGCCATCACAATAGTCTACCCAATGATGATTAGGAGCAATAAGATATTAAAGTCCTATGGTAAAGTTTTGAAGGATTGGGTCTAGGAACTAACATGCATCTCATTCGATTTGGTCATCTTCTCTCATCCATCTCATGATGATATCCTGTGACATACAGAAGCATGAATGCATACATGATCATATAAACATTGCATTAGGCCCATACATACATCATCAATAGCATTAAATCATAGGCATATCATTGCACATTGCATTAACATAATCATAAACATGGCCTCAACATAATCATCAACATTGCATCCATTTCATAAATACATTATGCATACTGGTCGTATCCACAAAAGGATTTGAAAATCACGACAAAACCCATCCTGGGAATTGGACATTCCAGAAGGTGATTAATATCTTTTCATGGTCGTTCATTTACTTGTCAAACCAAGGAACGTATACTTGAAATGGAGCGACACTGTATATGCACTAAGAACTAGTTTCAGTCATAACTTATCAAAAATAAATACTTGGAAGGAATTCTATTTATGCTATAGGAAAGTAACACGAAGCCTTCTTAACTCAAACATAACTTAACCAAGGCAGAAATCATAACAACTGCTACTAAGAAACAAACCATAAACTGGCCTTATGCTGCAGGAACAAACACAAGGATGGATTCCCGATGTTGCAGGAACAATATAAGACTAAGTTTGTACTGAAACTTATAAGAATGAAATCTAACCTGTAATCAATAGAAGATAAACAACTACTCAACTACAAATACTTACTAAGTGGCCCCCCTCAACAAGCATCAACTAATTTATGCAAAGATCAAACTCAAAACTTCATCAATTTTTATTAATAACTTGAAGTCATTTACAAAAATTGCTCTGTTCTAGAAAACTAACAAAACTCTGATTCTTATTATGACACTAACTCTTACATAATCTGCTTCTCTATCTATCTTGTTCCCTCACACAGGAGGAACACTTATTTAAATCAGGAAAGTAACTAACTACTTAACCTTAACAAAGAAAGACGTGGATACAAATATATCCTGAAACTGAGGAATAGACTTCATAAATGAGTTTATCCGTTCAACCCGATCGAGAGAGAATCTAGCACTCCACTCTTTCCAAATTAACCAACATTTAAATTCATTCCCAACAATTCAGTCAGAGAGTCCTCGTCGAAACAACTTCCTCGAGGTCATGCAAGAAATGGACTTTACTACAAGGTCGAGATTAGCTACCCTTGCTTCCTTCAATAACCTGTGAGACACAAGGTAACAGAAGCGAAAGAAAAGATGCATGGAAACTACATGATATTCATTCATTAATCACATATTAAATCTATTTCATCATTCAAAAACTACATACGTTCTATCAGTCACTTGGGAAGTCAAACAGGGCAATTAATATGGACATACAGAAATTTTTGGCTGTAGGAATGTGGGAATGTATTGCTACATGATACCACCCGATAAAAAGGTCTTTAAAGAATAAAAACAACCATTGACAAAAAAAGGTAAGGGTGTCAAAAATACAACATAATACTCAAATCATGAGCATATTTTGGGCTCATCATTTGCCCCCTACTAAAACCTAATGCTGGTCCTCTAGCATTAAATCTTCTAGTTGTCTCCCTGAAATCAGTTGGTGTGGCATGACCCTGAAATGAAGTTCTAAATTTGTAATAAAAGCCTCTAAAATTCTGCCATCTTTCATATCTTCGGGCTTCTATATCCTCATTAATATTTGTGGCTCGATAGGGGTAAAATGGCCACATCAACACAGGAGGTTGAAATGTCAAAGGCAACCACAACTCAAACCTCTTCTAAAGACCGAGCTGCATGTACCTTTCTATTCTTCTAAGGGTTTCCTTGAAATTCAGGGGACTATGAGGTTCTGACCTTCTTAACCCAACAGTTAATTTGTTTCATCTTTTCTCAATTCTGGAAGACAATAGTTTCCAAAAAAAATGGCTAGCTTTTAAATTCGTCATACACCTATTTCCTGAGGTCAAATATTTTCATTCTGACTTCTTGATTATTGAATCCATATGCAATGGTAAACCAAGTCTTTAGTATTGTGTAAGGGTCTAAACTCTCAGGTCACAAAGGGATGGGCTCATCCCTTTTAGCTTCTTCATAGGCTTCCAACTATCTTCCATAATTTGTTTCACTTGCTGCCCAAGACATGAGTGATCTTAAATGAATATCGCCAATGTAGAGAAGTGGATTTCACTCTGTTTCAGAGGGAATTATAAAGCCATGTAAATAAAATTCGCACAAATAATTCTTCAGCCAGCTAGGGGCTACTTGATGAGCATCATAAAATTCTTTGGCTGTATGAATGATGGGATCTAAATTCCTTGAAATCCTCATTAACTAAAACTAAAGGAATTGTTCCTTGAGGCATAGGGCATAAACTCTGGGTGGTGACCTACATTCCATGATTTGACCAGTTACCTTCATCATTTCATTCATTTTCTCCTTTAACTCCTAAATTTCCTATTCCTACCTTTCAATCTTTCTTTTCAATTGTTGTTTCTCTACCTCCCAAAGGCTTTGTTGTACTTGAGTTTTGGCCAAGTGGCGAAAATTCAAGGTCTGAAATGTGACCGGCCTCCATGTAGTTTTAAGGTGTTCTAGAAATTCAATCAAAAATGTCCTTTTATACATAGTCATTTCTTGACAGGTTGCAGAGGGTAATGAGGTTTCATTGGATACCTCAAATTGTACAGGTTGTTCTTCTTCTTCTTACTACAAGACAAATTCCTGTTGTTGTGCTGCAAAAGATTGTGCTTCCTCTATAATTTTCATAGCTGCGTCAGCCAATTCATTGAGACGGGGTATCCCTATCTCATTATGCTCAACCTCCATTGTCTCAATGTGTTCTTCATCAGGAATAACAAATGGACTTTGTGTAGCACTCTCAGACTCATTCTAAGAAACATCATGTTTAGGCTCCCCAGAAATTATTATAATTTTAGGTTGAACTGAGGCAGGGGTGACTTTACATTTTTTCCTTGCTGAAACCCTTTTTGGCATTGTTGTAGCTGCTAGAGGTGCTCTAGTAGCTTTCCTCTTTCTAAATTGCTTAGAGGGCTCATACTTAACAGAAGAAGATGATGGTGAACTTGTAGTAGCAACAGGCATTGTCGTAGGAGAAGTTGTTGCAGGGGAGGATGTTGTAGGAGTAGAACATTGCCTCTTCTGAGGATGAGGGTCAGTTTCCAAGGTTTTCTCTGCCCAAGAGGACTCTCCTACCTTCGTTTTTCCTTTTTCCCTTCTACTGGCAGACCTAGTTTGTATTCGGGCAGAGGGCTCTTGTATGGAGGCTGCAGGATTAGGTGTTGCATGAGCAGATGATTCTTGCTCTACTTCCCTACTAGTAGATACTATTCTCTTTTTCTTTTTCTTAGGCTGTGCAGGAAGTGCCCTAGGGGGTTCTGGAGGTTGCAAATTCTTTTGGGCAACAAATTATTTCCAGGAAAGAGGTGACACATCCCTTAGAGAACGTTCAATCAAGAGTTTAATAAGGGCATGATGGGCAACAGAATTATCCAGGCTCCCTCTCTGGGTTTCATGGGTGCATTGCTTCAAAAGATTTAACAAGAAGTTTGGGACATTAACAACTAACCCATGCCTCATATGACTCAACAATTTAAAATGGTAGGAATGTAGATAAGAAAAATGGCCTTCACATGTTAAATACCTGATTATAAAAGTAGCATATTCTGAGTAGGGAGGAGGCAACGACACTCATTTGCATCCCTTCTTAGAGATTTCCAAAGGTCCATCAATTGGTACTATAAATTATGCCCTCGCAGAGACAGCATCCAAAGAAAAATTCTCTCTGACGGCTGGAAGCCCGGTTACCTCTACAATTCGTTCTTATGTTACAGTTACCATTAAACCCCATACTGTAGCCTCTCCTTCAAAAAGAGTTCTTAAAGATTTGCCCGCAGCTTCCTCATTGAAAGAATCTAACCTCAAAAATTAATTCAACCAACCACAAAGGCTAAATGCTTGGAGTGTATGAGGATTTTGTGTTAATAACTCATGAGCTACAGGCTCATGTCTTACCATTTGACCACCTATACTCACAATTTGTCTTAGCTGAACTCAACTCTTTTTTGAAAATCCAAAAATTTCCCTTTTTGTTCTAGTTCTTTCTATCTAGCCGTCACTTTTCCCTTCTTTTCCAAAAATGAACTCAAAAGATCTTTGCATGCAATGATTGTTACAACTACTCAAAACAAGCAATTTAATTGCTATCTAGTATGGAAACATGCAATCATATTTGGAAAGTACAAAAAAATAAAAAATATTCATATGGTTGTGACAGCGGCATGAGAAAAGATTTTAAAAATGGATTATCCTGCCCCCTACTTAAAATGTGACATGTGTCCACACATGTACTAGAGGATAGGCAAATATTGGCTAATAATGACTAATATTGACATAGTAGTGAGTGAATAAAATGAAATAAATGAATGATGCGACAACAAAAGATATCACGTACCTTTCAATAAATGCCCATACGTGCTTAAAAAGATGATAGCTGCAGCATGAAATTACAGTTGGAAATGAAATCATCATTAAGGTGGTGCGGATGGATGACATGGATGAGCAATGTGGATGAATGAGATGGATAGGTGAGATGAATGGATGAGAAGAAAGAAAAGGAAATGAATGGTGGTGATGAAGGACGATGGAGAAAAAGGGCTTCCTTAGAAAGGAAACCTTTATTATGAGCATGCATTACAAAATTAAGGTGAAGCTGTAGGAGAAAGGCCTGAGCCTTTTGCTATAAGAAGATTAGTGGTAGGATCCTGAACAAATTGTTGCATAAATTCCTCTTTCGAGGTTGGCTTACGGTACAACCGGAGACGGTGTCCATTAACCAACAGCTTGAATCTAATAGGATCAATTGTGACTAATTGAACTGAACCATTATCAAATACATTCTCAATTTCATATGGACCAAGCCATCGTGTAGTGAGTTTACCTTGATTTTCTTTATACCTGGAGTCATAAAGCAACTCCCAATCTGCAACAGAGAATTGCTTAGTTCGGATATGGCAGTCGTACAATTTCTTCCTTTGCTGTTGTACAATTTTTGTATATTGCAGGGCCACTTTTCTAAGTTCATCTAATGCATTTAGCTGCAAGAGGTGTTCCTTTTGGGCTTCTGAAATGTTAATATTAAGCTTTAGAGTAGTCCTTAAGGTCTTATGCTTGAACTCTATTGGTAACATGGTAGTTTTTCCATAGAGTAATTCAAAAGGAGTAAACCCTATAGTTGTCTTCCACATTGTCCTATAGGCCCAGACTGCTTTAAGAAGGTGACTGCTCCAATCTTTCTTGTGTAATTGGACTATCTTGGTAAGAATCGCCTCAATTTCTCTGTTAGTAACTTATGCCTGACCATTGGCCTAAGGGTGATATGGGCTAGACTTTTGATGCCTGATCTTATAATCAGTCATTAGTGTAGTCATCAAATTCAATGTGAACTGAGCTCCTTGATCAGTGACAAGCTCCCTTGGGACTCCAAACCAAGTAAATATCTACTCATATAGGAATTTAACAACCTTATTGTCACGGGCATGGGTCATTGCTTTCACTTCTACCCATTTGGTCACATAATCAGTACAAACTAAAATATGTGATTTCCCATTGGATGGAGGATCAATGGGCCCAACAAAATCCATGCCCCACTTATCAAAGGGACTGACTATCACTTGAGGATATAGGGGCATTTCATCAAACCTGGTTGGTCTTCCCATGCATTGGCATCTGTCACATTTCCTTGTGTAAGTTGTAGCATCTTTGTGTAGTGTGGGCCAATAGTATCCAGTAGCCAGCACCTTCATAGATGTTCTCTTAGATGCGAAGTGGCCCCCACATGGCTCATCATGATAGGCATGCAATATTTCATATGTTTCATCTTCCCGAATACATCTTCTCATGACTTGGTCAGGCCCTATATAAAATAAGCAGTCTGCAATCCATGAAAAGTTAAAACTTTTCTCCACCAATACTTGTCTTTGCTTTGGTGAGAAATGGTCTGGAATCTTGTTGGCTATTAAGTAATTTCCAATATCTACATACCATGGGTTTCGAGCAGCAATGAGAAACAAATGTTTATCAGGAAACCTATCATCAAGTATCTTTGGGGTGGTAGGTGTAGTTGTTTGAAGTTGTGACAAGAAATCAACCACCACATTAGCCCATCCTAGTTTATCAATTACTGTGATATCAAATTCCTACAACAATAGGAGCCATCTTGCTAATCTGCCAAATATGGCAGGCTTATTCATAAGGTATCTTATTGCTACATGATCTATGTGGACAAATATTTGATAACCAATGACATAATGTCGAAACTTGTTCAGGGCATACACAACTGCTAGCAATTCTTTCTCTGTGACAGTGTAGCTTAATTCAAGGCCTTGAAGGTTTTTGCTAATGAAATATACGGCATGCTCTATGGAATTTTCTTTCTATCCTAACACTACCCCTATGGCATAGTCAGAAGCATCTATGTGTATATGAAAAGGCAGACTCCACTTTGGTCCTTAAAGAACAGGTGCCTGAGTAAGTAAATTCTTAAGCTGCAGGAAAGATGTGTCACAGGCCTCAGTCCAGTTAAATTCAGAATCTTTAGTCAATAAGGCATATAATGGACTGGCTATTTTGCTGAAATCTTTGATGAACCTTCTATAATATCTAGCATGTCCTAGGAAACTTTGAATATCCTTTTGTTTCATAGGTGTTGGCAAGGTCAAAATGACTTCTATTTTTGCGAGATCAACTTAAATTCATGCTTGAGAAATATGATGGTCTAGAACAATTCCCTCTTGCATCATCATAAAACACTTCTCACTATTCAAAGACAAATTTTGCTCCTTACATCTTTCCAATACTTTTTCCAAGTTTGCTAATGCTTCTTCATAGGTGGCTCCATAAGTGGTGAAGTCATCCATGTAGATCTCCATAGAGTCATGAGAAATATCAGCAAAAATACTGATCACTACCCTTTGAAATGTTGTAGGTGCATTACACAGGCCAAAAGGTAAGACAAAGTAGGAAAAAGTACCCCATGGACTAGTAAAAGTTGTTTTGTCCTAATCCTCTAGGGCAATTCTGATTTGATTATACCCACTATATCCATCCAAAAAGGAGAAATACTTCTTACCAAACAATGAATCTAGCACTTGATCAAAAAATGGTAGTGGAAAGTGATCATTTTTAGTTGTTGTGTTCAGCTCCTTATAATCTATACAAACTCTCCATTTTCCACCCTTCTTAGGAACAATTACCAATGGAGATACCCATTGACTGTCTGAGATAGGATAGATAAAACCAGCATCAAGCAATTTTTGAAGCTCTTGCTTAACTATTTCCCTGAGTGCTCGGTTGATTCTTCTTTGAGGCTGCCTAACAAGTGAACAATCCTCCTTGATGTAGATCCTATGAGTACAGAGGTAAGGATTGATTCCCTTCATATCCCCATAGTCCCATGCAAAAAATTTGTGTTGAGCTTGCAGCATTGTGGCTAGGGTAGTTTGTTGAGACAGAGGTAGCTTATTATTGATATGTAGACAGTGGCCTAGATATACTTCTATCTATTTGGTGAGATCATTTATTGAGGTTGTTGATAAGGGTGGTGTCTGTATGTCACATAATAGCAAATTGTGATGGCTCTCAGGATTCAGTTGTTGCAGGAAACATTACTAAGAACGGCTATCTAAAACAAATGGGCTATTCAGACCAGAGCTAAATTGCAAAATGTGTAGAAGCAGTTCATCCTCACTCTAAAGCTGGGAAAATGGATCAGTTTGCAACATCATTAACTGAGCTAATGAATTGACTTCTTCAGTTTCCTCTCCTAAATCTGGCCAAATTGGTTGAGACAAGTCTGGCAAAGGCTGTGCAGGTGGGTATAAAGCCAATTTATTTCTTAACTGACCATCAGAAATTGTCATGTCTCCTGAACGGAATCCTATAAGGGCATGAGTTGTAGCTAACCAGGGTTTGCCTAGGATGATAGGATATCCTCCAAAATTTTCCTTAGTGGACAATATGGTAAAATTTGTGGGGTATTCCCAAGACTCAAGGGTGACAATGACATCTTCTATCACTCCATCAGGTGTGACTGTGGAACTATTAGGAAGCTGCAGGACAGTTGATGTAGACCGAATGTTTGAGATATTCAAACACTCCATAGTGTGCTTGGTCATTATATTAATGGTTGCACCAAGGTCAATCAAAACATTCTTTACTATCTAACCATTAATATTTATTTTTACTACAGGACTCCTCGGGTCAGTGTATTTTGGAATGACTACTTTCCCCAACATAATATTGACCAATTGTCCTAGAACATGGATAGTTTGGGGATCTTTTTTCTTTCTTGCTTGTTTCTTTAAATAGGCCTCCTTAATGGCTTTTCCATAAATTGAAACATCTTTAATAGCTTGAAAAAGAGGAATTTAAATTTGTACATTCTTTAGCTGATCCAAAATATCAAAGGTAGGCTCTTCTATGGTCTTGGATGTAGTAAGTTGCAATCTCTAAGGAAACGGTGGTGTAGCCTGATGCTATAGGATAGGTTCCTTAGAGGAAGTATCTGATACAGGTATATTTTCTGCAGGATCAGTAGGTTGTTCAGAGGCAGAATCTAGAATCTCTATAATTACAGGCGATTGTGGAGCAGGGAGAGTGGTTCCAGACCTAAGATGGATATCATTGATATTCAGGGCATAAGCTGGATACTAGTTGGCTTCTGCAGAATACATAGGTTGTTGTTGCTACTGCTGCTTATTATTAGGATTTGGAAATGGTTGAGCAAGCATAGGCATTTGTTTTGAAGGGCCGGTATTTGTTGTGCAGGTGTTGCAAGAGGAGGCATAAGGGCCTGAGGTTGTGGCTTTTGAAGCTGCAGGAATCTAGGAGGTTGGTTATGCCATTGTTGAGAACCTCTCCATTGCGGGTTCTACTGCCAGCTACCTGAAGGTGGAGTCCATTGTCCTTGTGGCTGCTGCAAAACTCCTTGAGGGGGTTGCCATTGAGGACTTTAATAGTTAGGTCAGTATGGTTGAGGAGTATTCCAAGGTGGAGATGGGCCATATGTAGGTTGTCATTGGTTATTGTAATTAGAATAAGGATTACCAAAATTCAAAGGATCTTGAGGCATACCTTGTCTTTGAACCCATGGTCTCCTTTGTGCAACAAAGAAGACTTGGTCATCATCACCTTCTATTATCTTAAAATCAGTGGGTAACTGCTTAGCCTCCATGTTGGCCACCATCTTGCATCTACAGTCACGTTTCTTCTATCTACAATGTGGACAGAACTCAGCCAGGATTGCACCAGCCTCTTGATGTTTCTTCTAAGCTTGCATGGTATCCAACTATGTAGCCATATTGTTTATGATGTCTTGCTTGAAATCAGACAGCAAATTTGTGATCTCCATCCGTGAGACTCCATTGGAAGAAGACTTTCCCACTACAGTTTGATGACCTCTACCCTTCTGCACATTTTCTCAGGAGTAATTGAGACATCTTCTTGATATCATCCCAAGATGCTTGGGTGATATCTCCTCCTCCCATTAGGTCTAGGGCATCTATACAGGTATCATTAATTCCCCTTAGAAAAAGTAATTTCTAAGATTCTTCATTAAGAGTATGGTCTGAATTCTTTTTCAGAGAAAACAAGAATCTTGAGATATAGTCCTCCAGGCTTTCATCCTCTTTTTGTTGGATTCTGAATATATCATCTCCCTTACTACCACTCTTACAATATTCCTTGTATTTCTCAAGAAATTTTGTTTGCATAGCTGCCCAACTATCAACAACACCCCTTCCCAAACTCATGAACCATCTGAGAGCTCCCTCCTTCAGGGTAGCAGGAAACAACTTTAGTTTGTGAGCATCTGAAGTGTAATCATAACTGCGATAGAGGATATCAAACTCAAACAAGAAGGTCTCTAGGTCTTCTGTAACTAGGCCATAGAACTTGGGAAGTAATGAAGAAGGAATATTCTTAAGGTTGTCATTGTCTTGTTGGGCAACGATGGGAAATTCAAAAGCAGGAGGTTGATTAGGTGGATTGCGTGCCATTTTCACTTGATGGAGTATCAAATAAAATGGATTTTCTTTAGGTTCTTCATCAGCTGGGCTGAATAGCAAGTCAGCAAACAAATCTTCAGTGAATGGGTCAATATCTAAGTCTCTTTCTTCCTCAAATAGGCTATAAGCTGGTTCAGTTTTATTAGCAATGAATGGAAGGTTAGGGAGAAATCTTCCCTGAGCGTCCCTTCTTCTATGCATGCAATTTGAAGGGGGAAAATGCTTGAATAACAGACTAAACTACTGCCAAACAATGACTATAGCAAGTTCTTAGCTTGATACCATCCTCGGCAACGGCACCAAAAAAGGTCGCGTCCACAAAAGGATATGAAAATCACAAAAAAACCTATCCTGGGAATTGGACATTCCAGCAGGTGACTAATATCTTTTCATGGTCGTTCATTTACTTGTCAAACTAGGGAACGTATACTTGAAATGGAGCGGCACTGTATGTGCACTAAGAACCAATTTCAGTCATAACTTATCAGAAATAGATACTTGGAAGGAATTCTACTTATGCTACAAGAAAGTAACATGAAGCCTTCTTAACTCAAACATAACTTAACCAAGGCAGAAATCATAACAACTGCTACTAAGAAACAAACCATAAACTGGCCTTATGTTACAGGAACAAACACAGGGATGGATTCCTAATGCTGCAGGAACAATATAAGGCTAAGTTTGTACTGAAACTCACAAGAATGAAATCTAACCTATAATCAATAGAAGATAAACAACTACTCAACTACAGATACTTATTAAGTGGGCCCCCTCAACAAGCATCAACTAATTTATGCAAAGATCAAACTCAGAACTTCATCAATTTTTATAAATAACTTGAAGTCATTTACAAAAATTGCTCTGTTCTAGAAAACTAACAAAACTCTGATTCTTATTATGACACTAACTCTTACATAATCTGCTTCTCTATCTATCTTGTTCCCTTGCGCAAGAGGAACACTTATTTAAATCAGGAGAGTAACTAACTACTTAACCCTAACAAAGAAAGACATGGATACAAATATATCCTGAAATCGAGGAACAGACTTCATAAATGAGTTTATCCGTTCAACCCGATCCAAAGAGAATCTAGCACTCCACTCTTTCCAAATTAACCAACATTTAAATTCATTCCCAACAATTTGGTCAGAGAGTCCTCGTCGAAACAACTTCCTCGAGGTCATGCAGGAAATGGACTTTATTGTAAGGCTGAGATTAGCTGTGCTTGCTTCCTTCAATAACCTGCAAGACACAAGGTAATAGAAGTGAAATAAAAGACACATAGAAACTACACGATATTCATTCATTAATCACATATTAAATCTATTTCATCATTCAAAAACTACATACATTATATCAGTCACTTGGGAAGTCAAACAAGGCAATTAATATGGACATACAGAAATGTCAAGCTACAGAAATGTAGGAATGTATTGCTATAGGATATCACCCGATAAAAAGGTCTTTAAAGAGTAAAAACAACCATTAACAACAAAAGGTAAGGGTGTCAAAAATACAACATAATACTCAAATCATGAGCATATTTTGGGCTCATCACATACTATTATCATCATCATCACATATAAATGAGCATGGCATCATAATCATAAATAAGCATCATAGGACATACATGATACATCATAAATCAACATCATACATTACATATATCATAATGCATAAATCAAAGAACATCACATAATACACATATAGGCCACATCAAAACTGCATCATCATATAATACCATCTCAAAAATGTACAATGTCATAGGATAAAGTAAAGAGATATCCCAAAAATGGAGCTCATAGGCTCAATAATATATACATGAATGTGTCATAATAACAAAAATTCTTGTAGGGTAGACTCTCATCATCCCCTCATGGTGAAGAGTGTGTTGGAGGAAGCCCAGTAACTAGAACTGAAGCGAGGGGTGGACCTGTAGGAACCTCTGTCTATGCACCCGATGGAACTGACACTAGTGGCATATGTGACATCATTGTAGCCTGACTTTAAGAAGTAGACGGATCTGTCACTAGTGGCTACCTTTGTCCTGACCTCTGCACTAAACCCGTGGACCCATGACTGTGGCTTGAGTGATGACTTGAGGCATGCCTATGAGAGTGGTGGGACCTATTCCCTAAGATGTGCCCTGACAAGGTAGACCCTCCTGCACTCATGTGACTTCTACTGCTACTCCCACTCTGTGATCAGTGGCCACTGCTTGTCCTTATTTGAGATCGTGACAATGTAGGATCTCCTCGCTTAGGAGGCACCTCTTGCTCATACAATGTCTTGTATTGTCCCAATCTCGTGCTCACCCTATCCAACTCGCGAGCAATATCCCTTGCAGGCCATGTGCATAATGTTGCAAACTCGACGCACCACCGAGCTGACTCCTGCTGGTGGATCACTACCTGATCCTACTCTACTCGAGCCACCTCTAGCTCTAACTACAGTGATCAGATCTATGCAACACTCTCATCCAATCTCCTCTAAAGGTCTTCCACCCTCTGGTGGATCGTGGCATCATGGGATAGGGCCGAGCTGGAGGGTATCTCCTCATCTCCCTCCACCATCCGCCATCTGAGTAGTATCTCTGCCTCATCCATGGCATCATCATCATCATCCTCCTCCTCCTCCTGTCTGACCTCCTCCACTACCTTATCCTCCTGCCTCAGCCTCTCCTCCTCTGCCACATCTTCCTGCCTTGACCTATCCTCCTCTGCCACATCCTCCTCCTGTTTCTACACATTCACCTCCTCCTCCTGTCTCTCGAACTCCACCTCCTCCTCCAGTCTCTCCTCACCCTCTCCCTCCTATCTAGGTTTCTCCTCTCTCTCCCTCCTCGCCAACACCGAGGATAGCATCTAATTCTACCCTCACCACATATGGGTGCACCCTCTAGCCCTATCTCTGACCATCTCATTATTATCTTTGGGCATCTCTGCCATCATCTCCACCCCTGCCTCCGTCTCCACCCCAGCCTCCATCTCTGCCTCTGTCTCCACCCCTACCTCCGCCCCTGCCTCCATCCCTGCCTCCATCCCTCCCCCAGCCTCTGTCCCTGTAACCACCTCTATCTCTCGGCCCATCCCTTGGCACATGAGGTATCACTGACCATCTGTCCACAGGTACTGGCCCATCGAGATCTGTCAAGGGCACCTATCTATGAGCCTGCCACCATAAGTTGTAATCTGCGGTGGTCCCAGGATCAAAAATCCCACTTCTCCATCCTCATGGTTGGGCTCCTAGCCCATTAATCTGGTACTCTATGAAGGCCACTCGAATGGTCGGTCCCCAAGCATACTCTCTAAACAATTGGGTGTACTCAGTTGTCGCTGCAGGTACACCCTACTGCTCTCTGAACTAACTAAGGAAACACTACGAAAAATGCATCTTGATAATTAATGAGGTCTACATGGTCCTCCCAATCAAGTATCGATACTGTTTGCATAGACTCAGATGATCTACCTCATCATCCCACTGCTCACAATCTCTATATGGCCTCTAGATAAAGGACACCATCATGTCAATTTGATGTCGCCACCAACCTGTCTTGCCCATCTAGGTCTGTTATAAAGCACCTGTGTAATAATAGGCATAGGGCATCCCCTCAGCCATCTGTGGTCTCTGAATGGGAGGATAAAATATGGCTATGTGCTCCCAGGCCCAAATCATCATCACTGTCTTCCCACAGGAGATACTCTCTACCCTCCGGTAAACAACCTCGTGCAGCTGATGGTATAGTGTCCCCAGTAAACATGGGCCCTAGGCATAAACTGTCCTATCATGTCTCATGCCAACTAAGATGTCTCCCTAGCCAATGGGGAGTCCATGTCCCTGATGGTCAAGAATCAAAATACCTCCAATCAAGGTCGTAAGGAACACATCAAAACAAGCATAGTGCTCCACCATGAACTCCCATCGGATCTCGTAGTGTTGGATGCCTAGTCCAGCACCCTCATCACGATAATAGGCCCTAAAATTTTTCTCACCATGGCGAGGGTCATAGACGATCCACTCTCCTCGAATTGACACTCATAAAATCTGGTAGACATCCTCCAAGGTAATAGTAGCCTCACCTATCGGCAGGTGAAAGGAACAGGTCTCTGAGTGCCACCGCTCGCATAATGTAGTCAGAAGTCCCCTATTAGCCCTAATAGCAGGCATATAGGTGACATAGTACAAACCTAGCTGTATCAATCGTTGCCGCTCTTATGGGCTCAACTAGTTAACAAACCTGAATGTCGTTGGTTTGCTCTCTTGGGTGTATATCAGGGCAAGCTGCCTCTGCACAAAGCCAAACAAGGTGTCAGTACCTTCTGCACAAACTGTTAGTATTATCAAAAGTATTTAAGGTTTCACAAACATCAAAATCAGCCCTAGTCAAAGTCAAAGTCAAATGTGTCGCGTTGACTGCAAATGTGTCGCAAAACTTTGAATGTGTCATTTCATACTTCAAATGTGTTGCAATGTTAAAATTGCATCATTTGGCTACTCAAATGCGTCGCATTAGAGTGTTTACGTCACAGAATTTGGCACTTGCATCGTTCCACACAAATGTGTCGCTTAAATAGTCAATTGCATCAAAATCTAGCGAATGCAGCATTACAATCTTCAAATGTGTCACAAATTGGTGAATGTGTTTCAATTTTTGGAAAATACAGCGCAAAACACCGGCCCCCCCTTAATTGACTATTGCAGTTTCATCATGATGCATCAAAGGCGTCGGACGCAAAAGCGAATGTGGCTTACGTGAACACATATGCATCATGGTGCATTGGCTCTTTTCCCTATAAACCTAATTTTGGCACGCAAATAAAAAAAATTACAAAGAAAGGTGGGGGTACATACCATTGGCTCTGAGCCCTCTGGCCGCCTGAAAGTCCTCACGAGCTTGCTGCAATGCTCTGTCACTGGAAACACCATCCTCGCTGCTATGCTTTTCGCTCTAAGCTCTCAAAATTTACAAGGTGAATAGTGAAAGTGAATTGACTTTTACCTCATTGTCAACCTATTTATAACTTCTAGTCAAAATGACATTTTTCAACCAGGTTATTATTAGAGGCTCATTTGACCAAGTTTGACCACCCCGTTAACTGCCTTAAACATGTCAGAATCCAAAACCAAATATGCCATCATTTTTCTAATCATCAAGTTGACTTATCGGGACCCTTTCCAAATTTTTCTGCCGCAAACCCAAAATTTGAAAAATTTCTCGAGAGGGCAGTGATACTTCATACCTATGCCATCATTTTTCTAGTCATCAAATTGACTTATTGGGACCCTTTCCAAATTTTTTCATCACCAACCCAAAATTTGAAAATTTTCCCAAGGGAGTAGTGATACTCTATACCTTCACTAGGGCATGACTTTGATTTATTTTCTTAGTCACAATGCGATATGCTACATTATGACAAAGAGGGACAAAATGTAGACACATAAAAATGACCTAGGCCTGCAAGCTTCATTTATACCATTTTCATCCTAGCATAATTATGACATTTAATTATGTCCTTCGTCTACATTCGACTATTGATTAAATAATTCATAATTATCTAATTAATTCATGTCTATTGTATTCTTCATGATTATTAAATAAAATAAATTTTATTTATTTATTCAATACGTCATTAATTGTCTAAGTCTTCCCTTAATTAAATAAATTTCTTAATTTATTTAATTAACCTTCATCAATCATTTCTACCTGATTATTAAATAAATAAGTTTTATTTATTTAATGTCACTAACTATCATAATTAAATTAATTAATTAATTAATTTAATTATTAGTCTTATCTGCTAAATTAAATAATTTAATTTAATTATTTAATTGCCAAAATTAATATTCTTCTCATTTTAAATAAATGAAATTATTTAAAATGTCATCACAATCGTAACTAACAGTCCATTTTAGTAAATAATCTAAAAATTGATTATTTATTATTTCACAAAATTCACATTTGGAATTAATTTAATTCAAAATGGTAACTTTCCTCCAAAAATCAAGTGATCGGGCAGATTCTTGATCTTTCCAAATCTAATCTTCAGTTCAGTCTTTATCTTCTTTATTTTTAAAAATCTTTATTTTTGAATTAATTTCCTCATTTATTATCTACCGTTGATTCGATCTTCGTAGATGGTATCTCGACTTCTCAATTAATGACTTTTCCCTAACCCTGATTAGGGATTATCAGATTTAATCTAGGCCTCTGATTTTGGGTCTCTGTCAAAAGTCAATCTCATTTGTTCATTCAAAATAGAATTTTCTATAAAATGCTATTCTCTCATTTTTCAATTACATAGACACATTACATACTTATGCACTCACATACTTAGATTTTTTCATAGCAATTACAGCATTTATTGTTTTTATTTTATCAAGTCTTAGCATGTTTAGGCATAGGCATTGTCAATCATAGTCATAGGCATAGACATTTGTTCAAATCCTTCAAAGCTTGGTGTAGGACTTAGATTTGTATTTCCAGATTGTTTGCACGCCGAATCTGAGGGCAACACATCAGTGAACAAGTTAGAAGGTATTACAAAAGTGAATCATGGAGGTTTTGACAATTAACAGGTATAATTGTTCATTTGTTTACTTCTATTGTGTTTTGTAATTGCTTTGGGTTTCTTAATTTATATTGATCTATAAACCTTTAATCTAATCCCTAAACAAACCCTCAGTTACAATTTCAACCTGACATTGATCCATCTATAATATTCTACACATATCAACAAAATATTTTAGACTAAGAGACAAAAGCTATTTTTTTAATTGAAAGTCATTTCCATAGCAATAGAGTGTAACGCCCCGCTAAGGGACCAAGTGGATTAACACAAAAGACCATCAATATCAAGCCAATTTTTTTTTTTTTTAAGAAACTAAAGTAATACTAACTAATGCAACTCAACCAATTAATATGAATGACATCATTACATTAACATGATATTATAATCACATTATAACCTAAAAATAATATTAAACATAACCCATTTGCACACCTATCTACCATGGTCCCCTAACGTCGCTACTAAGATACACCTACACTAATTAAGTCTAAAGAACATATTTGATACACTATGACCATATTTTAGTAACACTTAAATATAAATTAATCTCATACATCAAATTACATATGATAACATATCGAAATTATCTTCAAACCACATCTAACACTATGTCAATATAAATCTATTCTTAATCAAAGTTATAAAATAAGTACATAAAGATATATCATATCTACTACTTAATTAAACTTATGCATTATAAATACAACATTTTTACATTAAACCTCTCTATTACATACTAAACAATAGTAAAAATGTGTATAATCAAGATTGTAACAATTCACTTACTTTTCTTATACAAGAATGCTACCATAAATACGATTCATAAATCTAAGAGGTACATATGTATAAGATACTCTAAACATAATTTTTTTATGAAAATATCACCTGCATAAAAATTTAACTATAGAATGAAGCAAAAAGAAAGACTCTCCATGTTGCGCACGAATCGCATCACCTAAATCCCAATGGATGGTTCAGAAATACCACCCTACCACGTGGAACCATGAAGCCCACTCCCTCCATGCTAGGAAACAACACTAGGCCCCACAAACAAGCAAACAACAAAACAGAAACCAAAAGTGGCTGACACTAAACATTCAAGAAGATTACCAAAACAAGAATCGACCGAAAATTATAATAACTTCACAAATACTTCTAGGTACTTCTATAGACACATTGACATAACACAAATAAATAGAAAATTAAAAAGCTTATCATTAAACCACAACACTAAAATAAAGTATATTACATCAATCTTATAATCTTATAACATAATAACTCACTTTAGTTTAGTAATTCACAATCAAGACCAACAATGCACATCCCTAACATAATTGATCTTTACAAATACAGAAGCTTCAATACAAGATCTCACAAATATGAAGGGATTTATAATATGAAAATAGTAAACACAATTAAATAAAAATGGTACAACACAATACAGATCAAATAATATAGTTATACCCTCAAATACAATTTTTAAAACTAAACTAATTCTCACTTGACAACAGTCAAATCTATTAACAATAAAACAGCCATAAAATAGTCATATCAACTCGAAATTAAAATCTGTAAAATACCCATTTCAGATTTAGTCATCGACTACTCAGCAACGCAAAAGAAATTGACTCAAAATGAATAATAATTTCATAAATTGTAAAAAAATAGATGGATTCATAAAACCCTCTTTTTGACAATACTCGATTACAGTCAAATGACAAAATGAGTAACTTAACAACCAGATTTTATCCAAAATAAAATATTAAAAAAAAGAATATTAAAATTAATTTAAGCTATTTCAAACCCCTATAAATTTAAAATCTCAATCTTCCTTTAGTTAGTTACAGGGAGAAATAAAAATATTTTCAATCATAGAGGAGCAACTTGACAGCAGTCTCGTGTTTCAACCATATCTCACAAACTATGATCTGGGTTTCTGAGATTTTTAGACAAAATTTAAACAACAAGATGAAAAAACCCTTTAAAAATCTCACCAACCCAGTTTGTAAATTTAGATTTATGGGCAACGCAATCAGATCTTTTTACTGGTAAAAAATAAGAATAAATATGTATTGATTTTTATTGTAAAATAAATAAATGTTTCATTCACACACAGAAATAAAACTATCCAATATTTATTTTCAAAAAAATTAAAAGAATGAAATAAATCAAATCATTCATACCTACAAAAGAAAATTTTAACACAAGATCAGAAAATCCAACCTAGATCCAACGCTTGGGAATGACAGAAATTTGATGCTGAGCTCCAAATTTTTCAACATTCAAAACCCTCAAATTGCCACAAATTTTTCATTGCTCTTTCTTATTTGCAAGCATGAAAAAATATCTCTCGAAAAAAAATCTAAATCCAACATGCACGCCAAAATAGAATAACCCAACAGAGAAGAAACCATTTTTTTCTCCTCCCAAATAAAGAGAACACTTCCAGAACCCAAAAACCCCAAAAGACAACCTCTCAGCCACCCTTTTAACTTCCATTTTTGTCACTTTTCATAATGGAATAATTAAGATGGGTTTTGGACTCTCAAAACATAATTTTATAAAATAAAAATACCTCTCACCCATAAAATTATCACATAGGTAACATTTTAAATCATTAAAACCACATAAAAACTTCATAAAACATAAATTAAGTGACCATTTCAATAAAATGAATCAAGAGACTAATAATGCAAAAATTACATCCAAACAAAAGTAAAACAAATATTACTCAATAACAATAATCAAATACCAAATAATAATAATAATAAATAATAATTAAATAATTATTCTTCAAAATAATAATATAATAAAACATAACATAAATAAATGTCACTTATGGATAATATTATATCACACTTCAAACACATTAATAAAAATCATAACAATAAATATAATAGATTCAATATCTAACTTCACTCAAATAACTCACAAACTAAGGTAAAATATAAATCATAAAATAACTTTACATAAAAAAGCAACATTTACATCAAAAGATAAATAACACTAATCACAATCATAACAACACAATTAACCACAGGGTTTAACACCAACATATTGAGATCCAAAACTAAGGTTAGACAACAAAATCAAACAATCACATATCGCATAAGAAACAATCAAATAAATGCAACACTCCAAACATAGGGTAAAGGAGATCGGACATTGTCTCATGACAACCCAAAAAAGTTAACACATTATTCATCAATTGTCTCTAATTAAGAACAATGGCTAGGGTTAGGTTATAATTTGGGCCTAGATATTATCTCCTCAACCACTATTAGGATTAGAGGCACGCTCAGACCTGCTAATTTAGGTAGAGACATAGCCTAGTACCTGTTCACTTAAACATACAAATTAGAGCACATGTGCATAATAGCCGAAGCACTAGGAAAGAAGCTCTAGCAATCGTATCTCATTCCCGTATGTCTCTCATATGTCCAATGGTACAATACCGCCCTTTCCACTTATCCTAACAAATATACTACTGTATCACTCAGTTATCCAAGTAAATCTCTGCATAATAACAATAACATAACAATATGCATCATACTCACCAAAACACTAATAGAAGTTCATGCCCCATCTTGCAACCACAAAGCTTGAACACAAATCAGTATATTTTATGATAATGAAGATAATCATAATCAAAATCATAATAATATGACAACACAATGATAATATATTAGAATCAAGTGAAAATCTCAAAGATAACAAAACACTTTCATCACATCAATATGTCAATAACATACATCGTAGTAATAGTCATGTCTGAACACACACATCATGATAAATATATCCTTAAACACATATAATAAATCATTTCCTAACATTTTTACTTAGTCCATAAATTCATGATATACAATATCAATTGTTTAACATCATTAGCACATACCTTTAAATGTCTCTATTATTTTACTTTCATCTTCAAGTTCTAAAGCCAAACTTCTTGCACAACCACTATGAGAATAGAAGGGCACTACATAGAGTTATAGAGAGCAAATAAAATAGAGATTTTAACAAATGAATTGTTTAAAATAGATTTTTGTAGTTTATATTCAAATTGTTGATTACATTGCATTGCACATCTTTCAAACTCAAAGCATTACTTCACATTGAATAACTAATAACTACATGTTAATAGATGGAAAATTTTCAATTACAATATAGTATTTACAAAGTCAACCTAAGTTTCGATGGGTGTTTTAGAACTTTCTCAACACAAGTAGTGCATAGGTACACTACCTCTCTTGAAAGAAAATCTCCAACAATAAGTTGTTGAAAATCACCTCAAGGTCTCTCTAGTATTAGGTCTTGACAAGGTTGGAATATCTCAATGGTTGATGTGTTTTGCTGGTAACACAGGGTGGTCTTATAGATGAGTTACAAAGTGTGGGAAGTTGGGCCTACAAATGGATTTCTTAATATGTAGAAATTTTTGTTCAGTTGCTATAGGTTCAAATAGTAGTCTAGAACTCCATTTCATCATCAAATTTGGCTATACAATGTGCAATGAACCTTGCTTAAGGTTACTATTTAAAAAATGGAAAAAGGGTAGAGAAGAGAGTAAGTTCCTAGACCTGAAACTATGAGTGAATACTAATCATGGAGGTTGTTGCAGTAGACAAACTTCCTAAACTAAGTTTTACTTGGCCAAGAGGAACCTACCATTACACAAAACCAGTGCAATCTTCTAAGGACTACAAATTTTTAGATTGCACACACACATCATGAACATGCAATCAAACTAAGTTACAGCAATAAAATAAGGAAGCTCATATTAGCTTTACAAAGTGATTCATCATCAACAAACCACAAAATACATGAGCTAGAAATTCATCAAATATAATAACAAACACCATCATCACTTCCATTCCAGAAACTAACAACTAAACTAATAGGGAAATAGAACCATGCATGTATAATGAAGAAACACAAGGGAAACACCCATAAATCATGTAATCTAGCTCTCTATTGTTGTAGAATTCCTTTACACTAGCTCTCCAACCATTTACAAATGAGGGGTGGGCCTATTTATAGTTTTCCAAAGCCCAAATGAATGTCTAGGATTGAATTACATTGTGTGGCTTAAATTTGATTGGACTAGTGCTTCACCTACCCCTCATTATAGAGCAATTAAAAATACATTCCTTGTCTTTTCTCTATTTTTTCTATAGTGGCCAATCACTATAGCAAATTTGTCTTCTATTTGATTGCCCTTTTGTTGTAGCTGAAACTATTCAAAAGTTTCCTTCTTGTTGCTACATCTGTAGTATCCTTCAACCAATCAAGTACACCTTGTTTGCAAATTTGCACTGTTGTTAAATGGATCAAATGATCTAATGAGATAGCTCCTAATGAATCGTGATCATTCATTTGGAGGGAAAAAACACTAGCTCCCTCCCATCACCTTCAAGGACACCCTTTATAGTTTTGTCATTGACTTCCTTGATATAGGCTTCCTTATGATGTTAGCTCAATTGATGGGTGCTAGGGGAGAGGCGAGCATAAAATGAATGGTGAAAGGAGCAGTATTCTTTTTCCTTGTTCAACTTTCTCAATGGGCCTCTCTGACGGACCCATGGTAGGTTCCTTGAATCCTACATACATGAAGTGTCGTAAGTGTTTTCATATGTAAATCAAGGAAAACGTTAGTCAAATCCTACAAACTCCTTGTTAGATCCATCCATGCATCATCAAAAGATCATAATATTCATATTTGGAGCTTATTTGGACGACAAACATAAATGCGAGTGTAGGGGTGTGGGCACCATATGGTTGATGGACAGTAGACAACAAATAGCAAATGGATGGCAGGAAATGAATGGTAGATAGACGGAAAGCGATGGGTGGAGGGATGGTAGACAGTCAATGGATGATGGGTGGAGGGATGGCAAATGGATAGTGGATAGTAGGTGAATGGACAATGGGTGGAGGGATGGCAGACAACCGAAGGACAGACGGATAGCAAACAGACGTCAAATGATGGGTGGAGAGATGGTGGACAGCTGACAGAAAATGATCAGAGGGACGGTGAATGGATGATGGGCAGAGGGATAGCAACCCATAAGGAAAGTTCCCAAATGGCTATGGAGGGATGGCGGCCCAAAAGGGAAGTTCCCACACACAGCAATAGAGGAACAGTGGCCTAAAAGGGAAGTTCCCAAATGGCCATGGAGGGACAGTGGCCTGAAAGGAAAGTTCCCAAATGGCCACAAAGGGACGATGGCCTGAAAGGGAAGTTCCCAAATGGCCACGGAGGGATAGCGGCCTGAAAGGGAAGTTCCCAAAGGGCCACAGAGGTATGGCAGCCTGAAAGGAAAGTTCCCAAATGGCCACAGAGGGACAGTGGCCCGAAAGAAAAGTTCCCAAATGGCCACAGAGGGACGACAACTCAAAAGGAAAGTTCCCAAACAACCACAGAGGGATGACATTCTAAAAGGGAAATTCCCAAATGGCCATGGAGGGATGGCAGCCCAAAAGAAAAGTTCCTAAATGGCCACAGAGGGATGACAATCCAAAAGGGAAGTTCCCAAATGGCCATGGAGGGATGGTCACTCGAAAGGAAATTTTTTCAATGTCACAACACTTAGTAAAAAAATTGAGATTTTTCAATTTTAGCACATGGGAAAAGGGGGGGAAAGAGTGCCAATACATATTTCCTTAATATTTGAAAAAAAAATTAAAAAGAAAAAAATTGGAAGGGAGAAGTCGGAGGGTCACCACCCTTTTAAAATGGCAATGAGCACACGATGACCCACACATAGCAGCCCAAAAGGGAAGTTCCTAAAAGGCCACAAAGGGATGACAGCTTGAAAGGAGTTCTCAAATGGCCACGGAGGGACAGTGGTCTGAAAGGAAAGTTCCCAAATGGCCCTAGAGGCACAGTGGCCCAAAAGGAAAGTTCCCAAATAGCCACGGAGGGATGGTGACCCAAAAGGAAATTTTTGTGATGTCTAAAAACATGGAAATTTTGATGCAAACCCATTTAGGCAGGTGAAGACATTCATTTGATGGTCCTTGGATGATGAAAACTTAAAGTTTGCACCTATTCTAGAAATGCGGAGATTAGTAAGGGGGAAGTCGAAGGATCATTGCCCTTTTAAAATAGCAATGAGCACATGATGACCCACACATGGAAGCCTAAAAGGGATGACAGCCTGAAAGGAGAGTTCCCAAATGGTCATAGAGGGACGGTGGCCTGAAAGGAAAGTTCTGACAATGGCGAAGGGATGACGGCCTTAGAGGAAATTTTTGCAACTTCTTGAAACTTAACGAAACCTTGGCAGTTCACTTAGGCATCACAAAAAAATCCCAAATCAATAGGCAACCTGTCCCCATAGTCAAAAAATGAAGGAAAAAGTGAATCAAGCGAGTAGGGACCAAGTCAGTAGGAACAAGGAAAAAGGCGGAATAAGGAAGGGGAGACTTTGTTTCTCTCATATTTGAATGCCCCAAGTAAAATGAAGGGTCAGGAGCAACCTTTATAGGCCAATTTCCATTAATGGCATGCATTGATTTCTTAGTACAACAGATCTAGGTCAAATGAGATGCAGGAACCCACACTTTTTTTGATGCTTGGTCAAGGCTTGGAGATAGAAACTAAGTGTGGATCCTACCATGTAGGTGGAAGTTGGGCTTCAGTCACCACTCAATGGAAAAAAATGAATGGCAACTCGAATGAGGGAACCCACAGTTGTGGGTTTGTGAGGCTTGGAGGACATCGGGGCAACAGGTGAAGGGAAACCCCACAAGGGCACTTCTGGGAAGGCAAAAGACTTACCAAAATTTAGGTAGGTGAATCTAGTCAAGGAAAAACTAATCATTCTAAAGCATGTGACCCACTTAGACTCTAAGAAAGGGAATGCAAATCAACACAAGAGCATAAATGACCCAACAAGAGTAGGAACAAACCGTTGAGAGTGAAAAATAGGGGTCCCTTCCTATGACGAGGCATGTGTGCAAAACATGCACAACAAATGGTGACTCACAAGAGAAATGCTCCAAAGAATTTTGATAATAAACTAGAATCATGAACCCAGAATCTCTAGTTCTAATCTTCACACTAGAGAAAACAAACCAGATGCTCAACCAAAGGATCAAAACCACTAGCCAACCCAACCTTCAGTATGTTGAAAATCCAAGTGTTTTCAATTTCATTAATTCCCATCCTTTAGTTGCTATAGGAACCCAAGGTCTGTCAAGTTAAGTTGCATAGTTTATTCTAACTCCAAAAGCATCTAGGACATTGCCTCCCTGCCAGTCAAGCATCCATAGCCCCAATGAGGTTATCATTGTGATTCTCCCAAACATTTCTCTACTATCAGCTAGGCATCCATAGCCCCAATAGAGTTGCTTGGATCCTCCTGAAAGATTTAATTTCTTCTTTCTTTTGATGTTTAATGTTTTTATTTTTATTTTGTTTCTTTTCTTTTGATTTTTCTCATTTCAATTCCTTTCATTTCAACCTACAAGAAATGAAGCTTATGTTCAGGGTTGAGAATCATAGTGGCACTAAAATAGAATTTTAGATTTTTCACTTAATTAGACTTCGCAACAGGACCCACAGTGACCTCTAGATTCTTAGAATGTGTAAAATATATTAGATTTAAAAATACATTGGAGTCATACTAAACCAATGACTTATCCTCTTTGAATCAAATGTTTAGATCACTTGACACTAACAGAAGACCTTCACCATCCACTCTGAAAACTTGATTAGATTTTAATAAAGAAATACGTAGAATAACCCCAAGTGATAAGTATGGTTTTTGTGTGCATAGATGTGCCCAGCTAAAAGTATAGGGACCCCAAGCAAAGCAGCAGCAAAGCGAAAGAAAATGGAAGCAAATGAAAATAAAACACCTAAACTAACCAAAGCAGGATAGTGAAAGAAAATAGCAAAGAAACTACTATAAAGCAAACAACCTATAGCAAACCAACTAACCTAAGGAAAGTAGGAAATTGAAGCATTTACAAGAAACGTGCACTAATCAAAACGGGATATGTACTACAAAACACTATGTTCAGGAAAGGAAAATTGACACTCACACCCATTGGATTTTGTAATGCATGCACAAATAATAGGGAAATCATAAGGAAGTTCAACATTGCAGTATTCAAATTTAATCACACAGTCCCAAAAAATCAACAGTTGAGGAGGTTCACCAAACCCATGGTTGATCCATAAGCAAGTTTTCCTTCCCTCATTCACATAATAAAAATGATAAATTCAACTATGAAAACTAATAAGGGAAAGGATAGAACCTGGATGTCATCACATGGAGGTGGCAATGTTTGATAGTCGAGAGTGAGTATTGCATCTTTGGTCATTGTGTTGGAAGCCTCGAATGGAGAGATCGGATGACCTGCAACATTTTTTATCTTGTGCATGCATAGGGCTAGGAGGATGGGGTAGCAAGCACCTCTTCTAAGTTACCAATGGGACCTACAGCCCCTATTAGTTGTTCTTCAACGAAAAACACTTCATCATGTGGGTCTTTTTTAGTCCATGGCTCCACTTGATTGTTGTCTTCAAAAGGCAGAGTGTCATCCCATCTCCTTCCCCAAGTATTAACCTCATTTTTATGATGTACAATGTCATAGGATGATGACATTCATGAATATATCCTATTATAGCCATTTGAATGTGAAGGAGGATTAGCAATAATCATGGTGGAAGGACTCCAAGTTGCATCTTGTAGTCAGCTAGGTGCTTCATCTCTATTGGTAGCTATCTCAGCACCTCCACCTTTTTCTTCTTCTCTTTTTTGTTTGTGTATATCCTCATGACATTCACTTGTATCCCCTTTTTCACTATTTCTATAGATGGAGAAGAAGTTCCTATCCCATTCTGGAGGTTCCAATGTTTCACCATCTGGGGTTTCAGGTAGTATATCCTCACCATCATCATCTTCTAAAATGTATTCTTCCTCAACATTGGTATACCTTCAAAGTATATCTCCCAATGGATAGGGCACCTCCCCAAGGGGACCGAAATCCCATGCATTATCTCCCTCCAGGGATTCCCCATAAAGCCTATCATCCATGGCATATGGATGTTCTTCAAAAGGGAGAGGCTCTTGATGTTCTTGGGACAACATTCCTATTTGTTTTGTTTCATCATTTAGATGCTTGGGGTCATGTTGTCCTTCCATTGCTACCCCAACATTATCATGAGGGTTTCCTTCAACTAGGTTCTCACTTGGTTTCATCTCTTGATCCTCTAATTCAATCCTTGAAGTAGCTATAGCGAGTGGTGTACTTGGTTGCCCCACTTTTTATTTCACTTGTCTAATGGCCTCTTGGCATAGTTTTCGTGCGAAATATGAGTGCGATGAATCATGAAGCCTACACCACCTCAAGATTAACAACACCTCCAAATCCACTTGGTATCTTAGTTCAGACCAATCCTTTGCTAATTTGGAGATGAGTTGGTTGTATCTTTCCACCATGGGGTCCTCATCATCACTTGGGAAGGAAGTCTTGTAATAGACAGTCGTAGCATACAATTGATCCCACTCCTTCAAATATTCATTTTTAGATGATTGGTCACTATCATTGTAGATGGATAGGTCCTCTGATTTGATTTTTCTTATGCCTTTATCATCATTTTTTGTTGTCCTAGGACTTTCAACCTTTTCCATTTTCTAATTTTCAGCATCTTCATGAGCTGCCCCAACATGGGTTGCTACAAACTATGTTGATTCATCATCAACTGCTAATGACCCCTCTTCTTTAGTGGAGGACTGCTCTTTTCCAATGGAGGAAACGCTTTCTAACTCCCTTCTGACTGAATTTTCATCAAAGCTTTCTATTGTCCTACGGAAATCAACTTCTTCCTTTTAGTTATGATTCTCTATGTTTGTTGTCCAAACACTAGCTTGTGACAAATTTCTTGGTTCATCTTCAATGTACTATCCTATAGATGTTGACAACTCTTTTGCCTCATTGAATGACTCATCCTCCTTGAAATTTGGATGCTCCAACTTGTTCAAATAGCCCCTAACTTGAGTGATAATGTTTGCACATGATGAAAAACTTAACTCTAAGTGGGCGGCATTGTGAAATCAGCACCAGGTAGACATCAATACCTCCTCCAATCTTAATCCATCTTTGCTGCCAAAACATTCTTGAATCATCTCCTTGAATGCCTTAGCCACCATGTTGATCAATTCCTCTCCTAGATCTTTAGGATCCAAGGGTTGGTATATTTCCCAAAAGAGAATTTCTCCATGCACGACTCTTTCAATTTTGTCCAAGAATTTTAGACACCACAATTCATTTTGTATGTGAGTGAAATGGATCCTACACTTATCTTCCAATGAAAATTTTTGTAATGGTCTCCTCAACTTTGTATCCTCAACATTCCATGCCCTCCTTCTAGCGCCAATTTTGTTCATGGGTGTTTTAGCACTTTCTCAACACAGGTAGTGCATAGGTGCACTACCTCTCTTGAAAGGCAATCTCCAACAATAAGTTGTTGAAAATCACCCCAAGGTCTCTTTGGTGTTAGGTTTTGACAAGCTTGGAATATCTAAGTAGTTGATGTGTTTTGTTGGTAACACAGGGCGGCCTTATAGATGAGTTACAAAGTGTGGGAATTTGGACCTACAAATGGAGTTCTTAAGATGTAGAAATTGTTGTTCAATTGTTGCAAGTTCAAATAGCAGTTTAGAACTCCATTTCATCATAAAATTTGGATTTACAATGTGCAATGAACCTTGCCTATGGTTACTATTTTAAAAAAAAAGGGGTAGGGAAGAGAGTAAGTTCCTAGACCTAAAACTACAAATGAATAGTGATCATGGAGGCTACTACAGTAGACAAACTTCCTAAACTGAGTTTTGTTTGGCCAAGAGAAACCTACAGTTACAAAAAGCCAGTGCAATATTCTAAGGACTGCAAATTTTTAGATTGCACACACACATCATGAACATGCAATCAAACTAAGTTGTAGCAATAAAGTAAGGAAGCTCAGATTAGCTCTACAAATTGATTCATCAACAACAAACCACAAAAAGCATGAGCTAGAAATTCATCAAATATAGTAACAGCAAACACCATTGTCATTTACATTCAAGAAACTAACAACTAAACTAATAGGGAAATAGAACCATGCATGCATAATGAAGAAACACAAGAGAAACACCCATAAATCATGCAACATAGCTCTCTATTGCTGCAAAATTCTTTTACACCAGCTCTCCAACCATTTACAAATGAGGAGAGGACCCCTATTTATAGTTTTCTGAAGCCCAAATGAATGGCCAGGATTGAATTACATTGTGTGGCTCAGATTTGATTTCACTAGGGCTTCACCTACCCCTCATCATATAGCAATTAAAAATGCATTCCTTGTCTTTTATCTATTTTTTCTTCTAGTGGCAAGTTACTATAGCAATTTTTTCTTCTAGTTGATTTCCCTTTTGTTGTAGCTGAAACTGTTCAAAATTTTCATTCTTGTTGGTGCATTTGTAGTATCCTTCAACCAATCAAGTACACCTTGTTTGCAAATTTGCATCATTGTTAAATAGATCAAATGATCTGATGAGATAGCTCCTAATGGATCGTGATAGTTCATTTGTAGGGAGGAAACATCCGCTCCCTCCCACCACCTTCAAGGCCACCCTTTATAGTTTTGTCACTGACTTCCTTGATATAGGCTTCCTTCTTATGTCAGCTTTATTGATGGGTACTAGGGGGAGAGGCAAGAATAAAATGAATGGTGAAAGGAGCAATGTGATTTTTCACTATTCAACTTTCTCCATGGGCCTCTCTGATAGACCTATGATAGGTTCCTTGAATCCTACATACATGAAGTGTCGTAATTGATTTCATAGATAAATCAAAGAAAACGTTAGTCGAATCCTACAAACTCCTTGTTAGATCCATCCATGCATCATCAAAAGATCATAATATTCATATATGGAGCTCATTTGAACCAAAAACATAAATGTAGGTGCAGAGGTACAGGTGCCATACAATAGAAAGATGGTGGATGAACAACGGGCAATGGATGGTGGACGAATAGCAGGCAATGGACAGCAAGCAGACAGTAGATAGCATATGGACAATGGCTAGAAGGACAATGGACAAATGACAGAAAAATGATAGATGCATGGGTGGGGAATGGATAGTAGGCGATGGGTGGAGGGACAACATACAATCGATGGACGATGAGAAAAGGGATGGTGAATGGACAGTGGAAAAACAATGGGCAAAGGGATGATAGACAGCTAATGGACTTACATATGGAAAATAGATAGCAAACGACAGGTGAAGGGATAGTAGATAGCTGACGAATGACGGGTGGAGGGATGGTGAGTGGGTGGCAGAGGGATGATGGCCCACAAGGAAAGTTCCCAAATAGCCATGCAGGGACAATGGCCCAAAAGGGAAGTTCCCATGAAGGGCAATGGAGGGAGAGTGGCCAGAAAGGGAAGTTCCAAAACTTCCATGGAGGGATGGTGGCTCGAAAGGAAAGCTCTCAAACAGCCATAGAGGGATGGTGACCCAAAAGGGAAGTCCCAAAATGGCCATGGAGGGATGGTGGCCTGAAAGGGAAGTCCCCAAATAGCCACAAAGGGATGGCGACTAGAAAGGAAAGTTCCCAAATGGTCATGGAGGGATAGCAACCCAAAAGGGAGGTTCCCAAACAACCACGGAGGGACAGCAGCTGAAAAGGAAAGTTCCCAAATGGCCACAAATGGAAAACATCCTAAAAGGGAAGTTCCCAAATGGCCACGGAGGGACGACAGCCCGAAAGGAAAGTTCCCAAATGGCTATGGAGGGATGGCGGCCCGAAAGGAAAGTTCCCAAACGGCCACAGAGGGATGGTGGCTTGAAAGGAAAGTTTTGCAATGTCACAAAACTTAGTAAATTTGATATTTTTAAATTTTAGCGCATGGAAAAGGGGAGGAAAAGAGTGCTAAGACATATTTCCTTAAGATTTGACTCAAATTTGAAAAAGCAAAAATTTGGAAGGGGGAAGCTAGAGGGTCACTGCCGTTTTAAAACAGAAATGAGCACACAGGGACCAACACACAATGGCATGAAAGGGAAGTTCCCAAATGGACATAGAGGTATGGCAACTTGAAAGGAGAGTTCCTAAATAGCCATGGAGGGATGGCGGCCTGAAAGGAAAGTTCCCAAATGGCCCCGGAGGGACAGCGACCAGAAAGGAAATTTTCGTGATGTCTAGACACATGGAAAATTTGATGCAAACCCCTTTAGGAATGTGAATGCATTCATTTGATGGTCCCTAGATGATGAAAACTTGAATTTTGTACCCATTCTAGAAATCTGGAGATTTGTAAGGGGGAAGTTAGAGGGTCGCCACCCTTTTAAACTGGAAATGAGCACATGATGACCCACACACGATGGCCTAAAAGGGAAGTTCCCAAACATCTAGAGGGATAATGGCCCAAAAGTAGAGTTCCCAAATGGCCATAGGGGGATACTAGCCTGAAAAGAAAGTTCCAATGGCGGCAGAGGGATGGCGGCCCGAGAGGAAATTTTTGCAACTTCCCAAAACTTAATTAATGAAACATTGGAATTTCACGTATGCATCACAAAAACATCCCAAATTGATAGGAAACTTGTCCCCATAGTCAAAAAATGAAGGAAAAAGTGAATTAAGCGAGCAGGGACCAAGTCAGTATGAACAAGGAAAAAGGCAGAAAAAGGAAGGGGTACTTTGTTTATCTCTCATATTTGAATGCCCCATGTAAAATAAAGGGTCAGGAGCAATGTTTATAGGCCAACTTCCATTAATGGCATGCATTGATTTCTTAGTATGACAGATCTAGGTCAGGTGAGATGCAAGAACCCACACTCATTTGGATGCTTGGTCAAGGCTCAGATAGAGAAACTAAGTGTGGATCCTGCCATACAAGTGGAAGTTGGGTGTCAGTCACCACTCAATGATGAAACATGAGCGAAAACCTAAATGAGGCAACCTGCAATTGCGGGTCTGCAAGGCTTGGAGGACATCGGGGCAACAGGTGAAGGGAAACCCAAGGGGCACTTCTGCGAAGGTAAAAGACTTAGCAAAATTTAGGTAGGTGAATCTAGTTAAGGTAAAACTAATCATTCTAGGGCATGTGACCCACTTGGACTATAGGAAAGGGGCACACAAATTGAGGCAGGAGCAAAATAACTCAACAAGATCAGGAATGAGTCGTCGAGAGTGAGAAAGAGGGGGTCCTTGCCTATGATGGGGCGTATGTGCAAAACATGCACAACACTAAGCAGTTATGTAATTATTTCACATTGCATAACTAATAACTAGGAGCAACTGCCAATTGTATTTTATTTTCATGGCATTCCATGAGACCACATTTCTTTGAGGCTTTTTTTTAAAAGTTCACTACCTTGTCTATGCTACCACATTTTTCATACATGTCTACCAAAGAATTTTATCAAATAGTTCACTACCTTGTTGCTATGGCTAAAGTCCTAAAACAAGTGCTTTCAAACAAGCTAAGGATGCTTGGAAAAAATATATCAAAGCATTATAGTAAGAAATAGCATAGACAAGGCAATGAACTGGTGGAAAACATGCCTCAAGGAAATATGGTCTCATGGTGATAGAATGTCATGATAATCCATGACAATTTGCTTGTCATAGATTTCGTCATGGAATTCCATCACCATGAGACCATATTTATTTAAGGAATTTTTTTGAAAGTTCATTTCCTTTTCTATGCTACCACATTTTTCGTGCATGTCTACCAAAGAATTTTATTAGATAATTCACTACCTTACTGCTATGGCTAAAAGCCTAAAACATGTGATTTCAAAAAATCTATGGATGCTTGGAAAAATCTATCAAAGTAGAATAGTAGGAAACAAGCTATACTCTCATGGTTTTTCTTTGGCACAAAAATTAGCGTGATTTTATTTGCTTTTATTTATAGGTTTTAAATGCAATTTTTGGAAATTTTGTTGTTTGAAATGGGGAAAAATATTTGTGGTCAGTTTTGTGCACTTTTTAATTGTAGGATTCTCAAAGTTAGTGAAAAAGGTAGTTTTCATGAAGGAATGGAAAATATGTGTAGATCCTTTCAATTATACTTGTACTGTGTAATGGCATTGAATCATTTAGTAAACCATTTTTTCTTCAAAAGGAAGCATTTTCTTGTGGAACAGTTGACTGAGATCTAGCTCTTGTTTCATCTAACCACCCTCTCATGAAATCTCATTCATATTATAATCTTGCATCATCTTATCATAGTAAAGGTGATTATGACACCACTTTTCAAGGAAAACTAGAGGCCATAGGATTTTGTGGATAGGTTCAATTGAAGCTAGGACATCTTAAGAGTTCTCTCTCAAATTTTGAAAATCTTTTGGAGGTCCACCCTCATAACTTTGAGAGCTTAAAATTTGTAGGTCATATATATGCTTAGAAAGGGTAGGTAGAGAAGGCTTTGGAAATTTTAAGAAAGGACACTCGCATAGATCCACATGATGCCCATGCATTCATCAAGATGGGTGAGTTATTAATATTGTCAGACCCCATTGCATACTTATATTCTCTTAAGATTCCAAAGTATCTTATGAAGAAGAGAAAAGAAGAAGTACCCATTCAATTTTTAAACAACATTGGGGTTCTTCATTTTGAGCATGATGAAGTAGAGTTGGCTCAACAAACTTTTATGGAAGCATTAGGAAATGATGTTTTTCCTCTACATAAATCTTTGTGGTTAGTTTTATGAATTTTTTACTTGTAGGATTCTCACAGTTAGTGAAAAAGGTAGTGTTCGTGAAGGAATGGAAAAGATGCATAAAGCCTTTGAATTATACTCATACTCTGCAATATCATTGAATCATTTAGCAAACCATTTTTTCTTCACTACAAGGTAGTATTTTCTTGTGGAATAGTTGACTGAGACTGTGATGCCCCACCTATAGATGGCCATGGAAGATTCAAAGTAAACCATCTCTAAGTTCTTGAGGTACAAGAAAGTGGCAATGGGAAGTGCTCATTGATAGGTAAGAAAAGAGGATTAAAATTTGATAATAGAACTATATAAAGAACTTCAAGTGATAATTCAAGAGTCTCTTATAAATGTAGGAGGACAAAATCCATAAGAGATAAGAAATATTACTTAAGTGGAGTTTTCAATACTATTTGGCTAGATCCTAGGGAACGTGGATGTGTAGAGACACAACAATAAGAATGGAAATCATTTGGTCTTCTAGATACTCTATTATTTTGGGGCTTACATTCTATTTATTTTATTCACTTGCATAAGATATAACTAATATAAATACAATCCTATAAGTGAAGTTCCATTAAATGTTCTTTCCTTATGTAAGCTTTTTACTAATACAATTTTTTATTTTGATTTTGAAAGCAAGAAAGAGGATAGATGAATTTTAATTCATTTGAATAATATAATGACTATGTAAAATGAAGCATAGGATGCAATCCAATATGTAGAATACATCAAAAAAAGTATAACTCAAGAAATATTATAATTTCAAATGAACAATAGATGTTTGCAAAAATAATATTTAAAAGGGAAATTAAAATTAGAAAGTATACACTATCATAATGATGATTAACTTTGGAAATAAAAAAACAAAAGTTCCTTTTAGCCCAAATGAAATGTAAATGTTGTTTGTTCAATGTAAGCAACAAATAAACAATATTTTAGTTTATAATGGCTATCTTAAAAATATAAATATATCAACATACAATTTTAGTAATGAATAGGGATAATATTTTTGGTCTAAGAAGGAAAGAAAGCAAAATAAATATGTGTGTATCCAAAGGTGAACATGCAAATTTGGTGGATTCAATTCTAAGGATTTGAGATTGATTTATAAATGAATAACCAAAATAAATAAATAAAGAACTCATGTACATGAACTATTTCTAGAATATAAAAAGAAATATAAGATTATCCAAGTGTTTCGTGCATTTGATTTGATATGTTGAACTAACAATTGTGACTAAGCGTGCAGGAGAATTCTAATGTGCCCTTGTCTTGCATATAATATTCCTTGATCCTTGAAAAGTAATTTAGAGAGCTCCTAAGAGGGATGAAATAAAGGTTTTGATACGTTTGGCATTGTTGGGGGTTCCTGTGAAGATGTGGATATAGACCAAGCTTTAACTTGAGGAAATCGATACAGTAGAGTAAATGCTTATATAGATGAGGTAATTATTCTTCTTGTTTAGTTTTCTTTTATTTATTTCCATGAAAGAATATGTATTAAGAGTGGAAATGGGGTACTACTTCAATTGGACATAATTTACCATAAAATGTGTTGGTTTGTTCTTCTAGTATGGTGTATGCACATAACCAAGACAAATGAATCCTATTGTTAAATGAAATTAGTATTCACCACTATTCGTAAGTATTTAAGTTAGTAATCTCGAAAGTGTTTTAGCTTGATGTATAGTTCTTTTAAGACCGATTTGATCCATTAATGATTTATCTAAAATTGGGCCAAATAGAACCATAAAAAGGGGGAGGGGGGGGCGGGGAATGCTAAGTTTACTTGAGCATGGGGTGACAAAAGGTTAAGCGCTTTCCCCAAAGGCTCAATAGAACACCCTACTACTATTAGTTATATATATATATATATATATATATATATATATATATATATATATATATATATATATATATATATATATATATATAAAATTAAGCATTATCAATAAAATAAAGATAAATGGGAAGCCATTCATATTTCCTTTGATAAAAGATAGAGAAAATTAATCTTTTAAATGATGCTATTGATTCAAGCTTCAACTCAACCCTCAAATCAATAAAGTTTATTCATACTCATCCCTTAGGCACAACTAAATAATGAATTCCAACTTATTTAATAATTTTTTGTTGACAGATGTATTTCCTTGATCAATATTACGCATGGAGCAAAGGTGAGTTATGAAAAACTAGAGCCCAAATAATAATACTGTTAAATAATATTCATTAAATTTTCTATATTAAGTTTCAAGGGCAGGAAAGGGGCTTCAGGTACATCAATATATGTTTACAAGCACAAATTTCAAAAGAATAAGAAATATAATATTAGTTGATGATTAGCACTAAAAATTAGATAAACGTTAATTATCAATAAATTAAAATGCATTTTTCATTTCTTTAGTTTTACTGTCTACTAATCTGAATCACTTAAAGAAAGATCTATGTAGCGTGATGCTGGAGACTTCCTTTTGAATGTTCTGTGGGACTAGGAAAGAATGTATCTTCTAGAGCCTTGTATAGTTGTAGTCAGAGTAACACATTATTTGTTTCCTCCTTGTGAAAGAGCAAATAAATGCATCGAACCACACCTGTGAATTTAAAAACCAATACAGCAAATTTATATAGACATAAAAGGTTGATGTATGAGATAAAACAATGGATAGCATAATTTTGGAGGATGGCATAAAATGAAATGTTTGGTATTGTGGTGAAGTATATCGGAGAAGTGGGCGGGGTTGGTGAGGAAATTAAGTTTAGAGAAGACATTAGGCAGCTAGGGAGGCAGTAATATCTTGCAAGTTTGCCACGTTTCTGGGAGCACTCTGTCAAACAGTTAACGTACCTAGTCTACCCGTCCAAATTCATGCATACACAGCATTTGAGGGAAGCTTCCTGTTTAAAAACAATACAAAAAAACAAGGGACGTGTCGGGTTTTTACATCGACCCCTAGCATACAGGTTCACAGAGGCAGTTGCAAAGAGAAGGGGGGAAGACATTAGATTTTGGGAGGAGGGGTGGCATTCTAGGAGACACCTCTCTCTTCAGGCGCTCTACGAAACAGTTCACGAGCCTTGTCTATGCGCCACATTTTGCGTACATGTCAAACAGAAGAGGATGCTGGCAAGGTTGGGAGATCAGAAAACAGATGCAGCCACCCTCCAAAATCTTCCTCCCTGGTATTGACCTTTCACTTCTTCAATTTGGCGTGCTGCAGTCTGAATTTAGAGTATGTTTATTAAAATAAAAATTGTTGTCAAACAATTCATGAGCCTTGTCTATGTGACCACATTTTTACATTCTGACAAACAGCTCACATGCGTTGTCTATGCTTCTGCATTTTTTAATACATGTCAACCAAGGTAATGCAACTACAACCTATGGCGATTTTCCTCCAGCCCGTATGCTTCGATTGATGTCCATACCCTATTCCAAGCTCCCATTTTGGAGCAGACAAAAGTGGACGCTGGCAAAGGTTTTAAAATTTTGCTTACAGCTGTTAATTGCATTTGCTTGAAAGTTTCTAAAACCTTTAAACAAATCCATTTTTGTGCTCATCCTGCAACCATTGTATTCCATGAGATCACATTTCTTTGAGGCATTCTATCAAACAGTCACGTCCTTGTCTGTGCTTCACGTTTTGCATGCATATCTATCAGCGCAGCCGCAGTTACAATATCTGCCAATAAAAATCCGTCCTTATGATTTGATGGATGCCCATACCCTGTTTCAAAACTCCATTCCTGGAATAGGCGGGGAGGATGCTGGGAAAGGTTGTTTAAATTGGTTGTACACCACCCTCCCCCGCACCCCCCGCCGCGGCCGCCGCCCTCGCCCATATGCAATTGCTGAAAGTCTATAAAACCTTTTATTTTAAAACAAATCCAATTTGGGCATAGCACGTTTCATTACTTAGGAAATCTATAACCCTTAGAAGCTATATTTAAATCTGAAAACATAAAGGCTTGTAATCCTTAGCGGTGATGTTTGAATGTGATTGCTATTAAGTTGACAAACTGGAATCTCAAGGTTGATGAATTTTATTGGAGGTGGGCATCTTCAAGAGGATACACTATTTCCTTCAACTTCAGAATTTTAAAGAACTACATAGACAGAAAACTAATTTACACGCTAAATTATGAAAAAAATAAAAATGAGAAACTAATAATCACGTTGAGAAAATAAACTCTTAAGCAACATTCTGATTGTTTTATTTAATTACTGTGCTCAACATCGAATGGAAAATTGTGAAGCCTAGGTAGATATTTGAAATTGCAGTGCTAAACTATTGAATATTAGTTGTTTAAGTTTTGTTTCCGTTGGGTGTTAAAATCTTTAAAGAAGATTAATTCATTTTGAGTTACCGAATTGAAAGCTTGTTGGTCATATAAATGTTGCTATTTGAACGCTCGGTAACTCTTTAAACTCTGATGACCTAAAAAAGTTAATCTAAAAGCTGCAAAGCTCAACTAAAATAAATCGATTAATTAAGGAAAACAAGTTAAAGAAACAAGGAACTCAACAAAGAAGCCGAGGAGTTTTTGAACTTTATGGAGTAGTGCTGTTGTTGTCTTCTCTGGCTTTTTGGCGGTCCTTTTTTGGACCCTGTTGTCTCTTTGTTGCTGTCATTTCTTTTTGGGACAGCTGTCTGTTCTCTTGGACTTTTGCTTTTATCTTTGTATGCTTATACTTTGTGGTTTCAGTCCCTAAGTAAAACCCGCTTTTTCCTTTTCAAAACAAGGAACTCAACAAAGACCTCTAAACTAATTATCAACCTTAACTGCTAAAGTAATTATAAATTAACTAAGCTATGCTAAAGCAAGAGACTAGAAAAAGAACCATTTATGTGTTGATTGTAAGAATAATTATGACTAGTACATTGGGCTATGATGCAATCCCAATTACGTAGGGTGTTGATAATACGATTGAGTATCATGCTCCATAGTATGAATATGTTCATCTAGTAATATACTTTCTGACATTGCATACATCTTGATTTTCATTTATAAGAACACATTGATACATTAATCTAGCCCATTCCTTTAGCTATGATTTATGAGATATATTTAATGTGTGGAGAAATTTTAATAGGTGATTGGCCAATAAGAAAATGGGTACACTTGCAAATGTTCACTAACCTATCTCACTTAAAAATCATGGAGTAATGAGACTCTACCGTTTAAAACTAGTAAGCTTTAGTCACTTTGGTCATGGGAACCTAGTGACACTTGTGATTATTTAGATGTATATCTGTGTAGTTGATTTCTAATCAATCCAAGTTTGTGAATTTTTCCTTGGTTACTTTTAGATATGCATTTCCATCAATCACAACAATGACCTATTTACATTAGTATAGTTAAACTTATGTCAATTGCTTGTCAAATATTTTGATGGTGTCATTATGTATAGTTAAGAAATAGTAAGACTTGCAAGTATAATATATATAGATTGGCAATATGATAATGATTTTATAATAAATGTTACCTAGCATAAATGAGACATAGGTTCTAAAAAAATGAAAATGACACACAAAAGAAGTCATAAATAATGAAGAGAAACAAAAGGATAGATATAGAAGATGACTTAAAATAGGTTTGAAATACTTAGGTGTAATCATGAATCATCTAATAAAAGTTATGAAACATTAACATTTTGAGATATCACGTGGTAGGTTAACCATTAGCTATTAATTAAGTGCTCCATTAAGAATCTTTAGTTCTTTAGTAAAGATTGTTAATCAATATTTGATTTAGTCATTTAGGAGATAGCACTAGATACTTGACTATACAATATTAGGGTTAAAATCAATAAGTTGAATAGTTTTATTTTATTATTATTATTATCTCATGGAAACTTGTGGAAAACTCAAGTAGTTTATTATGACTTTAATAATGTTTAACATATCATAAACTTATTAAGTTCTTACCTTAGATTTTTTTGTTTTATAGTATGATAGAAGAGATAAATGTGATTTTAGTGTGTTCCTTATCGACCATTTCATTACTGTTGCAATTGTTCAAATTGTGATATGCATGATTGAGTTTTTCTTTTGACTATAGGGATCATGTCTATACCCTCTAATGTGGTTATTATATCCTTGATTAGTTACCTAATTTTTTGGCTTCACCTTAGTGGGTGGTAGTCGACTATGAACTATCTGGGGCAGTGGACCCTAGAAAGGGTTGCGTACCCATTTCTTATAGTATGTGTTTTGTATGGTTCATGTGGTGCATTTGAATGAAAAAAAATAAAAATTGAGTTTAGCATACTTTATTGTTGTTGTGTTACTGTTAGTCAATCAAATGAGTTGGGAGAACTCAAGTTAGTCAAATTATGATTCCTCTGTGAATTATATACATAGGAAAGGTCGTCTAAGATGAGCCCCTGAGGAATTAGGTCGGGCCCTTAGGATTATCTTTTGAGTCTTGATTTTGCACCTGTATTTCTCTCTCATTGTTGTAAGCCTCCATCTGACTTATGTAGCTATGTAAACATATCACTTATTGTGGATATCATGTACTAATAAATTGTTGATCTTATGTATGCACCAAGACTTATAGACCCTGTAGGTACATGTGTTGGGATTGAGGATATCATGATGCATTAGAAAATAAGAGGTGATTGAGTGTGTAAAAGGTGTGTTAAGCCAACCTCAAGTCAGTAGTTGTTATTGATAACAATAGTAAATATTTTCTACCTTTTTTGTTAACTAGTGTGATCATTTACTATAGCTATAAGTAGTGAATTGTGTTGTTTCTTCCTTTCAAGTAAACAAAAAAGAAAAATTACTTGCAAAATTAGTTAAGTTGTTGTGGATTGCTAGGTTGTTTTAGAGTATAGAGATGTGGGCATGTGAGGAGATGATAGCTCTTGTTTCAGTGACCACCTTGTCATGAAATATCAATCGTATTATAATATTGAGCGATCTTATCATAGTAAAGGTGATTATGACACCACCACTTGTCAAGGAAATCTAGAGGCCACAAGATTTTTTGGATAGGTTCAATTGAATCTAGGAGATATTAAGAGTTCTCTCTCAAATTTTGAAAAGATTTTGGAGGTCCACCCTAAGAACTATGAGGGCAATATGCTGAGGATCATGGTATGCGAAGCGAGGCCCTTAGAGTGGCTTAAAAAATTCAGAAAAATCAATGTTAGGCAACTTAGTAAATGTTGTTGAATAAGTTATCTATATTATTTCAAAAATATGTAAGAATAGAATTTGTAGAAAATTGAATGTAGTTTCCTAAAATACTAGGTTTATTTAAAAATAAATAAAATCTATTTGGTGAAAATTTGAAATTTCAATCATTAGTACTTAAATTTAGGAAAAATAAGAAGTAGGTGTCTGTCTATGCACCCTAACCATAATAAAATGATAATTTTTTTTTTTTTTTGTAAGATTTTATATATAAGAAATTAAGGGACTCATGTCGGATGTGATCACATATTTTTTTTTAATTTTTTTCCAAGTAATAATTAATTAAGAATTTTTTATTACAAATTTTAAAAAATATTAAAAACTCGTATGTCTGACCACCTTAACTTGGTCAAGAATTCATGAAATTCAATTTTTCTTTTTTTAATCCTATAGTATGAAAATCATAGAATGTGATGCATGTTTTGGATTCAAAAAATATGTCTGGATTTGAAAGTTATAAGATGTTTTCAATCACCCTATCGATGGGGACTTTAGTCATAATTCTAATAAGAAAATGAATAATAATTATTTATTAAATTCAAAATTAAATCATAGATTTATATTTTTGGAAGCTGAGAGTCTCCTCTAAAAAGAAAACTCTTTAAGTTTCATTAATTTTGGGTGAAAAAATTAAGTCGATACATACCCTACAAATATTGCCACTTTTTGGCATACCATGATCCTACTACCCACTTGAGAACTTAAAAGTTGTAGGTCATATATATGCTCATCAAGGGCTAGTAGAGAAGGCTTTGGAAATTTTAAGAAAGGAAACTCGCATAGATTCACTTGATGCTCATGCATTTATCAAGATGGGCGAGTTATTAATATCGTCAGACCCTAGTGTAGCTTTAGATTCTCTTAAGATTCCAAAGTCTCTTCTAAAGAAGAGTAGAGAAGAAGTACCCATTTGATTGTTAAACAACATTGAGGTTCTTCATTTTGAGCATGATGAACTAGAGTTGGCTCAACAAACTTTTATGGAGGCATTAGGAAATGATTTTCTACCTCTACATAAATCTCTGTGGTTACTTTTGTGCATTTTTTACTTGTAGGATTCTCACAGTTAGTGAAAAAGGTAATTTTCATGAAGGAATGGAAAAGATGTGCAGAGCCTTTGAATTATACTCAAACTCTGCAATGGACTTGAAACATTTAGCAAACCTTTTTTTCTTCACTACAAGGCAACATTTTCTTGTGGAAATGTTGTCTAAGATAGCTATTGTTTCAATTGACCACCCTCTCATGAAATTTCATTCATATTATAATCTTTCATGATCTTATCATAGTAAAGGTGATTATGACACCACTTTTCAAGGAAACCCAGAGGCTACAAGATTTTGTGGATAGTTTCAATTGAAGCCGAAAGATTTTAAGAGTTCTCTCTCCAATTTTGAAAAGGTTTTGGAGGTCCACCCTAAGAACTATGAGAGCCTAAAATCTATAGGCCATATATATGCTCAGCAAGAGCTGGCAAAGAAGAAATTGGAAATTTTAAGAAAGGCAACTTGCATAGATCCACCTAATGCCCATGCATTTATCAAGATGGGTGAGATATTAATATTGCCAGAACCTAGGGTAGCCTTAGATTCTCTTAAGATGCCAATGTCTCTTCTGAAGAAGAGTAGAGAAGTACCCATTCAATTGTTAAACAACATTGGGGTTCTTCATTTTGAGTGTGATGAACTAGAGTTGGCTCAACAAAATTTTATGGAGGCATTAGGAAATGGAATTTGGGTTGAATTCATAAATAAAAGCCCCAATACTAATTCAATAGTTTTTCCTATGCTATTTAAGGATATGAAATTCTTCCATCAAGTAGAAGAAGGTGGTGTTTCACTTGAGTTACCATGGGATAAAGTCACAACAATATTTAATCTTGCTAGGTTGTTTGAATAGCTACATGATACTAAAAAAGAAAATATTTTATATAGGCTAATGTTGTTCAAGTTTCCTGATTATGTGGGTAGATATCTACATCTTGTAGCCATAGCTCAAGCCCAGAATGAGATCCAACTAAGCCTAGAATTGATTGGGGATGCACTTAAGGTGGATAAAATCTCATAAAATTCTTTATCTATGCTTGGAAAAATAGAACTGAAAACAAATTACTAGTTGAAAGAAAATAAATAATTAAAGTTGCACTTGGTGAATCAGATGCAAAGAATTATTATGTTGAAATTTCACTTGGAAATTGGTATTATTTTTTAGCTTTTCGCAATGAGAGGGATCCAAAGGTGGAAGCACAACATCTTGAGAAGTATAGAGAACTATATTGTAAAGTGTTGGCACAAAGACTATGAAATGCTTATGCTACAAATGAGGCAGCCATTATGCTAGCTAAAAGGGGTCAATTTGATATTGCAAAGGAAATTTTTACATAGGTACAAGAAGTTTTAGTAGGAAACATCTTTGTTCATATGCTTGATGTGTGAGTAAATCTAGCACATGTTTACTTTGCACAAGGATAGTTTGCACTTGCAGTGAAAATGTATCAAAATTGTTTGAGGAAATTTTAATTTGGAACTGACACCCAAGTTTTATTATATTTAGCTCAAGCACATTATGAAGCAAAATAAGGGAAAGATTGTAAAATAACATTAGTAAGAGAAATAGAACATTATTAAAAGCAGTAGATTGTAATGATAATTTTGAATTTGTGTTTAATATAATGAGGGTTTCAAATTACCTTTGAATTCACTATAGATGGTGTTGAAAAACTTGATTTCGCTATGGCCTCACTAAATTCAAATTTGTTGTAGAAAACACTGAATTCCTTTCCATTGCCTATCTTTTCACAAGTCTCTGGGTCCTCTTTGAATCCTTATCACCCATGCAAGTAGTTGTTGATCAAAATACCTCATACCAAGCTAACAAATTAAGTGAGGTCTACAATGAATGAATGAATGAATGAATGAAGCGAGGTCAAGCAAGATGAATGAATCTATAATGAACATGAATAATCACACCAATACATCGCCTGCACAAATACATCCCACCAATATTTAGTTGAATTTAAAAAAAAAAATTGTCTACTTTGGATTTGATGACTATTTAGTCATTTTTATTTCTATGACTAAATACTTTTTTAGTAAACAACCAAATTAGTAATTTATTTACTCATTTATAGCTGAGTTGTAAAAAATGAGTAGAATTTAGTCATTTTTAGTTGTTGTGATTAAAAATTTTAGTCACTTAGTCATTTATTTGCTAAATTAAACTAGTGGAATGAGATGCTTTTCTTAATGGTTGTTTTCTTTGGGTATAACTAGATAAAAATCTCTCCAAACGATCAACACAAAATGACATTTACTTGTTCTTGGAGAACTTTTTTCTAGAATGTCATGCCATTTGGCCTAAAAATATAGGAGCAACATATCAAAGAGCAGTGACAACAATCTTCCATGATATGCTAAACACAATCATGGAATACTACGTGGATGACATCCTAGTAAAATGCATAAAAAGGAAGACCATTTGGCTAATCTAGCAAAAGTGTTTGATAGAATGGAGCAGTACAACTTTAAGACTAAATCTGAAAAAGTGTGTATTCATAGTAACACCTAGAAAACTACTTGGATTCATAGTCTCAAGATGGGGTATTGAAGTGGATCCTGCAAAAGTGAAATCCATACTAAGATGCCTCCACCAAAAATATTAAAACAATTGAGAAGTTTACAAGGGAAGCTCCAGTCTATCAGGTGATTCATCACATAGCTAGTGGACAAATGTCACCCCTTCACTGATCTCATACACAAGTACATCACTTTCAAGTGGTATCGGAGATGTGACCAAGAATTCCATCAAGTCAAGGAGTACCTACTTACTCCTCTTGTACTCATACCACCTATCCCACACAAGGAGATGGTACGCTATGTGTACCACATGAGAAGTTACATTGGGAGCTCTCCTAGCCCAGCTAGATATGATAAGAAAGAAAGAGTGTTATATTACATAAGTTGAACACTAGTGGGCTACAAGTTGAATTATTCACCCATTGAAAGAGTGTGTCTCTCAGTTGTATTTTCAATGTAAAAGTTGAGACACTACATATTAAATAGGAAGGTAAATTTGATTTTAAAAGTAGACCCACTAAGGTACCTACTAGAAAAAGTATCCCTAATAAGCCAGATTGCTAAATGGGTGATGTTTTTGAGTGAGCTTGACATAGATTATGTGGATAGGAGAGATATAAAGGGACAAATCATAGTAGACCAGTTGGTTGAAGCACCCATTGTTGGAAGCCTTACAACATGAGCATGAAGTATGGATGGTTGTGCTAGTTGTTTCTATGTTGTCATTGATGTCAACATGGTAATAATTGCATGGTGATGACTATATGGGAAGTTTGCTTGGTTTACCAGAAGTTGTTCTCTATCAATAATACTCCTTAGTAATGGATCAGTATGTTAGTATTTGAGTCTAAAACTCATTGCAAGATCTAATATGACTCTAATATCCTAACCATGTTTTATTGACTCATTTAGACTAATTTTTCTTCAATCTTGAAACATTCTTTTGACTATGAACAAAAAGTTATCTCTGACAAAGTTCAACTTTGTACATCCTACTATTGTTTTATGTGTGGTGTGTTGTGTGGGAGACTTCACATTCTAATAAGGTGGACATTCTTATATTGTGGTTGTGTTGATAGTCTCCTTACTAGTAGTATGATGGGAAATTAATGTATTCTCAGATCTAGAAGGTGTTTTCTTTGAGAATTATTTGTTGGTTTGAAGAATTTTTTTTTTTAGTCTTGGTTGACTTAGCAAATGCAATATATTAAATCAAGAATAATAGTCGACTTGGAATAATGCACTAAATGGATAAAATGTTTGAATCTTATATGGTGTCGACCTAATTGATGAATAAGCTATGCTTTTATATATAGAATATGCCTTGAGAATTGAAGAGAAGGTAGAAGAGAGCAAGAAATAAAAAGTGTGAGTGTGTATGTGCAAGCAAGTGAACAGAGGAGAAGATCATAGCCTAAATGCTTTATTAGTAGTATAGATTTGTTGAGAAATGCAGTGATTTTTATTTTGATCTTTAGTGGAACTAAACCTTACACATTGAAGGTGTATTCTATCAGTTCATTCTTTTGGTAGTGATCCACTATCATTGTATCTTGGCAGTAAGCCATCTATTGTACTTAGGTTGTGAGCCTTTTAAGGATAGTGAATCCTAGTAGTGAGCCATGTAATATTTTGTATCCAGATATAATATATTGTGAGTTAACCCTCACCATGGTTTTTCCCATTCTTGTTTTTCCACATAAAAATATAATTAGTGTTCATGTTGTAATTGCATTGACTTTTTTTTACGTTCTCTCTTGTTGATTCAAACAAAATAATAATAATGATTAGTGGATTTTATTATTGATTTTTGGAATACTAATTCACCCCCCTCTCAGTATTTTGGATTTTCAACACCCATAGATGATCACAAGCTCTCACACTGGACTTTCCAAATGGAATTATCCTAATGATAAAACAAAAAATCCATTGGAATTTATACTTTGATGGGTCACATACTCAACATGGCTCTAGGGAAGGTGCTCTATTTCTCACACCACAGGGAGATACTATACCTAAGGCATATAGGATCACTTTTCTATGCATGAACAATATCTCTGAGTATGAAGCCTTAATCATAGGGCTCCAAATGGTTATTAAATGGAGAATAAAAGAGTTACATGTCTTCAGAGACTCTAGACTAGTAATTAGATAGGTGAACAATGAGTACCAAAAAAAGGATGACAAGTTGATGTTGTACAAAAGGATTTTGGATAGCTTCAAGGAATATTTTGTTACAATAACCTTTGAACAAGTTCCTCACATCAACAACAAAGCTATTGATGCAATGGAAACAATAGGCTTACTTCTTGATATTCCATATAATGTTCCTAAGTATGAGTTCCTCATGCAACAACTACTCGTACTAGCATTCGACATCTCATAATCAAAATTGGTATGTGTTGTTGGTCCTAACTCCCCATGGTGCCAAGATATGTTTGACTACTTCCAACATGGTATCATACCACTTGACCTAACTACCACTCAAAATAAAACCTTCACCCATAGAACTTCCTACTTTACAATCCTAGGAGATACCTTATATCATTGTAGTCTAGATGGTATGTTACTCTAATTTCTTAATGAAGAAGAAGCACAAATGAGCTTACAAAATGTACATTAAGTTGTTTGTCAGTCCCACTCTAGTGGACCTAACCTAGTCCAAAAAATGCTCAAAATGGGATACTCACTAACTCATTTGACTGCAAAATCTGATGAAAATTTCTGACAAAAGATGGATAATTAGATGTATTGTCGGGTACTAGTGATATTTAATGCGTAATTTTCATTTTTTTTAATTTTATCCCCAAAGTTCATCAAAATTTCAACGAACCTATTTTTTTGTCGAAATTGTGGCAAAGAGTTTTCATCAAAATTTTGACGAACATGTGAAGTCAAAATTGAGACCGACATAAATAAAAAGTGAGTTCAACTATTTATTGCGACAACATTTTGCGATACTTACGAATTTTCTCTACTTGTGAATTTTCTATACTTACGACAGTTTGTGGAGAACTACGGATGATTTTCTTGGAAAAAATAAAAAAAATTCAAGAAGCTATCGCCAGGTTGAGGGTAGTCATTTTCCTTTTCCAAAATTCATTTATGAAGTTAGATTTGTACTTCCAGGTTTGAAAATCATATTTTAAAGCAACATCTCATCAAATTTCATTTTTAGACTTGTGCATTTTCAAAGTTGCATTTTCAAATTTTGTTGTGCAAGTTTAGTATTCTAATTTTAGGGGTCTAATGGTTGGAAATCATAGTAAAATAAAAATTTAATAAGTTTTAGGATTGGCATTTTAAAGTGTTTTTTGGGGCTATTAACTTCACACTATCTTCTCTTTTGAAAGGGTGGTTGCATGCCAAATTCTTTTGGTGTAAAATATCGAAATTATTAGATTTTGTTACCCCGCCTATGAATAAAAATTATTGGAGTGTGAGTTTGATATTTTTTAAAGATCTAAATATTCAAGCTTGGTAAAGAAAAATCATGTCAGATAATATTAGTCCAAAACAAAATGAAGAGACACTTGATAGATTATGGGCTAGATTGAAAAGAAAGGGTGATGGGAAATGTAATTGTCCTTACAATAATTGCAAGGGCTTAAAGATGAGATGACTTTTAATCACAACAATTGAGAAACATTGTAGGTAGCATGGTCACATTGAAAGGGGGGAATGATTATCGTACATTGGTAAATTGTTCATTATATGTGTTTATATTGATTGAATTTGTAAATGTTTATATCGTTTTAACATTTTATATATATATATTAAAAATCACTTGATCGTGTTCATGGTTTATTTGTGTCTATCATTATTATAAAGGTGGGGCACCCTAGGGCACATGATATGGATTATCACATCCTAGAGAATGTGGTTTTGCAAGTGGACGAACATGGAGCTATCAATATCGAAGAAGTTAATGATCCTATGGAAGAAGATGATCATGCACCAGAAAACACAGTTGAAGATGATGGTACAAATACATTGATCCATGACACATTTAGTGGCAAAGTTGATCATGATGATCAAGATGAATTTTATGATGTTCATGATTTACCTGTACTTGATAAGGCATACGATCCCCTTTATGAAGGATCCCAAACAACTCTTCTCTCTATTGTATTGTTGCTATTGAAATTGAAGGTTATGAATGGTTTATTAAACATAGCAATCTCACGGATGTTAAGGTATGTCATATATGTCATCTTTTTTCATCTTTTTTAATTGTTGTTAGTTCATCACTAGTAAATAAAGGATGAAATGTGTACCATTAATATTCTTTAATATTAACAAATTATTTTTTGTTGTAGATTGATTGGTGAACTTTTGTTACCACCATCAAATATTTTACCTTGCTCGTACCAAGATTTATCTGGCATTATGAAAGATATCAGAATGGAGTATCATATTATATATCATGAACTACATGAATTTGCATCAGAATTCCTAGAATGTCATATCATTAGATATCAAATAGATCAACTAACAAAAAAAGGTGTCTTGCAAACTTCTTTGTTATACTCCCATTATTCCATGTATGTGATAATTATTTAGGTGCAAAAGCTTAGTGCAATTTATGGATTACCATGCATGGAATAGAAGTGGAGATGACATTCTTTGAATGTCTACAGATGGTTCTGCATTTATGGACATGGAGGAAAAATGGCCATACTTTAAAGAAGAACCTTGTAATATCAGGCTTTCATTGGCAGTGGACGGTGTCAATCCATTTGAAGAGTTGAGATCTATTTACTCGGTGTGGCCTATTTTTGTTATCAACAATAACATTCCTCCATGGATGTCAATAAAGAGGGAACACATAATGTTGGCAATGATTGTTCTAGGTATTTTTATATCAATTTCTTTAACGTAGGTAGCATCTCATATTTGTCTTATTTGGCTGTATGATGACTTATATTTTTCATTCAATAGTCATGTACATTAATTTATAAATATTAAAAATAAAATGGTTATAATAATTATGTATCAGCTTATGTTCATTCAACTAGGTAAGTACCAAGTTAAAGTGATATGAATGTATATATCGTAGCCTTTTATTGACAAGTTGTTCAAAGTTATGGAATGGCATCACCTGTATGTATGACTCTCTAGACCAATAGAATAAAGACAATTTCAATTCCATGCAATGCTTGTATGGATAATTCATACTTTTCCCAGGGCTAACACATTTTTGTGGTATGTTATAACGTTTGACTGCACTCTAACAATATTTAATTTGATGAAGCAGATATCATGAATGTTTTTAAAATAATCTATTCATTATATATAATTATAAAAATTGACATATTTAATCCAATTATATATCATCTTCTAGGTCTTCAAACAAAGGGAAAATTTACATGTCCAATTTGTGGTCCAAAGATGAAATCTCGCCATTCAACAAGTTTAGGAAATCAGGTGTTTGATGAGTATAGAACTTTCTCCACATAAATCAAGGGGCATCTAACTACTACCAAAAAACATCTTTCAATGGCAGCTATATCTCAAGATCAAACCAGGAATGGAAGAATGACACCTCGCCTATGGAAGTTGGGTAAAATATGGGCCAGAATTAAGCCAAGGCTATACATCAGATCAAATTGTTTATCTATCATATATGAGATGTGTTTTGGAATTTATATTTCTTATATTGTGTTGTGTTTACTCCGTAATTGGACAATGATTTCGTTGTTCTTAATTTGTTTAACTTATATGCTTCATGAAGGTCATCAATAAGTATTAACGCCTACCTACGTGGACTCAAAAGTTATCCTAGATAATTTAGTAGGTTGCCCTACCATGAGCCAAATTGTGCATTTATATGACACAAATGCATACTGTGAAAGAATATAATAGAAACGCTATAGAAAATATTGGATGGAAGGCATGACAAAGAAAAAATTGTCAAAATTTGTAGTGACATTCAGGAAGCCAATCATGCAATGAAAAATGTCATTCAATTAAATAGTGATGGAGACCAAATTAATATAAGTGCCCTTCTTTGGTTATTAACAGAGTAGCAAAGCAATACTATAAAAGAATTCATACAAAAAATTTGATTTCTCATAAGATTTGCTGCAAACATAAACAATATAATAACAAAGAAAGGTGAATTTAGGTCAGTGGATGAAAATGCATGATTGGTACACCTTTATTAAGGTAATTATTTTGTATAGTCATGTTTACTACTTTTAAGTAATAAAAGATTTCCTATTTTTTAATTTTTGCAGTATGTTCCCACCTTTTATTTCTCCTTAAAAAACTTTCTTGACAACAATGTGTCGCAAATTATATAAGGATCTTGGAAAATACAATATAAAAGTAGCTTATATTTGTTCAATTTGTTGTAAGGTGATCTTATAATTGTCATTTGCTTTAATTTGTTATGTAATATACTGTATATTTATGTTAAATCTCATTAATATATTTGTGCCTTGAATCACTTGTGGATGGTTGTCATCTAAAGAAATCCATAAAGAAGATATAAATTATTGGAAGAGAAAAATTCCTCATCTAATGTGTGAAATGTAAAAGTGTCTAACTTCGACATTTTTCAATGCACAACACTACCTCATACACCAAGTTGAGGAGATTGAACTGTGTGGACCTGTACACACAAGGTCAATGTGGATGGTTGAGAGGCACTTGAAATTTTTGAAGGCTTTGGCTAGACAAAGAGCACATCTTGAGAGTTTTATGGTGGAGGGATATATGGTATACCAGACCATGGTGTACATTAGTGAATATCTTCCTAAGTTTGTAGCAAAGATCCATGTAGATCACATTTGGGATCCCAACTCCATTAACAAATTTGAAGGGGAGTACCTGATGGGGAAAGGTAGATTGAGAAAAGTGAGAGGTAATTATAAGATGGTCATGGAGATTAATTGGAATACATTTTACATATGGTTTTTATGTATATTGTACTTATTTAATTTTTAATCTTCAATATACATCAATTATAAATTAAGGTGGGTTGGGGCCCCAGCCTCGCTTGGATAGCCATTTCCCACGCAGAGTAAGCTGGCTGCCACCCCTATTCCTCCCCAACCCCCCATGTGCTATCAAGGGTGCCAGTCAAAGACCGGCCGCATCATGTTAAAAAGTCTTACTGAAAAATACCGAAGTTTATAGGGGGTCATGCCACCCTCGATTCATGTAGTTCAAAAATACCTCATAAATCATGGTTGTATACCATGGTATTTCTAACTAATTATACCGTCATTTTGTGAATTTTAAATTCTGCGCCAATTGGTCAGAGTGGGATGCACTTCATTTGTACGTCGCAAACAATCTTGATTGGATGACGATATGGATTGAACGATGTCAACAATTTGGTCATGCATTAACATGGGAAGGTGTGGCTTCATTGGTTAAAGAAGCTCATCCTAATGGAGATTCCAATGTTACACAAAGGGAATTTGATTTAGCATATGGTTTAAGAGATAAAAAAGTACATATAAATATATTAATCACCCATATTATTTAATTATTTCAATTATATTGATGTATATATATGTTGAGATTTTTTATTTGCATACATCTTCACCTAAGAATAAATATGTTTATCAACTGACGATATTGCAATAATTTTACATGTTTGACATATTGCAGGTGAAACACCACAAGGCTATGTGGTGCAATGGTCGTAAATTTCGAATCAAAATGTTGGATGACATGAAAAAAACTTGTGATTCTGGTATAACTGCAGTCTTTCAGGTGACTAATGTTTCATCTAAAATTCCACATACATCCAAAAGTCTCAAAATCCATACTCATGGGATTTTGATGATATACTTGAGGTGACTCTTAAGTCCTTCAATTTTGTTCATCATCCCATGGTACAAGCAATGATTGAATAAAGTCGATCCTGCAGAACTGTTATTGAACATGATAATGGATTTACCATGTTTACTACAAGGTCAATCGAAATGAAATCGAAATAAGCCCCTATGTTCTCCGCCAGCGTGAGCGTGTATTTTAATTCGTGAGGTTCCAAGTAAATTGGTTGGTCATTTTGCTGTATTACGATCCGCAGGAAAGGCCGGTAAAGTATAATGTGGTGGAAGAAGAAGATACCAAAGATGGAAGACATGGATGATCGATCAATGGCCAGTCGATGATGTCCCAATGAAGATGTCTAAGAGGAGTGAACTAGATCAAGCGATGATGTAGGAGTTAATGTTTATGAAGATGATATATGTGTGGATGATGACATTATCAAAACTGATATCGATGACAATGATGATGATATGACCAATCCTTACAATGTCAAATCTAGATCGGATGATGCAGACAAAGAGTTGGATGAAGAAGTAGATAATGACATTGAAATGTATGAGTTATGTGATTATATTATCTATTTGATATTAATTTCTTGATAGAATTATATTTGACTTATGTGGTTATGTAATTAATTCATGATGTTTTAAATTTTTATGCCATTACATAATTAATTTAATGATGTACTTTTTAATGTTTGAAAGGTCAAAAAATTAAAAAAATTCAATATTGATGTTAACAACCTTGAAATTAGTGTGTTTTATATTTTATGTGATCATAAAAGATTAAAAATTGAGTTGTAGAGGTTCTTTTTGAAGCATTTTCTATGTTGAAGCATCAAATAATGCCTTGAGCATATTTGGATTAATTAAAAAAATTGCTTTGGTAGACTATAAATTTTTTAAACCAAGGAAAAAATGTAACAAATCTTTGTCAATCATCTTAAAATTCCTCACTAAGTATACTTCCAAATCATGAATCTACTTGGTGTAAGATCCCATAGTTATTCAATTATCAACATAGAGTATAAAACTCAAGAATTTCCTATCTACTATTTGAGTGTAGACTATAGGGTCATGAGGTATCCATATAAAACTAGAATTGATGAGAAACATTTTGATCTTTTCATACAAATCTCAAGGATTCTATTTCAATATGCACAATGATTTTTCAATGTTCACACAGAGTTGGAGTTATCACTATTCATAAAATCTAGAGTTTAAAACATGCAAAATTCTTCCTATAAGTCTCCATACAAGAAGGCACCTTTGACATCTATTTATGGACTTCAAATTTCTATGTTGCAACCAAGGAGAGTACAAGCCTAATGGAATTCATCTTATCTATTAGAGAAAAAAGTGCCAAATATGTGTTAGCTTTGATTTGAATTTTATTTGAGGGCTTAAGGCGTTGATTTGAGTTAGAAAGCTTCATTTCTTTGCATACAGCCCAGATACACTGCTTTTGACAGTTTTGTAGTCCAAACATGATATAAAGGGGCTCTTACACTTTTTGTGATTACTATAACTTGTGTAAGAGGTCCCATGGATACTGATGTAATTGTAGGATGCATGAATAAGGCGTAGGATGCATAAATATGTATGTATGTATGTATGTATGTATGTATGTATTTGTATTTTTAAATGTAAATATAAATGCAATTACTAGATGCTCTCCTAGAACAATAAATGCAATATATCATTAAATAAATCTATAATTATGTATATAAATTTGTATTTCTAAATGCAAGTGTAAATGCAAAGAGCATATGGTTTTGTAGTGTTATAGATACAACAAATCCATAACTTAATGTAATTGAAATTCTAAAGTCTTCAACACATATAATATGAAATCAATCAAACTATTAAACTACATGAGAAATAAATGAAAATAGTAAATGCATATGTATGTGTATTTGTAAATGTAAGTGTAAAATAAATAAGAATAATGAAAATTATAAAAGAATACAAGGGGAGACTAGTGCCTTATTGGGTATATGGAGTCTAATGAATATCTGCAAATGTGGATTTCAATAATGGCAATAATTCAAACTATCAGGCACAGAAATTGTTTACAACTTGTGTAACGGTGCAAGTGAATAATTGACAAACTCTTCTTGAGATAGAATGTCAATTCTAGTTATGTGATTCTTCTTATTAATCCAACTAACACTTCCCAATTGTTGTGATTGATTAAAACATTTTAATCCCTACTTGAGAGAATTGAATAACCAGATCACACATATATAGCAAATGTACAATGATAAACTGAGTATAAACTTGTTATATCAATTTAAAAAATAGAGAAGCATCATAATGGAGACAATCAAATAACTGCATAAATTTAACAAATAACTGATACCAAAATCTTAATCCATAACTTAGATATCTTCATTTACTCCATCAAAATACATGCATTTGAGTCTCTGTATATGAAAACATTTTGCTAGAAAGCTATCTATTGAATATATCCTAATGCCTATATTTGTTGCATTACTATGGAATAGATATAAATACATCAAAACTTGGAAGGGACACGTCCCTTCACAAATGTTCTATTTTACTTAACTAATTAAAACAAGAGATTAGGCTCTATTTAGCCATAGATGAACATTTTATAAATGATCTAGATAATCCTGTTGTTCATGAGTATCAACATATCCTAATGCATTAATGGCCAATATTTCCACCTTTATCATCCTTTCGTTGTGCTTGTAGCTCTCGTCCAATGTCAAACCCTTCCCTGTAGCATTTTCCAAAATTCCCTGAAGCATCAATTCACATTCTTTGATCCACTTCACTTTCTCTTTCAACTTTTCTCCATCTTCAAATAGTGTAGGTAGTCCCATATTCGTAACATCAACCAGCCCCTTTGCATCTTCTCGTAGTTCCTCATAATAGTCCCTATGTCTCTTTATAATTTGGTTACCCATACCAATGGCCACACTGTCAGGAACATCTCTTTCATTTAATTCTCGAAACTTTTCTTCAATCCTTCCTTCAATTCTCTTGTGTTCCTACCCTGTAACATGGTTCTTTGAATATTCTCCCCATAGCTTATTCAACCAAATCGTTAAGTTGGCCTACCTTTTTCTTATTATTGCAGAGAGTATCATATTTACCTTGTGAATATGTAGTTGACTCCTCTGAATGATCTTTTACCTCATGTGAGCTTTCACCTTGTGTTATTAATTTAGGAGGTCCCATTGTGACTCCTAGCATGTCCTTCAAACGATCATTTTCTCTCATGATCCTTTCATTATTCATTTTGTACATTTTCTTTTCTTTTAGCAACATTTGTATTTGGGATTTATTCAGTTTTTCCACATTAATCCCAATGTCTGCAGTCGCCACAAGATCTACCTCTCCAACCTTCAGAGTCATGACATGTCCAAATTCTTTCTCAGTATCAATCACCACTGACTTTTTATGAGCTGGATAAAAGGCCCATATCATGAGTGATCCTTCATCTAGGTTATATTTGGATCCAGCATATATTTTTGTTACCCCCTCCGAACTAAGCTTGTTTTTTGCACTATTATCCTTTAAGAAGCTATCAAACACCAATGCAGAATTCAAATCGAGCCCTGGAAAGATCATAACTCCAACATCCTCTAACATTTTCCTTCCTTTTTCGAGGGTCATATTAGCCATTTCTCTATCCTTGCAATTAATTTCAAATTATTTAGTAGTTGCTCCTCATTGCTTGGTGTAATATTATCAACTATCTCCCTTATCTCCTTTCCCTTTTGCTTATACAAGAAAGATTTGAATTTTGAATAATTCACAAATTCATTGTCTGCTACAAATGACCTATATTCCATCTATCTGGTGTTTGTATCTTGGCTCTCTTCAACATTTAGTTCTCTAGGAGGGCAGTTGTAATCTTGAGTTTTTAATCTGGAAATCCTACTGGGTAGGTCTCATGGCATATCTTCTCCAGTTTCCTCATCTCCAGAAAAAGGGAACCCTATATCCGGAAACCCTTGGTTGTATTCCTCCACCACTCTCTCTACTTCCTCTGCCTCCAAATTTCTAATCATTTCATCAAACTGATAAGACGCATGATCATATCGTCCAAAGTTTATCCTTTCTTTGGCAGAATTGATATATCCCTCTGGATCAAAACCTTCTCTTGGTGGAGCCTTATTCATATTATACTACATTAATTTTTCAAGGATCAAATCATATCCTTCCTTTGCAAGCATAGTAAAATCACCAAAGCACAAAGTACTAGGCATAAATTCCTATTTTCCAAATGAACCAAAATTCATGAAACTAGAAAAATTTGTCTTACAATTTCCAAATATGCAATCCTATCTAGGACTGTTTTAGGAAAAATGAATGGAGAATCCTCAAAACCAAACACCCTTACCATAGTAGCATCTTCCAAGCAATACCAGTCTCCCCAATTGTGATCAATTGGTCCATGAAAGTCCTTAGGTTTGAGGAAGCATTTTATTTCATCAGACAATGAGTGCACACAAGGATGACTGTAGAATTCATATACTAGCTTTACAAAATATTCTTCAAAATACAAGAAACTGGAATTAGCAAACCTACTGTCCCAAATGGCAGTCCACAATTGAATGGGTAACAATTTTCCCTCTTTATCAAACTGTGAAACCTTCAACTTTTCTAGCCAAATCCCTAACTCTTGTCTGAAGTACAATACTAGATGCATTAAAAGAGAATAATGCCTAAGGTGTAGAATAGAGGATTTATTCTTGATTTCCACCAATGCTAAGTTGAACTCCTTTGAGACAAATGAAGCATAGTCGAATAACCTAGAATTATGACATTGAATGTCAGCTGCAATTACCATGGGAACAATGGACATATACTTAGGAACTTCCATACCCAACACTTGTCCTACTGAGAAATAGGTATATCTCATATAGGGCTTGAATAAGTCCACATGGAATGGAGGCCCATCATCATCATCAAGTGGGACAGTTTTACCATCTTGTTTAATTCTATGTAAGGGAAACCTCCAACCCTTGTAAGTGGTTCCCATTCTCCAAAACTCCTTTTCCAACTCTTCATTCACAATTTTCTCATTACACCACCCTTCCAACTTAAAAACCTCACATATTGAAGCCTCTGATATGTATATGAACGGTTTCCCAGATGGTCCACATATGGCCTTAAGTTTTGAGTCACAGTGGGTGGCCAACAATTTTACCAGCTCTATATTGACAAACACATTAGGGCAAACCATTTTTCCCAAATTTAGATGCCATGGATTACAAACTGGCTCAAAATGATCTCTTCATTGAAAGTGGAATCTAAAAAATTCATAGCCTCTTATTGGGGTCCAAATATCTCCTATGTGCTTGCACTTGTCATCCAATTTATCCACTTCTGCCCTCAGTTGCACGGAGCGGCTACCTTTGGACCCAAAGCCAGGAAATTGGTCAATTAAATCCTGATTCAGCTTTCGTTCAGCACTCTCTAGCTCAATTCCAGACTCAACTTTCTGCTTCTTACTCTTAGGGTGATTGCTCTCACTTTGTTTTCTACCTTTCAACCTCCCCAAGTTGGTGCCTTCCATATTACTCGCTTAAAATTACAAAAATGAAAAAGTTAAAATGCAGAGGACTTACTAGTTTTGATTGAGGTCTTTCAACTGAAACAATTCTCTGGCCCTTTGTTTGTGTCCTCATTTCCTTCATTACCAATTCGCAATAATGTTCATTTTGCAACAATTTCATTTCAATTTATGAAATTACCCGTACTCCGTGGCACCATTAATGTTTTAACTCCAGGCACAAATGTAACAAATTTTTGAATTCCTTACTATCACATCAAATGAACTGGTTAGCAAGATGCCTTCAAACTTTGGTCGATCTATACATTAGACCCCAACCAATGTTCACTAAATACTCTGCTGATCGGGGTAACACTCTACACATCTGACCAATGTTAACATTTGTCCCATATACATTGCCAAGAGTCACCTCAACAATCATTTTGGTTCATTTATTTCTTCATCGGCCTAACTTTTAGTATCGCTAACACATTTAGTGGTTCCTCCGATGTTATAAGTCTCACTGATAACTTTTCTTTTGGTCTTGAATATGTCACCATAACTCCTGCTGATATCCTCCTGTCAATGCAACTTAGTGGGTCGAGTGAACATTCAGGATTTACACCGATGGCACATGTCTCACCGATATATTCCTAGTGCTCCTGTCGATGAAAGAAATGATGGTCTCACCGATGAAACTTCATCAGTGAGACTCTTGGCAATGACCACCAAAGCCAACCCATCAGTGAGAGATCAATCATTGACATAGGATAAAAAACTCACTTTGATAGTTCATGTCCTACTGATGACTCCCATCGGCAAGATAGATCCAATGTCACACTAATCTGACCTCTTTAGGAGTTTTAAATAGACCTACACCATGACATCGTGGAGACTCCTGGCAATGACCACTGAAGCCAATCCATCGGTGAGAGATCAATCATCGGCACATGATAGAAAACTCACTCTGATAGTTCATGTCTTGCCGATGACTTCTGTTGGCAAGACAGATCCAATGTCACACCGATTTGACCTCTATGAGAGTTTTAAATAGACCTACACCATTTCATCATGAAGACTCTTGGCAATGACCACTGAATCCAACCCATCGGTGAGAGATCAATCATCGACACAAGATAGAAAAATCACTTTGATACTCCATGTCTTGTCGATGACTTCCGTCAGCAAGACAAATCCAATGTCACACCGATGACTTGTCTTGCCGATAGTTTCCCTTCATCGATGAGACCATAAGCCAATCTCCCCAATATGTCTTCTTTATTAATCCTAGCTTTGAACACGAGCATAGGTGATCTTCAAATTTACCCACTGTCACATCAAATGTTCTATCGGAAAGATAATTCAAAATTTGGGCGATCATTTTATTCAGGCTTGACTAACATTCATTAAACATTCTTTTGGTCAAGGAGACATTATGCCGATATCACATAATCTATCCATCTGATTCATATAAATGTCGCCAAGAGTCACCCCGATGACTATCTTGATCTATTTGTGTCTTCATCGGCAAGACATGGTGTATCACTAAGACATTCAGTAATTTACCCAATGTTATAAGTCTCCCCGATGATTATTCTTTTGATCTCATGTCGCCAAGACTCCTTCCGATACAAATCCTTATGCTTTGATCAGTGAGACAGGAGGTTTATTTCTGATAGAACTTCATCAGTGAGAGGTCTATATGCTCGGTATGACCTTTTCATTTCACCCTGATGGAACTTGTCTTGCCGACGAAAATCTTTATCGGTGAGACCATGGACCGTGTCATCCCGATGTGTATCTTCTTATGTAATACAATCAGTGTGACATTTATGTTCTTTCACCGATATGCTAAAAATGAGAATATAATGATTTATGAATCAGAGAGACCTGCACAAATTCTTGCCGATATGGGTTATTTGAATACTAGATTTTTGAGGTTTTTCATGATATCAAATGGTCAAGAATGATGTGATCATATGTGACTATGATGGATTATACTCAAGATAAGGTTTTCTTTAGGGAATCAACGAGTGCAAAATCACTATAAAATTTTCAAAATCACTTGTACTTTCCTTTGAAGTATGTTTAATAACTCCAAAATGGGTGTCTAAAACCATCAAGGGTTTCTTTAGTGTTTTTGGAAAGTTTTGAGTTATTGGGAAAAAACTAGGTTTGCACTGTTATAAGGATTCAAGGAGTCAAAGTGTGAAATATGACTTTTGTTCTTTGTTAGGCTTTGAGCGCTGTTTGGATTTTTTAAATTGATCATTATAAACTTGTTGGAAGCCTCTTAAAGGAAAGTTGATAGGTTGGTTGAGTTGATCCTACTAGGTCTAAATTAGGTAGTTGTTATTGCTAAATATGTTTTGTATTCCAATGTAAAAACTACAAAGAATGGAAACAATTATTTCAACACATAAACTATTATGTAGTAGTCAATTAAAATGAAAAAGCTTACTCTATATTAGTTAGGATACACAACTAAGAAAATTATCTTATAAAGTGACATATTTATCCTAGAGGAACTAAGTATATAGTATGTAAAGAAAATCAACAAACCCATAACTACCCCTAGTTTGAAGGAGTTTATTTTTCTCCCCTTCCCGATCTCACTAATATTGTCTAATTATTTTAAAGAGACGAAGGGTCATAACACAACTTTATTCAACCTATTAAATAGCTTGGTTAATGAAACTTGACAAAAGCAACAAAACAATTGCTACATTTGGCATTTCATGTTGAATGAAGAGTGGTGACAATAATATACTTATAGTTTAATAAAACACTATTTTAATAAGAAGGCTTGACATTAGAAAGAGAAGTGTTACTTATAGTTTAATAAAACACTATTATAGTTTTACCAACATATACTATTGTATGCTTGCATGGCTTCTTAGTTAACATATGGGGAGATAGAGATAGATGGGGAGAGAAAGAGAGAGAGATACATATATATGGGAAGAGAAAGAGAGATGGAGATATATGGGAAGAGAAAGGAAGAGAGGTGGAGATAGAGATTCAATGGATAGGGGGGATAGGGAGGGAGAGATTGTGAGAGATAGAGAGGGGGAGATAGAGAGTGAGACTGGAAGGATAAAAATAGAGATAGAGATATAGAGTGGGAGGGATGTGAAGGGGAGATGGAGTGAATGAGAGAGAAAGTGGGGAGGGAGATAGCTCAATAGATAGAGGGGGAAGAGGGTGACATAGATGGTGGGAGATATAGGAGATGAGGAAATGACGGGGAGGAGATATGCTCACCCTCCCTATATCTCTATCTGTTCATCCTTATCTCTTTATCTCTCTACCTCTCTCTATCTCTTTTTCTCCCTTTCTGTTTGTATGTTTGTCATTATATCCCTCTCTCTCTATATTTTCTTCCCTATATTTATCTTTGTCTCCTTAAGTGTGCAATGGGTACATTGAAGAGGTCTTAAAGGAGAATTATCATATCTTTAATCAAATGGCATGCTACCTTGAGCATAACTCCCCAAGGACACATGCCATCCTTGGATTGTTGACATGAAACAACCAATCAAAATTTAGTTTCTCTCTCTCATTTAATATTATATTAATAAATATTACTATTATATTAAATATATATTATATTAATTATATTTTGTATTATAAAAATATACTTATTATTAATTAATAATTATAATAATTTTATGTATTTAATAATTTTGTTAAAGAATATAATATATAATTATAATAAGTTGAATAATTATATTATTTATTATGTAAAATATAGCTAATATATACTTAACTATATTGTAGAATATTAAAACCTATCTAAATGGTGCCATAATTTTCAATTTAATTAAAATACTCTAAAACCTAATGAAACCACATTGTAGCTCATCAAATTGGAGAAGTGAAAGGTCAATACCAGTGTCGAGGAAGATTTTGAAGTAGTGAAAACAAGGTCAATGCCAGTGCCGATGAAGAGTTTGGACTTAAAACAAGGTCAATACCAATGCTGACGAAGAGTTTGGAGTGAAAATAAGGTCAATACCAGCGTCGAGGATGAGGTTCAAGGCACTCAAGGAAAATTGATGACCAAGGGACAATGAGTACTATAAGTTTGGCACCCCCATTCTCTTTAACCTACAATTTTCATGCCTAGTTTCCAAAGATATTCTCGTACATTGGCACCCCCATTCTCGTAAAATGGTATAAGATAAGACAGAAAAAATAAAATAGCTTAGTCTTTCACATTTTTATCAACAAGCCTCAGGTCTTGGCAAAACTCCCATAATCTACCCACATCTTGGTTGAGGTCTAGGATTTCATCACACATAGCCTTCATTGCATGAGTCTGAAGAAATTGTAGACTTAGCCCAAGTATATGCTAGGCTAAGAAAGATCTAATGAATGGAAATAGAGGCATACAATTCTTCTTTAATACCTCCACCACAAACATATGTGAGGAAAGGTATCCTCCCTTCTTAGTAGTGATAACCTCCTCCACACACAACCCTTAAAAATTATGAATAGAGGAATATAATATTTGAAGAACTCAAAGTTGATTCTCTCCTAGCTAATGCAATTAGTCATTTTATCTTTACAAACATTTATAGTGATTACTAGAGGCACATTGACCAATTCTTCATAATAGAAGAATTTGATCATACTTTTCCAATTATGGCATTATGAGAAAACTTTAGGTTAAATAAATAATTCCTAGCTAAGTTCTTTAAATCATGTCCAACTGTATAAGAGAAGACCGTTGCTATGTGTACTTGGATACCATGGAGAAAGGCTCTTTGGGCTCTTTCATCAATCAAGGTATTGTTAAATTTTAACACCTAAAAGTGAGAATGAAGAATCTTTCCTATGATGGTGGTCATCCCATTATAGCTCTAAGAGTTGTTAGAGATAATTTTGTTTTGAAGTAGAGATATTTTAAGTTATCAAATCCTACCATCAGACATAATCAAAATGTTGTTTCAAATGACTATGAGCACTAACCTTCACAATTTGAAGATGTTGAAACCTTGTCGTAGAGAACTAGAACATTGATGCAACCACTCATCCTACCTTAAAACATACCAAAAGTCTCCTAGAAATTAGACATAGGAAGATTTAAGATGACTTAAAAAAACCCTAAACCCTAAACCCTAAACTTATGATGACTTAACCAGGTGTAGAACACACTCCCTCCCTGTTAACCACTTCGGCATATGGAAATTAAATATAAATTTGCTGCTATTTTTAGTCATGTAGGTGTCCAATAAACCACTTGGTGGTGTTTCCCTTCAAGTTTATTTACTTGAATGAAGAGAAAAAGTCCTTTGATTACAATTAGAGAATACATTTGAGGCCTTGGTTGTGTAACTAGTGGACCATAGTCACATTTAACACTTGTTACAAAGTTTGGGAGTTAAAAAGTTAAGTAGATTTGATTTTGATGGACACATTTGGATGGTAGTAACAATAATTTGCAATCTATCAAGACTTGATTACCTTATAACTTGTCAAATTCTAGCGATGAAATGATAGATTAATCATAATGTCACCTTGGGATCACATCACCATGAAAGAACTTCATCCAACATCCTTATGAGTGTAGGTACCAACAAATAGGTATTTGTCAGATCTATCTTCCTCGAGCGAGGGAAATTTAGGGAGAGAAGAGGAAAGCAAGACATGTAGTAGGTCTAAAAGAGGGAGATCAACTAGAGGTCAAAAGATTAGAAGAAAATTCCATAAATGCATGGAACTTTTTCTTGCTGAAGGGGGGTCATGTTCTTATGATGATGAGAGCATAGGTGATGTCGAGGTTCCCTTGAGTTACAAACATCTACAGAAACAATGGGTACCCAAGGAACCTCCTCCAATAAATACTGTTTTTTGTGTCAACGAGAGGATATATCACATCGCACCATTGTCATTACATGGTTTGGGCCTATTTTGCATGGATGGCATAAAGGTTTGTTACAACAAAGTTACTAAATTAATGGAGCATGTTGAACCCTATTACAGTTACAAAGATTGGATGCAGCTGGTTCAATATACACAAAGTATGCGCAAGTATGCACTGTCAGCAAATTATATACAGCTAAAAGATAAGGATCAAAATAAAGGAGTGGCTATGTACATTGATGGAAGACCAAAAGCATCAGGGAATATTGTAGGGTTTATAAATAGTACACGACCTGGTAAACAAATAAGCAACCCAATTGCATATTTGAGGTGCACGAGGGCAACCGTGTATTCGTATGTGCGATAAAATCAATAACTGGAGGGGAAGAGTTGCTAATCAATTACAATTTGAATCGCTTAGTTACAAACACAGTTACTAAATGGGTGGTACGTACTATGTACCATTTTACCCAACCTCCAATTAATGACTCCAATATACGATTTTATTCTTATGTTTTTTTTCGTAAGTCTAATGGTTTCATTTCGGAATTTTTTTTATATTTAATTTTTGTCACAATAGAACATTGATCGTATGGGGAAGTCTTCAGCCAAGAGCACAGATTGCGATGCATCTTCAGGTGCTTCTACCCAACGGGTTTACCTCATTGTAATTGTACAAATTAGATACGAGAAAAAAAATATATTATTATGTTTTTTTCATAAGTTTATTGGGTAATTTTGATAATGTTTTTAATATTCTTGTTGCAGTCGACTAATCAGAGAAAGGCACTAGCAGTAGACGAGAGCATCCATAGGGAGTTGCAGTCAATATTATGTGACAATGACATCACTTATTCAGAAAACCCTCTCGATATGATAAGGAGTACCCACAAAAAATGCAATGAAGAGATCCTTAAGTTGTTATTCATAGTGCCTCAATTAGATGAGATAAGAAAGAGGGTTAAAATATTGACTGAGAGAGAAAAAAACTTGCAAGTAAGCTGTCATGAGGTCTTTAATTATAACATAAGTTCATTCATGGTTTTATATTTTGTACTCTTTTATGTCATGAACTAAAATATGTGTTGTTTATACAAGATTTTTTGTGTCCTCATGATGCTCCTAGCCATGATCAGGGTATTGCAAGTGTTGCCCAAGGAGTAGGGGTTAGTACAAGTGTCCATCCTAATCTTCCTGCGCATACATCACATCATCTAACATCATTCATGCCTATATTGTCATCTAAAATGTTGGCAACACATACCATGCAGGCATTTGTTACTGCACCCTCTAGTAGTGAAAACATGCCAGAACATGTGTTAGGACATGTACTTGGGGATGTAGAGGCAACTAGTACTGGTGATGTTTTAGCAGCATTTCCTGGATCTTCCCATATTACTAGTACGGGAACATTTTCGATCACATTTGTGGTGACCAAGGCTTTCGTTCCCATAAAGATAGAGAAAGTCCCAAATACTTTAAAATTTGTTAATTATTATTATATATAATCCAATTGAAATTTACTTATTGATCACTCTTTTTAGACTATTGATCCCATGATCATTTTGCAAGAAATGATGTTTTTTATAAATATCTAAGTGATATTACATTGGAGCTCTTCGGTCCCACCATACATACACGATGGAATGCCCAAAATCAAGATTTAAAAGATGAGCTCATTAACCATTTAGTTGTGTTGTTTGGTGATAAAACATTCAATCGAACCAAGGTCCTTAAGAAAGCTGGTACCTATCTAAAGTATGTGAGGGACCAATATAGGTCACATTTAGAGAAGAACAAAAAGTACAAGTGCCCCCCCATGATTCCAAAGAGGGAGTGGAAGGACCTGGTGTTAGATGGAAAGGAGAAGGATGAAAAGAAAAAAGGAAAGACACCACTAGGCCAAGGAAGGTATGTGATACTATCAACAATGTAATTATATACTGATTACTCTTTCTTTTTACATAATTTAACATATTTCAAACTTTTCATAGGCTGCTCGACACATCGAAGGCAACAAAGGCAAGACTAGAAAAACAAGGGCAACACAAACTTGGCTCTGGTGGTTATATGAAATTAGCCACACGAATTGTAAGTATCAATAAATGAAATATTGCATCCAAATAATAAATTGCAAACAATTTTGGTTTTATCACACCATAGAAGCAAGATTCATGATCTTATGCAAAAATGCAAGGCTCTGAATTCAACAGAGTTCCCATAGAAGAGGACTTGAAGATTTCCTTCTAGCAAGGCTATGGAGTCGTGGCTGAATGCCTAAGAGTCTTGACTGGGAAAACACAATCTTCCACTGCATCCAACATGCAGGTAAATAAACTCAATAAAGTTTATTTAAAATTCAATACTTGTGCAATCTATTCATTATTAATTTCCACCATAAATTAATTACATGCCTATTTGTTTTAAACATACAAGTAATGATAATACTGCACATGACATTGGAATGCAGCCTAGTGAGGGTAGAGCACAACCTACAGATGAAGGTCATGGTGTGCATCTTGGTACTGGATGTATTCATGTGCTATACAAAACATAGTATGGATTAATACAATTAAATATCTTTAATTGCAATTGGTGTATTAATTAATGTAACCTTATGTGTTTCAACTTTAGAGCATGTAGAGTGTGATCAACATGTTGAGCATGATCAAGCTAGAGAAGATTAGGAACATGATGTGGCCCCATTAGGTAAATAGGACCACTCTAATGTTCTTTTAAACATATTTAATTGCAATTGGTGTATTAATTAATGTAACCTTTCATTTTTCAACTTTAGAGCATGTAGAGCATGATCAACGTGTTGAGCATGATTAGGCAAGAGAAGATCAGGAACATGATGTGGCCTATCAGGTAAAGAGGACCACTCTAATGTTCTTTTAAACATATTTAATTTCAATTGGTGTATTAATTAATGTAACCTTTCATGTTTCAATTGTAGATCAGGATTTAGAGGGTGTTCAACATGTTGAGCATGAGTCTATAAGAGAAGTTTAGGAACATGATGTGGACCCATTAGGTAAAGAGAGCCACTCTAATGTTCTTTTAATTAATGAAATACTTGTAACAATAATAATAAAACATATCAATTTAACATTTCTTTGTTATTGTAGCAGACCCCCCTTGCAGCGGCCTCCATGTTGTGGGCACATGACTAGGTGTACATTAAGATCATGAGCAGAAGGCAGAACAACTAAAGGGGGGATAGATGATTTAGAAAACGATACTCCACTTCATATTTTTTTAGCTTTAAAAAAGAAACAAAAAAAGTGATTGTAATCATATCATGATAACCATATTTTTGATAATATGTAAAAACTTAAAAAGAATGAATGTTATATGTTAATGAATGAATATGAATAAGTTAATGAATGAATGGTATATGTTAATGAATGAATGTTATATGTTAATAATGGATGAATGAATGAATGTTATATGTTATTAATGGATGAATGAATGATTTTAATGTTATATGATCGGGTATGGGGAATTGAGAGTGATGTGAGGGGGGAGGGGAGGGGCCAAATGAGCTTCCACCATCATGTGGTTGGCCCTGTTAAATAGATAATATTAAATTATTCTCGAAACAGAGAGAAGCTCAATAAGGTAATGCACTTTTCAATATAAGAAATGCATCATTTGAAGCATCAAACCAATATGCAAAGATGAAAGAAAGTGCTAACTTTTCACTATGGTGGCAGAAAAAAGATTCTTTATACCTTGAATACATGCTTTGCATCATAATTTGAAGTTGTTTCCATTCCAATGTTCTGAGTTTAGTTTGTTTGTATGGATTTTTATGAATACCACATTGTGTTGTGTGTGGATTTGGTTTCAAAGCTCTGTTTCTTCTATTTTTAGTGGTGACATAACTGTAAAATTTGACTTTTGTGCATAACAGGTTAGTGGAAAAATTGACAGCTCTAAAGGGTTTAGAGGCTTGATTGAGATAGATACACGGATATTTGGATCTTGTTGTTGATGGGAGGCTTCCACTTAGCCATGAAATTTTGTACCATCTGTAGGTATGCAAAAAATTTTCTACTTACAGTCATTCTTGATCATAAATGTTCTAAATGATATTAATGCTTCAAACTTAAGATTCGTTTCATTGTTATAATGATCAAAATGTTGTACTTTGCTATACATTCAAGCATTCTCTTTCCCCCTACCCTTTTCTCTCTCCCCCCTCCTTTTAAGAATTTTCTTTGTCATAAAAGATTCACATTTCTGTCTCATTTACATAAATTTATCTAAAGCTCTAGGAGTGAATAAAGATATGTAAAAGATGATGAATTATGTCCAAAGAATAGCTTTCCATCTTATAGCTAATTAAATCCTTAATATTTGAATAGTTTGGAGCTCGAATAATGCTTGTATATGCATGTGTAGCAATAAGGGAGGATTGATAATTTTCGGCATTGCATTGAGGAAATTGTTTTCTATTATACCTACCCTCAGCTAGACATGGAGGTATATAATATTGGTTTCTGGTTTTTTTCTGTAAGTAGTTAATTTCACAGAAGAAGACTAAAATATTCTTAATGTTCTATCAGGTGTGAAACCATACGAATCACTTGTTGAAGGCACAATTTTGTATTCATCCAAAAATTGGTTTGTTCTTTTTTTTATGTTTCTTACATGTGTTTTTTTTAGGCTCTAGAGATGTAGCCCATCTCTTTCCTTTGCACTTTTCATCTATTTTGATGATTACAGTAGTTTTTCCTCATAATTTTTATGTAGATCTATTTGTAAGCTTATTTTCTACCAATCAATTTGCAAACCAGTCACATATTAAGGACCATTTCACTAACTTGTAGTCATCCATTACTTGATATGTTGCAAGTTGTGTCTATGTGCCAATAAATCTTGATGATTGAGAGAACTTTAATCCTACAAGTGTACCGACTCTTTCTCGAGTAAAAGTCTTACCTTATTTTATGGTACTTTAAATGGTTAATTGAAGGTGCTTCTTTAGATCTGAGATAGTTGAACCCTGGATTATAATATGGTATTAGATGGGTAGTATAATGATAAAACTGAGGTCCATTAAACACAAGCTCTGTTCTCTTGACACTGCTCAGCATTTTCCCTACACATTTTCTCTTCAATCCAAACATTTCTTAACTCCTTCCCTTGTTAGCCCTTGGTTGTTCTCATGTGTAATGCTTTTTCTATGCATCTTGCAGTTTGTATGTATGATCAGTCATCTCTTATGAAGCATGGATAACCTTTCATGGAAATGTTGTTGTGATAAGACAATTGCCATTGTAAGAATAATCATTTAATTTGTATAGAAGTAAGTCTTTTTCATATTATTTGATTTGGTATTGTAAACTTGTCTCTGTAGGATTCTCTAGGGGGAACAGTAGAACTGTGATGATAGGTAGAGTTGTACAACACCATAAATCATTTGGCATTATCAATATATTACTTATAGAATACTCTATGCAAGTAAACTGGAATATGCAATGACAATTGGTCTTGAATTAAAATATGAATATAAGTACATTACACAAGAAGATGACATCTATTATATGATTTAAAGAACCCAAAAATAAGAAAATTAATAGGTTCCATCTATTTACTTGCTCTTTGAGACTTGTTTAATCGGCGAGACCCTAAGATTGTCTTGCTGATAACCAGGAGTGTTCAAAACTCCTAAAGAGGTCAGATCGGTGTGACATTGGATATGTCTCGCCAACGTAAGTCATTGGTAAGAAATGGACTATTGAAGTGAGTTTTCTATCATGTGCCAATGATTGATCTCTCACCGATGAGTTGGCTACGGTGGTCATTGCCAAGAGTCTCCATGATGGCATGGTGTAGGTCTATTTAAAACTCCTGAAGAGGTCAGATCAATGTGACATTGGATCTGTCTTGCTGACATAAGTCATCGGCAAGACATGGACTATCAGAGTGAGTTTTCTATCCTATTCTGATGATTGATCTCTCACCGATGGGTTGGCTTCGGTGGTCATCGCCAAGAGTCTTCATGATGACATGGTGTAGGTCTATTTAAAACTCCTACAGAGGTCAGATCGGTGTGACATTGGATCTTTCTTGCCGATGGAAGTCATCGGCAAGACATGGACTATTGGAGTGAGTTTTCTATCCTATGCTGATGATTGATCTCTCGCCGATGGGTTGGCTTCGGTGATCATCGCCAAGAGTCTCTGTGATGACATGGTGTAGGTCTATTTAAAACTCCTGAAGAGGTAAGATCGATGTGACATTGGATCTATCTTGCTGACGGAAGTCATTGGCAAGACATGGACTATCGAAGTGAGTTTTCTATCCTATTTTGATGATTGATCTCTCACCAATGGGTTGGCTTCAGTGGTCATCGCCAAGAGTCTCCGTGATGACATGGTGTAGGCCTATTTAAAACTCCTGTAGAGGTCAGATCGGTGTGACATTGGATCTATCTTGCTGACATAAGTCATCGTCAAGACATGGACTATCGAAGTGAGTTTTCTATCCTGTGCTAATGATTGATCTCTTGTCAATGGGTTGGCTTCAGTGGCCATCACAAAGAGTCTTTGTGATGGTACATTTCAACAAATATTTTTTTCAAAAAAAATTGCATTGTTTCGTTGCAATTCTGACGAAGGAAACTGACGAATCACCAAAAAGGTCTGACAAAGTTGCTATAGCTGCGACGAATGCTTCATCATAACTACTTTCCCTTTTCGTCGAAATGGTGACGAACTTCTGGTGTTGTTTCAATGCTTTGGAAGAGCCATTGCAATTGTGTTTTGGTTATAATTTGTCAGTGGATACATGGATTTGTCATCTATATTCTGACGAACAACAGAGCCATTTTATGATGTTGACGACCAACGAATCTAGGCCGCTATTGCGATGTTTAGTTCTTTGTCTGAATTTTGATAAAAAATTGGTGATGAAAATTATTTCATTAGTTCGTCGGTTGTCTAGCAAAGTTTTGTCGCAAGACCAACAAACATTTGTCAAAAAATGGAGTCAAATTCAATAGTGTTAAGAGAAATTGTCAGTCCAATGTAGCTCAAAGTGATTCAGCATATTTGGGTGCAAAGGAGGACCATTTTTAACATAAACGTACCCACTCAGATGTGTTGGAATAGTTTGTTTAGTCATACGAGTTGTGGAATGAATGTTGCATGAAATACCCCTCATGTTGTTGTTACTATCTTGATACTCTTTTTATGTTGTATTGAGGACTTGAGACTATGCTAGTGATTGTTTCACTAGTTTGACTTGTGTGGTTGGTAGTTTAGTTTGCTTGGATGCTTATGATACTATTTTATGATGTTGATGATATGATGATGCATGGTATTTTCCTTTATCTAGTTTGGATGTGGTATTATGTTGTTATGTGAATGGATTAATGCTTTCTTCATGATATTTATGATGATGTGTTATTGTTTGGAGTCTGGTGAGGGGATGGTGTAGCATCACTCATTCACGAGTGCCTTGCTACACTATGGCTTCCTCTCATGGTGTGCTTGTGATTGGATATATATATTGCTTGATGTTTGTTTGATGCAAGATGCAGGTACCTGACACCAAATCCACCTACGTTGTTAGGTTTGAGCATGCCCTACAATCCCAACGGGTATGAAGTTGAGAATAGAGGTGACAAGAAAATTTCCCCATTCAATTTTGTCACCCCGTCATTATGTTTGACGGTATCATTCATCTATGACCTCATTTTCGTTTTTAGTATCATTTTTTTTTAGTCGTTTATTTTAATCATTGTTTAAGTGTCATTTTAATTATTTGTCTAAATTGATGTTTTCCTTGTTAAGATTATTAATGTCGCTTAACTAATCATTTTAATAACATTCTTAAGTGAGACATTGATTTAATTAAGTTATTAATTTAGATTATTAAGTAAATTTTGCTAAGTTAATTATTAAATTATTTTCAAAAATTAAATTGTAATTAAATGAATTTTGTTTATTAAAAAGGTTTATTTGGATAATAATAACTATGGATAAATATTAATAAAATGAGATTTTAATTAATTAAATGTGGAGATAAATATGATTTTTAAATTAGATAAAAGCATAAAGATTTAGCATGCAAATGCATGCATAGGTTTGAACTAAAAATGTGAAGGCAATTTGCCGATTTTTCACTTTTAATGATTTATTAGTTGATTTTATTGTTCAAAACTGAAGGAAATTTTGGGAATGGAAAATTGGAAAAAAAGAAGAAGGGAGTTTTAAATAGCTAGGGGGTTCAACAAAAAATTGTCTCTGGAATTATTTTTCTTCAGGGTTCAATTTACAAAAAATACAAATTGTGTGTTATTGGAAGAATTGACTTGTTCCGTTGAATGAATTAGAGGGCCATGAAGGAGGGATCATTTGGGTTAGTCGTCCCCATTTTTCTTTCCAGTGAAGAATCCAAGTTGGTCTTTTGAAATTTATTATATATATTTCATCTTTGAAGTCTAGCACTAAAATTTTTGTTTCACATGTTGATATTCAATCTGCATAATGTCTCAAAATAACACTACATTAGTCTTCTTAACTCTATATGACTTTACGCTTGAAATTGTTGGTTGGACTAAAGATTTTGATATCCCCTAGTTACTTGGTCATTGCATGTTTCTCTTGATGTAAAAACTTCCAAGTTTATGTTGCCCTAGCTCTGTATTACAACTTGTGACTCGATTTCATCGGGTGGTATGTTGGCTTACTGGTCTTTCATTCCTTTAAATTGTTTCTTTATCTTCTTAAGAGGATTGTTGGCATTCTATGCGAGCCTTGTTTCAGGTTATATTTTTCTAGCCTTTGATCTTATCTAGCATACCCATTCAGTTCTACCATGGCGTTGACCTTTTTGCTTGTTTGGAAGTATCTCCATACCCGATCCTTGGATAATCAATGTTATGATTGAAGAGCATTGGTTTCCTCTATAACCTTTGCATTGTTTTGTTCCCTTGTCAATAAAATTCTTCATATTTCAATTTGTTAGACAACTCTTTTTTCCTTAATGGCATCTAGGTTTGTATAGGATTGAATATGGTTTCTTTCAGAGGGTTAAGGAATATGGCTTTGATATCACCTTTATTCCCAGTGCAAGCTAGTAATACTTTGCCCTTGATTTTGAGTTGCTTTTGTAGTATTTAATGGAGATCATATCAAATTCGATAATGTGTGCGTATGATATGTCTTTCTTTTAAATTTTACTTTAGCTTGTCTATTCTTATTGGAGAGAAAACAATCACCCCTATATGGCACATGGGAAAATTTGACCTGATTTATTTTCTTCATTATAAAAGGTTTGGGAGGTTGTTTTAGGTATTGTTTTATGGTGATGGGTTTTTCACTTGAATGAAATTTTGTGTTTGGGCTAGCCTTGCCAGGTTGCGCCCCTCCACTCTTTTTTTCCCCTTAGTGTTGTTGTTGTGCATAGCCTGGTAGAGGTCATGCCCTCTCAATGACTCTCCATGGAAATGCTTCATTGGTCTCTTGTCTACCCTATGATGTCGCCCTGTCTTGTTGATGCAATATGTGTTTCATAGTAATATGTGTGTGTTTAGTTTATTATGTTGGCTCTTATGGTTTTTAGATGTTGATTTTTCATTTATAGATTAAAGTTATATATACATGTAAGGGAACATATATTTAAATCTTTGGCTATTAGGTATTACTCTGTCTCTGCATGTTGTCATAAAATAGCTAGTAGGGTGATCAAGATTTTATTTGCAAGGTCATTTTAAATTATAATGTAAGTACATATAGTTATATATATATATATATATATATATTCAATTACAACAATACATATGTATATATATAGATCTGTATATATATAATTAATATATATTTAAATGTATATGCATGTAGTCATTAAATACCTAGTGAATTATAATTAAAGTGAGTAATTTGTTTCTATTATAATGCAAAATTATATTATTGAAGGTTGTTCTTAATTAAATTTAATTATTTCTATGTAAATAGATGTATTCATTAGGAATCAAAATTAAGAGAAATCTAATTATGTTCAATGTGTTTAAAGTTATTATATTTTATGATTTTATAGTTATTAAAAGATGTAAATGAATTTTCATTATGGAGGTTTAGGATATAATGGAAACAATGATTAAACCTGACTTGTAAAATGGGTTATTGGAATATGTTTTTTTTAATCTAGTATGTTCTTAAGAGGGTTACTTGAATGTGTAATGAGGTTAAAGATGAGTGTTTATGTTTCCATGTTGACTGTGACCTTCCTCCTTTTGAATTATTTTCAATTTGATGAGATTTGGTATTTAGTCTCATGGGAACCCTTAGCACCGAGATATTCTCTTTTGCGAGTCAAGGGTAGTTGTTCTATAGACTTCTAGAGGTAATGGGAAATGGGAAACCTATTTTATGTGGATTTCCATGATTGATCTTTATGATTCATTCATTGTATTTTTGGATTCGTCTCATGTGGATGTTACCTTGTTCTATTGTGTTTCCTTTTGTTATGGTTGTTTGGCGAGATGGTCCATGCCTCACATTTGTACTCAGACTCATGATTTTTGGTGTTTTGTGTTTTGGTACACCCTTGGTGTTGTGAGATTTGTTTTGGGGCTATTAGGGAGAGTGGCTCTTCATGGGGGCTGGTGCACAAAGGGGCAGTTTGGATAACCCATGGAAGAGTTGGTTAAATAAGTGAGAACATAATAAAATGCACTAAATTGTTTAGGTAGGAACACATTAACTAAAGATAAGTAATATACCTCACCCATGTCGTTAGTCCTTCCATAGACTAAGGGTGGGATGAGAAGGCCATGGTCGGCAAGATCGCTACCCCATCCTCATGAGAGGCTAGTGGTCCTCCATGTGTCCCCCTATGGGGCCAATGCCTAGTGAGAGGTAGCCAAGATAACCATAGGTGGGGGTTGGCGCTTGTTGAGAGGTAGCTAGGATAACCCTTGATAGGGACGTGTGATGAAACTCTCCCATAGTATCCCTTGTTATTTCCTTTGTGTGCCTCTAGAAGCAATCAACTTGTAAGTAGTCGTTGATGTTGTTTGTTATGTTCTAGTTGCTTATCTTTGGTTGGGTCTCGTGGCCATTCTGCTTGACTATTTTGGTTCAAGGGTCTTTCTTGTCATCTCCTAGCATGGTGGGTGGGCTTTCAGGTTGACATAGTTAGGTGGAACATTCTATGCACCCCATTGGGCTCCCTGTCAGTGTTCGTGTAGTGTGGTGTTGTTCAAATGCGGAGTGTTCTAGGGTTCACCATATTTTCAGTTGTATATTATTCATTTTTGTTATACTCATGTATTTGATGTACTACTTCCATGTTGTGTTGGGAAACATTGATGTATACTTATGACAATTGAATGATGTAATGTAATGAAATGGATGTAATGTATTATTTTTCCTTTGTATACTTTATGTGGTTAATGATTTGTGGTAGTCATTATTTGATGTGTTGTATCTATGGAAATATGCTTCATTAAATTCACATGATGATAGTATTTTTATGGTTATTGGGAATAATTTAATCTTGTTTATGTTGAGTTTTCATATGTGAATGTTTCTTATTGATGGTTTATAATGTAATCTTGGGATTCATTAAGTATCGTTATGGAATAGGTTCTTGATACGTAATGTCATCACGTGTGCCCCAAAGGATGGAATTGTTAGTGTAATTGTATAATAACATTTAATGTATTGTAACTTAATGTACATCTCATGTATATTTTACTTTTATAAAAAAAATTATATTGTAATTGTTGTCTTAGTTGTCCTTTGGGGTTCGTACAACGAGGCATTAAATTGCACCACTTTGCAACTTTACACTACTTGCATCTGACAACTTTTTCCTCAACTTAACACTCATCACCATGGGAAAACACCTCTGAGATGGAAAAAACTGAGAGATGTTATTGAAGAAGGTCCCAACATGATCATGCAACCTCATACGAATAGTTTATAAGCATCATGGTTTTGGGGTAATAGCTCATCAAATATTGTTGTCTGTTTGCACTTTGGAATCTTAAGGGAAATCATCTATCCAATGTAGCTCAAAGTGATTCAGCAGGTTTGGGTGTAAAAGAGGACCATTCCTAATGTAAAACTACCCATATAGTATTCCTAGTTTGCTTAATGATGCATTATGGTTAGCAAAATTCATTGTTGTGCATTACGATAATACAAATTGCATGTCGAAGGTCAAATAACATGCATGTCATGGAGTTGTATTTGGTTTGTTTCATGGTAGTATCACACTCATTTGGTATGTTTAATGGTTGCTTCATGGTTGAGTGATGTTTTAATTGTTGAACGTGATTACTGAATAGAATTCACATGAAAAATCTAATGAACATGTATCTTGTTTAGTTGTAAGGACTTTGTTTGAAGGTTGCATCAAACCCCTATGGTAAAAAGATATTGATTCTTACTCAAGATGATTTTATACCTTTTACATGTTATTAAGCTTGAATGAACATTGAGTGACATTGATTTTTATCAAGATGAATATATTATTTTCGAATTAACACTATAACATGACATGCATTTCATTAAGAACTTGTATCCATTTTTCATTAATTTTAATTCCTTTTGAAATAAAAATTAGCTTCCCACTTCATTACACAAGTTCAAAAAACAAAATAATTTCAAATGTAAATTCATTCAACAAAGCTTGAAATCATGGGTATTCTCAAATTGAGTATCTGATAAAAATGTATTGGTAGACATGTATGGAAAATGTGTTACAATAGAAAAGGAAATGAATTGTTTGAAAAAAATCCTCAAAGAAATAGATGGATTACCAATTGTAATTCATAAGTTCTATTAAAATGTAATTTTTTTAATCTATAACATACATTATCAATCATAACTTTAAACCATTCTAAGATAATTATACATTCCATTTTGAGAATTCAAAGTAGAAAGACATGCACATAAGGAACAAATTAGATCGAATATCAATTCTTATATATCAAACTGTAGAATAATTATGTTTGTGCATATACAAATTTGGCATATGCCTACTCAAAAAAATATTTACAACAAGCTTTAAAAAATGTGGCATATATGCCATCTCAAGATCTATCAAACCCTAAGTGGGTATTACATGTGCAGGATCACATGAAAAAATTAGGCAACTTGACGTAAAAATTTGAATAAGTTATCTATATTATTTCAAAAATATGTAAGAATAGAATTTGTAGCAAATTGAATTTAGTTTCTAAACTACTAGGTTTATTTAAAAAATCAAAAGTCTATTTAGTGAAATTTTGAAATTTCAATGCAGTAGTACTTAAATTTCAGGGAAAAAATAAGAAGTAGGTGTTTGTCTAACTACCCTAACAACAATAAATTGTTAATATTTTTTTATAAGATTTTATATATAAGTAGAGGACTCATGTACCAATGTGATGCATATTTTTTTGTAATTTTTTTCCAAGTAAATAATTAATTATGAATTTTTTATTACAATTTTTAAAAAATGTAAAAAATTGTATGTCTGACCACCTTTACTTGGTCAAAACTTCATGAAATTCAATTTTTCCTTTTTAATCCTATAGAATGTGAAGCATAGAATGTGATGCATGTTTTAGATTAAAAAAATGTGATACCATTTGAAAGCTACAGATTTTTTTCAATTAGCCTATCAATCAAGACTTTAGTCATAATTCAAATAGAAAATGAATAATAATTATTTATTAAATTCAAAGTAAAGCATAATTTATATTGGCGCAAAGTTGAGAATCTCCTTTAAAAATATTTTTTGATTCATCAATTTTGGGTAAAAAATGTTCGGCAGCCACATACCCTACACATACCCATTATATCGCCACTTTTTGGCCCATCATGATCCTGCACATACCCAAGTACATATCAATCTATATCATATCCCGATCCTATACTGGACCATCAAAATTGAGCCTCCTCGAAGAAGTTAGTTGCTCTAAATTTTCTTGCACAATAACATTTCAAACCACAAATTAGATTAATTATGTGAATGGTTGACAAGATAGACTAGTAAATAGAAATTTATATACCATCATTTATAAATTATGAATTTAACATCAAAATCAATATACATGTACTATATTATATCAATAATGCAATTCTTTTTTACCTCAAGTATTTCTCTCTTTTCTACAAGATGGTTTGTATATGATTGTCCCTTAGGATGATCGAGGTTCCTCATATAAAGTAATGGTCTCACACTCGTCATAGTGCTGAGTCAAGCAGAGGACTATAGTAGATAAAATAAAAATGATACAAATTAACATGTAATTTTTGACAAATAATTATATCTACTAAACACATATCTACTCTTATTAAACATAAACATCTGCAATATAAAATAAATGTGTACCTATTGTGATGCTACGACACTAGATGGGCTCATAGTGGATGAATTGGCTAAGATGGTTTCCTATATAAAAAATGACTAGAATGTAGCACAATTTAAATACATAGGCACATATAATTATAATGCCAAGAATAAAAAAAATATATACCTATTGTGCAATTTCATCCAATAGGTCAAACCTAGTTAACAAGGTTGTATAAGGACGAGATTATTGCATATAAATACAATATTACATTAGATTATCAATATATGTAGTACATGTATTTAAACATAATAGATTTCAAAAATTAACATCTAAAATAAAAATTTAAATAATTTACCGTATACTGATTCTCTAGGGAAAATGAAATGGTAGTTTGTATAGCCTCCTACACTTGTGACATCTACTCCTCTATCAACAACTATTAAAAATTCTAGCACATAAACATATATTAGTACAAATATCTCTCATAAAATATGAAAGAATTTACATAAAACACACTATGAAATTACTTTAATTCTTATCGGTCCTCCCATATCATCCATGGCAGTCGATGTCTCTCCTACAAATGGTCCACTCTGTTCTCTATCAACTCCCACATTTGACATATCATGAACCTCATAGTTGGATATGTCTATGGACGCCTTGGTGGACCGTAAGAGAGGTCCCAAACATAAATTTTTGCACATAATGCAATGATGAGGCACACAAATTTCCTTGAAAATGATAGTGTACCAATGGGAGTTGATGACGATGTACCAGTGGGAGCTGATGTAGCAGGTGCACCACCATCATGTTGGGATGTATCAAGTGCAACACCATCATGATAGGATGCACCATCAAATGGCTGCACAACATTATGGATCTATGTGACCAAATGATCACTCAATGAATTTAATGCATAAATGCTCAAAGTCCCTACATCTACAATAATCTCAGGGTAAGGTAGTGGAATCAGTGCAGCAATAGGCAGAGAAGGACAAACTGGGGTGACTTGGTGTGCTCTAGGTTTATCCTATGGCATCCCTCTACCAACACCTTAGAAATCTCGCATGTCAAAGTAATTGACATGTTTCCCTATCACAAACTCAACATATAATTTTTGGAGAAAATACTAAGGAACATCAAGATTGTTGGTGGGTGGTTTATCAAAAACCATCTACCAATGTCTCTAAAAATTATCTAATATGCCACTATGGGTGTACCATTTAATTGAAAATTTTGGTTTTCACACATTAATAAGTTGTCCTATTCTCTAATTGATGAATAACTGGGCTAATTGGGCTTTCTCAATATCAAGTGCCTCCACCTCATCATATGATAACCCATCGGCATAAAATTGTCTTTGTTCCTTTCACCACTATGCAAATCTATTATGTTAAGTTGCCAAAGTGTTTTTCATGTTTGATAGCTCATCGAGTGTCTCATAGATTCAACATACCTTTCTTAATTGATCTAAATTTCTATGAATAGACTTGTGTATTGTTGGCACATTTTGATTTGGAAACAAAGGTTGTGGTGAAGGAGGATTTGGAGGGTTTTCATTTTGTGCGGGATCAGGGTTTTCATTTTGTATGGGGTTAGATTTTTCATCTTGTGCAAGGTTAGGGTTTTCATATTGATCCATTTTAAACCTGTTAATTGATAAAAAAATTCAAAATTAACAATGATTTTAATGCAATAAATAATTTATCAAATTTATCCTATTTTTCACTAAAATTCAAAACAAATAATGCAAAATGAATATAAATTGAGTAAAAATTGAAAAATCCAAACATACCTTAGAAATTCTATAGATTTTGAGCAAAATAATCTTTGATGAACGAATATCTGAGTTGCACAATAAAAAAACCTATGCACAAAGAGCTAAAATGAGCTCTCAGGTTTTTTTAAAAAAATTTATAACACAGGAAATGGATATTCATTTCCTAATTTATAGTTTTTTTATTATATGGTTGGGTTCAGGACCCGACCATATTTAATTGGTAGTGTTTTTTTTGAAATGTATAATATAATATAATATAATATATATTATTATATATATTATAATATAATATAATATAATATTTTATAATAATATTATATTATTATATAATATTATATTATTATATAATATTATATTATTATATAATATTATATTATTATAAAATAATATATTATTATATAATAATATAATATTATATAATAATATAATATTATATAATAATATAATATTATATAATATGAGCTCTCGAGATTTTTTTTTAATTTATAACACAGGAAACGAATATTTGTTTCCTGTTTTATATTTTTTTAATAAATGGTCAGCATGTTTTCTCAAATGTATAATATGAAAATATAATATATAATATATATTATATTATAATATAATATACATTATATTATGTATAATATATATTATATTATTTATAATATATATATTATTTTATAATAATATATTTTTTTAATAAAAGAGGGTAAAAAATTTATTAATCAACTAGAACAATACAAAGCCAGAAGCAGGAAGAAGCCCAAAAGGGGAAAGAAACATAATACAAGAGATCAAGAAGCGTTCATGTAACATCCAATGCTCTAGAGGGAGGAGCATCCAATGCCCTCCCCTAAAGACCTTGCATCTAGAACACCTGTGTTACCCAATCTTGGGCCTGCCAACACCACCAATAGAAATCCCCAAATAAAGAATCACTCCAGTATCTCCAGGATCCACTGGGACTAACGAAACACATTTAGCAAATAAGGTCTCCTGCAAGGCCCCAAGAATATGAGCCCAAACTTGACCCACCAACAAATTCTTATTTAGAAAGATCATGCAGCTGTGCTCCAACCAAATATGCCAAATAATCAAATTGGGACCAATAGGCCACACTATATCAAAAAATAATTCTTCATCGGAGTGGGCCCAAAGTTTTGCCAATACTCATCAAGAGAAGACAGATGCCTGCACTACAAATTCCATGCCCCCACCAAAAATGCCAAATATTCCTAGCGAAGGGGCATAGAAAGGAAAGATGAGAAACAACCTTGATATCTTTTAGGAAAAGGAAGCATAATGAGTGATGCAAGAGCATCTAATGGTGTAAGGGAAATCCTGCATCACCCAAAAAGATTTGCATTTCCTGTTTGTAGTTTCTTAGATGTTTTTGCATTTTCGGATACCCTTTTCGTTAGAATGTAATTCCCAACTTTCAATTTTGCTTTTCTGCTTTTTCTAATCAACTGCTATTTTTAGCAAGTATTGGAATTTGAAGGTATTTGGGGACAAAAATTATATGGAAAAAAATAAGAAAATTGGCAAAAGAATTGGGCTAAGAGCATTCTCGGTTTGAAAGATATTGTAGTTTCAGTCTCCTAGAATTACACTTGAAAACCTTCTAGATTAGATTTGAGCCATTACACAGACCCAAAATGCCCCTGAAACTTTTTGAAATTAGCATAGAAAAATTTGAGCACGTTCTTGACTCTGATACCTTTCCAATGGTTCAAACGATTCAAAAAACGGAGTCCTGGGTCAAAAGTTATGGCTCTTGGAAGTTAGTGTACTTTCAAAAATGTGCTAATTTTTTAATAAGGTTTTAAAATTTGAATTTCAATTTGTAATTTTTGGCTCCAAACAGCCAAAGTCATAATTTGAATATTTTTTTGGCTCCAAAAGGTAAAAGTAGCTATTTATGGGCAGGTTTTTCTAATTTTTAGAGCTTTTTGGGGGGGGGGGTAAGTTTGCATACTACAAAAAGGGGAGTTATGTAGTTTCTATAGCTAGCATGTATTGTAGAGCCTGAGGATTGGAGATCCTCTGCATATAATACTTTCATATTTCTTGATAAATAATATTCTTTGAGTTGTGTGTGATTTTTTGTGTCTCGAGTTTTCACACTCGTCAGGTTGTATCAGAGTGGGTTTTCTTAAGCGTGTGGATAGATCACCGATCGTGAGGTAGTTCACACCAAGATCGTGGTTGTGGGTTCGAGCTATTCAAGAAGCCTCCAAGAGTGATGTCTGGTAGGCATGGTGGTGCCAAAGGTGGTAGAGGTGGCAGAAACGCTAGTGGAAGAGATCCATTGGTGGCTGAGGGTTTCAGAGCCCTCTAGAGATAAATTGATGCATTTCAGGAATAGATGAGAAAAGGGTTAAACCCGGGAAGGAGAGGATAAAGCAAAGATGAATAAGAGGTGGAAAATTCAGATGTACAAGAGGAAGAGGAAGTGATTGATCAAGATCAAGTGTGGATGATAAGGGCCATTTCAAAGATTGGGAGAAGACTTAGAGTAGAAGTTCCCAGTTATTCTGAAAGTATGAACCCAGAAAAGTTGATCAACTCAATCAACAAGCTAGAAGAGTATTTCAAGAATGAAGAAATAGAGGACCCATATCAGGTTAAGTTTTCAAAAATGAAGCTAAAGGGCCACACAAATATTTGGTGGAAAGAGGTCCAGTTGGAGAGAAATCGAAGAGGAAAAGGAAAGGTTGTCAGATGGGATCGCATGGTGGAGAAACTGAAGTAGTTCATACCAGTGTTCTATGAGTTAGATTTGCTAAAGAAATTGCAAGGGTTGAAGCAAGGAAACAGATCTATGAAAGAATACATAGAATATTTTCACAAGATGATCATTAGAATAGGCTATGCAGTGGCCAACAAGGAGAAGGTAGCTCATTATCTTAATGGGTTACGACTAAGCGTTCAAGAGGAGCTAAGCCTGGTCAAAATGACCACCATTAATGATGTGTACTAGTTCGCTCTGAAAGTTGAAGAGAAGTTGAACAAGAGATTTGATAACAAGCAAAAAGGATGAGGAGGTCAAAGCAAAAGGGGTAGTGGAAGATCTTTTGGAAGCTGAACTAAGGATGAGAAGAAAAATGGAGATGTGGGTACCATCCAAGGACCAAAGAATGATAATTTCTACCGCCTTCATGATCAAAACAATGGTGATCAAAGAGGTAGAGGATGAGGAAGATTTGGGCAAGGATTTGGAAGAGGTGGTTTTAGAGGAACTTGTTTCTAGCATGGTGAAGAAGGGAATTGAGCCTATGAATGCACACAACACCAAGGAAGGATAGACAGAAGGCTGGAAGGTCATGGAAGGGTCAGAAATGTAGATGAGGAGGCTCAATTTGAGCATTCAGATGATGCTGAAAGGGGAGAAACCCTAGTGGTTAGAAGAGCCCTGGTGCCTGAAGAGAAGGAGCAAGAATAGAGGAAGAATCTATTTCACACAAGGTGCAAATGTGAAGAAAAATGTTGTGATGTCATTATTGACAGTGGGAGCACTGATAATCTGGTGTCAGAAGAGATGGTTATGAAGTTGAAACTGAAGAGGGAAAGGAATCCACATCTGTATCAGATTGTCTAGTTGTAGAAAGACCACAAAGTTCTGGTCAATGAGTAGTGCCTAGTGAGGTTCAAGATTGGGAGCTATCATGATGAGGTACTTCTTGATATCATCCCCATGGATGCATGTCACATGTTTCTGGGGAGGTCATGGCAGTTTGACAAGTGGGTTATACATGATGGTCGTGCAAACATGTATTCCCTAACAAAGGATGGAGTCCACCATAAGTTGAAACCCCTAAAGGAGGCCAAAGAAAAGGTATGTAGTAGTCCTAGAGTTTGTTATGTTGATGGAAGGAAATTTTTAGAAGGTATGAAGCATGATCGTAAGTGTTATGCATTGATTCCTAGAATGGATAAGGAGGATCGTGAGAATGTGCCAGTAGAAGTTTATGTATTATTGAATGAGTTTCAAGACATTGTTTTTAATAATGTACCTGAGGGTTTACCACCAGTGAGGAAGATCAATCATCAGATTTACTTGATCCCTGGAGCCAACTTGCCAAATAAGGAAGCTCATAGAATAACTCCTGTAGAAAATGAGGAGTTGAACAAACAAGTTCAGGAGTTTTTGAGAAAGGGTTTGATTCAAGAGAGTCTAAGCCCATATGCAGTACCTGTAGTACAAGCACCGGAGAAGGATGGGGAGTCGAGGATGTGTACAGATTCTTGGGCCATAAACAAGATAATAATGAAGTATAGATTTTCCCTACCAAGGATGGATGACTTCGAGAGGGAGATAAATGGAAGATTGCCTTCAAGACCAAGGAGGGCCTGTATGAGTGGTTAGTCATGCCTTTTGGGCTAACCAATGCATCGATCACATTCATGTGGCTCATGAATGAGGTGCTGAAAGAGTTTCTGGGAAGTTTTGTTATTGTATATCTAGACGATATTTTTATTTTCAATAAGAATTTGGATTAGCATTTAATGCATATTTGTAGAGCCTTTGAGAAGTTAAGAGAAGAGAAATGGTTGATTAATCTGAAGAAGTGTAGTTTTGTGAAGGAGTTAGCATACTTGGGGTTTGTTGTCTCGGGAAAAGGTCTCAAAATAGATCCAGAGAAGGTGAAGGCTATTTTGCAATGGCCTACCCCAAGAACTTTGACTGAGGTGAGATCTTTACATGGTTTGGCTAATTTCTAAATAAATTTCATTAGAAACTTAAGTAGTATTTGTGCACCCCTGACTGAAATAATGAGAGGGAATAGAAAAGAGTTCAAGTGGAGCACTGGAGCAGCGAAGAGTTTTGACCTGTTGAAACAGAAGGTGACAAAGCAACCAATTTTAGGCCTCCTAGATTTCAATAAGGTGTTTTAGGTGGATTGTGATGCCCGTGGTTGCACCATTGGAGTAGTGTTGAGCCAAGAAGGTAAGCCCATTATCTATTTTAGTGAAAAGTTGAATGATGCAAAGAGAAAGTACTTTGTATATGATCAAGAATTTTATGCAATAGTTCAAGAATTAATAAAATGGATGCATTATCTATTGCCAAAGGAATTTTTTTTGTTTACTGATCATCAAGCATTACAATATTTGAATAGTCAAGGAAAATTAAACTAGAGGCATATGAAATGGGTATAATTTTTGCAGAGTTATACCTTTGTATTAAAACATAGGAGTGGGAGGTCAAATAGGGTTGCAAATGCCTTAAGTAGAAGGAAAAAATTGTTGAAAGAGATGTAGATCAAAGTGGTTGGGTTCAATGAACTCAAGACATTGTACCCTAAAGATCCTAATTTTGCAGAGATTTGGAAAGCTTGCAAGGAGCCTATTATAGTTGATAGGATGAAGTGGCTAGATTTCATAATCTAGGATGACATGTTGTTTAAGGGAATTCAATTGTGTATTCCAAGGAGTTCCATGAAGAAGAACCTGATAAAGGAGAAGCATAGTGGAGGAATGGTAGGACATTTTGGTAGGATAAGACCATTTCCATTGTCAGTGAGCATTACTATTGGCCTTAGTTATCATAGGGCATGAAGAAGTTTGTGCAAAGTTGCAGGGTTTATCAGATGGCTAAGGGAGTGAGCCAGAATATATGGTTGTATCAGCCCTTACCTGTACCAAAGATTCCTTGGGATGACATAAGTATGGACTTTGTTCTTGGTTTTCCAAGGACACGGAGAGGGAATGATTTAGTGTTTGTGGTAGTTGACAGATTTTCAAAGATGGCGCATTTCATTCCATGTCGGAAGACCCATGATGCATTCCACATCGCTAACTTGTTCTTCAAAGAGGTGGTGAGGCTACATGGTCTACCAAAGATTATAGTCTCAGATCATGATACCAAGTTTTTGGGATACTTTTGGGGGACCTTGAGGAAAAATTTGAAGATGGAGTTGAAGTTAAGTTCTGCACACCATCCACAACTGATGGGTAGACTAAGGTCCTTAAAAAAAGTCTAGGAAACCTAATAAGATGCTTGGTAGGAGATAAACCAAAGGGATAGAACTTGATCTTACCCCAAAAATAATTTTCTTACAACAATTCTATCAATAGAAGCACTGGTAGATCACCATTCCAAATTGTATATGGCGGTAGTCCCAAAACTGCTCCAAAACTGAGAAAGATGGACCAAGAGAAGAAGATAAGTGTTGAAGCTAAATACTCTCTAGAGTACATCAAGAATGCATATGGGAAGGTAAGAGAACATATTAACAACATGAATATGAAGTATAAGGTTAAGGAAGATCAGAAGAGGAGGAATAAGGAGTTTTAGATTGGTGATGAGGTGATGGTCCACTTGAGGAAAGAAAAGTTTCTGTTGGGAACCTATAACAAATTGAAGATGAAGAACTTTGGTCCTTGTAAGATATTGAAGAGGCATGATTTAGGGAACACATATAAGGTAGATTTTCTAGATGGAGTCAACATTTCCTCTATGTTCAACATTTTAGATTTGACAGAGAATCATGAAGGTGGTGCAAAGGAAGTACCAGCAATGGAGCAGTATGGCATTCCAACACCTACTTCAGAGAAGGAGGAGATAGAAGCAATCTTGGATAGATGGGTGGGAAGGAGTACCAGAAATACGAAATATGAAGAATATCTGGAAAAGTGGAGAGGAAGGCCTATGGAGGATTTGTCTTGGCTATCTAAGGCAGAGGTTGATTGTTTGGGTTTTCCTCAATCATTTGGGGTGTGATAGGGTTACTTCTCAAATTACCCTGGGTGTCTGATGCAGGAGCATCCAATGGTGTAAGGGAAATCCTACATCGCCCAAAAAGATTTGCATTTCCTATTTTTAGTTTCTTAGATTTTTTTGCATTTTTGGATACCCTTTTTGTCATAATGTAATTCCCAACTTTTGGTTTTTTTTTCTGCATTTTCTAGTCAACTGCTATGTTTAGTAGGTATTGGAATTTGAAGGTATTTGGGGACAAAAAATATATGGGAGGATTAAGAATTGAAAAATAAGAAGATTAGCAAAAGAATCAAGCCCAGAGCATTACCGGCTTGAAAGATATTGTAGTTTCAGTCTCCCAGAATTGCACTTGAAAACATTCCAAATCAGATTTTAGGCATTAAACAAACCTAAAATGGCCCCAAGACTTTCCAAAATCAGCATTGTGGATTTCAAGCATGTTCTTGACTTTGAGACCTTTCTAAAGGTTTAAATGGTTCAAAAAATGGAGTCCCAGGTCAAAAGTTATGGCTCCTGGAAGTTAGTGCACTTTCAAAAATGTGCTAATTTTTTAATAAGGTTTTAAAATTTGAATTTCAATTTGTAATTTTTGGCTCCAAACCACCAAAACACATAATTTGAATATTTTTTTGGCTCCAAAAAGTAAAAGGAGCTATTTATGGGTGAGGGTTTCTAATTTTTGGAGCTTTTTGGTGGGGAAAAGTTCACATACTGCGAAAAGGGGAGTTTTGTAGTTTCTGTAGCTGGCATGTATTGTAGAACTCGAGGATTGCAGATCCTTTACATGCAATATTTTCATATTTTTTAATAAATAATATTCTCTAAGTTGTGTGTGATTTTTTCTATCTTGGGTTTGCACCCTCATCAGGTGGTATTAGAGTGGGTTTTTCTTGAGTGTGTGGACAGATCACTAATCGAGAGGCAGTTTGCACCAGGACCATGGTTTTGGATTTGACATAGTCAAGATTCCTCCAAGAGTAATGCCTGGTAGGCATGGTGGTGCCAGAGGTGGCAAAAATGTTGGTGGAAGAGATATATTGGTGACCAAGGGTTTCCAAGCCCTCAAGAGACAAATTGATGCATTTCAAGAACAAATGAGAAGAGGTTTAAACCTGAGAATGAGAGGAGAAAGAAAAGATGAAGAAGCGGTGGAAGATTCAGATGTAGAAGAGGAAGAAGAAGCGATTGATCAAGATCAGATGCAGCTGATAAGGATCATTTCAAAGATCGAAAAAAGACCCAAACTAGAAGTTCCCAGTTATTTTGGAAGTCTGAACCCAAAAGAGTTGATCGACTAGATCAATGAGCTAGAAGAGTATTTAGAGTATGAAGAAATAGAGGACCTAGATTAGGTTAAGTTTGCAAAAATGAAGTTGAAGGGCCATGCAAATATTTGGTGGAAAGAAGTCCAGTTGGAGAGAAATCAAAGAGGAAAAGACAAGGTCATCAGATCGGATCGTATGGTGGAGAAATTGAAGAAGTGGTTCATACTAGTGGAGTGCAAGTTAGATCTGCTAAAGAAATTGCAAGGGTTGAAGAAAGGAAACAAATCTATGAATGAATACATAGAATATTTTCACAAGATGATCATCAAAATGAGTCATGTAGAGGCCAATAAGGAGAAGGTAGCCTATTATTGTTATCACCTTGAGTTGCACCCTTGTTGAACCTGATGTTCAACACCTTAGTGTAACATGGGAAGACCTCTTAAGATGTGGGTTTCTTGTAAGCAGAGGTCAACCTCCGAAGAAGGCCAGCTTCCTTGTTGGGTCATCACCTAAAACTACTGATTCTTTGAAGGGAAAGGGAGGAGTGCATAAGAATAAAACTAAACTATGGTGATACACCGAACTGACAAGAACAATGAGACACTCAACTTACACTTGAATATTGACGATGAACATAAGAGTACACATCAAATTCTGTAAGCCTTACACTAACGTTTCACAACAGGTTTAATTCACACACTTTTTCTAGAGAGGAAAGAAAGATTTTCATAGACTGGAATCCATGTGTGACTAAGTGAACATAATTTGTGATTTGTATAATGATGTTTTTGCAAAGGAAGGCATGAAACACAAGATAAATTTATGAAGGAATGAAAGAAATTCACAAAAATAACTTGATCATGAACCTGAAATGCACAACACTCTACAAGAACAAGATGGAAATCCGAACATCAATAGTCACCAAGGCAAACTTTATATATCATGCTCCAAAATGAGTTACAGAATTTTGCTAATCTAAGAGAGGACTGTAGAAGTCACAGACTTCATAAAAGCATAAGGAGAACTCCTTTACAAAGAGGCAAAAATGCCTTATACACAAAAATGTGTCGGCCCCTCTGGGCTTACAAAAATATCTGCTCAGAAAAGATCTGCCTTAGATCTTTTAATTGAATTTAATGTTGCATTCTTGTGTGTCTTTGTCGATGTGCAAGATTTCCCTTGGAGAGGCCTTCAGATCTTTCGCAGCTACCACATTCATTTTTGATCCTCGTGTCCTCCTTTGAATTCTCTGCCGAAGGGCCGCATTGAATGTCCCCGAGTTCAGAATAGATACACATTGCTCTTCATTCGGTTGATGTTCTTCATCCCGGTGAGACTACCATGACTTGCTTTCAAATCTCCTTGATTGGCTAGGTGTACTCCACATGGATTCTTCGGGTAGTCAAAAGCTCACTCTGTAGAATTGCATGTCGGTGAGACACTAATTGTGTCTCCCTGACGTGATTATATCTTTCTGTAACCATCAGCATAACACGGAACCATCAGTAAGAGCTCCTATCAAGCCCAAAAGTCATACCGATATCGCCTCCTGGGGTCGCCAAGACAATCTTATTTGGCCAAACAACATGGCAAACTCTTCCCATCTTCTATCGGTGAAAGTATATTGATGTCACCTTGACGCATTTTGCTCTACTCAAGCTCCGCATTCTTAGTTGAGACCCTATGGGGTCAACAAGACTCTTAGCGAGGCCTCTTTGCCCCGGCGAGAACTCATTTTGTTTTGCTTTGGCAAGAGAAACCTTCATCGGCAAGAGGTCATAATGGCTTCATTAGTCATGTCGATATTGCTTTCCATTGCTGAGACCACATCATGTCGGTAAGACATCACTCTAACGATCAGGCACTACACCAATGTGATTCATGTCAGGGAGAACCTCTGCTAGTTGGTGAGACCTTTTCCAATGACTCCTCCTGTATTTCCAAGACCCTCCCGTGTCAGGAGGACTTCAGGGAAAAATCATCCTATTTCGGTGAATGCCTCAACTATCAGTGCGACATGCTCCCATCGGCAAGATGCTTTGCCGAATGTGACCCTTTAGCGACCCTCTTATTTTCTTCGATGAGACATCTGAGAGGTCTTGGCGACTTTCTCCTTAGAGGATTTTCATGCCGAACCTTAACAAGGCAGGCCTCCCAACTAAATTCCCTATGACCTAGCATCAAATTCATGACCTTTTCCCTTGTGTTAATGCTTCATTTGGCCTTCTCGAACCTCTGTCACATGATCTATCTTACCTGATTGAGCCCATAGGTGAAAAATGGGTAACATTTCTGGCAACCTCAGTTGGATGTTTCCCTACTAAACATGCAGACCAGTAGCCTAAACCAATCCATTAGGCATGGAGTCATTGGGAAAACTCAGAAAAAGGCCAAGAGCAGATTGTACATGGTTGTAACTCATTGTAACTCGAGAAACATACCACTTAGATAATTTATTGAAAACAAGAAAAATTGCTGAATGGAAACTACTTATTTGTGTTAGAAAAACACTTAGGGAATTGAAACAGCAACTAAACCTACCCTATACTAACCAGTAAGAAACTGGTCAAACAAAACCATTCACAGGATGGTTGAAATAGCTGCCCTTTTTTCTCAAAGTATAATGACTGGCATGCTTAAGGATAGCTGAGTAAAAATGGGACACAGGAAGATATTTAACAAGACGATGCACTGCCCCTTGAAAGAGGTGAATAAGTTCACTTACCTCACCAGACAAACCATACGTATTGTCAACCAAAGAAGGACAAATGAGCTGAACATACTCTTGTTTAGCTGTTAGTGCATCTTGGACATCTTCTTTTGTTGTACCTTCATGTTTAGGTACAAGATTGGTGTTTGGTGTTGTATTGGACTCCATCTGAGCTAGGTACCTGATTGGACAGCCTCTGATAAGGGAAAATCTTGAACTTTCCTGGTTGGCCTCTTGTTGATCTTTAAAGACCTCATCTTTTCCTTGAAAAGATGCTGATTGGAGGTAACATACAGGTTGTTCCTTGGCTACTATAGTTTGATCTTCTTGAAAAATTTGACCATTATTGTCTATAGGAGGATCAGTTGTTCTTTCTTTTAGCTCTACAATGAAAAAGGAGTCATGCTTCTTTGCATCATATATAACAGTCTCTGAAAAGGAACCATTAATGTTTTTTATGGTTGGATCCTCTTGACTAAGGAGCTGATATCCCTATTGGATAACTGAAAACAAATTTTCAAACTATGGTTCCTTATGCTCTTTTTCCATGAGAGAATACACTTTCTCCTCAACAAAGTGGGGCAGCTCATCAAATGAGTTCATAGGCTGCAAGGCATTATCTTCAACAACCTCTTCAATAGTCTCACCAAGTTGAATGGGCTGATCACATGCTTCCCTTTCATATGATACTAGCTCATCATCTATGTTAGAACAAAAATCATCTATGATATCATCTAACTCATAATTTTTCATTGAATCTAGATGAGTTTTATCATTTAGTTGCTCCATACTAGGCATAGATGCTATCATGCATGTGAGATCTTCATCTTCATCAAAATAATTGAGGAAGTTCATCGAACAAGTCAGCAATATTCTCTGGTTGTTCCAAATCAATTGGTAAATCAGGAACCTGCATGCTCTCTTGAAGAAAAGTATCTGGTTCAATTTTAGGCTTTTCTTCCAAGCCTAATGCTCCATTGTCTTGCTGACTGTTATCAACCGACAACTGCCCAAATGGCTCGATGCCTTCTAGCTGTTCTGAAACTACAACCTCGCAAGTGCTTTCCACTTGAGGAAGATCCTCAGTAATCTTTGAGCTTTGAGAAGAAGCAATCTGTTTGAGGCTAGGAACTGAAAACACGTGCTCTTCCAACTTAGCAATTTCATCATAGCTGTCCATGCTAGATTCACCCTGTCTGAAACTTGGAATTTTGTACTTTGGGGCACCCTCCTTCACAGGTAGTTGGGGTTTTATCCTATGAGCTTGTTCAAGCAAGTGTTTCATTTGCTCATCCTTAGCTGCAACACTCTACTCTTTGAAACTCCCCTCAAGCTGTCTCTTTTGAAACTCCTCCATTAGTTGGTGTTGATAATCTAAGTAAGCTTGAGTATTCTGCACCTAAGTAGACAACAACTTTGTTTGTCCTTCTTTAGTTGCTATTTCCTGTTTAAGGTCTCCATCAAACTAGATTCTTTCTGCTACTCTTTCTTGATCATAAAAGTAGACTTGTTCAGCCATTTCTTACTACTACATAATGGTACCTTTCTGCATCTTGATATCAACCAACATCTTAGATAGACATGCAAGTGCTTTACTAATATTGTTAATCTTCATATTGTGAAGACCTTGACTGAGATCCCACAACGTATGGTTAATTTGTTGGAGCAAGTCCAATATGTTCTAGTATGGATGTGTAGGAGAAACACACTCATGATATGGAGGGTAATAGTAAGCATCTTCATAAATATTTGACATCTTTTCAGTCAAAGAGCTGGAAACTCAGAATTAACAAATTATTTTGAGACATACCAAGACCTGTGCCTGTGAAACAAGAAGATTTGAGTTCGAAGTTGCTAGATATGTAAAGAAAGTGCCTCCAAAAGACTGAAAACTACTACTGCACACACCAAACAGCAGTAATAAAATGCATAAACATGAACTGAGAAGCATTTCCACCGGGCGTGCCAAAACTGTTATCACCTTGAGTTGCACCCTTGTTGAACCTGATGTTCAAAACCTTAGTGTAACATGGGAAGACCTCTTAAGATGTGGGTTTCTTGTAAGCAGAGGTCAACCTCCGAAGAAGGCCGACTTCCTTGTTGGGTCATCACCTAAAACTACTGATTATTTGAAGGGAAAGGGAGAAGGAGTGCATAAGAATAAAACTAAACTATGGTGATACACTAAACTGACAGGAACAATGAGACACTCAATTTACACTTGAATACTGATGATGAACATAAGATTACACATCAAATTCTGTAAGCCTTACACTAACGTTTCACAATAGGTTCGATTCACACACTTTTTCTGGAGAGGAAAGAAAGATTTTCACATATTAGAATCCATGTGTGACTAAGTGAACACAATCTATGATTTTTATAATGATGCTTTTGCAAAGGAAGGCATGAAACACAAGATAAAGTTATGAAGGAATGAAAAAAATTCACAAAAATAACTTGATCATGAACCTGAAATGCACAACACTCTACAAGAACAAGATGGAAATCCGAACATCAATAGTCACCAAGGAAAACTTTATATATCATGCTCCAAAATGAGTTACATAATTATGATAATCTAAGAGAGGACTATAGAAGTCACAGACTTCATAAAAGCATAAGGAGAACTCCTTTAAAAAGAGGAAAAAATTCCTTATATACAAAAATGTGTCGGCCCCTCTGGGCTTACAAAAATATCTACTCAGAAAAGATCTTCCTTAGATCTTTTAATTGAATTTAATGTTGCATTCCTACGTGTCTTTGTCAGTGTGAAAGATCACCCTTGGAGAAGCCTTTAGATCTTTTGCAGCTACCGCATTCATTTCTGATCCTCGTGTCATCCTTTGAATTCTCTGCTGAAGGGCTGCATTGAATGTCCCCGAGTTCAAAATAGATACACATTGCTCTTCATTCGGTTGATGTTCTTCATCCTGGTGAGACTGCCACAACTTGCTTTCAGATCTCCTTGATTGGCCGGGTGTACTCCATGCGGATTCTTCGGGCAATCAAAAGCTCCCTTTGTAGAATCACATGTTGGTGAGACACTAATTGTGTCTCCCCGATGCGATTATATCTTTCTGTAACCATTGGCATAACACGAAACCGTCGGTAAGAGCTCCTATTGAGCCCAAAAGTCATACTGATATCGCCTCCTGGGGTCACCAAGACAATCGCGTTCAGCCAGACAACATGGCGAACTCTTCCCATCTTCTATCGACGAAAGTATATTGATGTCACCCCGACGCATTTTTCTCTACCCGAGCTCTGCATTCTTAGTTGAGACCCTATCGGGTCGACAAGACTCTCAGTGAGGCCTCCTTGCCTCGGCGAGAACTCATTTCGTTTTGCTTTGGCAAGACAAACCTTCATCAGCAAGAGGTCATAGCGGCTTCATTAGTCATGTCGATATTGCTTTCCATTGCTGAGACCACATCATGTCGGTAAGACATCACTCTAACGATCAGGCGCTACACCGATGTGATTCATGTCGGGGAGACCCTCTGCTAGTTGGTGAGACCTTTGCCGATGACTCCTCATGTATCGCCAAGACCCTCCCATGTCGGTAGGACCTCAAGGCGAAATCATCCTATTTTGGCGAATGCCTCAACTGTCGGTGAGACACCTCCAGATTGCCGAGACCACATAGCGATGAGAACCTGCTTTGCTGAGAGCGCAACCTTTCCCGTCAGTGAGACATGCTCCCGTCGGAAAGATGCTATGCTGAATGTGACCCTTCAATGACCCTCTTATTTTCTTTGGTGAGACATCCAAGAGGTCTTGGCAACTTTCTCCTTAGAGGATTTTCATGCCGAACCTGAACAAGGCAGGCCTCCCAACTGAATTCCCTGTGACCTAGCATCAGATTCATGACTTTTTCCCTTGTGTGAATGCTTCATTTGGCCTTCTCGAACCTCTGTCACATGATCTATCCTACCTGATTGAGCCCATACGTGAAAAATGGGTAACAGTTATCTTAATCCGTTACATCCCAGCATTCAAGAGGAGCTAAGCCTAGTTAGAATGACCACCATTGAGGATGCATACCAGTTCACTCTAAAATTTGAAGAGAAGTTGAACAAAAGATTTGACAAAAATAAAAAAGGATGGAGGTCAAAGTGGAAAGGGCAATGCAAGATCTTCTAGAAGTCAAAACGAGGATGAGAAGAAAAATAGAGATGTGGGTACCAGCCAAGGACAAAAAAATGATAATTTCTACTACCCTCATGATCAAAATAGTGATGATCAAAGAGGTAGAGGATGAGGAAGATCTGGGCAAGGATCCAGAAGAGGTGGTTTTAGAGGAACTTGTTTCCAATGTGGTGAAGAAGGGCGTCGAGCCTGTGAATTCCCACAACACCAAGCAAGGACAAACAAAAGAGCTGAAGGTTGTTGAAGGGTTGCACATGTAGATGAGGAGGCTCAATCTGAGCATTCAAATAATTCTAAAAGGGGAGAAGCCCTAGTGGTTAGAAGATCCCTGGTGATTGAAGAGAAGGAGCCAGAATAGAGGAAGAATCTGTTTCGCACAAGGTACAAATCTGAAGGAAAATTTTGTGATGTCATTATTGATAGTGGGAGCACCGATAATCTATTGTTAGAAGAGATGGTTATGAAGTTGAAGCTAAAGAGGGTAAGGTATCCACATCTATATCGGATTTCCTAGTTGCAGAAAGACCACAAAGCTTTGGTCAATGAGCAATGCCTGGTGAAGTTCAAGATTGGGAGCTATCATGATGAGGTACTCTGTGATATCATCCCCATGGATGCATGTCACATGTTGTTGGGGAGGTCGTGGCAGTTTGACAGGCAGGCTATACATGATGGTTGTGCAAACACTTATTCCTTGACGAAGGATGGTGTTTGCCATAAGTTGAAACCCTGAAGGAGGCCGAAGAAAAGGTATGCAGTAGTGCTAGAGTTTGTTATGTTGATGAAAGGAAATTTTTTAGAAGGTATGAAGCATGAGTGTATGTGTTATGCATTGATTCCTAGAATAGATAAGGAGGATAGTGAGAATGTGCTAGTAGAATTTTATGGATTATTGAATAAGTTTCAGGACATTATTTCTAATAATGTACCTTAGTGTTTACCACAAGTGAGGAAGATTAGTCATCAGATTGACTTGATCCCTATAGGCAGCTTGCCAAATAAGGTAGCTCATAGAATGACTCTTGTAGAAAAATGAGGAGTTGAACAAACAAGTTTAGGAGTTGTTGAGAAAAGGTTTGATTCGAGAGAGTTTGAGCCCATGTACACTACCTATAGTACCAACACCAAAGAAGGATGGGAAGTGAAGGATGTGTATAGACTCCTAGGCCATAAACAAGATAACAATGAAGTAGAGATTTCCCATACCAAGGATGGATGTCCTAATGGACTATTTGAGTGGAGCGCAGTACTTCAAAAAGGTTGATCTAAAGAGCGGATATCACCAGATCTTGATTCAATAGGTAGATGAATTGATGACCACCATCAAGACCAATGAGGGCCTTTACTAGTGGTTAGTCATGCCTTTTGGGCTAACCAATGCACTGAGCACATTCATGCAACTCATGAATGAAGTGCTGAAAAAGTTTTTGCGAAGTTTTGTTATTGTATATCAAGATGATATTTTGATTTTTAGTAAGAATTTGGATGAGAATTTAATGCATATTCATAGATCCTTTGAGAAGTTAAGAGAGGAGAAATTGTAGATTAATCTGAAGAAGTGTAGTTTTGTGAAGGAGTTAGTGTACTTGGGGTTTGTTGTCTCGGCAGAAGGTCTCAAAATCAACCAAGAGAAGGTGAAGGCTATTCTGGAATGGCCTACCCCAAGAACTTCTATTGAGGTAAGATCTTTCCATGGTTTGGATAGTTTTAATAGAAATTTCATTAGAAACTTCAGTAGTATTTGTGCACCCCTGATTGAAACAATGAGAGGGGATAGAAAAGAGTTCAAGTGGAGCACTGGAGAAACCAAGAGTTCTGACTTGTTAAAATAGAAGGTGACATAGCAACCATTTTTATGCCTCCCATATTTCTATAAGTTGTTTCAGGTGGATTGTGATGCTAGTGGTTGTGCCATCGGAGCAATGTTCATCCAAGAAGGTAATCCCATTGCCTATTTCAGTGAAAAGTTAAATGATACAAAGAGAAAGTAATTTGTATATGATCAAGAATTTTATGCAATAGTTCAAGCATTAAAGAAATGGAGGCATTATTTTTTGTTGAAGGAATTTTTTTTGTTTACTAATCATCAAGCATTACAGTATTTTAATAGTCAAGGAAAAGTAAATTAGAGGCTTATGAAATCGGTAGAATTTTTGTAGAGTTATACCTTTGTATTAAAACATAGGAGTGGGAGGTCAAATAGGGTTGTAGATGCCTTAAGTAGGAGGAAAAAATTGTTGACAAAGATGTAGATCAAAGTGGTTGGGTTCAATGAACTCAAGAAATTGTACCTTGAAGATCCTAATTTTGTAGAGGCTTGGAAAGCTTCCAAGGAGCCTATTACAGTTGATAGGATGAAGTGGCTAGATTTTATAATCCACGATGACAATTTTTTTAAGGGAAGCCAATTGTGTATTCCCAAGAGTTCCATGAATGAGAACCTAATAAAGACGAAGCATAGTGGAGGAATGGCAGGAAATTTTGGTCGAGATAAGAACATTGACATTATCGGTGAGCATTATTAATGGCCTCAGTTATCACAGGACATGAAGAAGTTTGTGCAGAGTTGTAGGGTTTGTCAGATGGCTAAGGGAGTGATCAAGAATACAGGATTGTATGAGCCCTTACCTTTACCAGAGATGCCTTGGGAGGACATAAGTATGGACATTGTTCTTGGTTTGCCAAGGACATAGAGAGGGAATGATTCAGTGTTTGTGGTAGTTGACAAATTTTTGAAGATGGAAAATTTCATTCCATGTCAAAAGACCCATGATGGAGTCGACATTGCTAACTTGTTCTTCAGAGAGGTGGTGAGGCTACATGGTCTACCAAAGAGTATAGTCTCAGATCATGATACCAAGTTTTTGGGATACTTTTGGAGGACCTTGTGGAAAAAGTTGAAGATGGAGTTGAAGTTTAGTTATGCACACCATCCACAGACTGATGGCAAGACTATGGTTGTGGATAGAAGTCTGAGCAACCTACAAATATGATTGGTAGGATATAAACCCAAGGGATGGGACTTGATCTTACCCCAGGTAGAATTCACTTACAACAATTTTATCAATAGAAGCACCAGTAGATCACCATTCCAAATTGTCTATGGTGACAGTCTGAGAATTGCTCCAAAATTGAGAAAGGTGGACCAAGAGAAGAAGATAAGTGCCAAAGCTAAAGAATTTGTAAAGCACATCAAGAATTCACATGAGGAGGTAAGAGAACATATTAAGAAGATGAATATCGGTATAAGGCTAGGACATATCAGAAGAGGAGGAATAAGGAGTTTCAGATTGGTGATGAAGTGATGGTCCACTTGAGAAAAGAAAGGTTTCTAGTGGAAACCTATAACAAATTGAAGATGAAAAAATTCATTCCCTATAAGATATTGAAGAGGCATGATTCAAGGAACACATATAAGGTAGAGTTTCCAAATGGAGTCAACATTTCCCATGTGTTGAATATTTTAGATTTGACAGAGTATCATGAAGGTGGCATAGAGGAAGTACCAACAATGGAATAGTATGGCATTCCAGGACCTACTATAGAGGATGAGATAGAAGAAATCCTGGATAGCCATGTGGGAAGGAGTACCAAAAATAGGCAATATGAAGAATATTTGGTAAAGTGGAGAGGAAGGCCTATAAAGGATTTGTACTGGTTGTCTAAGGCAGAGGTTGACTGTTTGGGTTTTCCTCAACCATCTAAGGTATGACGGGGTCACTTCTCAAATTACCCTAGGTGTCTAATGTAGGAGCATCCAGTGGTGTAAGGGCAATCCTGCATCACCCAAAAAAAATTGCATTTCCTATTTGTAGTTTCTTATATGTTTTTTGTATTTCTAGACACCTTTTTCTTCATAATGTAATTCCCAACTTTCAGTTTTACTTTTATGTTTTTTCTAGTCAGATGTTATTTTTAGTAGGTATTGGAATTTGAAAGTATTTGGGGAAAACAATTATATGGGAGGATTCAAAATGATAAAATAAGAATATTGGTGAATGAATCAAGTCGAGAGCATTCCCGATTTGAAAGATATCGTAGTTTCAGTCTCCTAGAATTGCACTTGAAAACCTTCCAAATTAGATTTGAGGCATTAAAAGGCCTCTAAATAGCCTTGAAACTTTCCAAAATTAGTGTAGTAGATTTTAAGCACGTTCTTGTCTCTGAGAGCTTTCCAACAATTCAAACGGTTTGAAAAACAGAGTCTCGGGTCAAAAGTTATGGCTCTTGGAAGTTAGTGCACTTTCTAAAATGTGCTCATTTTCAAATAAGGTTCTAAAATTTGAACTTGAATTTGTAATTTTTGGCTCCAAACTGCCAAAGCTCATAATTTGAATTTTTTTTGGCTCTAAAAGGTAAAAGGATCTATTTATGGGTGGGGTTTTCTGATTTTTGGAGCTTTTGTGGGGGGAAAGTTTGCATACTGCAAAAAGGGGAGTTATTAGTTTCTATAGCTGGCATGTATTGCAAAGCTTGAGGATTGGAGATTCTTTGCATGTAAAATTTTCATATTTCTGAATAAATAATATTCTCTAAGTTGTGTTTGATTTTTTTAATCTACGGTTTGCACCCTCGTCAAGTGGTATTAGAGCAGGTTTTCTTGAGCGTGTGGACAAATCGCCGATCGTGAGGTAGTTCACACCAGGACCGTAGTTGTGGGTTCGAGATATTCAAGATGCCTCTGAGAGTGATGTCTAGTAGGCATGGTGGTGCGAGAGGTGGCAGAGGTGTCAAAAATGCTAGTGGAAGTGATCCATTGTCGAACGAGGGTTTCAGAGCCCTCCAGAGACAAACTGATGCATTGCAGGAATAGATGAGAAGAGGGTTAAACCTAGGAAGGAGAGGAGAAAGAGAAGATGAAGAAGAGGTGGAAGATTCAGATGTAGAAGAGGAAGAAGTGATTGATCAAAATTAGATTAGGCTAATAAGGGCTATTTCAAAGATCAGAAAAAGACCCAGAGTAGAAGTTCATAGTTATTCCAGAAGTCTGAACCCAGAAGAGTTGATCGACTGGATCAATGAGCTAGAAGAGTATTTCGAGTATGAAGAAATAGAGGACCCGGATTGGGTTAAGTTTACAAAAGCGAAGTTGAAGGGCCACACAAATATTTGGTGGAAAGAGGTCCAGTTGGAGAGAAATCGAAGAGGAAAAGGAAAGGTCATCAGATGGGATCACATGGTGGAGAAACTAAAGAAGCAGTTCATACCAGTGGACTATGAGTTAGATCTGCTGAAGAAATTGCAAGGGTTGAAGCAAGGAAACAGATCTGTGAAAGAATACACAAAATATTTCACAAGATGATCATTAGAATGGGTCTGTAGAGGCCAACAAGGAGAAACTAGCTTGTTATCTTAATGGGTTACAACCAAGCATTCAAGAGGAGCTAAGCTTGGTCAGATTGACCACCATTGAGGATGTGTACTAGTTCACTCTAAAAGTTGAAGAGAAGCTAAACAAAAGATTTGACAAGAATCCAAAAGGACAAGGAGGTCAAAGTGGAAGGGTAAGTGGAAGATCTTCTAGACGTTGAAATGAGGATGAGAAAAAAAATAGAGATGTGGGCACTAGCCGCAGACAGAACAATGATAATTTCTACCACCCTCGTGATCAAAACAGTGGTGATCAAAGAGGTAGAGGATGAGGAAGATCTATGCAAGGATCTGAAAGAGGTGGTTTTAGAGGAACTTGTTTCTAGTGTGGTGAAGAAGGGAATCGAGCCTATGAATTCCCACAACACCAAGGAATGACAAACAAAAGGCTAGAAGGTCATGGAATGGTCGCACATGTAGATGAGGAGGCTCAATCTGAGCATTCAAATGATATTAAAAGGGGAGAAGCCCTAGTGGTTAGAAGAGCCCTAGTGATTGTAGAGAAAGATCCAAAAGAAAGGAAGAATATATTTCACACAAGGTGAAAATGTGAAGAAAAATGTGGAGATGCCACTATTGATAGTGTGAGCACCAATAATCTAGTGATAGAAGAGATGGTTATGAAGTTGATGCTGAAGAGGGAAAGAAATCCACATCCATATCGGATTTCCTGGTTGTAGAAAGGCCACAAAGTTCTGGTCAATGAGTAGTGCCTAGTGAAGTTCAAGATTGGGAGCTATCATGATGAGGTACTCTATGATATCATCTCCATGGATGCATGTCACATGTTGTTGGGGAGGTCATGGCAGTTCGACAAGAGAGCTATACATGATGGTCATGTAAACACTTATTCCCTAATGAAGGATGGAGTCTGCCATAAGTCATAAGTTGAAACCCCTGAAGGAGGCCAAAGAAAAGGTATGTAGTAGTGCTATAGTTTTTTATATTGATGAAAGGAAAGTTTTAGAAGGTTATAAGCATGAGCGTATGTTTTATGCATTGATTCCTAGAATTGATAAGGAGGTTTGTGAGAATGTGCGAGTAGACGTTTATGGATTATTGAATGAGTTTTAGGACATTATTCTTGATAATGTGTCTTAGGGTTTACCACAAGTGAGGAAGATCAGTCATCAGATTGACTATATCCCTAGAACTTGCTTGCCAAATAAGGTAGCTCACAAAATGACTCCTATAGAAAATGAGTAGTTGAATAGATAAGTTTAGGAGTTGTTGAGAAAGGGTTACATTCAAGAGAGTCTGAGCCAATGTGCAGTACCTGCAATATTAGCATTGAAGAAGGATGGGGATTGGAGGATGTGTATAGACTCTCGAGCCATAAACAAGATAGCAATGAATTAAAAATTTCCCCTGGCAAGGATGGATGACCTGATGGACTATTTGAGTGGAGTGTAGTACTTCACAAAGATTGATCTAAAGAGCAGATATCACCATATCTAGATTCGAGAGGGAGATGAATGGAAGAGTGCCTTCAAGACAAAGGAGGGATTGTACAAGTGGTTAGTCATGCCTTTTGGGCTAAGTAATGCGCCGAGCACATTCATGCAACTCATGAACAAGGTGTTGAAAGAGTTTATTGGAAGTTTTTTATTATATATCTAGATGATATTTTGATTTTTAGTAAGACTTTGGATGAGCATTTAATGCATATTTGTAGACCCTTTGAGATTTTAAGAGAGGAGAAATTGTTGATTAATTTGAAGAAGTGTAGTTTTGTGAAGGAGTTAGTGTACTTGGGGTTTGTTGTCTCAGGGGAAGGTCTCAAAATGGACCCAGAGAAGGTGAAGGTTATTCTGGAATGGCCTACCCCAAGAAATACTACTGAGGTGAGATCTTTCCATGGGTCGGCCAGTTTTTATAGAAAGTTCTTTAGAAAATTCAATAGTATTTGTGCACCCCTGACTGAAACAAATGAGAGGGGATAGAAAAGAGTTCAAGTGGAGCGCTGGAGTAGTGAAGAGTTTTGACCTATTGAAACAAAAGGTGACAGGGAAACCATTTTTAGGCCTCTCGAATTTCAATAAGGTGTTTCAAGTGGATTGTGATGCCAATGGTTGTTCCATTGGAGCAATGTTGAGCCAAGAAGGTAAGCCCATTGCCTATTTCAGTGAAAAGTTAAATGACGCAAAGAGAAAGTACTTTGTATATGATTAGTAATTTTATGCAATAGTTCAAGCAATAAATAAATGGAGGCATTAGTCATTGGCAAAGGAATTTGTTTTGTTTACTAATCATCAAGCATTATATTATATGAATAGTCAAGAAAAATTAAATCAGAGGCATATGAAATGGGTATAATTTTTTGCAGAATTATACCTTTGTATTAAAACATAGGAGTGGGAGGTTGAATAGGGTTTTAGATGCCTTAAGTAGGAGGCAAACATTGTTGATGGAGATGCAGATTGAAGTGGTTGGGTTCAATGAACTCAAGACATTGTACCTTGAATATCTTGATTTTGCAGAGGCTTGGAAAGCTTGCAAGGAGCCTGTTACAATTGGCAGGATGAACTGGCTAGATTTCATAATCCAAAATGACATGTTGTTTAAGGGAAGTCAATTGTGTATTCCCAAGAGTTTCATGAGGGAGAACCCGATAAAGGAGAAGCATAGTGGATGAATGGAAAAACATTTTGGTAGGTATAAGACCATTGCCATTATCAGTGAGCATTATTATTGGCCTTAGTTATCACACGACGTGGAGAAGTTTGTGCAGAGTTGCAGGGTTTGTCAGATGGCTAAAGGAGTGAGCCAGAATATAGGGTTGTACCAACCCTTACCTATACCAGAGATTCCTTGGGAGGACATAAGTATGGAATTTTCTCTTGGTTTTCCAGGGACATAGAGAGGGAATGATTCAGTGTTTGTGGTAGTTGACAAATTTTTGAAGATGGAGTATTTCATTCTAGATCGGAAGACCCATGATGCAATTCACATCGCTGACTTGTTCTTCAGAGAGGTGGTGAGGCTACATGGTCTGCCAAAGAGTATAGTCTCAAATTGTGATATCAAGTTTGTGGGATACTCTTGGAGGACCTTATGGAAAAAGTTGAAGACGAAGTTGAAGTTCAATTCTGTACACCATCCATAGATTGATGGGAAGATTGAGGTCATAAATAGAAGTTTGGGAAACCTACTAAGATGTTTGGTAGGAGATAAACCCAAGGGATGGGACTTGATCTTACCCCAACCATAATTCACTTACAACAATTTTGTCAATAGAAGCACTAGTAGATCACCATTCCAAATTGTGTATGGTGGCAGTCCTATAACTACTCTAAAATTTAGAAAGATGGACCAAGAGAAGAAGATAAGTGTCAAAGCTGAAGACTTTGCAGAGCACATCAAGAATGTACATGAGGAGTTAAGAGAACATATTAACAAGATGAATATGCAGTATAAGGCTAAGGCAGATCAAAAGAGGAATAAGGAGTTTCAGATTGGTGATGAGGTGATGGTCCACTTGAGGAAAGAAAGGTTTCTGCTAGGAACCTATAACAAATTGAAGATGAATAAATTTGATCTCTTTAAGATACTGAAGAGGCATGATTCAGGGAATGCATATAAGGTAGAGTTACTAGATGGATTCAACATTTCCCCTATGTTCAACATTTCAAATTTGATAGAGCATCATGAAGGTGGTATAGAGGAAGTACAGGCAATGGAGTAGTATGGCATTCCAGCACCTACTTCAAAGAAGGAGGAGATAGAAGAAATCCTGGATAGCCATGTGGGAAGGAGTAATAGAAATAGGCAATATGAAGAATATCTGGTAAAGTGGAGAGGAAGGCCTATGGAGGATTCATCCTGGCTGTCTAAGGCATAGGTTGACCGTTTGGCTTTTCCTAAACCATCTGAGGTGTGACAGGGTCACTTCTCAAATTACCCTAGGTGTCTAATGCAGGAGCATCCAGTAGTGTAAGTGAAATCCTACATTACCCAAAAATATTTGTATTTCCTATTTGTGGTTTCTTAGATATTTTTACACATTTGTGGATACCCTTTTCATCATAATGTAATTACCAACTTTTAGTTTTTCTTTTTTACTTTTTCTATTCAGCTGCTATTTTTAGTAGGTATTGGAATTTGAAGGTATTTGGAGACAAAAATTATATGGGAGGATTCAGAGTGGAAAAATAAGAAGATTTGTGAAAGAATCAGGTTGAGAGCATTCTCGATTTGAAATATATTGTAGTTTCAATCTCCCAGAATTACACTTGAAAACCTTCCATATCAAATTTGAGGCATTAAATGGCCCCAAGATGGCCCCAAATTTTTTTGAAATCAGAATATCATATTTCAAACATTTTCTTGACTCTAAGACCTTTCCAATGGTTCAAACAGTTCGAAAAACAGAGTCCCAAGTGAAAAGTTATGGCTCCTGGAAGTTAGTGCACTTTCAAAAATGTTCTAATTTTTGAATAAGGTTTTGAAATTTCAATTTGAATTTGTAATTTTTGGCTCCAAACTACCAAAACTCATAATTTGAATATTGTTTTGGATCCAAAATGTAAAAGGAGCTATTTATGGGTGGGGTTTTCTAATTTTTGGAGATTTTTGGAGGGGGAAAGTTTGCATACTGCGAAAAGGGGAGTTATGTAGTTTTTGTAGCTGGCATGTATTGTAGAGCTCAAGGATTTGAGATCCTTTGCATGTAATATTTTCATATTTCCAAATAAATAATATTCTCTAAGTTGTGTGTGATTTTATGTGTCTCGGGTTTTCACCCTCATCAATGAGGGACCTTGAAAGCATCGCTTACAGAGGTTATCCCAAGTCAAGCACCTACCATACACCACCAGCCATGAAAAGAAATTGGATTGTCCACGAGAATTTATTCCAAATATTTTTCCACCAAGGAGCTTTAGCACTATTGAAGGCTTTTCTATCCAAGACCCAATACCCCAAAGCAACAGTGTACTTCCCCTTAGGACCTAGATCCCAAGCCAGCACATCCCTCTCCAAAAGAGAACAACAGGCTTTATCAACCAAAATGGAGGACAACTCATTTTTATCCTCCAAAGATCCACCTCGGGGCCACTCTTACATATCCTTCCATTGGAAGAAAATAGACTAACCCAAACCCTAAGGGGCTTTGAAGTCCATCACTCTACTTCAACTAGCCTGTAGAAAAATCCTACATAAATCCCCCAAGTGAGGATGCAAGGAGAGGATAAGCAGAAAACCATCCCAAGAATCATGCCAAAAAAGAGCATTAGAACCTCTATTGCAAATCCAGAATAGGCCTTGTTTAACTAGTGTGTTACCCCTCTTGAGTGTATCCAAAATCATAGATCATTTCCCCAAAAGATTGAAACAAGGAACCTCAGCGCCATCCACCTCCCCAAGGTACTTGAAGGTAAGGATCCTAGCCCAAGGTTTATGTTTGTGCGAACACCATCTCTAGTACAACTTAGCAACCAAAGATTTCCCATTACAATCTACCCTGCGTAATGCCAGACCACCATCCTACTTTGGCCGACAAATAAATTCCCACTTAATTAAGCCCCATTTCCTCACAAGGAGATTACTCAACCAAAGAAACTACCTATAGAGCCCCTCACAAGTTTTGATGAAACTTGAGGGAGTAGTCATCACAAGGCACCTAAATATAGGAAGGGCCTGCACCACTGACTTCAAAAGAGTAACTCTACTAGCCATAGATAGCCATTTATAGGTCCAATGACTAGCTAGTCCTAAAAAATTATCAATCATTTCCTGCCAAAAATGCCAAGGAGGCAGGCATACATCTAGGGGGATACCAAGATAAATAAAGGGAAGCTTGCATATCTGAAACCTTAAGATCCCTACAATACACTATTGGAAAGGCATGGGGGTATTAAAGAAATAAATTCAAGACTTACTTTCATTTATGCTTTGACCTAAAGCAGCTAAGTAACAATCCAATGTCTGTCAAAAAGCAACTGCTTCAACCATCTTAGTAGCACCCATCAAAGCCGAATCATCCACAAATTGAAGATGTGTTTGAGGAGGGAGAGAGTTGCTCCATTTTCATCCCTGAATGAGACCATCTTTAACCAAGGACTTAATAAACCTTCCTAAGCCCTCATCCATCAGTATGAACAGGCATGGGGATAAGGAATCCCCCTACCGAAGACCTCTAGAAGCACCAAACAGATCAAAGGACTCCTCATTTATGGGAATGGAAAAGGAGGATGTTGTCACATAGGTCATAACCCAATTGATCCACTCCCTACTAAATACAAAGGCTCCTAGAATTTTTGTCAAAATGCCCCATTTAACTCTATCATACACCTTAGCCATGTCTAACTTTATAAGCATGGCCTTTTCCTTTGAAGAGGCCATGGAATGAATAGTCTCCACCACAATAACTATTCTATCCAAAATCTATCTACAAGTAACAAAACCCCTTGTTCTTCCAAGATTAGCTTATCCAACCATGACTTTAGATGTCCAACAATTAGCTTTGTAATGATTTTATACACCACATTGCATAAAGAAATTGGTTGAAAAAGATCTAGGGCATTAGCACCCTCATGTTTTTGGATAAGGGTCTGAGAAATGTGGCATTCATGGCCCTTAGCATTTGCTTATTCCTTAAGGACTTGTGCACAACCTCCAATAGATCAATGTTGATCACTTCCCAAAATTCCTAATAGAACTCTATTGAGAACCTGTCTAGACTAGGTTCCTTCCCTTTTTTCAACTAAAACACCATCTCCAACTCCTTCAAAGAGATAGGCTTAAGAAGAGAGGCATTCATATCCACAGTCACCAAAGGAGGAATACAAGCTAGGATAGAAGCTTCTTCCTCACCTGCAGGTAGGGTATCTTTAGAAAAGAGACCTGAGAAAAAGTGAACTGCCTCACTAAAGATCCCCAAAGATGATGAAAGAGCATAACTCTCAGGAGAGCAAAGAGAAGAAATAATGTTACCTTTTATTTGAGCCTTCACCAAGTTATGAAAGAAGGAAGCATTCCTATCCCCTTTCTGAAGCTTGTCAACATGTGCCTTCTATTTCCAAAAAAAATCCTCATGAAGCTCCCATTCCTCAAGGTCTTTTACTACATTATCGTCTAATCTGCTCAAGTCCACATCAAGACCCTTGTTCTATATTTGTCTGGTAATATAATCCAAGTGCTCCAAGGCAACCTTTTTCTTTTGGAACACATTGCCAAAATGATACTTATTTCAATGTTTTAATTTATACTTCACATAGTAGAGCCTCTTCACAAAGGAGTACATGGATGTACCAAAAGTTGGTCATCCTTTAGCCCACCATCTAGAAACCAAGTCATGAAGACTCTCCTCCTTGAGCCACATAATCTAAATTCTAAAAGTATGTTTCCTAGAGCCACCAACCAGATGGGCAAAGAATTTAACTGGACAATGGTATAATCCCTGCCAATCCAAAATTTTAGAGCTTGACAACCACATGTCTCCAACCCAAAAAATGGAAACAAGAAACCTGACTAATCTTTCTGAAATGGATTCCTCCCCAATCCTCCTATTATTCCAAATAAACATGCCATGTTTGAAGGTTTAATATCCACCTATCGAAGCCAAGCCAAATTATCCCTAAGAAGATCAGAGGAAAGGTACAAACAAGGCACTCCCCCCTTTTCAACTTGAGAGAGGCAATTGCATTGAAGTCACCTACCATAATCTTACTAGGAACATCTTTCGAAGCATAAATGTTGGAAAGGAAGACTCTCTCCCTTGCCTCCAAGCTAATTGCCACAAGAGAAATGGAGAATCTGCTAGAGAACCACCAAACCAAAGAGATTCGCCAAGGATCCCATAAGCAAGAAAGACCTCCAGAGCTCCCCTACATACCCACAAACTGACATAATCCTCTATTCCAAATATTAGAAGCACTTTGTAACATACTATCCATAGATAACTTTGTCTCCTAGAGAAAAACTAAATTTAGAGAATGAGCATGAACCAAGTCTTGAATAGCCTTTTGTCTAGAGATGCTATTCATACCCCTCACATTCCATGATATCACGATCATCATGAAGGGTGAGAGAAGTGGGTGTCCAATGTCTTCACCAACCTAGATTTAACCAACATCTCATCGACAGATTTAACTTTCTCCTGATCCTTCTTCCTACTCACCTTTTGGGACTTATCAGGTGCACTCTTTTTCAAAGGATTTATTTACACACCCAAAATAGGGGAAGAAGTTGAAGCTTTACTCTTTCTAGATTCTCTAGAACCCTAACCTCCAGTCATGCAAGCACCAATAGCAGTGGGGACCAAAGAAGTACCAGCCAACACACAAGATTCCCCAAGCCTAACATCAATGGGGGGAACCAAAGAGTCCTTCACTTCCTCAGGAGCCTCCATTGGGCCAAGAATCGAAGACATAATAGCAATAGGCTCAGGATTATGAGTAGTAAAAGGAGGGGCATCCATATGCATGTTAGGAGATATCCCCTCCTCTTGAACTAAGTCATCTAGTGCATCAAACCTTTTAAACATCCCCTCCTCATGATGATCTTGAAAATTCCTCTTCTAACCTCGACCTTTCTTTCGAGACCTAATAGGCACAAACCCATCTTTATCCAAATTCACCCCCTACATGGGCCCTTTTCCTTTGTTAGATCCTGGATTTAATGGAGTCATCCCATTACTTGAGTTACCCACACTAGGATCACATGGAAACCTCCATTGAAGATGATCATACTCTCAACATAAATGATATCTAAATGATAGAGTTTCATAGCCTAGCGACTAAGTCTAGGACATGTACCCTATTATAGGATCAATAAAGTTACACAAAAGTTAGCTCAAATCCATCTCCATGCAAATCTGGGCATAGGAAAGGATCCTCTTCTCTAGAGTCTGCTGAGAGGCGCCAATAGGCTTTCCCAGTGACATGGCAATAGATTGCAGAATAACTCTCCTCCAACATTCAAGAGGCAATCGAGGGAGATGAACCCAAATCGGGATGTTGGATGACAACTCTTCTGTTGAATTAAAGCCTACATGCCATGGTTTGATTAATAGTCCAACCTAATTATAAAAGTACAAGCCACCCTCAAAAGCCTTATTTTGATTTGAAATGCAAGAAAATTCCACCAAGAAGAAATTATTTGTCGCTAACAGAATCTCAAAATATCCTTCTAGGTTCCATGTTCTCCAAATTTTAGGGTCAAGGAAAGGGAGAGAGACCCTCATCCCCAAAAACTTGTAGATTAATACAGGGTTGCTAAAATATTCTAAATCCTCAACAACCACTTCCTTTTGAATCACCACCATTGGGTGCACTTGAGCCCTTTCTAAACATCCATTAATCTTTTGCACTTTAAACCCTACGATCATGGACAAGCCAACACTAGGAGAAGGTGAATTGGGAATCTTGTCACCCACCTCTATCATTGTGTCATCCCCCAACACCTCATTCATCCCACCATTCGAATCCATGAGAGCTCCACCTGACAACCCTTACCAAACAAACACCCCATCTGAAAACCTGACTGTCTCAATTTCCAAACCACTTGTGCCTGCAAACAAGACCAGCCAACACTCCCACACACACACTCCACATTCCAACCCTCCACCCAATAGACCACACAACCAAGGAAGGCCTTAAGCGAGTCACAACCACCCTATACGGTCAAAGAGAGGACCAAATAAAGTGGATCTCCACTGCACAAAGAATAGGCCATACCAAGCCCGACGCACCACCAAAGAGTAGAGCAAGGAAAAAAGTAGTGAATAGAAAACTACAAAGGCACTAACTAAAGGAGCAGATAGAAGAACATGAAACCAACCCCCATATGCACAAAAAAACCCCCTCTGCCCCCTTTGATCAGAGAAAAGTACCAGGAAGCTGATCCCACAGTTGGCAAAGGCATGCACCCACCAAGATCAACATCCAACTTGGGCCAAGATGGTCACAGACACACGCAACAGAGTTCGAACGAGTGCCATCTCCCATATTTTATAATAATATTATATTATATTATATTATATTATATTATATTATATTATATATATATATTATAATATATATTATATTATATTATTGTATAATAATATAATATAATCATAAAACATAATAAATTTAATTTTATATTTAATACAGGGAAAAATTTAAGAAACCCCCCCTTGATGAAGGTGTAAAATCCTGGCTAATCTTGTATACTTCCTAATAAAAATATTAATTTAGTGGCAATTTTTTTTGTTTTTCGAGAAAAAAATCTCAATTAGCGAATCTTTTCTAATCGGTAGAAGTCTGTGGAAAATCCTGGCGAATTGCATTTTTTTTAAAATCAATAAAATATTTTCATTGGCGATTAAAATCTATTTCCAAACCTAGAAAAAGTTTCCATTGGCGAATTAAACCTATTTTCAAAATAGAAAAAATAATTTTGTTGGTGATTAAAGCTTTTTTTCAAACCAAAAAAATATATCCATTGGCAAATTAAACCTATTTTCAAATGCATAAGAAAAAACATTGGAAAATCAATATAACCACAACTATTCGATGATTTTTTTATGGACGACTGTAGTTGTATTCCGGAAGTAAATCTCTGAAGCACTAGATTTTCGAATTGAAACCTCCAGAATAACACTAGAACCATTAGATTTTCATAAATCAATGGTTGAGATTTTACTAATTATTTAGGTATGTCGCTCATTGTGCTATTGTTTACCATTTAATATTGCCTAAGTGAGACCAAAATATTTTATGAAAAAGCCTTAAATCTTAAGTCTTTAATCCTGAGGGTCGAGTCTCATCAACCTAGCGATGTCCCGATTTTAAACTATGTGCGTGCATAAAGTTTGTTTTAAAAGGACCGTTCGATGAATTTTTGATGGATTGCTATAGTTGCATTCTAGAAGTAAATCCTTGAAGTACTAGACTTGCAAATTGAAACCTCTAGAATAACACTAGAACTGTTAAATTTTCATAAATCAATGGTTGAGATTTTATTAATTATTTAGGTATGTTGGTCATTGCGCTCTTGTTTACCATTTAATATTGCCTAAGTCAGACCAAAATATTTTATGACAAAGCCTTAAATCTTAAGTCTTTAATCTTGAGGGTCGAGTCTCGTCAACCTAGCGATGTCCCCATTTTAAATTATGCACATGCATAAAGTTTGTTTTAAAAGAGGGACCGTTCGATGAATTTTTAATGGATGGCTATAGTTGCATTCCGCAAGTAAATCCTTGAAGCACTAGATTTTGTGAATTGAAACCTCTAAAATAACACTAGAACCGTTAGATTTTTAGAAATCAATGGTTGAGATTTTATTAATTATTTAGGTCTGTTGGTAATCATGCTCTTATTTACCATTTAATATTGCCTAAGTCAGACTAAAATATTTTATGGCAAAACCTTAAATCTTAAGTCTTTATTCCTGAGGGTCGAGTCTCGTCAACTTAGCGATGTCCCCATTTTAAAAATAACTTTATTTGCATGTGCACTATACAACCATCTTGTCATCTATCGTAGGCATAACTTTTAAGCACTTGTTTTTAAGGATTCAAGTGTTCAAATAAATGTTAATTGTCACATCAATGATAGTGGTGAATTTAAAAATGATAAGTGTGATGTCATACTCATTGTGTTTGTGCTAACTTCTATATATACTTCACCAACTTGATGTTCTTCATATTATTTATAATATATTTGGCTTTGATTTATTTCTACTCTATTCTCAATTTAACTGAGATATTATGGAGTCTTCATGACGTGTCATGCTACCCAAATCTTTTTGGGAGAAAAGAAGGGACGATGCATACAACAAACAAAAGTTGGGTATGGTTTTTACAATTCCTTATGTTCAGGTTGAGGATGCTATAAGAATAATTGTAGGTAGGGAATGGCTTTAGAACAACCCTTGTGCTCTATATTCTGAGGTAGCTTCAGCTTTCTTTTCCAATTGCATGGACATTTTTCTCGATAAAGATTTGGTGAAGATGCTAGAAATATGTTATTTGTAGCCTTTCATTTACTCTATTTCTTCGTTGGAGTTGGTGCTAGAGCATTACAATTTTGAAAGTGGGTTAGCGACTATTGGTGGAATCTCCAAGAAAGTGGAATTGCATGCTTCTACAATGTAGGCTCTTTCCTTGGTTAATATGAGATGGGGTCTCCTATGTGATACGAAAACTGAATCATTAAAGAATTTGGAGTTTTGGAGGAAGGTTTTGGGTGATTCGCTTTTCTTCTCTGCTATTAGTTTGTTAAATTTGATTCACGTTCTACTCAAACACTCGGTTGAAGGCCTCAACTAATGTTACAAAAAAAAAAAAAAAATGAATTGTGTGATGTGTCACATGTCTATATTTTAATTTAATAGTTCTTGTAATATGTACTTTGTGACTGGTTTTTTTCCATAGTTAGTGGCTTTTAGTTTTTTCCCTTTGGCCACACTAGTTATGTACTAACTACCATGTACTTCAATCTTTAGCAATAGCTACTTAAATTAAAATCATTTTTGTGGCTCCATTCTTGTAAATCCTTTTTACTTTGGTCAATATAAAAATGTTAAATGTGGCTTTTAAAACTAATAGTAATTATCAACATATAGTTTTGATCATAAGTGAGTGAAATTTATTGTGACTTATTAGTGGACATTGATAGTGATTATTGATTAAGGTAAAAAGAGACATTTATTTCTCTATTTTCAATGTGTCAAATTACTCTACCTTTCATTTATTCTATTGAAATTCTCAATTTGGTTGTAGTATTGTGGGTGACGACGTGGATTAATGCCATATGAATAGCCAGAGTGATTGATTGGATAGCTTTATATTGAAAACTGCATGATGTACTGTAGAATCGTATATGATGATGTCAATAATCCAGTGATTTAGTGAAACAAGATTTGTAATGATTTCATGTCATCTGTGTGGCACTGACGATTTTGACAACTAACAACTTGTTAGCTTGAGGTACAGTTTTCATGTAGCTAGGCTGTCAAAGTTGAGACATCAATCAAATTAAACAATTAAATTGTAAATGTTAGGCTTAAGTTACACGAACCGATTAAGTTGGATTTTTGCTTTTCATGAATTGCAATTATGACTATACCCAACCTCACACGTGACATGTGTGAGGTGTAAAGGGGCCCAGGCTAGTAGTGGCACTATTGGTGACACTTTTGGTGGGACTTTTGACCCATAAATAAGGATAGTGAGCACAAGTAAAATCATTTGTTGAATTGTCATAATGGTTTTCATTTTGTAGGGTAAATAACTTAGGGTATGTGCAGGATCATCATGGAAAAAACAGGCCCTTAAGTGGCAAAAAATTCAGAAAAATTAGAGTTAGGCAACTTGACGTAAAAATTTGAATAAGTTATCTATATTATTTCAAAAATATGTAAGAATAGAATTTGTAGAAAATTGAATGCAGTTTCTAAACTACTACATTTGTTTTTTTTTTTAATCTATTTGATGAAAATTTAAAATTTCAATGAAGTGGTACTTAAATTTCAGGGAAAAAATAAGTAGGTGTCTGTCTGACCACCCTAACCACAATAAAATGATAATATTTTTTTATAAGATTTTAGATATAAGTAGAGGACTCATGCCCCGATGTGATGCATATTTTTGTAATTTTTTCTAAGTAAATAATTAATTATGATTTTTTTATTACATTTTTAAAAAATATAAAACTCAGATGTCCTAACCACCTTAACTTGGTCAAAACTTCATGAAATTCATTTTTCTTTTTTTAATCCTATAGTATGAAGCATAGAATGTGATGCATGTTTTAGATTCAATGTGATAGCTTGAAAGCTATAGATGTTTTTCAATCAAATTCTATCAATTAGGACTTTAGTCATAATTTGAATAGAAAATGAATAATAATTACTTATTAAATTCAAAGTAAAGCATAATTTATATCAATGGAAAGTTAAGAATCTCCTTTAAAAACCCTTTTCGTTTCATCAATTTTGGGTAAAAAAATAGTCATCACCACATACCCATCATATTGCCACTTTTGGCCCATCATGATCTTGCACATACCCCTTAATAAGGATTCAGGAAGAAGATGATGTGGTATTATTGTGGATACTCTAAATTCTCCTTCTCCAGTTATGTAGTTACAGAGTAAAAGACCAATTTCCTTCAAGTTCAAAATGGGTGGAATTGGAAAGAAGTTGATTTTGTTCACCTGACTTCTCAAGATAGGTTTTGAACCAGGATGAGGAGCTCTGATGGAGATAAGTGCTATCCTAGTGCATGGAAGCTGCAAGTAGAAGATGGGAGCAGTTTTACTACCCCTCATCGTCTGCATGGTTGGCCAGGAAAGCCCCTTGCATTTATTTTCAGACACCATGGCCTACCATGAAAGCCCCATGCATTTATTTTCAGTGCTCATCTTTTTCATGAGAGCAATTTTACAACCCCTCATCTTATGCATGAATCTAGTTCTAAAAGGGGCTAAGTACATTTTGTATCTTCACAGCTCCCCTAAATCCCTAGTTGGATTGGCCCCCCTTTCCCCATACATTTATTTTCAGAGCCCATGGCTGACCTGACAAGTCCCATGTGTTTATTTTTAGAGCTCATGGTTGACCTAAAAAATCCCATTTATTTTCAGATAAACATGTATCACATTTACATTTTCACAAATGGTCCAGCAAAAGTTTGGAACTTGCACTTACATTTGTATTTGTACTATGTAATAATGTGACATTGTAATTCAGTTGTAATAAAATAAATGGTTGTGATATTAATGTGACATTGCAATTCATTTTATTAAGTCCTTTGCAAGTTAAGTGCTATTAATGGTTGTGTTATTAATGTGATGTTTTAATTCATATTATTAAGGCCTTTGCAACATTAATTTTTTAGCCCCTTGGCCTTGATGTTAATCCTAGCACATTAAAGTTTAAAGCAACTTTAAAACACATGTTTATTATATATATCATAAATTACTCAACCATTCGATGAACATTTGATGTACGGTTGTAGTTGCATTTTAGAATGAAATACACAGAGCGCTAGGCTTCCAAACTTAAACCTTCAGAATCACCCTATAATTGTTAGATTACCAAAGATAGACAGTTTAAAATTTGATGTCAACGCAAGAGTAAATCATAAATGGCTTGTTTTAAATGCTCTCAGCTATGTACTCATTGTGTACTATGTAGTCTGGAAGTAACACGTAGACATTTTGGTTTCATTCACTTTAATATTCAAAAGAACAACACTTTCTATTGCTAAGTGATTTTATTTTGAAGTTAGAGGGTCAACACACACAGAGATTTCAGTCTTTAGTTTTCTCATTGTAGTGCACCACCCTGTTCTGGGTTCCATGGTTCCACTTCCAACAAAGCCATTCTAGTAACCCAGTTTCAACTTCAAGAATCAAAATTCAAAATCCGGGTAAGTTAAAGAATTCATACGGCTAAGTTTCATCATTTGACATTTCTTAAAATCTTATTTTGTCAAACTTTGAAGTTTAGGTTAAGAGTAAGGAAGCTTAAGAATTAAGAAAAAATAAGGACTAATAGGGAATTCACAAATTTCACATTGCTAATTGTATCAACATGTCTACCACCAGTACCACTAGAGTAATTTCGGATAAAAAAATACATTATGCAAAATTTCGTAAAACCCTAGGTTTCATTGATGAATACCATGATATTTGTGATCCTAAAACCTATGGTAGGCATACCTTAGAACTTAGATTTTCCTCTCAAAATAAGGCTTCAAAGCAAATGCAAGTTAATAGCATTAGTCCACCATGGGTAACTGGATTGGTGCTTAATGGGAGAATATACTATGCTAAGATTTTATGGATCAGAAGTATAGCCATACAAACTTCCAATACATGTGACAAAAAGGGTTTTTGCTTTGAAATATGTAAGGTAGATGCAAAGTAATGATGAACTACATTTTACCAGTCAGGGGAAGAAGACCTTATTTCCCTCTTTACCTTTTTCATGTGGAGGGATCACATTCGAGAGAAAAGCATTTAGTGTGGCACATGATCGTTTCAAACTTTTTGATTTTGATGTTATCTGTCACTGGCAGTATGATCCATGTGACATCATTAAATCAATGATTGTGCTCAATAAGAATGTTGCAAGTAGAATTCAACATCAAAGTAAACCCTTTCTTTAAAACTTGAGAAAAAGGATTCTTGGGATGAGGTCAAAATAGCAATGGAGAAAATTTTGTTAAGAATGGTATTTCTTTTGAACAATTGTTAGCAAAAATTATGGCATTGCATCAACAGACAATTAGGAGGTACAACATTTTTTATGAAAAAAGTCATAAACCATCTAGTAGAGTAAAAATGACAGATTCTTTAGAGAAGGAAGTTACAGAAAAAAAAAATTGGTCATGATAAAAAATTACTACCTTTTAGTCTATGAGGAAGGAGCTAGGTGATCCAAGAGCTCTCACACAGTATCGAGATAACGAAGAAGATCATGAGTTTAGCAAATTGTGGAATATAGAGCATCCAGATGAACGAGAAGATAAAGAAAGTGATGATGAATCTAATGATGATAGGTGATCCAGGGGGATACTTTTTTAGTGAAAATTGAAGTGTCCCCAATGCTCCAAAATTTAGCACAATTAGAAAGCTTGCTTAGAATCCTTATTCCAATGCAACTTGAACGAAGTCGAAAGGAGTCCATACGCCCAAGTTATGGCCAGCCAAACTTTGGTCAAACTGGTACCTAAGGCTATTAGAAAAGAAAAAAATGGTCGACTCAAAATTGGTCAAAATCACTGCCAAGTCAAAGAGCTAATCAACACCTTTCCAACAATGTTCATTTCGCTGAAATCTAAGCTCGTACACAGAAATTACAACAAGTCAAAGTTTGTGTAGAAAGGTTGACTTTGACCATATAGATGATGATGTCAGCATGCTGACATGGCATTCCATACGGTATAGAAAATGATGTGGACCAATTAGGATCTGACACGTATAGGTGACTTGGTGGGCCATATAGTCCATATGACGACATAGCCCAATGGCAACGTGACATGTGGCATCTATGTCTAGTCAACATGTTCAGATGTCAGTCTAGTCAACACTATGTGGTAGATGATGTGTCTTGGTCAGCAAATGAATTTTTTCCACGTGGCCACTCCTACAAGCACCACATGGCATCCTCCTTGGTTGCTAGTCATTGAGTCTATTACACAGTTAGCCAAAATTAGGTTGGCGGGTTCAACCCCCTAACCTCTCTCGTAATAGTTGCGGGCTTGGCCATTGCGCCCACAGTGTTTCCTTTACCATGCATTGGCAGTGGTTGATTTTTTTGTTTAAATTTTTGAAATTTACTTTAAAAATTAATGCTGGCGGGGGTCGACCACCCTGCCACCAAAAGAGCTAACCACCCATAAGCCATTGAATGGCTTTGTTATTATAATGGCATCAATTTCTATTGACTAAGAATTGAAACTGATTACCCCTTTAATCAAACCAAGTACCTTCCAAATTTAATAAAACAATCTCCTAATCATCTTAAAGATTAACAAATAAAACTCCCAAAAGCCTAAAATGTAAAATTTGGAGGGCCCAAATAATATCTACATTATATTAAGGATATTAATTATGATTTTAACATGTAGAAAGGGGGATTTGAGAGATTTACTTATGTAAATAGGGGGATTGGTTGAAATTCTTACTTGTAAAGGGAGATAGGCCTGATTTTGTAATCATATTGTTATAGGCCAAATTGAGCCAATTTTTTGTATAAAAAGGGGTTAAAATGGGAGAGTTATTCATTCAGAAATCAAGCAGGTGATGATGCTGGGAGAATTACACTAAAGACTTGAAGCCATTCCTGTATGTCAGAGGAACGTTATGCTGCCAAAGTGTTGGAAGGGAATGGATATGTTTTGCAATTGTAATCTTTTTCTTGGAGCATAATAGGATCGGTCACTCTGTTGGAGAGGGACCCAGAGATGTAGCCTTTTGGTGAACTCTGTTATCAATTGCATTTTGTCTTCTATCTCTTTATCTCTTTCATTCTATTATCACATTATTATGCTATGTTGTTCAAGTATTATGGTTATGTTAATTTCATTTGTAAAGATTGAATCAATCATTGTAATAGTTAAGCATACATTAGCAATTGTCATAGATCCTAATTCAAATCAAGTTTGGTATTAGAGCTTTGTGTGACTAGTATTGCAGAAGTGGATGCTAACACATTCCAGGAAACAACGAGGTGAAGGAAAGCTAGAAGAATACAAACCTGAGGTCAGAAAATGAAGTACTTTGCTAACAATGGAAGAAACTAAAGCTAGGAAAAGTACTGAGCCTGAGCTTGATGATAAGTCTTTTCAACGAGCCTTTCTTGACATGAAGACTATGGTGGAAGAGCTTTATGTGGAAAATAAGAAGCATGAAGAGGGAGATTCTTCGAAGCGAGAAAAGGAAGATCGAAAGGACAAAGAAGGAAAAGCTCCAGAAACTCCATCTCCTCCATCTTCCCCTTCTTCTCCATCTTCCCCTTTTTCTTCTTCTTCTACTACTGTTAATCCTTTCAAGAGCAAGTCTAAGCCTATTATTAAACTGGAAGTAAAATTTGAATTGCCTAAGTATTGTGGGGAGTTAAATGCTAAAAATTTAGATGATTGGATCCAATAGGTAGAAGTGTACTATAGGATTCAAGGTCTAGCAGAAGATGCTTCTAGGATCTAGTTAGCCACTCTCTGGTTGGGAGTTACAACTCTCACCTAGTGGGAGAGTAGGAATCGAGAGGAAATTGCTCGCCATGGTAAGGTTAATATGACCTAGATGGAATTTTTTGTTGCCCTTAAAAAATAGTTTTACCCTTTAGGTTATATGCAACAATTAACAATGAATTGGCAAACCTTTAGGCAAGGTAAGGGTTAGTCTATCCAAGATTACACCCACGAGTTTAGAAAACAGGCTATTTCTTTAAATGTTTCATTGTATACTTAGGATAAACTACTTAAGTACATAGGTGGTTTGCATTCTTACCTAAGACATACTATTCTAATGTTAAGTCCTAGTAATCTGGATGAAGTGTCAGTCCAAGTCACTCACTTAGAGTCAAGGGGTAAGAACACTTTCAGTGATAATTTCTCAAAGAAACCATCTAAGTCTGAGGGGAAGTCTAAGGGTAAAGATAAAGACAAAGATAAAGGAAAAGGGAAGATGATAGCTATAGTTAAGAAGGAGGGTGATAAGCCCACATGCCCCCATTGCAAGAAAGAGGGGAATGATGATTCGAAGTGCTAGAAGTTGCATCCAGAGTTAAGGCTGAAAAGATATGGAGGCAATAAAGGAAAGCAAAAGACTACTGCAATGATTCAACATGATCTTGGATCTGACTCTAGAGATGAAACACAAAATGTTGTTGCTAGGGTCCAAGGTAAAGGAAAAGGTATAATTATCTCTTCTGATGCAAATTTTTCTAATGCAAATGCAAGTAAAAGTAAAGTATCTAATCCTCCTAAAGTTGATAAATAATGGAATGAATTGTTTCATATTTGAGTTGTAACTAAGCACACTAAGATTGACACACTATTTGATATGGGTTCTCAAGTCAACTTAATATCTAAAGAGGTGGTAAAGAAACTTAATCTAGCTACAACACCTCATCCAAAGCCATATCTACTTGGATGGGTTTGTAATGATGCTCAACTGCAGATAACAAAAAAATGTAAATTAATAGTTGCTATCACTACAAACTTTGTTGATGAGGTAGAAGTAGACGTTGTTCCTTTGGATATTTGTTGGCTTGTGTTAGGGAGTCCTTATTTGTATGACAAAAAAAAAAAATTATAGGAGGGAGAATAAGTGTCATATTTTTCAGGATCAGATAGAATACATTGTACATGCACACAAAGTTAAGACTAATCTTGCACCAGTTAATGCTGGTCAGATGAAAAGGCTGGTCAATTCTAGTAAGAACTTTGTATTAATGCTTGTAAAACCCAAAGAGGATGAAAAAATTGAAACATTTAAGAGGTGTGATCCAGAGCGTAAAACTGAGATGGTCTTGAAAATATTTTCTACTTATGATGACTTATTTTAGGAGCCAAAGGGGTTGTCACCTAAGAGAGAGATACAACATGAAATCGAGTTCCAGCAAGATGTCCCTCTTCCAAATATCAACATGTACCGTTTATTAGTTTTATAGAATGAAGAAATCAAAAATCAAGTTTATGAATTGGTTGAAAAAGGAGTCATCCATGGGTGAAATCACAATACTGCATGTCTCACCTTTTGCCCAAGAAGGATATTTACATCAATATTTTTAACTAAATCTTCATCTTCTGAGACCTATAACAGCTAAACCATAAAGAATTTGAAGATGATGTGAACTATTGATTTGTGGTAATTTGTGTGTAGATTCTAAATATTTTTTTTTTCAAATTTTCTAAAATAAATTATGAATCTTTCAACATCTCTTTTAATAACTAGTTTTAGATAGACAACAACATTTTCAAAAAGTAACGTTTGTGTCGTACACCATAATTTTTTTTCTATAAAGGATTAAATTCTAATTTTTGGAATATAGATTCTCAACATCAATATCTAGGGAAAGGATATTTTTTCATAATTTTTTGTTGCATATTTTTTTAAAAAAATAATTTTTGAAGTCACTATAACTATAATTTGGACATATGTGTCTGTCATACAACTTAACTTTTTGTGTATATATCAAAATCCAATTTTTCTTTTTTGGGTGAAACAAGGAAATCAATATCTAGGGAATGGGTATTTTTTGAAAAAAAATTAGACTAGTTTACTATTTTTCCACCTCTGCACAACAAAGAGTTTGATGTTCAGAGAAAAACCTAATGTTTAGTAAAAATTGAAAATTAAATACATGATAAAATGAAAATATATCATACCTATACTTGTTGGAAAGATATTTTCAAGGGATACAATCTTGAAAAATATAATTTTTAAATGATGTTATTTAATCCCTCAAAAGGTAAAGAAAAAGTGTTTTTTTGCCAGCATTTTGATAGCTGTGAAAGAGACTCCATTGTGGGTATGATTTAATACTATAGGGGTTCTATCCAAGGGGGTTTGATCTAAGGGGGTATTATCTATCCCTCTTCAATTAAAACCCTTTACATGGAACCTCTCAAGACTTAAATAATTAGTTTTTTCTAAAAATAGTGATTTTAGGCAAAAATCAGCACATCCCAAAAGTGAGACACAGTATTGTGGCAGCACCTCCATCCTAGTACATCTCCTTGTGGTTCTCCAATTGTGTTGGTTCCAAAGAAGGATGGGTTTTGGAGAATGTGCTTCAACTATCGAGCCTTGAACAAGATAAGGGTAAAGAACAGGTATCCTCTTCCCTGAATTGATGATTTTCTTAATCAATTAAAACATGCAGTATATTTCTCTAAGTTAGACTTGCGTAGCAGATATCATCATATAAGAATTGCAAAAGATGACATTTGGAAAAATGCATTTAAGATAAAACATGGATTGTTCAAGTGGTTGGTCATGCCCTTTGGGCTTTGCAATGTACCAACTACATTTATGAGAGTCATGAATGATGTCTTTCATCCTTTTATTGATGATTTTGTCATAGTCTATTTAGATGATATTCTTGTATTCAGTCGAACTTGGGAAGATCATGTAAGTCATGTAAAGAAATTTTTTGATGTATTGAGAAAAAAAACTCTTTGTAAAGATGTCTAAATGTGAATTCGCAAAGATATCCTTAGTGTACTTAGGCTATGTCATAGGAAATGGTCTATTGAAAGTAGACCCTATGAAAGTCAAATTTATTGTAAAATGGCCTAAGCCAAGTATAGTCACTGAAGTCAAAAGTTTCTTAGGTGTAGTCTAGTACTGGAGGAAGTTCATTGCAAACTTCTCCTAAATTGCATCACCATTGCATGCATTGACCAGTACGAAGACAACTTTTCAGTGGGGAGGTCCACAGCAGAAGGCCTTCAACACTTTGAAGGAAAATTTGAGTACAACACCAATCTGGCTTTACCAAATTTACACTAGTAATTCAAGATTGAGATAGATGTGAGTGGATTTTCCATGGGAGCAGTGCTAATGTAAGGAGGTAAACCAATTTTCTATCACTATGAGACCTTTACAGGTGCAGTAATTAACTATCCTACTTATGATAAGGAACTTTATGCATTAGTTCAAAGAGTTAAAAAATGGAGACACTACTTAATGGGGAAGGAAATTGTAATCCACACTAATCACCAGCCACTTCAGTACTTGCACTCATAGTCTAAACTACAACAAACTAGGAACTTTAGGTGGATGGGTTTTCTTCAACAGTTTCATTTGGTGATTAAGTACAAGAAAGGTGTCCATAACAAAGTAGCAAATATGTTGTAAAGGCCTCATGTTATGAATTATTTGATTATCCTTAAAGGTAGTTCCATGGTACATGAAAGGTTTTAGGAATAGTATGCTAATAATGAAGACTTTAAGGAGATCTATTCAGCTCTAATTGTAGGAAAACATGTAGAAGAGAAAGATTACTATGTGCAGGATAAATTGTTGTATCACTTGGGAAAGTTATGTATTCCAAAAGATGAACACGCACAAGTAATCAGAGAAGCACACACCTCATTGATTGTAGGAATGTTTTGGGTAAGCAAGACAATCACTCAGCTACAAAAGTGTTGTTATTGTCCTCATATGCAAGAAGTTGTAACTAAGTATATTAGAAGTTGTGTCATGTGTGCAACAAGTAAGCCTAGCAATAGGAAATTTGGGTTGTACACACCTCTTCCTGTACCATCCCATCCATGGGAAAGTGTTTTAATTGATGTTGTCAGGGGTTACCTATGTCTAGGAAGGGACATGATTATCTGTATGTAGTAGTTGATCGGTTTAGTAAGATGTGTATTCTAATGCCTTGTAAGAAACAAGTCACTACTAAACTGACATCTCAAATGTACTTTCAATTTTTGTGGGTTCATTTTGGATTACTTACTTTTATTTTATCAAATTGAGATTCTTGATTCTTGGGGCAATTTTGGTTAGCTTTGTGGGGACTCATGGAAACCAAACTGAAGAAGAGTACAACCTTCCATCTGCAAACCGACAAACAGACAAAGGTAGTAAGCAGGACAGTTTTGCATCGGCTCAGAGGTTACTGCAGAAAACATCCCAAACTATGGGATGAGAGTCTTCATTATGTGCAACATGCTTACAACCATGCATCACACTCTTCTACAAAGAGGTCTCCTTTTGAGACTTGCTTCGGTTATGTGCCTAAAACACTGATGGATTTTTATTTTGGGAAAGATGGTGTTGAAGATGGATGCCATGATGTAGAGAAGGCTTTGAAGTTCATCTAGAGAGTCCAAGCAATCCATCAAATAGTGGAAGCATAGTTGAAGCAGAGCCAAGCAAAATACAAGGCTCGCCATGATAAGCATCACAATGATCACCCTTTCCAAGTTGGAGATAGAGTTTGGTTACATATTAGCAAGGAAAGAATGCAAGGTGAACGAAGGAAGCTCAAGTTGATTCGGTATGGTCCCTTTGAAATCTTGGAAAAGATTAGAACCAACACCTTCCACCTTAATCTTCCTCCAAACATGCACATCTATTCAGTTGTCAATGTTGAGAATCTCAAGTTGTACGAGCCTCCAGTGATACTGGATGAAAACATAGACATTCAGGTTCCATCAATTGATGATCTTTCATTAGAGTACATGTCAGAGTTTCCAGAGGATGTCATCTTAGACAGGAAAGTCAAGACTTCACGAAGAGGCATAGTTGAGTACTTCAGAGTGGGACTAAAGGGGATGAATCCAAACAAGGAAAAATGGATGGAGATTGGTAAAGTGAGGGAACTCTAGCTTCACTTGCTTCCCAAGTAACCAAGCTTTCAGAGGTCCAAAAGCTCTCTAATGGGGAGGACTGATCCAGGGGGATACTTTTTTAGTGAAAATTGAATTTCCCCCATTGCTCCACAATTTAGCACCATCAGAAAGAGCTCAGAATCTTGATTCCAACACAACTTGAATGGAGTCGAAAGGATTCCATACACCCAAGTTATGGTCAGTCAAACTTTGGTCAAACTGGTACCTAAGGCCGTTAGAAAAGCAAAAAAAAGGCCGACTTAGAATCAGTCAGAATTGGTGCCAACTTGAAGAGCTCATCGAGACCTTTCCAATGACATTCATTTCACCAAAATCTAAGCTTGTACACAAAAATTATAGCCAGTCAAAGTTTGTGTAGAAAGGTTCACTTTGACCATACAAATGCTGACGTGGCATTTCGTATAGTATAGATGATGATGTGGACTGGTTGAGATCTGACATGTGGAAAGTGACTTGGTGGGATGTACAGTTTGTACAGTGGTGTGGTCCAATGGCAACATGACACGAGACATCCATGTCCAGTCAGCATGTTCAAATGGTGGTCCAGTCAGTACTGCATGGTAGATGATGTGTCTTGGTCAACGAATGAAATTCTACCACATGGCCACTATTGTAAGTGCCACATGTCATCCTCCTTGGTCATCGATTTTCGAGTTCATTGCATAGTTCACCAAAATTAGGTTGGGGGGATCGACCCCCCTAACCTCTCCCACAACAGTCGTAGGCTTGGTTGTTGCACCCGCGGTGTTTCCTTTACCATGTGTTGGCAACGGTTGATTTTGTTGTTTAAATTTTTGAAATTCGGTTTAAAAATCAATGGTGGTAGGGGTCGACCTCCCGACCACCCCGCCACCAAAAGAGCTAACCACTGATGAGCCATTGAATGGCTTTGATATTATAATGGCATCAATTTCTATTGACTAAGAATTGAAATCGATTACCCCTTTAATCAAACAAATTACCCTCCAAATTTAATAAAACAATCTCCTAATCCTCTTAAAGATTAACAAATAAAACTCCCAAAAGCCTGAAATGGAAAATTTGGAGGGCCCAAATAATATCTACATTATATTGAGGAGATTAATTATGATTTTAATATGTAAAAAGGGGGATTCGAGAGATTTACTTATGTAAATAGGGGGATTTCTTGAAATTCTTACTTGTAAAAGGAGATAGGCCTAATTTTGTAATCATATTGTTATAGGTCAAATTGAGCCAATTTTTTGTATAAAAAGGGATGAAAATGGGAGAGTTATTCATTCAGAAATCAAGCAAGTGATGACACTAGGATAATTACATTGAAGACTTGAAGCCATTCTTGTATGTTGGAGGAATGTTATGCCACCAAAGTGTTGGAAGGGAATGCATCTATTTTACAATGTAATCTTGTTCTTGGAGCATAATAGGATTCGTCACTCTATTGGAGATGGACCCGGAGACATAGCCTTTTGGTGAACTTTGTTATCAATTGCATTTTGTCTTCTATCTCTTTCTCTCTTTCCTTATGTTATCACCTTATTATGCTATGTTGTTCAAGTATTTATGTTATGTTAATTTTTTTTGTAAAGCTTGAATAAATCATTGTAATAGTGAAGCATACATTAGCAATTGGCATAGATCCTAATTCAAATCAATAAGGAAGAAGAAAGCCATGTTAGTTTCAAACTTGGTTTAAGTGAGGCCACAAAAGAAGCATTTACTACAGGAGCATCCATAGCTATAAAAATGGGTTATGAAGCTAGTCTTTTAGGGTCCCAAAGACAAGGCCCTTGGACGGTAATAGATGTAGAGCATAGAAAACCAATTCATAAATATAGCCTTGGGGTTGGAGGTGAAAAAGTAGACCTAGGGCATACGGGTCAATTTGTTAGACCTTTAGGACCTCATCCTCATAGTCAGACACAATCACAACTAGGACATGCCCATGGTGTAGGGCTTAGTGCAACTGGCACTGCCTCTGGTGGTAATGCTATGGGTAGTAGTACTAGTAGTGGTCAACATGTGCTATAACAACAAATTACACACAAGAGGGAAACAACACAATATACCACAAAAACACTAGGTGATCAAGGCATACAAAAGAGGCAAAGGATTTTGACAGGTCCAAGTCATACTACTAGTTGATCCACCACAAAGGAGTTATTTTCAAGCACTCCCCCAATGCTAGTTAGTCTAGTTGTGACATCATTACCAACTGCAAGTACTCCTATTCCTTTGTCGTTCAATCATTCCATTGTTCCTGTGTCCCTAGGTTTTGATTACATTGAAGATTTTAAAAATAAATCATATTTGAATAAAAAAGAAAAGAAGCAACTAATGGAGAGACTGTTTGTTGTAACTTCAGAGCCTGCAACAACCATGGTATTACCTACATTTGACACAAGTAAAGAAATCATGGAGTACACAATTCTTGTTCCCACAGTTCAAAACAAACCAGCAAATCAAATGGCTTCATCCAAATTCCAACTGAACAATATTCAATTGGATTTTTCTAGACTCATAAATACTAACAAAATTAATGTACCAAAAAAGAACAATGAATTGGTGTACACATCATTGCTAAAGAAAGATAGAGAAAAAAAGGTTGCAGAATCAAATTGAAAAGTTACAAGTAGACCTAGAAAATGAGAAAGCAAAGAGGAAAGCAACAGATAACAAGAGCAATGAATTAGAAAAAAGAATAAAAAAATCTACCTCTACATCAACAAGCAAAGAGGACAAGCAGAATGAGACTGCAGTGAATGGAATGGAGCAAAGGCTAGATGAGAGCAACAAGAAATATGATGAGGAAAAATCCACTTCAAAAAAATTAAGACTAAGAATTACGAAGGGAAATGCACAGTGGGAACAAAAATTGGAGGAGAGAAAAGGAAATGAAAGATTGGAGGCAGAGCTGATGGAAGCAAAAAATGAAATTAAGTCTTGTCAAAATAAGTTATCTGCATTTTGTGAAGAAACAATGAGGAATATGAAACAAAATATCTAGGATGAAATAATGCAGGGGATTGATCATTTGTGTGATATGTTTCAATTGATTGATGCTATCAGACAACATCATAATAAGCTCAACAAATATTTAATGGACAACAAAAATGTCTTGGCATAAGAGAAATCAGCAAATCAAATTCAACAAACAGTCTACAAAGCCAGTGACAATGTTTTGAAATCAAAAGGGATTACTAATCGGCTTGCTACATTAATGATGCTGTCATCTGTCATTGAAAATTGTTTGAGAATGCGTGAAACAAAGGAATATTTTCATTTGGTTGTAGACAAGATGAAGAAGGTGGATGAAAAGGTAAGGAACTTCATAGAGCTTGGTTTTCTAGAGACTTTTGACACAAATGAGTGATTTGTTGGAAAGAATGATTTCAGAAAGAAGATGGAGGATGCAAGGAAGATTGATTTGGACTAGTTTCCTCAGAACCCAAATGTGGTGAACTATTTAGATTCCATCAAACCATTGCTAACCCTAATTGCAAAATTGAATGAAGAATCCAAGATAGGTTCTAATTTGAATCATGAATTGTTAACAAATCTTCAAGTCAAACAACATCAATTAGAACAAATGACAATTCCACCACCTAAAGAGTGGAAGTTGCTAGAAAAGGTGATGCAATGATTTGATTTTTGATAATATGAGTTTCCAAGTTCCAACTCAACTCTATGCAAAGTTGTCTTTGAGCAAGATTTTCATTGTCAGTGCCTCTATGTATTCCTTCATGTGATAATCAATTTAAAAGCTCAAATTCAGATTTAAGTAATGTGTTGATGTTCAATTATTTGTATTATGGGTTTGGTCGATGTAGTTAGGATCTTTTGGGAAAAACTTTGATTTTCCTCATTAGAGCAAAAACTCTTTTATGCTTTCATTTTTTTTTTATAGTTATCTTTCAATATAGAAACTCATATAGTGAATTTCACGTAGACATAATCTTTTTGTTGTGGTGTATGGATTTATTCTGTTTATTCTGAATATCTTGCCAATGGTTATCTATGTTGGTGTTTTGGATGTTTAATAAATTGCATTGTTGTCAGATGTTTATCTTTGAATGAATGTGCATGGAAATGGTTGAGTTCAATTAAAGAAATTTATTAGTTTTGAAGTAATTCAAGTCTTTGTGCTTTATTTTATAGTCTGATAATTCATATTGGCATGCCTTTCAAAGCTTTCTAGTTAAAAGCTACACCTTTCTTTGCTTTATAGTTAAAAGTAGCTTAAATTTCTTTGCTTTCTGGTTTAATCTTTTATTGTTTAAGTTGTGTGGATGCCTTTACAAGTTATTTATGTTGAAGTTTTGTTAGCTTCTGTTAGCTTATGACTTATAAATTATGGATGTTGAACTGTTAGCTTCTATTCAAGGAATGGATTTAATAATATTCCTTTCAATTATTTATCAAAGATTGTGTGAATGACAATGCAATAGGAATTTATAAGTAGTGTGATAAGTGTTATTGTTTAAAAAAGATGCAAAATCACATATCAAATTCAATATCATGGAATACAATATAAAATATAAAATATCATAAGGTATGTGCAAGATCATCATGGAAAAAATAGGCCCTTAAGTGGCGAAAATTTCAGAAAAATCTTAGTTAGGCAACTTGACATAAAAATTTGAATAAGTTATCTATATTATTTCAAAAATGTGTAAGAATAGAATCTGTAGCAAATTGAATGTAGTTTATAAAATACTAGGTTTATTTTTTTTTTAAATCTATTTGGTGAAAATTTGAAATTTCAATGCAGTGGTACTTAAATTTCAGGGAAAAAATAAGAAGTAGGTGTCTGTCTAACCACCCTAACCACAATAAAATGATAATATTTTTTTATAATATTTTAGATATAAGTAGAGGACTAATGTCCCAATGTGATGCATATTTTTTTGTAAAATTTTTCCAAGTAAATAATTAATTATGAATTTTTTATTACAACTTTTAAAAAATATAAAAACTTGTATGTCTTACCACCTTAACTTGGTCAAAACTTCATGAAATTAATTTTCTTTTTAATCATATAGTATGTGAAGCATAGAATGTGACACATGTTTCGGATTAAAAAAATGTGATACCGTTTGAAAGCTATAGATGTTTTTCAATTAGCCTATCAATCTGGAATTTAGTCGTAATTCAAATAGAAAATGAATAATAATTATTTATTAAATTCAAAGTAAAGCATAATTTATATTGGTGTAAAGCTGAGAATCTCCTTTAAAAACCCTTTTCGTTTCATCAATTTTGGGTAAAAAAATAGTCATTAGCCATATACCCTACACATACCTATCATATCACCACTTTTTGGCCCATCATGATCTTGCACATACCCCACAATTTCATGGAATACAACATAAAATATTATCAACTATAGTTTGGAATATGATTCATGAATGCAATTATAATATAATAAATGAAGGAGTAGTTGAATTCCTTCTAATAATCAAAGTGAATGAGAGAAGTGTGTGGAGTTTGGTGGTAACATCGATCGTACGCCTAGCATTTATGGCAAGGAATGTGAATTAAGTTATTAATCTTTGGAGGAAATACTTTCTCAATGCTTCTCTTTTGTGGAAAATAATTGGTGTGAAAATGGTGAATATGAGGTGGTGGCTTTGTAGCTACAGCGGTGATGGAGGTTGGTTTCACACTTACAACGAGGAAACAACTCTCACCTTTTCATGGAGGAGCATTGACGAAGAGACTGATGGGTTGTTTCATGTATGGTGATGAGTGATTAGTGCAAGCAGTGCAACTAATTCTAGGAAAAGGATTCGATGACCTCAAGCATAGATACAAAATGAACATGGACATATATTCGCTGATTATGGCTTGGGGTTTAGATTTGGGAGAGCCAATTGAAGTTGTGAAAAAGGTGATGAAGAAACTGGGACATGAGGATTGTTATGAGGAAATGAACTCACTATTGGAATGGGTGACTCCGGGTGTAGGAATGGATATTAGTAAGGGCACTGACAGTGATGAGAAAGAAGAAACAAATAAATGTGTACCCTTTGTGAAATGGCTAGAAGGAAAACGTAAAGCCAAATGGAGATGGGGAGCAACACATGGGTGGGAAGATCTAAAATTGATTGTGGAATTAATAGAGGTTGAGGTGGTTATCGTGAAGGAAAAGGCTGAAGTGGATCGTTTGGAGAAGAATGAGCATCGACCATGGAGGAAGAGGAAGATGAACGTGGCCACCATAGAATCTGTGGCGAGTAGCTCATCTAGAGCTTTACAGTAATTTAATCCTTTGTCAAGCATTGTGAGTTTTTGGCTGTCTGTAATTATTTTTTGGGGTTTGCTAAAATTGTGGGCAATGAAGGGAAGATGTTTTTTGGTTTGAAAGGTAGTTAATAGGTATTTGAAAAAGGAGATAAATGTAATTTTGAGCGCAATTTTGATTTTGATGTAGCTGTTAAGGGTTGGCAGTGAAGTCACTGTAGATAAACTGTAATTTTTTAGAAATTGGGGTAAAGTAGTTGAATATCTGGAGGATAGATGGTTATTCAAAAAAGATTAGAAAATGATGTAATATGAATTTTTTATCAATAAAGAAAAAGATATTATTACCGATCAAAAAATTTATATATCATGAAGTGCAATGATTCATAATTTCATTGAATACTATTTTAATTTATCTTCAATTACACTATGGAACAATGGAAACTGATCCATGAAGTGCAATATAAACACCTAAAAGTTGCTAATTCTCTTTCATTTCCCAAATGGAGTTAGGGTCCTCAAACTAATGTTCATCATTAGATAAAGTAAAAGAGTCATCTTGAATTTGATTCCAAGTCTACTCTTCATTTTCTTCGGCTTGTGTCTCAAATTCAACATTCATTGTGTGATTTGGTCAATGTCATATGTCCCAGTCCCACTACCACTACCACCAGTACCAATGTTTGGAATTGGAGTGTTGCACAACCCGGTCCTTCTTTCACATATGGACCTCTAGATTGTGAGTGCCCTTTCAAGAGGAAAATTAAAGACCTTATATTCAATTCCATTCAAGCTCGAGCAATTTTCCCAATTCTTGCCTAGTTTGTTTCTTAACTTTGATTTCAAAAACCCCAATGTACTAAAAACTCTCTCATCCTACACCGACCTCGATATCATTGTTTGACATAAATTAACAAGTTTGAAATATTCTGATATCAAACCACACAATATTTCACTCTAACCTAAGTTTTTCCAAACCTTTTTTATTGATCCCGATTTAAAGGCCTTCTCCATGCCCATGGATTTATACTGGTCCCTCATAGCTATGGCAAAACTCCTAGATTATTTTCTAAGCTTAACTTCATTTAAAATTCCTTCTATTTTCTACTCATTGCATGTTACACTTTTCAAAAATTGTTCGATCGAGATTTTTACTTGATCATGAAAATATTTTGGGTTTTCTCGGTTTTCCAAAAATTGAGGATACACAATACCCATGGCTTCAAGTATTTCATGTCGAGGGAATCTTTCACGTCTCTATGAGGAAAGAGATTTTGCAATTTCCTTCAAATGATCACCAACAGATTTAACAATTGCTTTAAAATCTTCCCCCTTAATAGCTACTTCTCTGCTAGAGCACCTAGCTGTCTTACAATGGTACATTGGTATCTCATATCCACATACATAGATACATAAGTGCCCACTTGCATTAAATTGTAAATAATTAATAGGATAATTCAAATTAATAATTTTCTGCCACATGAAATAATTTGGGTCATCTTGTGTTAGATCTAGATATAGTTGATTGAGGGCCAAGCATGTATGTTTACGTAGATTGGCATATTTATTAATATACATAGTTTTGTCTTGGGATTTCTTCACAAGATTTTTCATCTCATCCAACATGGGTAGGAGACTAGCTAAAGTCAAGAGTGACTCTATATCGCTTAACCTATGTAAGAGGTTGGGAGCTTTGTCTACTGTTCTATGATGCTCGTACATCACTCCAATCAAGGATTGATATTTTGAAAGAACTCGTTGCACTGGTCCATGCAGGGAGATCCATCTGGTTTGACATCCTTGAGAAGCTTGTTCCCTAGTGTTATTCCCTCAGCAAAATTTTGAAATTATGTGAAACGTTTGGGACTTCGATAGAAGTATGCGTGGATCTTGCAGACTATATTTTCAACTTTTGATACTATAGGAAACTTGCTTACAATTTTGAATGCTAAATTCATTTTGTGGGCAATGCAATGAATGCCAAGCATGTATGGTGCACAACTAGTTTGTAAGTATGTGCAAACACCAATCCTTTGACCTTCATCAATGGAGCTCCATCAACTCCTACACACACCAACTTTTTGGTAATTATCAACTCATCCATACTTGCAATTTCATTCAAACATTTCTTGACTAGTTCAAATATATTTTGCGATGTTGAACTATCCTTCATTTTATGAACAAAAAGAAGATGAGCTTGGCAAACATGTCATTCTATAGTATACAAATGCATATAGACCCAAGAAGTATTATCTATGCAGTAACTTCATCTAAAGATAATGCAATGAAATTTGACTCTTTTACTTTCTCCTTTAAATCTTCCTTTTCAACTGTAGCAAGATAGTTTTCCAATTCCCATCCAATATTTACTAACCAATGTGAGAAGGGATAGTAAGGAACATTCAAAAAATATAATAAACTAGAATATTTTGGGTAGTCTATCATAGGACACCCTCTGGTCAAAATATGAAAAACAACACTCATCTAAACAATTTTTGATATATTTGTTGCTTCCATTGCTTTTCCAAATTGAGCCTCAAGTGTACCTTTACATGCAACAATTTCTATGCTCTCCATAATCCGTGACATACCTAACATGAAGACATGAATTTCCTTTGATTTCCATCGTACGACTAGAATTGTTCCTTTTCATCTATGATTTGTTTTTCATAAATTTTACCGATATGCTTTTCTATAGTGTCAATCTTTAGCTGCAACATCTTGGATCTTCCACATTTCCAACTACAAATCGTACATTTGGTCAATGTTTCCTTTTCAATAACGTTTGCATTGTGAATCCCCACTGGTACCATGAATGGGTACTTTGACAACCAACCAAGTTGAAAATTCCTTGTCATTTCCCACTCGCGCCCCATTTTTTATTTGCTCTTCTTTTCTTGCTACCAACATCATCATCCTCATCCAAGTCAATTATCTCATTTTGGCTAACCAGGCCCAGGGTATCCCTTGGAACATCTTCTACGGTATTTCCATCCTCATTCGATACATTTTGATTTAACTCAATGACAATCTCAACTTGACCTTCTGGTGGCGGTGAGGTATTGTGAATGCTACCAATATTTGGTGGAAGAGTTGATGATGTAGCTCCATCTTGACCTAATTGATCAGAAGCTTTGGAAATTCCAAAGTCAGACTATATGGTACGTCTAAGTTTTGGGAATTTTGATTGTAAGAGCTGAAGAAATTAGCTCAACACCCAGGAACACCTGCAAAGAACAAAGATAAACCTTCCACAAGAGGATATGCAAGAAAGAGCTTGTTGAATATTGTTTGAGGATTCAAAATGAGGTATTTTACAATTGATACATGAGATTCCTTAAAAAGGAAATGCATGCACAACCCTAAACCTAACTTGAACTAAAACATAGCTCAACTCAATAAGCTTACTTATTTCAACTAGATAAGATAAGTTCTAGAAAAGCAAACTAAGACTTTCTAAAAAATGAATCTTTTTCCTAAGTAAACTTATGCAAGTGTAATTAAATAATTAATTACACCAACACCCCCCCATAAGTGCAACTTAGGGAGAAGATTATTGTGCAAATGATGCAAAGATGCAAAAGACGGGTCCTGACAATAAGGCTAGATGAGCTACCCATTTACAAATTGAAGAATCTCTCACAAATGGAGAAAAGGAGAAAAACTCGGTGGGAGAAAACTCCTCTCCAAAAGAGAGAAACACAAGACATGAATAACATCACTGAACCAGGAAGAAACTGCAAAAAATTGTCAAAAGATGATTGCTATGGTGCTAAAGAACCTCCTCTAAAGATAGGATAATCAGGATAAAAAAGACAACAATCTGCATGAGTGCCGCCAACGACACTACTCAAACAATGATCGAAAATATAGATGGCACATGAATCTATACAAGTGACCCCAATGACACTACTCAACAGTGCTAAAAGTTGAAAATGCAGGTGCCAATAGTCTAAAGAACACTAAACAACTGAGGATCGAAGATTCCTTCCAAGGGGAAACCAAGGAAGCATTAGCATGAACAGTTTAATACCCCCCATAATGCTAACTAGGAGAGCTTGACAGATCCATTGGAATGTTGTGTAACATCCTGTAGTGCATGAAGGAGAAGAAACAACATTTGAAAGTGCACAAGAAAGTACCTACAACTGAAAAAGTGGTGTGCAAAACAAAGAACACATGCATAAGGCTGGAATCATATGGATCCACTATTGTCGTGGAGGGACTCACTGGAAAAAGGTGTGATGGAAAAAATAAAGGAACTACACAACCCCCCATGGCACTTTATAATACAGTGCAAGTACAAAATATGGCACAACCTTATGTACAAAATCCCCAAAATACATGTACAATAGCGTAGCACTTTATCTCAGTGTGTTTACATAGAAGATTGCTTACAAATGATGCTTAAAATATCCACAAAGGACAAAAGATAGGAAATACATATAATGCTACCCAAATGAAGCCATCCCATGCAAACAAAAAGTTTCCAGGTGCCAACATGTCCAAGTAATTAACCAAAGTGCCAAAATGCAAAAAAACTAAATTAATTATACCTAGGGCCAAATCTAGAAAAACTACATGAGTAACTTTGAAGAGCTCATAGAGACCTTTCCAACACCTCAAAGATCGCGAAAAAATAGAGGAATGATGCAAAAGTTATGAGGTCGGGAGTGAAAATAGCATCTCTAACTTCAACAAGAAAAAATGCACCCAAACTACAAAATATTTGAAAACTAATTGCACACCATTAGAAAATTGGGCTTGCCAACTTTCAGCGATATCTCGTTTCAAAATGTTTGCCTCCACGATCAAAAGTTATGGAAAAATGAAAAAAATGACTATAAAATAGCAATTTAGGGACAACACAGGCTAAATTGGTGCAATTTTTAAGCTCCTTTTGTTCAAGCCCCTGGTTTGCCATATGACCATAGGCACCAAAAAGGAAGAAAGAAATCTCGCACTAGGTGGGTGGCAAGTCGGTGGAGCGGAGGTGGCGTCGCTCCCTAGCACCACCGGTAGGTGATGAGCCCACTCAGGGCTAGTAATAGGCCCTAGGCGGAGGCCTTAAGCCATCGACAGAAGGAGAGAGAGCAGATGCTGGGGAACCTTGGCTGGTGAAAGGAGAAGTTGGTCGGTGAGAAGAATGCAAGCCAACGACTAGGGGTAGAAGCGGTGGTCGAATGTGACTAGGGTACAATGTGACAGTTGGGGTATGATGTGACAATCGGGGTATGATGGTACCCTAAAACTAGTTGGTAGAATTTATTTATTTTTCTTTAAAAAAAAAACCTTAATGTATTAAAAAAACCTGTCACGCCCCGCCGTGCGAACCCCAAAGGAACTAAAACAATGGAACAATTTTTTATTTTTTTAAAAAGAATATAATAACATACTTAAGAACTACAACATGACAACATATTAAGAGGCACAACTTGTTCCAATGGGGTACACGAAGTGACATGACTATTCTAACCCATAACCACGATAATATGCTAAACCATAATTAAACAATTATATAAATCCATTCATTCTCATTTCATCATTTACAACATCTGTTAAACAATAACCATATTAATACCATATGCATATACGACAATACACAGAATTATAAAGACATAAAGTGTTGCATATTTCGATAGATACAACATAACGTAACCAACTATTACAAGTGACAATTCATGCATACATACAAGGTCTGAATTTACATTACATCCCAAGTGATAATAAAATACAATTAACTGAAGATACATCTCCATAACTACATATACCAATTACAACAAGGTCATCCCAACACACGTGGGAGATGATACATCCATGATTACATTAAATACATTACAACTAAAGCATATACAACTATCTGGTACATAAGAATAACTGGATCATCAACATCTCCCAAAAGCCCTGCAATAAAGGTACACCTGCAATAGAAGGGGAAACCCAACGGGGTGCGAAGCACGTTCCACCCAACCACCCCCGTGCTGAGAGTAGACAAGGAAGGGTCCCCGACCAAGTACGTCTAACCACAGCAAAAACTAACTCCAAGAAGATAACTTAACACCAAAGACCACATAGAAACACAACAATGGCAAATCCAAAAGGCACAACAAACCACTGAAGAACATAACAACCAGACACAATCACAACATCAACGAATCTCAAGTCATAATATTGAACATTACTTACAACAGTAACCAAAGACAAATCAATAAATCACTTCCAAAGGACTTCAGTAAATCAACACAAACAGAATGTTAGACGAGAGTGTCATCGCATGGTTTCACACGGATTCACCAGACAACCTATTACATGGTGCCGCCTCCATCTCTACATGGATTCTCCAGACATCCAAGTTAAGGTGCTGCTTCCATCTATGGTTCTCCAGATGGCCTATCTCAAGGCGCCGCTCCATAGGGTCACTCATGCGGAGTCATTGACCTTTCGTGAGAACAAGGTAATGACCTTGCCAACCACGGCCTTCTCAGTCCCCTTTAGTCTGTGATAGCACTAACAGGTGGACGAGGCTTCACAATTATCTTGTTAATGTTTAATCCCCACCCGTGGTTTATTACTTAAGTTATCACTGATTAATACAACTCTATGTGGGTTACCCTGACAGCCCCTTTGTGCGCCGGCCCCCACTAGAGCCACTCTCTCTAAACATCAATCCCAAAATAACCAACACAGAGTACTGCATCAGCAAAACATAATTGACCCAACACACGGATCCTCCGCGAGGCATAACCATCTCGCCATAACACATGAAACACCACTACAACGGTACAATCCATCAACAAGTAAATCATGACTATGGTCAACACATAGACGCAACATCAAAATACGAGGCCACAATACGTCTCAGATTCCTGCCTCTGGAAGCCCTAAAAACCACTTAGCCTCCTATGAAAAATACAATACAGCTAGGGTTCTCCCACACGACCCAATGAAACAATGAAGAGTATCACAATGGACTTAACAAATGACCTTAAGGATAACAATTACGTTTGAACAATACTAGAATTAAATATTTCCAACGCACAATAATTCCAACAAATAAATAAATAAATAACCGCAAGAACTCCATTGCATTTAAAATATCTAATTTATTTCTAATTATCACAAATACACTATAACACTACAAGGATATATATATAATCTCCCCATAAAAACAACTTACAACCCAATCCCGCTTTTATCCGTTTATAAATATCTATAATAAAATACACATAATCCAGACATATATCTCATAATTATAACATAAATAACCATCCATTATATATATATAAAATAATCTTATAATAAAATTAATATAACCATATTTAAAAATTATATTATGAGCAACTTCAAATTAAATTATATCCGAGACAAAAATATAATAAAAATAAACATCAATTTTTAAACTCAAAATAAATAAATTTATATATTATCTATATAATATATATATATAATAAATATATATTATCTAATATATGATATATATATATTAAAATATATATATATATAAAACAAAACAACTTTAAATATAACCGAATCCATATAAAACGTATAAAAAAAAACATATTAAAAGTTTGAAATAAAGTAATAAATAAACAAAAAAAAACAATTTCATTGCAGCCGCTGTCCACAGCCGCCTGTGGTACACAGTACCACAGCCGCCTGTGGTACTGCATACCACAGGTTGGCAGGGCCGCTGTACGCGGCCCCGTCGGCTGCGCCCAGCAGCCTCGGCTGCTGTGCGCGGCCGACAGTTGGTCACAGACAAATAAAATTAAGGGGCTTCTGTAGGACCCCAAATGGCCCCATTGCCCAACAAAATTTTTATAATATATATATATATATTTTTTTGAATTTATTTGATAAATTTTTAAATTTTATTTTATATTCAAACAAAGTTTCCGTCATATGAAAACGCCCAGTCGGGCACGAAAAATAAGAAAGCACAGACATTTATATAAATTTTTATAAATACATTTTTATATTATTAATTTTTTATTTTTTTTTATAACATAGAATCTCAAATTCGAAATATATATAAAGATATATATATATATATAATATATATTTATATATACAATTTAAAAAACCAGAAAGTTAAATATACATATAATTTTATTTTTATTTTATTTTAGATTCAAACACAGCACAACACGAATTCCAAAGCACAGAGCATATTTTTAAAATCAGTACATATGATTTCTAAGTGAACACAAACTTTTTACAATTAATATAATATGCATTTTATATATATTCATTCAGATATATATATAAATTTTATACAGCCTCTATATAAATATATATATATTAAATCAAAACAAAAATTAATTAATTTAAACTAATCTGTTTTATATCAAATACAAGTCCAGATTTGGGCATGCAAATTTAACCAGAGATAACAATGGTTCCCTTTTCAAATAATAAATTTCTCCATCTGTCTGTATTGAAGGTTTTCAAGGGGGTTTTACTAGATTTTCTACAGAAGATTTGAGGGTTTTAACGCAATAAATTTTCAATTCACAGACTCATTTTCAACAAAAGAAATAAAGGAATGGACTTCACAAATTCAACTAAATTTTATTTACAAAACAATAAGATCATACTAAATCAACAGAATAGAACCTGGAGTCCTTCGTCTGGAGAAGAATCCTTCTAAAAGCTCCTTTCGAAATACTCCTGCCGATCCTTTTCGATCCCTCCCCCGAAGCTCTCTTTTCGAATCCACCTATCTTCAAATCAATTATTTTTCTCCCAATTTACAATCCCCAAAAATTCTTTTCTTTTATATTTTTCTTTTTATTTTTCCTTTTCAGATCCTAGAACAACAGAATAGAAGAAGTTATGTGTCTGAGAATAATCTTCTCATCCAAATAATAAATCAAAAAATAAAACTCCTTAAAGAAGCATACACTTTCTTTTTCTACAAAATCCCCCTTCCTATTGGATTAAATTTTGACTTTTAAAAGCACAGATTTATCAACAGTTTGTAATTAAAATAATTTATTTAAACAAGATATTATCTATGCTAAATTAATATTAATAAAAGTTATTATTTAATTATCTTCAACAATATTTATTTCATTTAATTATTGTCAACATTATTAATTAAAAATAATTATTTATTCTTTTTAAATAAATTAAATCACCTTTTTAATTTATAATATATTTAAATTTAATATTCAACTAACACACAGTTAAATCAAACTACTAAACAACTTTAATCCAATATCATATAAAATAAGATAAATAAGCATGAACTATAAATCAATACGAATACCTCAACAAGACAAACTACATAAAATAGCGAGAGCGAAATACAATCCTTAACATGACTCTGTGGGGCATGACGGACTTGGGACGGGGCGGCACCAAACCCTCTCCTTTTCAACATTTTACCACGTTGGAGTAGTTTATTGCTTTCATGCTGTCCTACGAGCTTGAAGTTAGATGAGACTTATTCCTGCCAATCCACCGCATCCAAGCAAGCGATCAAAGCTGACACACATTAACATGCATAAATATAAAAACTCAACATCCTACCGTGAGAAGGAATTGCAGTGTAGCAGGGCACTCGTGAACGAGTGATGCTACCCTGTCCTCTCACCTAATCTACTCTAACAATTACAATGTCAATAGCAACTAATATTTCTAACAAAATAGATCATAAGATAACATTATACTAAACTGCTGCATCATAACTAATTACTAAACCTTTGCATTATCAAATAATATTGAATTCAAATCACATGATCATAGAATTATCACATCGACATTTAAAACATTAGAGAGAAAGCATTACCTAATAACATAATCCAAACCCTACAAATAGAGTATCATAAATCACGATAAAAATATCAATTGTATCAATCAATTAGACTACACAACCACACCCACCAAAATGATGAATCAGTCACCAACACAATCCAGTATCACACTAACATATAAAAGCAAACAATAGTAGTAAATAGTATCAGAAACATGGGGGTATTACATCCTCCCCCCCTAGAATATGGCTTACTCCTGGAAGCCAGTAACTAAACAAAGAAAATAATCCTCACTAAAATGGAATACATTATCCCATGACACCAAAGTTTCATTACTTGGGTCCCGCAGAACCCGCAAACACATGATAAGCTCTACTCGCATCACCTACTGTCGGCTCAGAAGCGCCTAGTGCCTGACTAAAACCTGTAGTGTTCCCTTGAGGGCACTTCCTCGCAATATGTCCATGTTGCCCACATGAGAAACAACCTGTGCTCTGCCCAAAGCCTCTGACTCCAACTGGTGCACTCGATTGTTGAAAACTGCCTCGAGACGGTGCTGACTGAATACTTTGTGCCGGCTGCATGAAACGATCAGGTCTATTACGTTGCCAACTCCGAAACTTCCTATTCTGCGATCTATTTCCCTGTTGAAATGGAGAGCATTGTTGTTGCTCACCCTTAGCGGTTTCCTGATGACCTTTAGAGGACCCTACAGCCAAGACTGGACCTCCATGAGAAATAGCACCTGAAACTGGTGTACTATCCATCTGACCTCCTATATGTCCGCCCAGAGCCATAGCTAGATTTTCCTCGACCAACCGGGCCTTCTCGACCGCTACCTCCATTGTCTTCGGCTGGAAGACTCTCACGCCACCACTAATTTGGGCATTTAAGCCTCGAACAAAATTTTGTACTAACATTCCTTCATCGTGACTGATATCTGCATACTGCTTCAACTCATAGAAGCGTCGCTCATACTGCTCCACTGACATCGACAACTGCCTAAGGTCATGGAACTCATCAGCCCTGCGTTGCCTCCAATGATCTGAGAGGAAACGAGCCCTGAACCTGTCTAAAAACAATTCCCATGTGACCATACTGATATCAAGATGTAACTTTTGTTCCTCAAGACGCCACCAAGTAGATGCGAAACCTCATAGGTGCATAACTGCACACCGAGCCTTGGTATTGCTACCATAGGGGTGCATCGCGAAGCATCGCTCTAAGTCAATTAGCCATGTCTCAGCCTCCAAACCTCCTCCAGAACCATCAAAAGTAGGAGGGTGTGCTCGCATCAGATCTCTCATATGGCCTGCTATGACTGCATCCTGGACCACCTCTGTATCCTTGTGCCTCGGTGACCTCTCTCTCTCTCTCTCTCTCAACCTGTTGCACCTCATCCTGCCTAGGTCCCAAACGACCAAGAATCTCACCAATAATGTGTTGCAATTGTCCATCCAAACCAGGTTGTCCCTGATTTTGACCACCACCTGATGCATTGTGTTGAGGACTTAGTCGTTCCTCGTGCATTGAACCATGAATGCTTGGCAGTGATGGACTTCGGCGGTTGACTCTATGACCACCACCTCGGCCTCTTCTTTGGCCACGACCTCTACCTCGAGGCATGATCCTGCACAACAATTAAAGTCATGTAAGATCAAGAGTTACGCAAAGGTTGCATAACAGACACAACTACCCAGAGGACTCAGCGTTAGCAACCTTGGCTCTGATACCAAGCTGTCACGTCCCGCCGTGCGAACCCCAAAGGAACTTAAAACAATGGAACAATCTTTTTTTTTTTTAAAGAATATAATAACATACTTAAGTATTATAACATAACAATGTATTAAGAGGCACAACTTGTTCCAATGGGGTACACGAAGTGACATGACTATTCTAACCCATAACATGATAATAAATTAAACCATAGATACAGTTACATATATCCATTCATTCTCATTTCATCATTTAAGATATCCATTAAACAATACCCATATCAATACCATATGCACATATGACAATACATGGAATTATAAATATATAGAGTGTTACATATTTCGATAGATACATCATAATGTAACCAACTACTACAAGTGACAATTCATGCATACATACAAGGTCTGAATTTACATTACATCCCAAGTGATAATAAAATACAATTAACTGAAGATACATCTCCATAACTACATATACCAATTACAACAAGGTCATCCCAAAACACGTGGGAGACGATACATCCATGATTACATTAAATACATTACAACTGAAGCATATACAACTATCTGGTACATAAGAATAACTGGATCATCAACATCTCCCAAAAGCCCTGCAATAAAGATACACCTGCAATAGAAAAGGGGAAACCCAACGGGGTGCGAAGCACGTTCCACCCAACCACCCCCGTGCTGAGAGTAGACAAGGAAGGGTCCCCGACCAAGTACGTCTAACAACAGCAAAGACTAACTCCAAGAAGATAACTTAATACCAAAGACCACATAGAACACAACAATGGCAAAACCAAAAAAGCACACAAACCACTGAAGAACATATCAACCAGACATAGTCACAACATCAATGAAACTTGAACATAATATTGAATATTACTTACAACAATAATCAAAGACAAATCAATAAATCACTTCCAGAGGACTTCAGTAAATCAATACAAACAGAATGTTAGACGAGAGTGTCATCGCATGGTTTCACATGGATTCTCCAGACAACCTATTACAAGGTGCCGCCTCCATCTCTACATGGATTCTCCAGACATCCAAGTTAAGGTGCCGCTTCCATCTATGGTTCTCCAGACGGCCTATCTCAAGGCGCCGCTCCATAGGGTCACTCATGCGGAGTCATTAAAATTTCGTGAGGACAAGGTAATGACCTTGCCAACCATGGCCTTCTCAGTCCCCTTTAGTCTGTGATAGCACTAACAGGTGGACGAGGCTTCACAATTATCTTGTTAATGTTTAATCCCCACCCATGGTTTATTACTTAAGTTATCACTGATTAATACAACTCTATGTGAGTTACCTTGACAGCCCCTTTGTGCGCCGGCCCCCACTAGAGCCACTCTCTCTAAACATCAATCCCAAAATAACCAACACAAAGAGTACTGCATCAGCAAAACATGATTGACCCAACACACGGATCCTCCGCGAGGCATAACCATCTCACCATAACACATGAAACACAACTACAACGGTACAATCCATCAACAAGTAAATCATGACTATGGTCAACACATAGACCCAACATCAAAATACGAGGCCACAATACATCTCAGATTCCTGCCTCTGGAAGCCCTAAAAAAAACCACTTAGCCTCCTATGAAAAATACAACACAGCTAGGGTTCTCCCACACGACCCAATGAAACAATGAAGAGTATCACAATGGACTTAACAAATGATCTTAAGGATAACAATTACGTTTGAACAATACTAGAATTAAATATTTCCAACGCACAATAATTCCAACAAATAAATAAATAAATAACCGCAAGAACTCCATTGCATTTAAAATATCTAATTTATTTCTAATTATCACAAATACACTATAACACTACAAGGATATATATATAATCTCCCCATAAAAATAGCTTACAACCCAATCCCGCTTTTATCTGTTTATAAATATCTATAATAAAAATACACATAATCCAGACATATATCTCATAATTATAACATAAATAACCATCCATTATATATATATAAAATAATCTTATAATAAAATTAATATAACCATATCTAAAAAAATTATATTATGAGCAACTTCAATTTAAATTATATCCGAGACAGAAATATAATAAAAATAAACATCAATTTTTAAACTCAAAATAAATAAATTTATATATTATCTATGTAATATATATATATAATAAATATATATATTATCTAATATATGATATATATATATATATTAATATATATATATATATATATAAAACAAAACAACTTTAAATATAACTGAATCCATATAAAACGTATAAAAAAAAAACATATTAAAAATTTGAAATAAAGTAATAAATAAACAAAAAAAACAGCCGCCTGTGGTACTGCGTACCACAGGTTGGCAGGGCCGCTGTACGTGGCCCCGTCAGCTGCGCCCAGCAACCTCGGCTGCTGTGCGCGGATGACAGTGGCTGCGTACAACCAGCCTGTGGGCCGTGGGGGTACGGCTCCAGCCGGCCCCCATTGCCCAACAAAATTTTTATAATATATATATATATATTTTTTGAATTTATTTGATAAATTTTTAAATTTTATTTTATATTCAAACAAAGTTTCCGTCATATGAAAACGCCCAGTCGGGCACGAAAAATAAGAAAGCACAGACATTTATATAAATTTTTATAAATACATTTTTATATTATTAATTTTTTATTTTTTTTTATAACATAGAATCTCAAATTCGAAATATATATATATATATATATATATATATATATATATATAATATATATATATTTATATATACAATTTAAAAAACCAGAAAGTTAAATATACATATAATTTTATTTTTATTTTATTTTAGATTCAAACACAGCACAACACGAATTCCAAAGCATAGAGCATATTTTTAAAATCAGTACATATGATTTCTAAGTGAACACAAACTTTTCACAATTAATATAATATGCATTTTATATATATTCATTCAGATATATATATAAATTTTATACAGCCTCTATATAAATATATATATATATATATTAAATCAAAACAAAAATTAATTAATTTAAACTAATCTGTTTTATATCAAATACAAGTCCAGATTTGGGCATGCAAATTTAACCAGAGATAACAATGGTTCCCTTTTCAAATAATAAATTTCTCCATCTGTCTGTATTGAAGGTTTTCAAGGGGGTTTTACTAGATTTTCTACAGAAGATTTGAGGGTTTTAACACAATAAATTTTCAATTCACAGACTCATTTTGAACAAAAGAAATAAAGGAATGGACTTCACAAATTCAACTAAATTTTATTTACAAAATAATAAGATCATACTAAATCAACAGAATAGAACCTGGAGTCCTTCGTCTGGAGAAGAATCCTTCTAAAAGCTCCTTTCGAAATACTCCTGCCGATCCTTTTCGATCCCTCCCCCGAAGCTCTCTTTTCGAATCCACCTATGTTCAAATCAATTATTTTTCTCCCAATTTACAATCCCCAAAAATTCTTTTCTTTTATATTTTTCTTTTTATTTTTCCTTTTCAAATCCTAGAACAACAGAATAGAAGAAGTTATGTGTCTGAGAATAATCTTCTCATCCAAATAATAAATCAAAAAATAAAACTCCTTAAAGCACTTCTGTTTTCTTTTCACAAAAATCCCCCTTCCTATTGGTCCTTTTCAGCTTTTAAAAGCACAGATTTATCTACAGTTTGTAATTAAAATAATTTATTTAATCTGGATATTATCTATGCAAGATGTGTTAATTTAATATTTATAAAAATATATTATTTAATTATCTTCAACACTATTTATTTAATTTAATTATTGTCAACATTATTAATTAAAAATAATTATTTACCCTTTTAAATAAATTGAATCACTTTTTAATTTATAATATATTTAAATTTAATATTCGACTAACACACAATTAAATCAAACAACTAAACAACTTAAATCCAATATCATATAAAATAAGGTTAATTAAATAAACATGAACTATAAATCAACTGAATACCTCAACAAAACAAACTACATAAACAACGAGAACGAAAACCACAATCATAACATGACTCACAACAGACGACGGACTTGGGACAGGGACGCTTCCAAACCTACTCCCTTTTTCAACATTTTTACCCGTTGGGCTAGTTTATTGCTCGCCCTGTCCTACCGAAGCAGGTGGAATCGAGACTTATTCCTGCAATCCTGCATCCAAGCAAACGTCAAACAGCACATGTATACATATATATATATAAACTCAACATCCTACCGTGAGAAGGAATCGCAGTGTAGCAAGGCACTCGTGAACGAGTGATGCTACCCTGTCCTCTCACCTAATCTACTCTAACAATTACAATATCACTAGCAACCTAACATTTCTATCCAGATAGATCATAAAATAACCTCATACTAAACTACTGCATCATAACTAATTACTAAACCTTTGCATTATCAAATAATATTGAATTCAAATCACATGATCATAGAATTATCACATCGACATTTAAAACATTAGAGAGAAAGCATTACCTAATAACATAATCCAAACCCTACAAATAGAGTATCATAAATCACGATAAAAATATCAATTGTAGCAATCAATTAGACTACACAACCACACCCACCAAAACGATGAATCAGTCACCAACACAATCCAGTATCACACTAACATATAAAAGCAAACAATAGTAGTAAATAGTATCAGAAACATGGGGGTATTACACAATAACTGACTGACTACTGATGTAGGTAGAGTGTCATACATAAATTGCTATGAGTTACCCTAGCTCAACCTTCCTAGGCTATCAAACCCCCATCTTGGGTTACCCTGGCTTGCCTCTACTGGCCGTTGGACCCTCATACAAAACTATGTGTCTCATCTCATCTTAAGCCTTAACAAACACATGCTTCCTGAGAGAGGAATTCATTATCTTTATTAGTGTGAAAGTTCCCCATTAATTATTTTAAATTATCACTTGATTAAACCCTAGGTGAGTTACCTTGGTGCCCCTTTGTGTGTTGGACCCCCACAAAGAGCCACTCTCCTATCGACAACACAACCACAGTACAAAACCACAATCCAATGGGTAAAATTGATAAGATGACCTCTCCAACCCAAGGAGGCAACATATAACAAAACCCACTCCAACCACTTGGAGGAATATGAAATACAAACTCCACTCCCTCCAAAGGAGGCACAGACCATCAAAACCACTCCTAAACTCAAAGAGGGCACAAACCATTCTTGTTCATGAAAACCGGGTACATTAACAAAATACCTCAAAATGCACTACCTAAGGAAAAATTACAAATAGTTTACATCATAATATGATAACCCCTATCCCCTTGGAACCTCTGGAAGACTCACATAACCAATGACTCAATTTCCCAACAAAGAGAAAATGATCGAAAATATCATTTCAAAGCATTTTTGACAACTCAATAAACTAATGTTTGGGTTTCCTAAACCCAAGCCAAACATCGACATAATGCATGTAGCCAATTAATTATTTAACATTACTAGCACATACCCACAAGTAATAAACTTCATTGCAACATTAAGGAATTTAAACTAATAATCTAATTTCATTTGCTCAATCATACTAAATGATTAAAAATAATATTTTTAAATAAAAATGTTTGATTAAACATCAACTTAATTTCATCTATACAAATGAGATAATCATTTCAAATTCCTATTTTAAATATTAAAACATCATTTAAACATATGCCTCTAAAATAATATTTTTATATTTCAAGGTTTTCTGATTATTCATAATTATCAAAATTAAATCCTTAACTAAATCATTTGAATATAATATCAATTTGTGCATCTCTTAACATAGAATAACCATTTCAAAAAACAATATATTTAAATACATAATTATTGTTTAAATATATATAAATATCTTTAAATCAATCAATTAAAAATTTCACATTACAAATTATTTAATTATTTAATTTAGAAATCCATCTAAATCCTTAATTATTAAATTCACTTTCCAATTTAATAATTAATTATTCAAGAAATATACACACAAATATATATATTAAATATATATATATTAAATATATATATATATATTATATATATATATATATTTTAAAACATTAAAAAAAACATATATATAAATAAATATATATACATATATATTTTTATATAATATATTATATATATAATTAAATAATATATATATATAATATATATATATTATATAAAATACAAAATAAATTTAAAATTAAAAAAAAGGCAACCAAAGGCTACTGCGCAGCCTCCAAATAGGGGGCATAGCCCCTGTTGGGAGGGGTCGGCTATGGGGGACAGTCGCCACCCCACCTCTCTCCCCCCCCCTATTAACTATTTTATTAACAATTTTTTTTTTCATTTATATATATTCTCAAAAAAATAAATACAGACCCCTGTATTCTCGGAAAAAATTTCCCAAAAGAACATTTTAATAGACAATCTTTTTTTTTTTAATAGAAATTTCCAGAATATAACAAACAAAATTTAAATTTAATATATGTATGCATATATATATATATATATATATATATATATATATATATATATATATATATATATATATATATATATATATATATATATAGATATATATATATATATATATATATATATATATATATATATATATATATATGAAACTCTCCATTTACAGTGAAATTGAGTTAATTTTCATAAGGAGGAAATTAAGAAGAATTATTTTAAGCACCATCTCATGGTATGAATTTTTGGGTTTTCCCTAAATTGACAGAGAAGTTAAAACTTTTCATTTGAATCCTTCAAAATTTTTATTGCTAGTTTTAAAACAAATTCTCATGGGTTTTAATTGAAATTCCAAACAACAATTCAAGGATTCTTTCAATAGCATAACACATATTGAAACTCATTTCAAAATGAAAGAAAACAAAATAAAATCAAAGAGGGAACCTGGTTTTTCTCCAAAGCTTGAAGACTTTAACAATGGTGTTTTCAATTCCTCTTTTGAATCTAGCTCAAGCAAGAATTTCAATCTCCTTCACAAATACAAGCAAAGCCACAACCAAAACCTCCTTCCCCAAATTACAAAATTGAAAATTATATGAAATTTTATTTACTAAAATAGAGTTTTTCCCCAAATTGGTCAAACCCCTAAAATATCCCCACCAACTAAATTTATTGAACAATTTGGAGATATTTCCATTTTTCTAAATTTAAAACAAGTTTTTACTTTATAATTCAAATCTCATGCATTTTTCAAAATTGTTTAAAACAAAATAATAGAAATTTTGCAAAGAATTTACTTTATCAATAATTTTCAAAAGTGAAATTAAAAACACATCTACATTTATTTATTTATTTTAATTTAACTCTAACTATACAAACATGATTTTTAATTTTATTTTAATTAAATATTAATATACAATAATGCCAAAACAACTATCTCATTTAATAAATCACCATTAATCTAATTAATCAATAAACTCAATCTAATTTTATTAATTAAATCAAATCAATCAATAAAATAAATAGCGTTTCAACATTGCAACTAAATACATTTAATCATCAATTTAACTATGCAAGCCATTTAATAACCTCTATAATATGAAATTAAATAAATACTCAAGGTGAAATGGACCAAATTAAAATAACTAAACCCGATGACAACCCGACAACACAGTATGACTAGGTGACGACTTGGCACGAAAAAACTAGCTACTATCTCCCAATCAATTTATGTTGGTCTATGGGCATGCTCAAACCTATGAACCAGGTGGAGTCGATGTCATGTACCTATCAACCTACAAACAAAGAGTACATCGACATGCATATATATATAATATGATCAAACACACCGTGAAGAGGAAATCTCAGAATCGTAGGGCACTCACAAGCAAGTGATACAATCTTGTCCCCTTCACCACTACACAATTACTAATTGATGATTCTAACATCAATGATATGATCAACAACATAAAATATCATTAAATCAAATATCTTCTAAGTTAATCCAAAACACGCCATAAAGATAACATTAGAATAAAATAACATCACATTAAAATATAACATTCAAATTGTCTAATCAATTGTGATCAAAAGTAACCAAATTCCAAAGTCATAGGATAAACAAAACAAAGCATTACAAAGAAAACACTGCCAATCCAAACATCCAAAATGGAGGGGTGTTACATTTCACCTGTACATACACACTTACAAAGAGAGAAGTAAATATGTTTTTTTTTGGGTGAATGGAGGTTTTCCTTAGTCAAACCCCATGTTTGGTAATTAAACCTTGATAATGAAATAATGACAAAATGAAGGAATTGATGAATGAACAAATATTGTTACAACTCACCAAACCTTTAATGGCTATCCTTAGAGGACTAAAGTCAAACATACCACTCTAAGGCTTGGATCTTGCATGAATTGTATTGATTGATTGATGCTTGAATTCTTCAAACCTACATCATAATGTTAGCTCCAAAACATGACATGAACACACATGAACTTTGACATGATGATATGAATTTGATTGATGCTCTAGATGGCCGATAAATCTACTCTTTAATGCTCTTGACAATAATATTTGCTATATGATTTCTCTCATAAAGTGTGTTATTACTAGTTAAATTCTAAATGATAAAATACTATGTAGTTATAAATGTTTATATAATTTCCCAAAAATTAGATTCTAAAAGCCGACACTTGAAACTTGAATTTGAATCATTAAAATGCTACAAAAAAATATTAAAAATTGGGTCCTAGGACTTAAAAGGGTGAATGGGTCCTAGGACCTAAGTCCAAGACATTCAATTTCCAAGGTGATTTAATTAATGTTGGAAATTGTTATATATGTTTCCCTTTCAAAAAATAGGAATAATAAGTCTTTGGAATGCATAATTTGGTCAATTAGAGGCTTAATTAAGTCCAATTAATTAAGGGGATGCAAACATAGTGTGAAATTGTAAAGGGTATACAATTTACTACAGTACAATGGAGAAATCCTTGTGAGAAAAATACACACCCAAATCCAAATATTATATTAATTATTTAAATGTGAACTACATCAATACACCTTCTATCTTTGAATTATTGTGACATTTTGTTACTACTAAAACTTGTAAAATAACTTGTTCAACCTCCTAAACCAAGCTCCAATTTATAAAATAATTAAATATGATACCATGGGATGATTTTAAAAACCATTTACAAGCCCAAGGCATGTATGAAACCCAATTTTGTTGGAATCAAAACCCAATGCCTCCCTTGGTACAGGATGCACCAAGCTATTAATAACATATAATATTTGACTATCCAAACTTAGGTGTCTAATTTGTCCTTATTTTCTATGTATTAGATTCTTAATGACAAGTGTCCAATGCTATGATAAGGCTAGTCAATATTCCAATATAACATTTCTCTTACATGCTCTTACATGTCAAAATTATGACATAACTAATCCCTATGAAAACTAGTCAAAATTCTCTTACACACCTTCCAAGATTTTGAAACATGTCCCAATAAAACAAAAATAATGTGGGAGACCTACATCCTCATGTAAGAAAAAATCCACTAGACTAAAAAAATTATGCCACTCCAAAATGGGATGCAAGCTTTCCTAAGTGGAGAGAAAGGACATAAAACATAAAATAACTTATAAAATATCAAGACATGAAAATAGGACTGCAAGATTGAGACAACTTAACCCAAAATTATCCCACTTTTCAAACACATTGCAATACATAAAAGGGAGTAACATTAAATTATCACAACAATATCAAATCAATTTCTATAATATATGAGTCCCAAGTCCTCCCTACACCAATTTAACTTCATCAAGCTTATTTTCTTAGTAAAGGAATCTAAAAATTTCTCTAAGGTCTCCACTTTATGTAATATGAATCTATCACCCTCAACCATTTCATAAACATATTGATATCACACAATAATATGTTTTGTGCAAGCATTCAATAAATTGTGGCTTTAGCCAAACATGTGATGCTCTAACTATCATATCCAATCCTTAACTAATTACATTGAAATACAATTCCTATAAATAATATCTCTAACCATATGGCCTCATAATAATTTATAGTGGAAAACATGATTGTTGCTTTTCATTTGCTTATCCAACTAAATATTCTTCCAAACAAAGTAAATACAACTAATTTTGAACATCCTACAATCTAGATCATTGACACAATTTTAATCAACAAAGAATTGTAATTCAACCATATCCCATATCATTATATCTGTGACAAAAAATAAAATGGTTAGTGTTATAACATAGTGTTTCTATGGGGCATACCCTTACAACATTTATATGCTTTATTAAGAATATCCCATTTAAAATAGTTATAGTCTAATGCTATTATATTATTAATTATTTATGAATGGTGGTTATTGAATAGGTATGAATAATAAAACTTTAGGTATTTTTACACCCTTTCTCCTATATTTAAGGATGTTCTCTCTCATTTAAGAGGAAGTGAATTTAGAGATTTATACCGAATTCTATCACTATTCACAAAAGATATTATTGATCATGTGGGAGTATGTGGAGGAGCGTTCCCAAATTCAATCTAATTTTTAATGGACTTTTTGTGTAATTTTTTAATAAAATGAGGTTTTACGAGGTTTTCTACCTAAAAGGGTTTTCCCCATGTATATCTCAAGTGTAATGTGTAAAATCTATACTTGTATATTTTTTTATGATATTTATTTTATATTTTTATTATAATAATTAGTATCCTAGGATCTTAAATTCTAATATGATATTAGAGGAGGTTATAAAATTCTAATCATTCTTTTCAAGTGATATTTGATAAGTATAATTAAGAGTTTTGGCACAATTTTTCATTGTGTTTGTATTTACATGACTATAAAATTTTACCTACTCAATCCATTTTTTATATTTATATAAAAATGATATATTTATACTCTTCCCTCCATGAAAAGATTCAAAATTAGAATAACACTATAATATATAAATTGTGATGAGATTATTCTCTAATAAATTATTTTATGAAACATACAAAAAGATAGATGAAAAGATCTCAATGTAGATATGAATATACTAAAATCATAAGAGATATGAAAGAATAAAACATAATATATGAAAGGATATGTATTGAAATACAAAAAAAAATGTGATGTATTTTCATAGTGTTAGAAAAACACATGGATCATACCTACATGGCAATACTAATAATGAAGGGAAGAAGAGGAATGGTGGAAAGACCTTGATATAAATATAAATTTGGGGGTGTTATTAGTAGAGGTTGGTTCAAGCGGGGATGGAACAATAGAAATGGTTGAAGGGTAATTTGGATTTGAAGTTGGAGAATAAAATAGAGGAATTGGAAAGCACTTAGACTAAGCTATAGTAGGAAATGGTCAATTTTGTAGGCATAAGTGACCACCATTCAAATAATTTCCCACCCTTTCTCAAAATATTGTAGATGATGGGTCTTGTTGCATTAAATTTTTTGCCCCATAAAAATAAGATAAGTTTTCACTTTATGTTGTGTGACATGGTTTTATCCTTATATATAATTAAAAAAGAGAATAGAGGAACATAGAGTAGATTGAAAGATAAAAAAAAAACTTGATTTATTCATTGGCAAGCTACTATTTTATAGGTGTAGAAGACTCAATAGTCTTCCTAAAAATATCTAATAAATTTGACACTAATTGAAATGATTGATAGAAAAATGGAATGGTTGAGAACAAACTAGAATGACTAACTAACATGCAACCTTTATTGACATCTCTACACTTATGTTGGAGTGTATATGCCAACACCCCCTCTTAACACTACACCATTAGACTAAATAATAAAAAAAAATCAAGATGCTCCCAAGTATAGTCTGTGGCCACAAAAAAAGTAACCCTTTTACTTTTTCTTGTTTTGTCCCTCCTTGTGCTTATTTGGCTTGATTTTTCCTTGATTTAATGTTGTAATGTGGCCCACACATTCACATTAGGTCTTGAATCTTTATAAATCATTAAGATTTTATGATGTCTTGTAAAGGTGTTGTGAAGTGTTGTGGGACATTTTCACACTTTTCTAGACTTTTCATGACCAAATACACCTTTCTTATGCTTTATTTTTCCCCTTTATGCACTTACATGCCTTAATTAAGTGTAATTTTTAATGTAAACCTGATAAACATCATTTAATACAATATATTTTCTAGCACCCATTCACTTGCCTTGAGTGGGACCCATTTTCCACTAGCGGCGAATGAGTCTATCTTAGCACAAAAATCAAAATAAACTTAAATTACTTGTGGGTTTTTATTCCAAAAGACCTAAGGTCGGCCTGTGATGTATTTTCAAGAAATTAGGGCATAATTGTGTATAAATACATGATTTTCTATTCATTTTAACCACCAATCAACTTAGTTCATCCATGCATCATGACATTCAATAATTTTAGCATTTTCATTTTATTATCAAGGGTGTAATTACCAAAGTGGGGTTTGACCAAGGAAAACCCCTATACTCTAACCCTTAACCCTTTTCCTACTCTTTACATGAGGGTTTGTAGGTCTTGTAGGAAGATTTGTAAAATACAAAGGTGTCAAAAAGGTTTTGCAAAGTCATCAAAGTCAACATAGCCCTATTTAAGGCTTGGAGACCACTTTCACGTAGAATTTTCTAGATTAAGATCCAACAAGTTGTCAAGTAGAAAAGTGTAGACTAGGACCCATAGAGTTGACCTTTGAATTTTTAAAAATCTATAGGTGGAATTATTTTCCATATGTGGTGAATGAGTCCCTCTACTAGGCTGGAAAAATATTTTTCTAAAGTTTTGTGTTCTCGGCATCCTAAAACCTATTTTGACAGATTTTACCAGAAACATGACTAATTTTCCATCTGTGGAAAATGAGTCCCAATGGGCTTCAACAATGAATTCTACAATATTCTAGAACCTTCCCAGATCTACTTTCAGTTTCTAGGTGCACCCCGATCAGTTTCATTAAGTTTTGTTTCAGTTTGTTTATGTTTCTAGTTCATTTTTGCATACAACACTGTGTTTTCAAACACTTCATATTTCTTAGTTTTGCATTCATATTCAATAGCTTTTGTTCATTTTTCGCATTTACATCATCTTAGCTAGGCACATTACACCCATATCACATTAATCTTTGAATGTTTATATTGCATTTTGGCCCCAATCTTTATCCTTTTCGGTGAAAAACCCTAGAAGGACTATAAAGCATTTAGGTGCCAAAATATTTTTTTACATTTTGGTGAACCTAACTTTAGAACATTTTCATCCTAGGTTTAGTTTACATTAACATTGCATTGGGATTTGCATTGTTTTCCATCCTATGGTTTTCAAAATTGCATTAGTAAAAAAATTAGATAGTTTTCATTTTTGTGTCTCCACTCATTTAAAAACACTAAAATTATGCATCTACATCATAATTAAATGCATAGGATAATCTGAAAAACATCAAATTGCATTTAAAATTTCTGAAAAAACTATAAAAAAATTCATCCCTGGACTCATTTTCCACCTTGGGCGAATTAGTCCAATTGCACATTCTGCACTGCATTTTCTGGTATTTTATTGGAAAATTGTCTGTATTTCTTTTTTCTACTATTACATCTCTATTATAGTTTCTATATTTTCTATTATTAGCAATTTATTGCTCCTAGTTTTCATTTCATTTCCATCCACCCCGCCTTTAGTAGCCCTTGTATGAGTGTTTGGTGCCCTATTGATAATACTTTAGTGAGAAGAAGTTCACGACTCATGGAATCTCATGATAACACACTTGTTATGGACCTTGGGTTGTCTCGAGCTACTACTCCTAGTGTTGACAATAGTGCATTAGGCATGGGTCCAACCTTTAGCAATGATTTTCCTTCCCATAACATGCAAGTTGAGAAAAAAAATGATCACATTTCGCAAGACAATATCGTTAACATTCATGAGTACTTAACACATTTACAACAAAACATGTGTCTTGAAAACATTTCAACCACTACCATTCATGTGATAGACAAAATCCATTGCCTGCTTGAATGTAACGAAGGCTTAGACATTATGAAACAAATTGCTGAGATATACCATAAACATATTCCTTCCACCTCTAGTACATCTCAACCAACCAACACTGGTTAGTCAAGGAGGACTTTAACATTTCTCCTCCTTTCACAATAGCATCTATACCTACCTATACCACTCCCCAAGTCCCAACCACAATGCAGTAGGTTAGCAATGTGATTCCTCGCTTGACTATTCTTGCTAGCATTCCTAATTCTTATGTGGCATCAAATGTTCTCTCCTCTTCCACCATACCATCTATTAGTATTCCATTCACTTTCCCTACCACTACATACAATTCATCACCACTTTCTCTTCCACCTCATACCACTTACACAGACCCTCTCATCAAGCAACTTTTTTAAACCATCTCCTCCATGCAACAAAAAATATCCACCATAAGTCACAATAAAAATGGACCACCCACCTATTATGTTTGAAGTAGTCCATTATCTTTGGAAATCCTAAGAACATTGATTCCACAAGGAATAAAAATGCCTAGATTTGAGAAGTATGGGGGAATGTTCAATCCTGCTAATCATGTTAATGCTTACACAACCTTATGTAGTGAATTTTTCCTTGATGATAAATTGTTGGCCAAACTATTTCCTAGGACTTTAAAAGACACTTCCTTAGAGTGGTTTTCATCCTTACCAAATAATTCAATTCATTCATTCAATGAACTCATTGATGCATTTATAAGTCATTTTCAAGTGCATATGACTCCAAAGAAGACATTGGTTGATTTAATGGGATGAAAAAAAAATATGGATGAATAGGTAACTGATTTCATCTCATGCTATCAATCACTTTATGCCCAACTTGATGTCAAGATTCCTGATCTACATCTCCAAAAGATGTTCATTGAAAATTTTCAAAGTCAAATTCAAGATAAATTGGCCATGATAAAATTTCCCTCTTTCATGCACTTATGTATATCCCTTTGTGAATATCATAATTTGATTGGTAGTCATGATTCCAAGTCCACTACTAACTGAACTAAAATATTTGAACCTAACACTTCAAACAATTCACAACCATTTCGAAAACCAAACAAAGGGTTCTTACAATTCAACCCCCCTCCTCAACAACTACCTCAACTCATCAACAACCAAGTAATAGTTGCTAAAGCCATGATACCTTTTACTTATGGAGATCTAAAATGATAGTTTACACCATTACCAGACACTCTCCATAACACCATGTCCCAACTTATATAATAACAAATGATTTCTTTACCTACTATTAAACCAATGGATCCTACTAAGCCTTTGCCTCCAACCTTTCAACCTAATGCTTATTGCCATTATCATAGAAAAAATGGACATGACATAGAATATTGCAAGCGTCTCAAACAAATAGTGCAAGACCTCATTGATTCTAGCCATCTATCCATTTCAAATGTTAACATTAAAGGAAATACATTCATTTCCCCACCTAGTAAAATTTGAAATTTTTTACCAATCTGAAGCCTAAACATAATGTATCATTCGTCAAAGCTAGTGAAACCCAAACCAATGATGTCATGAATGTTCATACAACTAATGAACATCCTAATCCTATTCCACATACCATCAATCCTATATAGGAAATGGTAAGGGCCAACCTAAGAAATCTCTTGATATTACTTTTTCTTCTAAGGATATTCTTCTTAATCTTCCCAATGGTCCTTTTTACATAGCCATCCATATTTATGATAAACCCACTAATGGGATACTCATAGATCCTGCCTCTAGTGAGAATGTGATCACTGAGGAATTTTTGGTGTTACATGATCTTTATCAAGATGACTATGACAAATAGAGAGCATTGATCAAAAAACATAATGGTTTTTCTTGCCCTATGATAAGATCGATCGTTCTTACATTATAGATAGGACCTAAGCTAGTGTATGTTACATTCTCTATCATTCCAAAATTGGATACATTTCAATTATAGCTAGGCCATCCATGGCTTCACTCGATGAAGGTTGTCCCTTCAGTCATACACAAATATCTGCTTGACAATGTCATATTCCCTATTCACCATAGTGGCTTTAATCCTTTGTATTCTAAAGGAAATTTCTCCCTAGAATCCTTTTGGCCCAAGCCCATGTAACCTATCACGCCTTGCAAATACTTATTTTTCATTTCTTACCAAAAGTTTAAAGCAAAGAAAATTTCCAAAGTGTCCCTCCACAACATATCCCCATCCACTTCTGACACTCCTATCCTAGATGAAACAATGTTGCAACCCAGAGAAGAACCAACCCATCAAACTCAACCAAAACCTACAACTTCCCCCAAATCATCCAAATGACCACATGATAATGATAACAACACCATATTTCCTCCTCATATAAAGCAAGTTTAAAAAGTGAAAGAGAAAGTGATTGACCCACCTCCTATGGTTCCTTCTGTTCCTCCCCTTATGGAAGAAAAAGATCCTATGGCAGATCAACCTACTCTTACACCCACACAACTTCAAAATAGAATCAAAAGAAATAGAAGAGCTAGGGAGCATAGGCATCAATGTCGTCTCCTTGCTCCCACATTAAAAAATAGAGAAAACAAAGAAAATGAAAATCTGCACATGAAAAAAGAAATGCATGACGATCCACCTCCTCAATCACAACAAAATGATCCAATAAAACAACCACAACTCATAATACACCCATCATTGGACATTGTCATTCATCCTCCAGTTGTGATTAATCTGGATGATGATGATGATGAGATCACTAAAATTGACAAAGAGGTGCATAATGATTGAATACATTATTTTCCTCTTCCATGAGCCTACATGACAAATCTCCTACAACAAGTGTAGAACATGGAAATTCACCTAGTTTGGCCCTTGTTCTTTTCCCTCTAGCAATTCTTACACCTTCTGAACATGATTTGGAGGTGGATGACTTGTTAGATGGTTGACTTGCATTCACCTTGCTAGCATTTTACATTTTTCTTTTATTTTCTTTCTCTTTTGAGTTTGTATGTGCGTATCGAGTTCCCCCATAATGTGATGTTTGGTTTTTCCCTCTCTTTGTGACATTCTTCTATATGTCATACATTGCATTTGCTTTCCTTTTTCACTTTTGTTTTTCGTTTTCCTTTTGGGGATGATGCAAAGAATTGAGAAGCTCTATGTCTCTTCTATGTTGACCCAAAAGATCTTTTGTATTTTCCTTTTGGAGATGACACAAAGCATCGAGAGGCCCTACGTCTCTTCTATGTTGACCCAAAATATCTTTATATTTACCTTTTCCTCTCTTTTTTTGTGTTTTCCTTTTGGGAATGACTCAAGGTATTAAGAACAAAATTTCTCTCATGTTGACCCAAAATCTTTTCCATTTTTGTTCACCTTTTTGTTTTCCTTTTGGGGATGATGCAAAGCATTGAGACATCTTGTGTCTCTTCCATGTTGACCCAAAATGGATTTTTATTTTTCTTTTATTTTCCCTCTCTTTGTGTCATTCTTCTAGTTCTATGTGTATTTTGGGAATGATGACAATTCCAACTTCTTTAATCAAAACATTGCAACAACGAACATACTAACCTCAAATCCATAGATCCCTTATGTGTTTGGTGTGTTCCTTTTGTGGGGAAACCCCTTTTTATTTTGTTCCTTTTTCATTTGCATGACACAACCTTACTTAGAAACGTATGACTTGGAATAGGAGCTTTCCAAGTTGGCTTTGATTTCTTGTTTCTTTTTGCATTTTTCATTCACTACTTTAAATTAATTGCTCACAGAATGGTGTGTAGAAATTCCTTTAAAGTGGGGGCATACATTGGAATTATTCATTTTAATTTTTTTTCTTTTTCTTGTTTCTTAGTGCAGCCTTGTTACTTTATACAATGCATTTTTTGCTTTGTGGATGATATTGGGTATGATTTCTTTCATGAGCGTGATCTCTCTTAGCATATTACATTCATCTTAGTGTCTTGATGTGATGCACTACATCCCATAAGTTGCAAATATTATATTCTTTGATTGGTCCTCTCTTGGAGACATTAGACACAATGTTCCCTAAGTTATAGACCTCACATGAACCAAGAAAGACTCCTTTGAACATTTCTTTTGCATGTTGCATTTTCATTTACATGGACACTTTGCATAACACAACTTGCATGCCTATGGTGCCATTGCATTTTTCCATGAGTTCTAAGCATACAAAGCTTTTCTTGTCTCATGAAGCACAAAATGACATTGTCTTTTGTGGTCCTTATTAAAGTTATTAGGAGGTATAAATTTAGTATGGTTGAGTGGGAAGCCCATTCTGAGGCATGACTTTCCCCATATCCACCTTTGTTTTTGTGAGTACATACCAACCATGAGTGTATGTTTCTCACCTAGTGGGCAGCCATGAGTTCCATCACCCTAGAGTGAGTATGCATTTTCCAAACAAACAAGCCTAGATCTAATCCACAATGAGCTGGATAGATGATCAAAGCTTGATTCAACTTTCTTTCATTCCTTAATCACTTTCATGTGTGTTCATTTGTACTTATGATTGGTTTTCCATGGGAATCTTGGGGGCTTGATCATCCCTCTTGATTGATGTTGTCTCATCTCATCAAGCATTATTTAATTCAAACCCCTCTTGATTGTGTGTTTGACTACTTTAGTGTGAGTTTGAAGAAAGTTCATCCTCTCACTAAAGTGGGGGCTAACTATGGACATGAAAAGAGTAACCCTTTTACTTTTTCTTGTTTTGTCCCTCCTTGTGCTTATTTAGCTTGATTTTCCCTTGATTTAATGTTGCAATGTGGCCCACATATTCACATTAGGTCTTGAATCTTTATGAATCATTAAGACTTTATGATGTCTCGTAAAGGTATTGTGAAGTGTTGTGGGACATTTTCACACTTTTCTAGACTCTTATTCTAATTCACCTACATACCCCCTTTTTATCACTTACCAAGTCTTATTTAAAGTTTTGTAAAGTCTTGTAACTAACTTTCATGCTTTTCTAGACTTGTTGAATCACCAAATACACCTTTCTTATGCTTTATTTATCCCTTTCATGCATTTACAGGCCTTAATTAAGTGTATTTTTGAATGTAAACCCAAAAAAAATCATTTAATACAATATAATTTTTGACACCTATTCATATGCTTTGATTGGGGCCCATTTTCCACTAGGAGCAAATGAGTCCCTCTTGACACAAAAATAAAATAAACTTAAATTACTTGTGGGTTTTTATTCCTAAAGACCTAACTTCGGCTTGTGATGTATTTTTGGGAAATTAGGGCATAACTTTGTATAAGTACATGATTTTCTATTCATTTTAACCCCTAATCAACTTATTTCATCCATGCATCATAACTATCAAGCATTTTAGCATTTTCATCACTCAATCAAGCAATTTTCAAGCATCTTGGAGCAGCCATTGACATATCTTCAAACTCTAACACCAAGGGTTTCGTGAGTTTATGACATTTTGATGTTATTTGTTCATCATTCCTTCTTTATTTCATTTCATTATCAATGGTTTAATTACCAAAGTGGGGTTTGACCAAGGCAAACCCCTATACTCTAACCCTTAACCCTCTTTCCCCTCTTTTCATGTGTGTTTGCAAGTCTTGTAGATAGATTTGTTAAGGAGAAAGGTGTCAAAAAGGTGTTGAAAATTCATCAAAGTCATAAAATTCAACATAACCTTATTTGAAGCTTGGAGACCACTTTCTCGTTAGATTTTCCAAATTTAGATCCGACAAGTTGTCAGGCAGAAAAGGGCAAACCAGGACCCACATAGTCGACCTTTGACTTTTCAAAAATTTGTAGGTGGACTGATTCACCATCTATGGTGAATGATCTCCATTTCTAGGCTAGAAAAATATTTGTCTAAAGTTCTATGCTCCCAGCATCCCAAAACCTATTCTAGTAGATTTTACCAGAAATAGAACTAACTTGCCATCTATGGCGAATGAGTCCTAGTGGGCTTCAATAGTGAATTATGTAGCATTCCATAACCTTCCCATATCTTCTTTTAGTTTCCAAGTGCACCCCAATTAGTCTCATTAAGTTATGTTTCAGTTTTTTTATGTTTATAGTTCATTTTTGCATAAAACACCATGTTTTCTAGCACTTCACGTTTCTTAGTTTTTCATTCATATTCAATAGCATTTGTTCATTTTATGAATTTAGGTTATCTCATATAGGCACATTACACTCACATCACATTAATCTTTGAATGTTTACATTGCATTTTGGCCCCAATCTTTATCCTCTTAGGTGAAAAACCCTAGAAGGTCTATAAAGCATCCAGGTGCCAAAATATTTGTTTACATAGTCACCTAGTTATAATCCAAGTTCCCAACATCATTAGACACCATTTGCACATAAAGTGTCTCATCACCCTCATAAAGGTATACTATTGAAGTTCCAAATTTTAGATATCCCCTAAAACACTAGACACCAATCCTCACATGTATGTCTCATAACCCCAATGAGGTATAGTTTCTTTGATCAACTAGCATCTCAAACTATTGAGCATCTATCTATCCTCTATTGCATATATTACTATCTTCAAAGTGTTGGCCTCTTCAAAATAGAACAAGTGGCTCATATTCAATGAAGTCATCACCACTATCATCTAGTGGTTCTTCAACAATAGCAACACAACCTCCCATTAGGTCTGATACCAAATTAAAAAAAAAGAATAGAGAAGGAAAGAGAGCATAATAGCATATAACAAAATAGAAAAATTGATTTATTCATCAACAAGTTGCAATTTTATAGGTGTAGAAGACTCAACGGTCTTCCTACAAAATAGATAACACATTTGACACCTTAATAAAAAGATTGACAACAAGCTAGAATGACTAACTAACATGCAACCTTTATTGAAACCTTTACACTTTCGTTGGAGCATATATTCCAATGTATTTTTTAATCAGTTCCACAACTATTATCTCAATCCTAAATATGCAACAAATATAGAGTGGTGTAATCTATAAAGGAAATGTGCTAAGGTTTCAAAAAGCACACAAATGCAGTCATTGGTGCACACCTGGAAAAGGAAAAGTGAACATTCAAAATCAAGTCTAAAGTCAGTTATGAAATGCACAACTTATAAGGTAAAATGCATACCACAAATTCAACGATCAGATTCATATTGTGGAGCATGCGCTTGGTGAGAAAAATTGAAGACATATAGCAGAAGTAAAAATTGAAATCGTTCACCTAGGTGCATGATAGTATAAGACAAAATGGAATTTCAAATTGAAGCTAAATTTCCCATGGAGATAAAAGTAATCTTCTTAAAAATACTAATGTATCCACTATTAGACTAATTTACCTTGTCACCATATCTTATTATCTACACTGAATCTTGTGAGTTGCATCCATGACCCATCTCCAGGTAGTTTTATAACCTTTCAATAGAACTTATGTTAAAATAATCTTGTAGATTTATAAGATGACCTTATATTTCAAATTCTCTTGCATCATCTTCAATGTGAGAATATCAATGGATCACAAAAGGATGATAAAGACCAAGCATAAGCTATACCAATTATAATGACCATTCCATTGTTGAAATCCCCTCTTGAGCATACAAACTAATATACATGATGTAATGCAATCTAATGAAGGCATTGGATGCTTTAACACTCCTAGCTATTTAAAGAAATATTTAAGTTAATTAATGAATCAATACACCCAAAGCTGTAAAACCCAAATATACTCAATTATATGCTACAAAATGCAAGCCTACAACATAGATATGTGTGGCTCAATGAATGAAATGTTATTAAGCTCCAGCTTCTCTATTACCATCAAAACATGCACATAAATTATTTGAATAACTTATAAGTGCCAAGCCATCTATTATTAAAATTTTAATGTCAATAATTTGTGATATTAAGGGTGGTTGACTTCTTAGATTCCTACTAAATTCCAATATATAATTTTAAATTTGAAAAACCCATGTGTTATGATCAAAGAAAAAAATATTTTTATTTTTGAGCCCTCTTTATGTTCATAAGGCGAAAACCTTAACATTAGGTCTTACCTTTTCCTCCATTATTTAATTTCACCTCTTTCCTCAATCCTTGTCCATTTAATCCTAGTCCTTAAACTTGTTCACATGGATCGCAATCTAAAATTTTCATCATGTGACAAGTGTCCCTTTCACAACACTTCCAAAAATTCAAACTAACTTTCCATCTCATCCATTCATTTCAATCTCACCTCTTAATCCTATCCATTCCCATAAGAATTTTGTGCTAATTTCAATCTCACCTTTTATCCCTCATGTGGCACAAGTTATCACATGACTACAAATTTGATCCCAAACCTAATCCTTACACAATCTTATCCATCCATCACCCAATCCATCTTAGCCCTTGATTTCTCTCATGGAATTTCTATAAATGGCCTCCCATCCCATTTTTATCAATCTAATCTTCTGCTATTGTTATGCTGCCAAAATTTATATTTAATCATCTTGATCATACCATTATTCTATAGAAATCATGAGCAACCACATCCAAGCTAGCAATCCATCAACATAATAAACTTGATTTTTATGAGGTTTACATGTATTTGGTTTGATCGAAGCTATATTTGATGCATATTTCATTTATATCATTTGTATGGAATAAATTGTGGTGAAACCAATGTAAATCCTTACATATAATGATTTTCCTTATGATTTTTTGGTGAGTTCTTAGTTGCATGTTATGATTTTGCACTTAACTTTGTGATTCAGTGATTTTGTTCGACAAACCCATGCTTCCATCACAAATTTTGATGCCTTTATTCTAAGAAACTGCACCCGGTGATTGGCTTTGTGATTCAACACTTTCATTTTATTAAACCCATTCTTTTTTCAACTTTTGACACCTTTGTTCTAATAAATCGTCCTAGCACTTGACTCTATGATTTAGTGATTTTTTTGACAAACCCATTCCATCACAAATTTCAACAGCTTTGTTATAAGAAACAATGTTAGAAACTCAAAATCTATGACTCAACACTTTTGTTCAACAATCCCACACTTTTATTGTGACTTTTGGTGCTTATGTTTGATAAAACTACACTTTTGTGGTGACTTTTGATGCTTCCATTGTGAAAAATTACACCTACACTTTTATATAAATTATTTTCTAAATGCCTCTATAAAAAGGTGCATTTATTTCATAAATTTATGCTTCCATTTCATAAATCCATGCCTGAATTTCACAAAAAGGTGTATGCATTTCTCAAAACCATGCCTATATTTCATAAAATGCTATCTATGTTCCTATGCAAACCCTAAAGGAACAGTGTTATAAAAACAAGCATAAATTTTGCCTCATTTATCAAAATTTTAAAGTTCACAAGGTGTTGGAAATCTTGTTCAAAGCTCTTTCCTATGGTGCATAAATAATTTCTAGATGATTATCCAAGAATTAGGTGCACTTAGTCAAATTCAACCCTTTTTCTCAATCTTCAAATGCTCATAACTTCTCCATACAAAATCATTTTTTAGCAATTTTTTTAAATATATTATAAAAGGAATTTATTGGTATCATTAGTTTTTTCTTTAAAATATTAAATTTGGTGTGTTTTTATCACATCTGAAATTGGGCTTAAAATTTTCCTTTCATATTTGGATTTTGGATTTAAAATAAACAAGTATCTTTTAATCCCCAAGAATCACTTACACATGCTCTCCTCTTACACCCTAGTGTGATATTAAGGATCAAAAATATGTGATCTTGTTTTTTTAGGGGTCTTCCTATGGATTTCATCAGGCCCTAGGGGACAATCTCAAATCTCGTGTTCTAGTGTAGTATAAAGAGTGAGAGATTAATTGAAAGATACCTCTTGGTGATCCCACAATACTGGTTTACAATTTTTGGCCAAAATGGACACTAAAATATTTTTTTCTAACTAAATCTTCACTTTCGGGCACCTATAGTGGCTCAACCATGAGGAATTTGAGGATGACACAAACTAGTGATTTGTGACATTTTGTCTATAGATTTTAAATATATTTTTTTCAATTTTTTTGGAATTAGATTGCACTTCATTTTCCATCTCCTTCAAAAACTAGTTTTTTTCATAAAACAACATTTTTAAGGAGTGACACTCATTGTATAATGCATAACTTTTTTTTCCATGAAGGATAAAATTCTAATTCTTTCAAATTTAGATTTTTAACTCTAATATCTAGTGCTTCTAATTGGTTAGATAGTTTTTTATTGAATATTTTTTCTGTAATCAAGTTTCGAAGTCAAACCAATTACAATTTAGACATAGGCGGACCATATAACACGTAAATTTTTTTGTATGTATCGAAAATCAATTTTTTTTGTTGGATCAAGGACTTCAATATCTGGTGCACTCATATTTTTTCTACTTTTTTTTTTATAATTTACTATTTTTCCACATCTATAGGACAAAGAGCTTGATTTTTGGTGAAAAACCTATGTTTAATAAAACTAAAAAACAAATACATAATAAAACCAAAGCATATTAAAATTATAGTTGTTGGATAGCTCATTCTGAGGACTACCTAATTCCAATTGGGTTTGTGAAGTCTCCTCCATTTTCATCCTCAACCTGAGCTTCGAAGGGAAAAACTTCTAATTTTTTTAGTGCTAGAGAGCAAAAAGGTTGGAAAAGGGGGGTTTGCTCAAACCAGGGGGTTTCGAGTGAACCCCCAGGGGTTTGAGTGAACTAGGGTTCATTTGAACTCCCTTTCAAAAATGATTTTTCATTTATTTTTTTGGTGAGATGGTGGGAACTTACATTGAATGGGTTCGCTCAAACCCAGGTTCTAGCGAACCCTATTTTGGTTCATTCGAACCTATTAGTTCGCTCAAACCCAAAAAAATGAAACTTTTTGGCACGGGGTCAATTTTTTCAACTTTTCCTTTCTCACTCCAATTGTAAACCACTTTTATGGGTTCACCCCTCCCTTAGAAGTGAAATATTGTGAATATGGGCTAAGCCTCTAAGAACTTTATACCTTAGATAATTGAAGCTGGAGAGTGGGTTAACCTCTCCTCCCAACTTTTTGGATGTATTTCCTTTCATCTAAATATTAGGCCTCATACACCCTTGTGATATATAGAGGATACCCCTAGTTGAGAATTTTTGGCCATCTCTTCTTGTGGTGCCGTGTTCCTACAAGGATTGATAATCCCACTTGAGCTAGGATTTTTCATGTGTTTTATGTGCTTGAATGTTTAGATCACCTTCCCGACTTGAAGCCAAAAGGGGAAACTTATCCAAATTGAACCATAGGATTTTTTTTTTTTTTCATTATTTCCTTGTGCATTTTCATTCTTAATCATACAAAAAATAGAAAACTCAAAAAGACAAACAAAGGTAAAAATATTTTAAAAGCTAAACAAAGATTTTATTTTTTCTTTCTTAAGTCTAGGTTTCCTCAAAGTAAAGATACATGTGGTACATCATCTCCAAATCATCCCAATTCTTCCCAATAATCTCATCCTTATCATTCCTAATCCTCCAAATTATCTCATATTAATCACCCTAATCATCCATAATCATTCTAACTATTCCCCTCATACTTAATCACCATCATCAAGGAACACTTTAGTGATGAATCTTCACCAATTGGAAAATTTTGCATATTTCCCAAGTCAAAATTGGCAAATTAATCGCACCCAATAAGTTGGCCAAATTGCTCAGATTTTATGAATTATCAGTCCAATGCATGTCCATTCACCATCAATTTTTTTTATGAGGCATATTTAAGTAATAAATTAGCCATAACAAACTACCCATTTCAAATGGACCAATTAATGTTTTCACCTATGAATCTCATAAGCATGTAATAAAACACCTACATATTCACCAATACTATTAAAACAACATTGTATCAAGACCCATTTTGCCAATTAAAATTTAAATATAGTTGCTTGTGAGGACCCATTTCGCCAATTAAAATTTACAAATAGTTCCTTATGAGGACCTATTTCACCAATAACATTAAAAAATAATTACATTTGAGGACACATTTCACCAAATACCATGACACCTCCATGCTATTCATAGGGCCATAATCACCTTGAAAATTACAATGTATCATTGTATAATCAGACAAGATTCACCAAATTTTTAACATACCATTTAAAAATCCCACGAAATTCACCAAATATGGATTGATATAAATACAATAAAAACTATCATTTATTCTTAAACATTTTGTTCAATTCTTGATTCAAAATTTAGACTTGGAACCTTGAGTTGATCATAAGCAAGTTACAAAATTACAACATAGGCATTCCTACATAACGAATATAAAGTCAATGAAAACCTAAACTTAAAGGTGAGCGATCATTTATTCATAGTGTTATAATATTTCTTTATCTCTTTTTCCATTCTTGCTTCAATCTTAAAGATGATATTGAGTAGGGAATGGGATCTATGTTATTTTTCCTTCTTAAACAAGAAGACATTTTTTTCCAGCTTTTATTTGAAGTGAGAGATCAATATGTCAAGCAACAAGTGGAACAAGGGTAAGACTCCTCAAAATGGTGAACAAATTGGGAGGCCATCAAAATTATCAAAATGTAGAGGTACCATACAATCTTACTTTAGAATTGGCAATGCTTCTAATCCATTAGATCAAGATGGAGCTACATCATCAACTCTTCCACCAAATATTAATGAAGAAGGAATTCAGAATACCTCACCACCATCGGAAGGTCATTGTGAGATTTTCATTGAGTTAAATGAGTCAAATGAGAATGTAAATACAATAGAAGATGATCCAAGGGATACCTTGGTTAGCCAGAATGAGATAATTGACTTGGATCAGGATGATGTTGGTAGTAAGAAAAGAAAAGGCAAATCGAAAGTGGGACGTGAGAGGGAAATGACAAGGAATTTTTAACTTGGTTTTTTGTAAAAGTACCCATTCATTATACCAATGGGGAAGAAAAAAAAGATGAAATTGAAACAGAATGCATGTGTACGATTTGTAGTTGGAATTGTAAATGAGACAAGAAGTTGTAGCTAAAGCTTGATAGTATACAAAATCACATCGGTAAAGTTTATGAAAAATAAATCATAGACACAAAGGAACAATCAGTCATACAATGGAAATTAAAGCAAGAATGTCTTCATGTTAAGTATGTTGTAGAATATGAAGAGTATAAGAAAATAATGTTGAAGCTTGCTGCTTGTTGAAGTACAATTGCTTATCTCAATTTGGAAAAGAAATGGAAGGAGCACATTTGTCAAAAATTGTTTAGATGATTGTTTCTTTTCATATTTTTTCTAGAGGGTGTCCTATGATAAACTACCTAGAATATTTAAAATAGAAAAAATTTGGGTGTTCCTCACTTTCCTAGCTCATATTAGTCAATAAAAGTTGGATGGGAATGGGAAAACTGCTTGCTGCAGTGGAAAAGTAAGATTTAAAGGAGCAAGTAAGAGATCCAAACTTCATTGCATTATCTTTAAATGAAAATACTATGATAGATAATACTTCTTGGGTTTGTATGCATGTGTATACTATAAAACATGTCTACCAAGCTCATCTTTTCTATGTTCATAAAATAAAGGGTAATTCAACATCACAAAATCTATTTGAACTAGTCAAGAAATCTTTGAATGAAATTGCAAGTATGTATGACTTGACAATTACAAAAACTTTGGTGTGTGTAGGAGCTAATGGAGTTGTGATGCAAGCTCATAGGAGTGATGTTTGCACAAAGTTACAAACTACTTATGCACAATACATGCTTGGCATTCACTTCATGGCCCACATAATGAATTTATCATTCAAAATTATAAGCATGTTTCATACAGTATCAAAAGTTAAAAATATAGTCTACAAGCTCTACACATACTTTTTGTCGAAGTCCCAAACTTTTCATGAAATTTCAAAGTTTTCCTAAGGGAATAATAGTAGGAAACAAGTTTCTCAAGGATTTTGATACTAGATGGATCTCCCTACATGGACCAACACAATGAGTTATTTTAGAATATCAATCCTTGATTGGAGTAATGTACAAGCATCACAACATAGTAGACAAAGCTCTTGACCTCTTACATAGGTTAAGCGATATAGAGACACTCTTGACTTTAGCTAGTCTTCTCCCCATCCTAGATGAAATGAACAATCTTGTGAAGAAATCCCAAGATAAAACTGAATATTCCAAACTATGTTGACATACATGCATGGCCCTTGATCATGTATATCTAGATCTAACAAAAGAAATCCCAAATTATTTCTTGTGGTGGAAAATTACTGATTTGAATAAGCCTAATAATTATTTACTATTTAATGCAAGCAAGAACTTATGTATCTATGTATGCAAATTTGAGATACCAATGTACCATTGTAAGATAGCAAGGCATTCTATCAAAGAAGTACCTATTAGAATGGAAGATTTTTATGACATTGTTAAATTTTTTAGTGATAATTTGAAGGAAATTAAAAAATTTCTTTGCTCAAAGATTTATGATATATTCCCTCTACATGAAATACTTGAAGCCATGGGTATTGTGTATCCTAAATTTTGGGTAAACCAAGATAGCCCAAAATATTTTCATGATAAAATAAATATCTTGATGAAATTTTTTTGAAAAGTGTAACATACAATGAGCAGACAATAGAAGGAATTATAAATGCAGATACGCGTAGACAACAATATAATAATTTTTCAAGAAGTATGATGGACTAGTATGATTCCATGGGCATGGAGAAGTCCTTTGAACTAGGATCAATAACAAAGGTTTGGAAAAACTTAGGCCAAAGTGAAATATTGCATGGTTTGATATCATAATATTTCAAACTTGTTGATTCATTTCAAACAATGATATTTGGGTTAGTGGAGGATGAGAGAGTTTTTAGTTCATTGGCATTTTTGAAATCAAAGTTAAGAAAAAAACTAGACAAGAATTTGGAAAATTGCTTGAGAATGAAAGGAATTGCGTATAATGTCAACAAATTTCCTTTTGAAAGGGAACTCACAATCTAGAGGTCCATATACGAAAGAAGAGGGTTTTTTAACACTCCAATTCTAAACACCAGTACTGGTGGCACTAGCAATGGAAATGGGACAAATGATAGTGACACAATGAATGTTGAATTTGAGATAAGAAAATGAAGACTAGACTTAGAATCAAGATGACTCTTTTACTTTATCTCAAGTTGAACATTAGTTTTAGGACCCTGACTCCATTTAGGAAATAGGAGTGAATTAGTAGCTTTTAGGTATTTATGCTGCACTTCATGAATCATTTTCCAAACTATAGTTGATCTTATTTTATATTGTATTCCATGAAATTATGAATCATTGCACTTCATGAATCATATTCCAAACTATAGTTGATGATATTTTATATTGTATTCCATGAAATTATGATATTTTATATTTAATATTGTATTCCATGGTATTGAATTTGATATGTGATTCTACATCATTTTTAAAGACAACACTTATCACACTACTTATAAATTCCTATTGCATTTCCATTCACACAATCTTTGATAAATAACTGAAAGGAATATTAATCCATTTCTTGAACAAAAGCTAATAGTTCAACATCCATAACTTATAAACAATCATTGATTATTTTGAATTAGAAGATAGTGAATACAACACTAGAGAGCAAGATAGGCCAATATTATATTCAAAATTAAAGAAATAAACTTAAGTATTTGAGTCATCTTTTGTTATTATAGAGAATAATTACAACATTTCCTAATATCCTATATGTGCTATCAAATAGCTTATAGTAGGCATCCCAAAAGATGCTTAAATTTGGTTGTCTTTTTGATTTGGGTGTTCTATTGATTTGTAATGTGTCATAAGGCTTAGGGTTCTAGTAGTTCTAATGTTCTAGGGTTTATGTGTGTTCTAAATCCTCTCAAAAACCCTAGGTGTCTTTTCCTTTTACCTACATTCTAATAGTCTAATTTGAAGTTGACTGGTTTTTACCCATTCCCAGTCTCTTAAGTCATATCTTATGCCTTTGCATCCATTTACTCACTAACCCCTTGAGCCTAGTGTTCTCCATTGCTACCCATAGAATCCTTATAAATATTTCCTTTTCTTATGTGGGTCATAAAATTCTTTAATTCTTATCCTTTCCCTAAGTTTGGGTTTTAATATTCACTCAATGTTGTTCATGTTATAAACCTAGGCATGTAGTCCCTTTTAAGTCATGTAATAAGTGCACATACTTATTAAAATCCTTTGTTATGCTTGGTGGGTCCGATTGATTGTTTTCTATTGGTTCCCCTCCATCTTGCATGATTAAAATAATCAAATTAAGGATCATATGGGATAGCGGGCAGGCAACACCTGGCCACCCTTTTGGTGGGTCCTACCACTACTCAAAGGAACTGATGACTAGAGGTGTTCAAATCAACAGTTACTATGGTTTCTAACAAACAAATATTAGTCATTCCCCACCTCCCCACTATTGTAAGATGCACATGCTTTGAACGTAGAGGAGAAGTGAGGGGGTTGACACGTAGACAGTTTCAATGCTTGTGGAGATGGTGGAGCCCACAAAGTGACATGTAGATAAATCCACATGGAATTTTTTGGTTGGTCAATGGAGATAGTTGTTTGTAGTCATATTTTCAAACATATTTGGTTGAATTTGAGCCATCTATTGGGCCATATCACTACAAGATCGATGGTTAAAATTCAAACTTCATGATTGAGGGAAAATGAGCCATGATATCAGTTGTTCTAGTTCATACGAGCTAACCATAATAGCGGATATGACACAAAGCTACCAAATTTTCAATTGGGATATTTTGAATCCATAAAACTTGTTTTAAAGTATAATTGCAAACTGTTAAAGCATTTAACACATCTAAGGAGTTCTCACTGAAATTTTCAAGCTCGTTCAATGACAAGAATTAGGGTTTTCCAGTGTTTACAAAACTAGTAAGTAAAATTACCATCCTACTTCTGAGTTGTTTAAAAATTTGTTGTAAGTTCTCATTCTATCATTTTGTAATTAGGGTTTCTGGTTTGAGGTTTCGTTGCATTTATTTTAAGGTTTGACATTCAATTTGAATGATTAGCCTGTTTAGTCCTATTATTTCCTTGCATAAACCCATACCCCAGTTGTAAGCTTGCAATTTGCTAAGTAGTAAACCCTAGTTTGCACAAAATCTATTACTATGGCACCCAAAGTCAAAGCATCTGTGTCAAAAGACCAATCTTCTAAGTCAAATCCTACTATGAGACCTCTGTCAGAGGAATTAACCAAACAATTGGTATCTTCAACCTTTGAGCAATCAAAGGGAAAATGTATGTACTTTGGCCCTAGAACTAAATTTGGCATCATTGATTATTATTGTACAATTAAAGATGTTTCCCTATTGTACTTTGGATGGATTTTTTCCAAGGATGGTTTGGAAATAAGAATGTTGGTATCCCTTTCTGCAAACCCTGGAGGTTGGACATGGTTACATTGGTTGTACCCAACATGTTCATAGATGTTGATCTTCTCAAATCAATTGTTGTGAACTATGACCCTTTGGTTAGGGTTGTTAGAGCTCATGATGGATAAAATCTAGTACGGGTTAATAAGGAACAAGTTGCATATGTGTTCAAGTTGAATACTTGGAGCAATGACATGGTTAAGATTGATGAGCAAATGTTGAGGGAGGAATACAAAAGGGTAAAACACAACTTCAGGGTGTCAGTGTTGGCCAATTTTTTGATATTAGTAGGGAAGGGAATCAACAAAAGAAAGATTACTTTGGGACCCTCTAATGTTGAGCCCCTCCCTATTAATTATCTTCAAGCATATTTTCAAAATACCTTTTACTCCCTCTACCAAATTCTAGGGTTTTATCTTGGCTCTAGCATGCCAATGGACCATATGCACATGGCTGTGAGTATCCAACACCTTAACATAAATACCTTATATGGTTTTTCCACCTATATAGTAGAGTAAATTCACAAAATATTGGTGGCCTTGAAGGGTGGGAAACTTGGTGTCAAATTTTGGTGGTTTTCACTCTTTATGCATATTTTTCTTTTCAAAGGTGTATACTATTTTGGTTGGGAGATGGAACTTAAGGTTGTGGATGGTATTAAGATCTGGTGTAGTCATAGACCCCTATATTGGATAGGAATGAAAAAAAGACCGAATATGTGACTACTTAAAATATTTTTTCCACCAAATTGAGACAAGTTCTAATGGTGGGTGTACCTAGGATCCCCAAGGAGTTACATGATTTTTTGAGGCTAGCTAAAAGGAGGTCTAATTTGAATATTGATTACAACTATGGAGATGTAATCCCTTATAACAATTATATTGTTCTAAGGTTATTTGGCACATAATTGATACCCCACATACTCCCTATGGAAGTGCCTCTAAGGATTAGGTTTTTGGAGGTGATGTGGCAACTAGGGAATGTAAATGATTTCTTCTTGGATGAGAAGCGAAAGGGAACTTTCTTCTCTGCATACACTGTGTTTGCTGATTTTTTCATGATTACACATGGATGGAGAAATATTGTGGATCACTATCTCAGTCAGTTGTGTAGCCTTCCAAGAAGGTACACATATATTCAAGGAGGAAAGGAACAATAAGCAAGCAACAAATAGTTGCTACTCTTACACAATTTGGGGAGTCAAAAGTGCCTTCACCACATCAACAACTACCTCCATTGTCACCACAAAATTCTTATGTCCTTGAAATAATTGAATTGAATTCTCCAATTAGAGAATCATCCCCTCCAAGGGAAACATGCCCATCAATAAAGAAGCAAAAGGTTGAAGCTTCTGGTCTGGTTGACCACCCTACAGAGGAGTTAGATGATGAAATTGCTATAATTGATGAGGAAATAATGCAGGGGATGTCATCTCCTCAAGGGGAAATAATATCATAGAATTTTAGCCTTAGGTTGAGCAAAAACTAACCTAAGTGGAATAAATAACTCTGAGGATATCAGATTCCAAGCCTGTGAAATTTTTATGGAACATGCTCAATTTTTTAAGACAAGATTTTAAGGAATATGTATGGAGAGCAATGAAGGGTGAGTATGCAACATTGGTGCAAACAAGGAGAAGTGAGAGCCCCGAGAAGCCCAAAGAGGTTTTTGATGCCTAGGTTCAAGATGAAATGAGGGCCAAGTATTCAAAAAAAATTGGTGAAGAGGGCAAGGCATTGGTGAGAAAGAGTGGAGTGTTATTACTCCCAAAATGGGACTTGGAATCAACAATTGATTTTGACAATGTGAGAAGACAAGATGTCCCCATTTTTAATAATAAAGAAGAGGTCACATTGGATTTACAGGGGTCAAATTTTAGTTAGTAGTGGGGCACTCTTGCTATTTGGGCTTTATCCCCAACCACTAAAAAGCCTAAAGTTGCAAAACATGCCCCAGGTGTAAGAGGAGGCTTAATCATAAAAAGAGTTTCAAATACATCTTCCTTGGAGGAAACAACCATGAATGTTAATGTGGCACAATTCATCAAAGCCACAGTTGAGTCATTAATAAAGGAAAGGGATAGTTTTAGAACCAAATATAATGAGGTGTTTGTTGAGTACAACTCGAGACAACAAAAGATGGATCAAATGCAAACTAAAATAGCTCTGTGGAAACAACAATTCCAAGCATTTCAGCCTAGTACTTGACATGCTACAATCTTGCCTCCTCCTTCCCCAATTATTTTTCCTCCTCAAAATCATGAGGAGAATACCCCCATTGAATCTGAAGATGTACAAATGGCATAATCAGCTCTTGAATCATCATATGTCCCTCAATTTGAAGAAGTTACCAAGGAGGAGCTAATGGAAAAGCTCAAGAACATTAACAGAGAAAAGATTGTGACAACAATGCTTGAGCATTTGAATAAGGGGGTGGAGAAAATATTAATTAGTATTCATGGTAATTATGCTTTGATGTTTGATGCCATTAAGAAACTCAATAGAGATAAAGAAATTGATATTCCTTTAATGGATAAATGGATTTCAAGGGCTCAAATGCTAAGGGATATGGATGTTGCATCCTCTCATGATGAAAATAAGCCTCCAAAGATAATTCTAACCCTAAGATTTGTAACAAATATAATTGGTTGTCACGGGTTGATTTTCATTGATCCTTTAGAGGTGAAGATTAAAGAATTGGTTAAGAAGTTTGATGATTGGAATTTTGGTATTCCTCCGGACATTCTAAATGAGAAGGGTGAAGTTAAGTCCCTTCAAGAGTGAAAAGACTAGGAAGCTCAAGCAATAACTTCCCAAGCCAAAAAAAAAGTGATGAAATGGATTTGGTTATGTTGAAGAACAATATGGACAGGCTCATGCATATAGAGGCTTTCCTTGAAGAGATAAGGAGACAAATTAGGTGGCAATTAGGTATAGCCCATACAAAAAAGAAGAAGATAGTATCATGGGATTTGACTAGCCTACAGAGTAGTTTGTATTATGGAATTCCAATGATATTGACATATTGGACATAGAAATTACTGGAAGTGGGAGTGGGTGACATCAATTTTGGTTGGTGGTTTGCAATAACAAATTTTAGCAGGAAGTGCAATACATGGCCTGGAACGAGTATAGATTAGGCCTTGAATATATCAATGTTCAAATATTGCACTTTCTCAGTTTCAAATGTGGTGACAAGGATTGCAAATGTGGAACTTGGTTTATTCTCTCTTTCACTTTATTCTTTTCTTCTACAAGTTTTTAAAGCATGTGGACTATAGTGTTTTCTTGTGGACAAGATTACTTTGCATCAACTAAAGGAGCCTTTTGGAAGGCGGGAGAATCTTCACTAGCAAATGGAAATGGTTTTTGTATCATATGAAATTCTCCCCTTGTATTTGGAAATGCAAATGTATCTTCCTTTGAGGACATTTTGAAATTGAAATTGAAATATATGTCAAATGTAAATGTGACTAAATGTGTAATTTTTCTAGAAGCTTATTTGGTCCCTTGTTCTTATAAAAGTAAATTCAAGGCCAATTGCATAGGTCTTTGGTTGAAAGATCTTTTGAACTCATGAAAGAGAATTTTGTAATTCAAGCACAAAGAAATAGAGTTAGTGTTGAGTCTTAGGTATGAGTTCAAGTCTGTAATAGGAATAATTGTTTTATAGTAGTGATGGAATTTGAATGAGAAAATGCATATTCTAGAATGAATTTTATCATTCTGTATTTGTCATATGAATTATTAATAAAATGATAAAGGATCCTTCTATTGGTATTCAATCATTTTGGTTGAATGTATGATTTTGTCTCTGCTTTAATTCAAAGAATTAATTAAAATTATTTGATGGAATCATAGGTTTGTATGACTAAATTAACATATTATTAATAATTTCATATTTTAATTGTGTTAAAACTTAAACATGTACTTAGTGATTCATCACTCATCTCAATGCTTAATAACATATTAACAATAGTAGTATATACAATAATGAACATCAACAATCTTTTAATGTGTATCTAGTAGTTGAAACTAGACTTTTTCTTCAAATAATAAAATAAATAATATAGATAATTGAACATCAACACATTACTGAATTTGAGTTTTTTTATTGATTTTTACATGAAGGAATACATAGAGGCATTGACAATGCAAACTCTTGCTCAAAGACAACACTACATAGAGCTGAGTTGGAACTTGGAAACTCATATTATCAAATATCAATTCACTATATCACCTTTTCTAGAAACTTCCACTCTTCAAGTGGTGGAATTATCATTTGTTCTAACTGATGTTTGACTTGAATATTTGTTAACAATTCATGATTGAAATTGGAACTTGTCTTGAATTCTTTACTCAATTTTGCATTCAAGGTTATTAGTGGTTTGATGGAATCCAAATAGTTCACCACATCTGGGTTCTAAGGAAACTAGTCCAAATCAATCTTCCTTGCACCCTCCATCTTCTTTCTGAAATAATCCTTTCTAATGAATTGCTCATTTGTGTCCAAAGCCTCTGAAAAACCAAGCCCTATGAAGTTCCTTAGTTTTTCAGCCAGCTTCTTCATCTTGTTTGTAGCCAAATGCACATATTCCTTTATTTCACGCATTCTCAAACACTTTTGAATAGTAGATGACAACATCATTAAGGTAGCAAGCTGATTATTAATCCCTTTTGATTTCAAATCATTGTCACTAGCTTTGTAGACTGTTTGTTGAACTTGATTTGTAGATTTCTCTAATGCTAGCACATTTTTGTTGTCCACTAAATATTTGTTGAGCTTCTTATAATGTAGTCTGATAGCATCAATCAATTGAAACATGTCATACAAATGATCAATCCTCTGCATTATTTCATCCCAGATCTTTTGTTTCATATGCCTCATTGTTTCTCTACAAAAATGCATATAACTTATTTTGACAAGAGTTAATTTCATTTTTTGCTTCCATTAGCTCTACCTCCAATCTTTCATTTCTTTTTTTCTCTTTCTCCAATTTATTTTCCCACTATGCATTTGCTTTTGTGATGCTTTGTCTTGATTTGTCTAAAGTGGATTTTTCCTCATCATATTGCTTTTTTCTCTCATCTAACCTTTGCTTCAGTTCATTCACTTCTCTCTCATTTTGTTTATCCTCTTTTCTTGTTGATGTAGAGGCAATTTTTTTTATTCTTTTTTCTAATTCATTGCTCTTGTTATCTGTTGCTTTCCTCTTTGCTTTCTCATTTTCTAGGTCTTCCTATAACTTTTCTATTTGAGTCTTCAACCTTTTTTCTCTCTATATTTCTTTACCAATGATGTGTACACCAAATCATTGTTCTTCTTTGATACATTAATTTTTTCACTATTTTTGAGTCCAGAAAAATCCAATTGTAAACTAATCACTTGAAATTCAGATTGATCCATCTAATTTTTTTGTTTATTTTGAACTATGGGAACAAAAATTGTGTGCTCCATGATTTCTTTATTTATGTCAAATGTGGGTAATACTGTGGTTGTTGCAGGCTTTGAAGTTACAATAGATGCACTCTCCATCAGTTGCTCTTTTTTTTTATATTGTTCTAATTTATTTTTAAACTCTTTAATGTAATCAAAACCTAGGGACACAAGAACAATGGAATTATTGAATGGAAAAGGAATAGGAGTACTTGCAGTTACTAATGATGTTGTAGCCACACTAACTAGTAGTGGGGAAGTGCAAGAAAATGACTCCTTTGTGGTGGAAATGGTAGTGTGACTTGGACCTATCAAAATCCTTTGCCTCTTCTGTATGCCTTGATCACCTGGTGTTTGTGTGGTATCTTATATTATTGTCCTCTTGTGTGTAATTTATTTTTTTAGAACATGTTGAACACTACTAGTACTACTACCCATACCATCGCCTCTAGTGGTGGTGGCAGTTGCACTAAGTTCTCCACCATGGGCATGTCTAAGTTGTGATTGTACCTGACCTTGAGGATTAGGATTTGAAGATCTAACAAAATTAATTATTTTGGTTGTACTTTCATTCCCTTGGCCTATTTTATTAGTTCCAAGGCCTTGCTTATCAATAGTTTTTCCATGGTCCACATCTATTACCATACAAATTCCATGTCCTTGGGACCCCAAACCACCACCTTCATAACCCATTTTTTCAGTTATGATTGCTCCTGATGTATATGCTTCTTTTATGACCTCACTTAAACCAGGTTTTAAATTGACATGGGTTTGTTCCTCCCTAAAATCATTAAATTCATCATCATTTTCTTGATCTTCACATTCATTGGGATGCTCTATATTCCAAAATTTGCTAAACTTGTGATCTTCTTCATTATCTCCATACTTTGCAAGAGTTCTTGGATCACCTAGATGCTTTCTCATAGACCAAAAGGCAGTAATTTTTTATCATGACCAATTTTTAGCTATAACTTCCTTATCTAGAGAATCTGACATTTTTACTCTACTAGATGGTTTATCACTTTTTTCATAAAAATTGTTGTACCTCCTAGTTGTCTTTTGGTGCAATTCCATAATTTCTATTGACAATTATTCAAATAAAATACCTTTTTCAATAGTACTTTTCTCCATTGCTATTTTGACCACATCCCAAGAATCCTTGTTTCTCAAGTTTTCAAGCAAGGGTTTACTTTGATGTTGAATTCTACTTGCAACATTCCTATTGGCCACAATAATTGATTTAATGGTGTCACATGGATCATATTGCCAGTGACAGACAACATAAAAAAAATAAAAATAAATTAAAAGATTACATGCCACACTAAATGCTTTTCTCTCAAATGTGAACCCTCCACATGAAAAAGGTGAAGAAGGAAATAAGGTCTCCTTTTGTTGAATGAAAAAGTGTAGTCCATCAATACTCTACATTTGTCTTACATATTTCAATGCAAAAACCTTTTCTGTCATATGTATTGGAAGTTTGTATGGCTCTTATCCCAATCCATAAAATCTTAGCACAGTATATTCTTCTATTAATTACCAATCAGCCAATTGTATTTCTACATGACAGGTAATCTAGGCATTGGAGTATTTGTAATTGCTTGATGCAATGGAGCCAAAAAGTAGTCTACAAAATGACTATTGTTCCTTCCAAAATCATGCATCCTTCTGTTAGTGGTCCAATAATTTACTGGAGCTATTTTCTTTTCCTCAGCATTACTGTAGGGCTAAATCTGAAGCTTGTTGGTTTGAAACATTCCACTAAATTTGAATAGAAAAAAATAGCACAAGTAGGTTGTGAACCTAAATGTCTTAGTGGAATTTGAGTGTGCACATCCTTTAATAATTAAAAAGTGTTCATGCATGGATTCTACAATGTGCACAATAAAGTTATATTTGACAAGTTGGGATGGAAAAGAAAAATGGATATTATATACCATTTCAAGGAGGCTTGCACCAACTTCCAAATTGCTATCTAGTCCAAGGAAAAATGCTAGCCTGGAAATAGTATCTTGAACCCATGGTATAAAAATATCAAAATCATAAGGAGGCTTATGGTTAGCTTTCAATTTATTTATAAATTGTATGTTATCCTGAACTATTTTATTTATGAAATATTTTTTCTCCCTTTCATCCATGGCTTCATAATCGCTAGCAAGCTTTTCTAGGTCAATGTGGACATTTCCAAATTCTTTAGTTGTAAACCCCAACACTTTTCCAAGTTCTTCTGCATTAATGGATAGCAATTCTTCTTTTTTGTCTTTATTAACAATTACTCTATTGTGATCATCATAATTTTCAGCATAGACCATGATAAATTCTGGGCAAGGGAAAACTTCATGTAACATCATATTCCCTAATCCTCTTACCCATGGTGCAATGCAACTATTAACTTGCATTTGGTTTGCAACTTTATTCTTAGATGAAAATATAAGTTTTGAGGAACACCTACCATAGATTTCAGAATCATAAATATCATGGTATTCATTAGTGAAACCTAGGGTTTTAAGCAATTCAAAATAATGCATTTTTTAATTTGATTTTTCTATACCTTTCCCAAAAACTTTCTTTGGTTTGATAGTGGTATTGGTGGTAGAAATGCTTATACACTATGAAATTGTGAATTCCCTCTTAGTCCTCAATTTTTCTCAAGTCTCTCAACCCTAAACCCAAACTTTGAAGTTTGACAAAATAAGATTTTAAGAAACAATGAAATGTAGTCATAGGAATTTTGTCTTTCACTTACCCAGATTTTGATTCTTGAAAAGATTAATACTGATTGGCTTTGTTGGAACCCATAATCTCCCTAGTGCACTACAATGAGCAATCTAAAATCTCCTTGTGTGTCGACTATATCACTTAAAAATAAAATCACTTAGCAATAAAAAGTTCACTTTTTTTTTTAATATTAAAGTTAATGAAACGTCAACGTGTTTCCATCAAACTATACAATTAGTACATTACATTTTAAACAATAAACGAATATCAAATTTTCATGAAATGGTTGAGTAATTTATGATATAAACAATAAACATGTGATTTAAAGTTGTTTTAAACTTTACTACACTAGGATTGACATCAAGGACAAGGGGCCATCGTTGGTAACTTAACATTGCAAAGGACTAAATAAAATGAATAAGGATACTTGGAACTGGGGGAGAAGGTCAATGAAAAATTAGAAATCAATAAAATTTCATTAAACCCTAGCAAAAATGACAAATTTTAGTGTTTATAATGTTTTTTGTCAATTTGAATTTTGATGGCAACTTTCTTTTTTCATTTGCATTGCTTTATGTTTTAAATTTGCATACAAATATTTCATAAATAGATAATACTTAATTTCTTAAAGGAAAAAAAAATGATTTGAATAGAGTCATAGACACTGAACTCAAAAAATAATTCTTTACTGTAAATGAATAACAAAGAATAACACAACCATTTATTTTATTACAACTAAATTACAATGTTACATTATTCCATATATTTTTAAAGACGAGTAGTTGTAGAGCATACAAGCTCATGTTTTGTATAAGTTACTTTACATAGACACAATTGATTCCAAGCTATTGCTTGTGAAAATAGATTACAAATTGATTTGAAGCTTCTGTTGGTGACAATATAATACAAATGTGGCTCTCAAAATAAATTCAAGGGATTTTCCTGGCCAACCATGCTGGGGAAATGGGAGCTGTGAAGATACAAAATTCACTTATCCCCTTTGAGAACCAAATTCATGTAGAAGAGGAGGGGTAGTAAATATGCTCCCATATTTTGCATGCAGCTTCCATTCACTAGGATAGCACTCATCTCCATCAGATCTCTTCATCTTGTTTCAAAACCTACCTCAAAATTCAGGTGATAGATCAACTTCTTTCCAATTCCACCCATTTTGAACTTCAATGAAATTAGTCTTTTAATATATAACTTGTCACGCCCAAAAATTTACACTAGAAAATGCAACAATTTGTTTATTTTTTTAATACATAGGTTAAGCTAATTATTACTCTAACAGTTTGAGGTGAGGGTTATAACTAAGTTGCTCACTGCACACTACACCAAGGTCACTACTTAACCCAAGTATGAAAGTTAGATTAAGGGTTTGGTATGACATCCATTAGGCTAAATTGGGTTTGTTGGAGGTGGAACATTCACCAAATTTTTCCATGGCCACATCCTAATGCAAATCTAACACAATCACAACACTTTATTTGTTTTAGTTAATTGTTATGATATTTCAATGAGTGCTTGACTCCGTTAACAAGGATGAAGGATTTACTTGAAAACTTTCATCATATTTTGAGTTTAAATTTCCATTTCCGAAAACCCAAATTAATGTATTACAATCAATTTGTGATAATAGAAAAAAAATGCATGATCACAATTGTAAACCCATAAAATCTAAACCAATTATTTATTATTATTATTAATTTTAAATAAGATAGTTCATATTATTAATTATTTTATTCATTTAGAGTTTTTAGCTTACCCATGAATAAAGTGATTTTTATATTTTTAAATTTACTAAATTATTTTTCTTTCAAAAATAACTTTAAATCCCTAGGTGAAGAAAGTAAGATTATAATTCTATATAAATTAACTTAACATTTTAAAGAAGTAAAAAGAAATTTAAGGATATTAAATTCATCTCTTAGAAATTTAAGGATATTATTTTTCTTCAAAGAGATTATGGAAACCCACACTATTATGAAATGGGCATGACTTCTACTTTTTGTTATTATTATTTTTTTTAATAAATTATTCTTTGCTTCATCTCCACGCCTTTATAGGGAAGGTGAGATATGGTTAGTTAAGAGATAAATCATGCTTATGATGGCTTGAGTAGCTAAAACATTATTATTTCCTTTGTTACGATTATTCCTGACTAATGCTATGATGATAACCAATTGCTAATTACATGTGCCATTATTAAGACTCCATCCAAAGAGAACAACATAGGTGCAGGCAATAGTCACAGCAGTTGTTTTCTTGGTGAGAAATACCTAGTATAATGAGAATCATAGATTATGTGTGTGGAAATAGAAGGCAGGTTATAGTGATAAAATTAATTGGCTCTCCTTGGTGAGCTGTGTCGATTTTGATACTTGGCTCCACATAACATCAGAGAATAATAGAGTGTTACTTTCCAAATTGATAAAAAGACACGAGGTTTCGAAAATCACTTAAATGACTCAAAATAAGGTTTCTAGCTTAGCATTGAGTAAGAATTGTTGATATTTTATTTTATTTTATTTATACATATGACACCACAAGCATGAACGAGATCATTATATTATATTGGTTTGGAAATAAATATTTATCTATATTTGGTATTCGAGCATTATAGTTGTACTAGAGGGGCATGTTGATTTGGTAGGTGGAAAAATCTAAATTCAATGGTCAAAGTCATTCCTTACATTACATCATATGAAGACTGGATTTGTCCTTGCAATCTGGATAGTGATAGACTATCCAAGAAGATGCTTCAGCAGCTGGGTAGCTTGGAAATTCATACCAACAATACATTTGTCACCTATCTCCCCTGTCATGGCAGATTCACCAATATCTTATACATAATAATAAATAAAAAGACACTATGGCAGTGATTTAAAAGCTTCGCATGGCAACCCAACCATAAAACAATACTGGAGATTGGTTTATTTATGTAGTCTACTGTTGCCATTACTATGAGTACAAGGGGGGATTTTGTTTTCAATTTAATTGTATGCCCAAAAGGAATCCTCACCTAACTCCTCACTACAACTTTTATCTTACTATTGAAATACTCATGAGAAGACAACAACTACCTTGTCTGGAGCTCAAAATTGAGTGGCTCAAGAAATGATACAGGTTAAATTCTACATTTACTTTTAGATCATGAATCTAAAACAGGGAAATCGCATTTATGTTTCTCATCCTTGCAAATGTTGCGTAGATTCTATAGAGCCAGTGATGTCTCACTAAATCTCCACACCTCCAAAATTAATTCTAATGCATTCTACTAGGAATTAAACCGTGCCATACAGCTTCACTACAAGTTTGACCAATCTGTGAATATAATAAACACTATAATTTTCCTGTAGGATGCAAGCTGACACCTCTACTAACGAGCCTAGAATAAGCTTTGTGTTAAGCATTAAATCTCCCCACAATCCCATCCACCAAATTAGGTATGTGATTACAATAAATAAGAATAATAATATTAGCATTCAATGTCCTAGCTAATTGATGCATTTGGTCCATGACTGGAAGAGCCAACATATCCTCAAGAACCAAGTTCTTAGCCCTAATCACCACACAAATAACCAAGGTATTATATTTTCTATTGTATCATTCTTATCCAAGGAATTAAAATGATGGGGTGCATCCCTTAGGTCCCCAATTCATCGCCTGTGTTGAACGTTTGTGAGCCATGGATGTGGATGCCACCACCAACCCCATTCTTTCTATCCTTCCATCATTCACGTGGTACTAAGGGATACTAGAATATTAAGAAAAAGGTTTGGAACTAAATGTATGCTCCTCTTTCTTTCTTTCTTTAAACTAGAATGAGGGTAGTGAAGAGTTGAACTATGGATACCAATGGAAAAACTTTAACCTAGGTTTTTTTTGTGTACCTATGTTGCCTTCATTCTTTGTGTTACTATAATCTCTTATGTAAATGGAAACATAGAAAGGAGGAGATCTCTTAGCATTACGAGGGAATGATAGCAATGTTGCTAAGTGCCATAATGAAGGGGTAGGGAACAATAAAGTTCCTCAAAAATATACCCAAGGATAGACAATGTATCATGCTATATGTGGGGTTATGACCTTAGAGAGCTTGTGTCAAACTCTAGTTGCACCATAATTTATTATCTAGTATTACTCAGCTACTCGAGATACTTGAATCTGCTTATGCAGTGACAAGCTATGTGCACCCAAGAGGTGTGGGAATAGGTAGTCCAATATAGACTTGAAGAGGTTGAGAGCAGGTTGATAGTGTTGTATTAGCACCATCCACGAGTTCATAGCCAACATCATATATTTTATATATAACGCCCAGATTCTAGTGTCTTATAATTCTAGTCATTGATTGATATAGTGTGATGTTCTTAACCTTGTTGGCATACTATTTTACAAAGCTTGCTCTAGTAGTTCAATTTCAAACCCAAAGATTTGTTTCTTTTAATATTTCCAGGTTACACATTTGGTCATTTACTTTCCCTTATTTATTTTACTTACTGCCTTACATAGAGTATAAGAGCAACATAGATCTCAAAGGTTTAAAACAAAGATAAATCATAGAAAATCTAATTGTATTTTATTCTATTTATTTTTTAGAACTCTCTAGGGGGACTAACACATGAACTTGTCATAAATTTACAGGAACAAAATTGATGAATGTAACCCAAATTTAATCTAATATTAAATACATAAACACTATTATATGCCACTATTTAAAAGCATGAAACTCCAATTAAATTCATTATTTGGCACATAAGAATAAATAATCCATAGGGTTAGTTTCCTCATAACTTACAACACTTTAGGAGTTATTCTCTATTAAAAAAATACCTTCAGCAATAAATTTAATTACAAGTGATAACAATGTAAAGTAAGTCCATAACCACCTCAATACATAGATTTTAATTCTTTTCTAACATGGTAATTCACTAATGGTAAATTCTTGCTCTTCCATTCCTTTATTAAACAAAATATACAACCATCTTTTTGGGCATACAATCTTACCACAATATTTGAGGAAGCAATGACTTACAAACTCATGATCAAGGTCTTGCTCCCCACCCTACTATAATGGTGTCATGGAGCCCTGTGGCTCTAGCCATACCCCCAAGCAAGGAATTATTTAAGCTCCAAGATGATGAATGGATTCTTTACTCTCTTTTCTGAAAGGGATAAAACTAGCATAGCACCAATTTCATGCAACTAGGTTCTCTACTTCCTATTTTCAGTTATAATACATACACTATGTCATTTATTTGTAACCAATAACAAGAGTAAATGGGAAGGGAAGAACTTATCTATTTTCTTTTAGAGGGACTGAATTCTTGCATCCATCCTTCCTTATCCATCTAAGCCATCTTGGTCATTGTCTTTCCAAGAAGTGAAATCCTCTCCTTTTCTCATCCTCTCTACCCTCTCCACTCAAGTTCTCCAAGAGGAGAAGTGGGTAACCCCCACTCATTCTTCCTCTCCAAAATATATAGGAGTCTTCAACTTGCAACCCCTTGGATGGGAAGGTGTGGAGTATTATACCTACCTCCATCAATGAGATTCTTATCTTAATTAAAGAGGAACATGCACTTGGACAACCCTTCCATTTTCCATCCCATCCTCTCTTCAAAACTCGTCACTCTCCATAATGAGGACTTTTTAGGGGTCAAATCATGTCCTAGAGGCACTATTGCATGCCTACTTGACCCCTAGCACTATGGTATAGACCCTAGAAGGTTTATTTTTGCATCCCAACCAAAAAGATTGACCAACAACCCTCTTTAAAGACCCATTTGAGGATCTATCCGAATTTCAACTTGATAATGGTTTCTAAATCTTATCCCCCAACTTACAACTCGCTTGACACACAAATAAATACTCTCTCAGCCCAAAATATAATCATCCCTTTTATATAAACCCTTACCACCTTACTCTATCAACTTGTTAACTTATTTCCTTCTTAGCCTCGAAAGAGGGTCAAATTCATCACCTCAAGGAGATGTATTTTGATCTACTCAATCATCTTACCTTCTCATACTGACTCTTTCTTTCCTGCACATTACCAATGACACCATAAGCAACAATCATATATCACATTAATTTGATAGTTGAATTAAGATTTAATTTTGCAACCATTTCATTTACAATTTCAACTAATATTCCCAATTTACAATTCTTAACTCCTTCATCGTACAATAAACAAAATGTCAGAATGAAAGGAAATAATATTATCAAATAATCACACTATTTTTTATCTACAATACATCTTAACCATCTATTAAGGAACACATAAAATAGATTGTATCTTTACTAATCACATGCAAGATTGGGGGGGTCTTACATAACTACATAAATGGAGGTAGGAGAATTTAGAGTATCCCAAATAATACCACATCATCTTCTTCCTAAATCATTATTAACCCTACAAAATGAAAACCCTTATAACAATTTAGAACATTGCACTAAATAGTAAAGCCTTTAGCCTTCAACGAATGATTTTAGTTGTGCTCACTATCCCTATTTATGGGCCACCAGTGCCACTACCAGCTTGATCCCTATTTACTTGTGAGTCATGTCACATGTGAGGTTGGGTATAATGATAATCTTGATTCGTGCAAACCAAAAAACTAAATTAATCAATTTGTGTAACTTAAGTCTTACATTTACAATTAAAATGTTTAATTTGATTGACATCTGGCTACATGTAAAATATACCTCAAGTTGACAAGCTGTCAAAATCACCACTCAAATGATATGAAATCATTACAAATCATGTTTCACTTGATCATTGGATTAATGAAATCATCATCTACATTACATCGTGCATTTTTTTAATATAAAGCTATCCAATCAATTGCTTTGGATGTTCATATGGTATTAATCCATGTTGCCGCCTATAGTACTGCAACCATACTTCAAAAAGATTGAGAATTAAATGAAATGTAGAGTACTTTGAGGCATTGAAAAGAGAATTAAATGGTTTGTTTTACCTTAATCATTATCAATGTCCACTAATAAGTCACAATATGTTTCACTCACTTATGATCAGAACTATATGTTGATAATTACTATTATTTTTAAAATCCACATTTTTATATTGAACAAAGAAAAAAGGATTTACAAGAATGGAGCCATGAAAATTACTTTAATTTAAGTAGCTAAATACTGAAGTACATACTACATAGCCAACCTAGCCAAAAATCCACTAACTATGACAAAACCCAGTCACAAAATACATATTACAAGAACTGTTATGCTATACAATAAAATATAGACATGTGAAATGTCACACAATTCATTACTAATTTTTTTTGTAAGAATAGTTGAGGCCATCAACTGGGTGTTTGAGTAGAAGGTGATTCAAATTTAACAAAGTAACAATAAAGAATCTAAAAGCGAATCACCCAAAACCATCCTCCAAAACTCTAGACTCTTTAATGATTCATTTTTCATATCACACAGCAAACCACATCTCATATTAACCAAGGCAAGAGCCTATGTTGTAGAAGAATGCAATTCCACTTTCTAGAAGATTCCACCAATAGGTGCTAACCCACTTTCAAAATTGTAATTCAACAGTGTGAACTCCAATGAAGAAATAAAGTAAATGAAAGAATGTAAATAACATATTTCCAACATTTTCAACAAATATTTATCAAGCAAAATGTCTATGCAATTGGAAAAGAAATCTAAAGCTACCTCAGAATACAGACCACAAGGGTTTTTCTAAAGCCATTCCCTACCCACAATTACTCTTATAGCATCCTCGACTTGCACACAAAGAATTGTAAAAACCATACCCAACTTTCATCTGTCATTTGCATCATTGCTTCTTTTCTCCCAAAAACATTTGGGTAGAGCATGCCATGAAGACTCCATAATATCACAATTAAATTAAGAATAGAGAAGAAATAAATCAAAGAAAAATATATTATAAATGATATGAAGAACATCAAGCTAGTGAAGTATATATAGAAGTTATAACAAAGACAATGACATCAAATACACACTTAATATTTAATTCACCACTTGATCATTGATGTGACAATATTATTCCAAGTTACCCATAGGCTCCACCATATTCATGAATGCTGAGAAAATCCATGTGTCAACCTCCCCGCTTCCCTGTTGGGTTTAACCCATGCACAATGTTCAACAACGGGGAAGCGGGGAGTGACCAAATTAAATCTAGCACTTCACATATGTGTGCTCTTTACCTTAAGACCATTTTCTTGTGCATAACCCTCGAACTAGATGGACAACCTAGATTAAGATGTCTTGCTTGTACCTTTAAAACATGTGCTTAAAAGGTTGCTTTAGTAGTGCAAGTTTTAACACTACTCAACCTTATGTCAAAATATTTCCTTAATATTTCACTCCATGCTATAGTTCCTTCGACAATTTTGATAGTTCCAAGTGGCACTTCCCCACCTCCCCATTGAGGAACAAGAGATGTAGGTGGGTCCCCCCATGGGTTGGTGGGGAGCATCCCAAATTAAATCTGACACTTCACATCTGTGTGCTCTTTACCTTAAGACCATTCACCTATGCATAACCCTTGGACCAAATAAATGGCCCATATTTAGATGTCTTGCTTACCTTTAAAACATGTGCTTAAAAGGCTCCTTTAGTAGCACAGGCTTTAACACTATGCAACCTTATGTCAAAATATTTCCTTAATATTTCACACCTTGCTATAGTTCCTTCGATGGTTTTGATTGTTCCATGTGGCACTTCCTGCCTCCCCATTGAGGGATAGGAGATGTAGGTGGGTCCCTCATGGGCTGGTAGGGATTATTCAAGGTTGACCCATGCCAACCTATATTGACCATTCATTTCTCAAACCCATCGTTTGCCTAGGCTAAGGGGCCAATCACCATGATTACTCCAAAGGCTTAAGTCATAACTTAAGTAACCTTCAATTGGTGATAGCCAGTCAATGATAAAATATTATTTTGGTTGTCATGACTTTAAGTGATTTAATAAGTAATAAAATTTCAACCATTTATTTTAAGAAATCTAACAATTCTAGTGTTATTCTAGAGGTTTCAATTTGCAAGTCTAATGCTTTAGAGATTTTCTTTCAGAATGCAACTACAATCGTCCATAAAAAATTCATCGAACGATCATGGGTTATATTAATTTTCATTGACATGTAGCTTAAGATATATAGATATGTTGACACTTGTCCCCATTCTAGACACTTTATGAAGGAATTTGAATGTGCAAACAATTTTTCCTAGAATAGAACAATATGTATTTGTAGAATTTGATATTTTTTCCAACCATGCTATGATTTTTATTAGCATACTAATTTATTTCACCACTGAATTTTTTTTATTAGTTTGATATTATGTTTAATTCACAAATGTTTTTTATTCATTTGAAAATAGGCTTAATTCGCCATTGATTTTTTTTTTTTTGGTTTGAAAAAAGTTTTAATTGCCAAGAAAAAAAAAATTGTTTTTGAAAAAAGGTTTAATTTGCTAATGGAAATATTTTATTGGTTTCAAAAATAGTTTAAATTTCCAATGAAAATGTTTTATTGGTTTAAAAAAATTGCAATTCACTAGGATTTTCTATAGAATTCTAGCAATTACAAAAGATTCACCAATTGAGATTTTTTTTTTTGAAAAATGAAAAAATTCACCAATAAAATTAATATTTTGATCAGAAAGTATACAAGATTGGCCAATATTTTACACCTTCACTGATAGAGGGGTTCTTAAAGTTATCCCTGACCATCATCATGTCATCATAATCCTCTTGTCCTAATCATTCATTTCCATCCTAATCATCCCTCATCATCTTAATCATCCCCTTTTCATCCTAATCATCCCTCCTCATCCTAATCATTCCTTTTCATCTTAATTACCCCATACTAATCATCCATAATCATTATAATTATCCCCTTCTCATCTTAATCATCCCATCTCATCCTAATCATCCCTTCCCATCCTAATCATCCTTCCTCAACCTAACCATTCTTTTTCATTTTAATCACCTCATCTTAATCATCGATAATCATCCTAATTATCCCCATAATCTTTCTAATCCTCCATACATTCCTAATCATCTCCATTTATCCATAAGTAGCTAGAACTACTCATCCCTTGATGTTCCAAACACTAGTACAATTTGGCAAATAAATGACTATGTGACTAAAAATTTTAGTCAGGTGACTAAAATTTTTAGTCACATTACTAACACTAGTAGAATTTAGAAAATAAATGGCTAATTTGGTCATTTATAAGTGACTAATTTGGTCAAGTAAAATCACAACTAAATGACTAATATCAGACAAATAAAAATAACTAAATAAATGACTAAATAATTGACTAAATTAATGACTAAATAAATGACTATTACTCTATTCTTTTTTCTTTCGAATTTGATCATAATCCATAGAGCTTAAGCCCCCCTCATGGTCTCCCTACCTAAGCAGGCCATTTGGCCGCTTAGGTTGCTTGATGCACCAAAAATACCTATTGTGTGGAAGGCATTGGCTCTCGGTGCAGTCTTAAGGCCTTCACAAATTTTATAAAAAAATTTAACATTTACATTCCTTAACTTTTATTACTCATTATGTTAATGAATCATTAATGTTTTTAACTATGATTTGAAGCCGATTTGATTTTCTTGTTGTGTTAGCATGTCAAATGTATCAAAGAGAAATTGTGGTCAATTTCACTAATAAAATATAATTTAAACAATCTAATTGCATTTTGAGGGCTATCTTTCATTTCAAAACACAAATAAAGATGACTAAATAATTAGTCACAAATAAAAATTAGACAATATGACATTAAAGTGGTTAATTAAAAAAAATTGAATTGAGGGAGTGTATTGTATTATAATATAATATAATAATAATAATATATTATATTACAATACAATCTATTATATTACAATACAATATATTATAAAAATAAATTATAATATAATATGATATTATATAATATATATTATTATATAATATTATATTAAATACTAATATTATATAATAATATAATATTATATTAATATTATATATAATATATATTATATAATAATATTATATTATATTATTATTATATATATAATATATTATATAATAATATAATATAATTGTTATATTATAATAAATAAATGTTATATTATAATAAATTTAAAAGTGATAGATTTAATTTTTAAATCCAAATTAAATGAAGTAAAAAAGCGGGAAAGTGGACAATGGTATTTGTTTTTTCTAATAAAAATCATAAAAAGGTATCTATTTTCTTTAATACAATGTGAAAAATCAACCATTCGGCCTAGGGTAATGAAAAAACCCTAAATAAAAAAGAAATTGAGCCCTAATCTCATTTCATTTTTCACTTGTATTTTTGGAGAAGAAACTCATTCCATTTTTCACTTGTATTTTTGGAGAAAACTCAACACCGCCATGCCTAGGTAGGGTTTAAGAGTGGAATGGTGACTCATTCTATTGTTTTTGATGATTTTCCTAAAAAGTTAATCTTACAAAGGTAAGTCTTTGGTTTTGAAACTAAAAATTATTCTCCATTTTGAAGCATTTTATCTAGCTCACTTGGTCGCGACTGAGTATTTTCTGTTGTATTTCCTTTTCTTACCATTTGTTGATATCTCTCCTCTTTGTTTGACCACCATTGAAGTATCTTAGAGGCTCATTTATGAATACTTTGGAGGGCATCTCCTTTACAACAATTTTGTGTAAGTTTCATTATTCTTATCTCTTAAATTTCTATGAGAATAGGCTTGATTCGAGCTTAGTAGAGGCAATATGATAAAAACCCTTGTAGCTCTTTGCACAAATCTTGATGGGTTACTTTCTTTCTATAGAAAATGTAAAACTTTGCACTCTCAACTTACTATTTTCATTATTTTAAGGACTTTTTGTGTTCTAATGGTCGTGACCTTCATAGCATTTTGGGTATTTTTCTTTTTGTTCATTTTCTCTTCCTCATGGGTGTGTGGTAGAGACCCAATACTCAATAAAACAAAATTTTATATACTTGAAATTTCCACAAAGGAAACTCCAAAAATTATATAAATGGCATGCCCTAAAATTCTTTCTTTAATTTTCTTTTATGCTTTTCATCCCAGTAAAGCGTTTGATTGTGAATGAGATGAATCACAAATTGGACAAGAGCAGCCAAAGTGTGTCTAAATTCCCAGAGAGCACCTTCATAACTAAAAGAATTATTATATTTATTGGAAATCTTGGTTTTAATAGAGGGCTTTGTTTTAGCTTCTTTCCACTTACTATCACAACTTTTGGCATTTCCTGAAATCTTTAGCCTATTTTCATTCATTTTCAGATTTTGTTCTTGAAGTAGATTTTGTCAATAATCTAGGCTTGTATTCTTGAACCCATTTTATTCTCACAATGCTTTCAATAATTTATTTCGAGCACATTCACAACTTCATAGTGTATCTTCCATTCATGGTTGCAGTCACTGCTGATAATATACATTTAAGTTTTTTTGAAGGTTTTAGTTTTTCTTAAATAATTTTATTACTAGCTTAGTTTTTTTGAAGCAATCTTTTTTTTTTTCTTTTTCATTAGAAAAGAAAAAAATTAAAAAGAAAGGTTGCTTTATATCTAAATTAGTAATTGTTAAATTAGAAATTAGAATTTAATTTAAATTTAGAATGAAATTTATGTTTTTAGTTTTTCTTAAATAATTTTATTACAATAGAATTTTAGTTATCAAAAAACATTCTAATATTTTTTTAGTTTTTCTTAAATAATTTTATTACTAGCTTAGTTTTTTTGAAGCAATATTTCTTTTTTAGTTTTTCTTTTTCATTAGAAAAGAAAAACTAAAAAAGAAAGGTTGCTTCTATATCTAAATTAGTAATTTTTAAACTAGAAATTAGAATTTAATTTAAATTTAGAATAAAATTTAAATTTTTAGTTTTTCTTAAATAATTTTATTACTAGCTTAGCTTTTTTGAAGCAATCTTTCTTTTTTATTTTTTATTTTTTCATTAGAAAAGAAAAACTAAAAGAGAAAGGTTGCTTTTATATCTAAATTAGTAATTGTTAAATTAGAAATTAGAAATTAATTTAAATTTAGAATGAAATTTAAGTTTTCAAGATATTGTGATGATTTGAATTAAAGAATAATACAATAATTGAATACAAAATAGAAAAAGTAGAGATTATTTCTTTTACAAATACATTTTTTTTGCAATATCACTAATTCTATGCATTTTTTATTTATTAGGCTTACTTTGACAATCTAGTAATATATTTAAGATATTACTTTGATATTTATTCTTTTGCAAATGCATTTCTTTTGCAATATCATTAATTCTATGCATTTTTATTTATTAGACTTACTCTAATGCTTATGGGTATCTGCATTTAAGATATTCATTGTTTATAGTTATTTAGTAATATGTTTATGGATAGTACATAGCAAGGAGATATTCCTTTGATAAGCTAGTAATATTTAAGATATTACTCTGATATTAATTCTTTTGCAAATGCATTTTTTTTGTAATATCATTAATTCTATGCATTTTTATTTACTAGACTTACTCTAATGCTTATGGGTATCTAGTTTTAAGATATTTGTTGTTTATGCTACCTAGTAATATGTTTATTTTTTGATTGTGGATAGGTACAGAGCAAGGAGAAAATGCAAAACTAGTGCCTTACTGAATGCATTTACTACCCATCTCATGTGCAATAGTGGCATCACTAAAGACATACATTCACACCATTTAGTTTTAATTTTTTTTCAATTTTAAAAGTATAATAAATCAGTAGTTTGCATACCGCAAAAGATTTTGTATTCAAAACTCTATATATAGAGTTCTTTGTAACATATTTTATATACAGTTTGAATATATAAAGAATTATTTTCCAAAGTTTCAATTCCAATTTTTTTGAAGTTTTAATAACATAAGAGTTTTAAAGTTTTATATTATTCAATCACAATAAATTTTTCTCTTGGTTTGCAATTTCATATACTAGTTATTGTAATAGCATTCTCCAAGCATAAGAGTTTGCATACACATATGAAAGCATTAGTTCATAAATGACTAAATAAATTATTAACATGACTAAACCATGACTAAATAAATGACTATAATGACTACCATGACCAAATAAATGACTACCATGACTAAATAAATGACCAGTTAACAATAATCAATGACTAAATTAATGATTAAATATATGAATAAATTAATGACTAAATATATGACTAAATAAATCACTACCATGACTAAATAAATGACCAATTACCAGCGATCAATGACAAAATTAATGACTAAATCAATGACTAAATAAATGACCAAATCAATGACCAAATCAATGACTAGATAAATGACTAAAATAGTTTAGTCATAAATTTGGTCACGTTATAAATAACTGGCAATAAACTACTAATGGTCACGTGACCAAAATTAGTCATTTATATGCAATTTTTAGTAGTTTATTTAGTCATATATTGTTGTTTTTGTACTAGTGAAACTTTGTGCACAATAATTCTCTTAGTCATGCTAGTCCTCAAACCACTGTGTAGTCTCTACACAGTCTCTAAGATTTTCCAATTATCTTTGAAAGGAGGAACATAGCCATGACCTCAAAGGTATTTAATATTTATAACGAGCCTCTCTGCTCATCAACAACCTCCAAAAGTGGCACCAATTCTTCACCACCATTCCCTCCAAAGGAATGTTGAAGATAAACATGTCCTTTTGACATTATTTGGTTGTGTTTATTGTTTATTTTAGATCTCAATGGCTCCCTTGCCATTTTGAATTAATCAAAACCCTACACACCTCTAGCCACATGACCCATAGGATTGAGCCCTCTTAAAGTGATCAACTCTAACATAGATACAAAATATTAATTGCTACCTCATTCTATGAGAAACTATTATAAATTTTGTAAAGGGGAGGACCAATTTTTTGTAATAAACTAGTAAAAGGGGGTATTTTTTTGTTTTCCATAACTTGCACATGCTAGGGTAATTTTTCAAGTGTAAATAGTTGACAAGAAGTTGGTATCAAGAGGATTTCAAAATGTTACTTTTCTAATTGTAGAGAAGGGGGACTTGCTACTCATAAGTCTCTTTATTCTCAAGAGAATCTCAATGGGCGAACTGCCCTAAACTACCTCAAGGAACAAGGTGAAAGTTTTAGAATAAAAAAGAGTTACAGAACACAAAGTTTTTCTAGAAATATTGACAAACTCTCAAGCAAATGATGGTAGCATAGAACGAGGATGATAGTGCAATGCGTTAGAGTCTTGGAGGCATGTTGGCATCTCGTATCAACTAGAAATTGAGTTTATCATAGAAAACAACTAAATGACTACTGACAATTAAATTTCTAAGAACTCTTAAGAGTGTGGGAGAATAATAGATTACAATAGGACTAAAATAAAGGAAAGTAAATGATAAAGTTAAGGAGGATAAGAGATAGAAGATGCTCGCAATAAACCAAGTATTGAAGCCTCCAGCAAAGAAATATCTTCAACACCTACATACATAAGATCAAGAGAAAATGTTGGGGCTGTATAGGGGTTTGAGTGTGGGAGAATAATAGAGTACAATAGGACTAAAATAAATTACAATAAAAGATAAAGTTATGGAGAATAAGAGATAGAAGATGCTCGCAATAACCCAAGTAATGAGGCCTCCAGCAAAGAAATATCTTCAACACCTGCATACATAAAATTGAAAGAAAATGTTGGGGTTGTACAGGGGTTTTTTGTAGTCAAACCCCCGATTTGGTGTTTCCACCTCCATGAACAGCCAGATAGATAGAGAGAAATGAACAAAGTAAGATAATATGAAGTGATAAAAGCAATCACCGCTCAAGGAGGAGAATCCATATTACAAAATAGAGATGCAATTGATAGGAGATATGTGGAATCCTAAGATGTTTGCAAGCACAATATAAGGGAGATGTTAGTTGCAAGGCTTAAGGAAGCCAAAGGGAGAGAAAAAGATAGCTGCAAGAGGATATGTGCATGACCATGATGGGCCAAAAAGTGGCGATATGATGGGTATGTGGCTGACAACTTTTTTTTTAACCTAAAATTGATGAAACAAAAAGGGTTTTTAGAGGAGATTCTCATCTTTCTACCAATATAAATTATGCTTTACTTTGAATTTAATAACTAATTATTATTCAGGTATGTGCAGGATCATCATGGAAAAAATAGGGTCTTAAGTGGCAAAAAAATTAGAAAAATTAGAGTTAGGAAACTTGACGTAAAAATTTGAATAAGTTATCTATATTATTTCAAAAATATGTAAAAATAGAATTTGTATAAAATTGAATGTAGTTTCTAAATACTAGGGTTTAAAAAAAAAAATCTATTTTGTGAAAATTTGAAATTTCAATCACAGTACTTAAGTTTCAGGAAAAATAAGAAGTAGGTGTCTATCTTACCACCCTAACCACAATAAAATGATAATTTTTTATATGATTTTAGATATAAGTAGAGGACTCATGTCCCAATGTGATGTATAATTTTTGTAATTTTTTCCAAGTAAATAATTAATTATGAAATTTTTATTACAACTTTTAAAAAAAATAAATAAATCGTATGTCGACCACCTTAACTTGGTCAAAACTTCATGAAATTCAATTTTTATTTTTTAATCATAGTATATGAAGTAGAGAATGTGACACATGTTTTGAATTCAAAAAATGTGATATTGTTTGAAAGCTATAGATGTTTTTCAATTAGTCTATCAATCAAGACTTTAGTCATAATTTGAATAGAAAATGAATAATAATTAATTATTAAATTCAAAGTAAAGAATAATTTATATTAGTGGAAAGTGAAAATCTCCTTTAAAAACCCTTTTCATTTCATCAATTTTGAGTAAAAAAAAAATCGTCACCACATACCCATTGTATTGCCACTTTGGCCCATCATGATCCTGCACATACCCATTCATTTTCTATTTGAATTATTACTAAAGTCCTGATTGATAGGATGATTGAAAAAAATCTATAGCTTTCAAATGCTATCACATTTTTTAATCCAAAACATGTGTCACATTTTGTGCTTCGCATACTATGGGATTAAAAAAATAAATTTCATGAAGTTTTGACTAAGTTAAGGTGGTCATACATATGAGTTTTTATATTTTTGTAAAGTTGTAATAGAAAAAACATAATTAATTATTTACTTGGAAAAAATTTACAAAAAAATATGCATCACATCAGGACATGAGTCCTCTACTTATATCTAAAATATTATAAAAAAATATTATTATTTTATTGTGGTTAGAGTGGTTAGACAGACACCTACTTCTTATTTTTCCCTAAAATTTAAGTAATATTGCATTGAAATTTCAAATTTTCACCAAATAGATTTTTTTTTTAAAAACCTAGTAGTTTAGAAACTACATTCAATTTTCTACAGATTCTATTCTTACATATTTTAAAAATAATATAGATAACTTATTCAAATTTTTATGTCAAGTTGCCTAACTCTGATTTTTCTATTTTTTTTGCCACTTAAGGGCCTATTTTTTCCATGATGATCCTACATATACTCAAGAGCTAAGAGTGTTTCCAAGAGTATTGTCAAAAGAGCTTAAGAGTGCTATAGAAAGTTGTAGAGAGATGAGCAAGCAAGCTATCAAGACTAAGGGAAGAGGAATAGGCCAAAACTAAAGCTAGAGAGATCCAAAAGACCAAATAGATTGAAAAATTACATTTAAAGAGAGAATATGAGGTAAAATAAGATTTTTGAGTTGTTACAAGGCGTCATGGGCTGTTACCATCAAAGAAAGGGGTTGACAAGAGGAAAAAATACTCATAAGTGGTTGTTTGAATGTTAAAATGTCACAGGATACTAGTGTGGCATGGAGACATCCACATAGTGTGCTAGTGTTCAAACACATCACACTACAAAATGATGAGAATAGGAGAAGCATCACTTTTAATGCAAAGCCGATGTGTGAAGGTAGCTACTGAAAAGGGGTCTTGAGCATCCTAAGAGGGGAAAAAGGGTTGATGTAAGAGTTAAAATGAGCCTACACAAATACTAAGGGATTGGACACTAAAGTGGATGTGAGAATGTAAGTGAAATTTTAAGGGGTGCAATTTTATGACATTACATTTTGTCCCCACTTTAGTGGGCATATGAATCTACACTAATATGCACGCTAAAGGAAATCTATTAGACACAAATAACATCATGATACCAAAAGGATACTATAGAGGAAGTAGATAGTTCTTTGAACCAAGGAAGCAAGCCCCTAGGTTGAAGACCTACAAAACAAACACATTAGACAAGAAAGTCCTAGACAAGACAAAAAGGTAAGAATATAAAAAAATATATCATAGGGTTAGAATATATAAAACCACATACACACACGGGTATGTGTAGAATCATCATGGAAAAAATAGGGCCTTAAGTGGCGAATAATTCAGAAAAATCATAGTTAGGAAACTTGACGTAAAATTTTGAATAATTTATCTATATTATTTCAAAAATATGTAAGAATAGAATTTGTAGCAAATTGAATATATTTTCTAAACTACTAGGTTTTTTTTAAATCTATTTGGTGAAAATTTGAAATTTTAATGCGAGTACTTAAATTTCGGGGAAAAAATAAAATTAGGTGTCCATTCGACCACCTTAACCACAATAAAATGATAATATTTTTATAATATTTTAGGTATAAGTAGAGGACTCATGTCCCATGTGATGCATTTTTTTGTAATTTTTTTACAAGTAAATAATTAATTATGATTTTTTTATTACAACTTTTAAAAAATATAAAAAACTCGTATGTCTGACCACCTTCACTTGGTCAAAACTTCATGAAATTCATATATATATATATATATTTTAATCCTATAGTATGTAAAGCATAGAATGTGACACATGTTTCAGATTCAAAAAATGTGATATTGTTTGAAAGCTATAGATTTTTTTCAATCAGCCTATCAATAAGGACTTTAGTTGTAATTCAAATAGAAAATGAATAGTAATTATTTATCAAATTCAAAGTAAAGCATAGTTTCTATTGGTGGAAAGCTAAGAATCTCCTTTAAAAACCATTTTCATTTCATCAATTTTGGGTAAAAAAGTAGTCGTTAGCCACATATCCTATGCATACCCATCATATCACCACTTTTTGGCCCATAATGATCCTACACATACCCACACACACATAAAAAAACTAAAGGATTTGAGTCAGCAAAGTGAAAGAGACCTCAATGTAAAGTGTTGTCTCAATACTATGTGTCGTCCCTAAATTAAGAAATAACACACATAGAAAAATTCTTAAGCGAGGAGAAGAATGTAAGGATTGATTGCTTCAAAAGAAGAATGAACCCAAAATTCAAGGAAGCAACCAATGTCGAAAATAGAAAGAAGTATATACTTAGGATGAAGAAGGTGAAAATATTTGATCTGGTATATACAATTGAGAAGAAAAGAGGAGAATTTCAGAGTTGGGAAGGAATGGAAATTTCAAGAGAGATGGCTCCACAAGTACTCTCTCCTAGGGAGGGTTGAACAAATGTGTCGTAGATCTGTAAACCTATGAAAGGTAAAAAAATGATTTGTAGGTCCTTGGAGCTATAGAAGGTGAATAAAATGCTCTGTAGGTACTCTCTCCTATAGAGTTGAACAAAGAGATCCCACAAGATGAAAAGTTCTTCATAGGTCCTCAGACTTGAAAAGGAGGCACCCTAGGTGCTTGGTTGTAAGGAAAGCTCGATGTGAGAGGCTCTACAGAGTCTGATGCACCCTCACATGCTTGGTCCTACAAGGTTGATTAAAAATTAGCTTCATACGTGCATCTACAAAGCAACATTCATATGTTAATTTGCAGACTAAACATGTTAGGAAACCTTGATGTAAAGATGCTCTACAGATTCTCAGTCTTTTAAATCAAGGCTAGTCAAAAAATCTTGTGGCTACTACAAGCTATGTTGTAGTAAAATCAAAAAAATATAGGTCTAGTCTAGTTGCCCCCAAGATAGACACAAAGATATAAGACAATTCTAGTTAAGATTCTCACAAGCTAGGTGCCAATGAATTCATTCGAGAGAAAATATTTTAAAGGGGGTCCACCCAAGGGACTCTTCAATTAAAACATAGAGAAGAGAAGGGGTCCTCAAGAAGGATGCACATCTCCTGAACAAGTTGTCACTTTCCCCAACACATAGGGGAGGAGAACCATGGAAGATAATATAGAAGATATAGGATAGAGATAGACCTTAATATCACTTGTCATTTGAGGAAGAGGCAGATGCATAAACAAAAAAATGAGTGATGGCACCTAAATCATGATTTTTTTGTATTTTATCCTTCAAGTCCTTACATTCAGTAGTGGAATGGACAGACACTCAATGATATGCATAGAAATAATGTTTTGCTTTATCAATTTTATGAAGTTTCTTATGTGTAGGAGGAGGAAGACTAATCAAGTGGGCTTTAAGAAGCCTCAACAGAATATGCTCTTGCTCAGAAAAAGAATTTGGAATAGGAAGCAACCCTTTCTCTTGTGGAGAAAATTTTGATTTCTTACAAGAAGAAGGCACAAATATAGTGGATAATGGAGGATGAATCAATTCAAGAGAAGTTTGAGCAGAAATTGTGTTAACATTCAACCATGGCTTTTTTAATACTATTCATTCGAGCAACCAAGCCCCAAATTATGCTTGTGAGGTGCACATTCTATAGGTACATGAATGCCTTGTTCATTACGCCAACAAAATTTTTGCTCATAGCCATATTTAGAGACAAGATTAAAGCTAGGGCCATAATGTGTCTACAAATCTAGAGGAGGATCTACATAGAGAGTATTATTTCACAAATGGGTATTACATTCCTCTACAGGATCACCACCAGCCTTCTTGATAGGACTATCAATATTACTATCTTTAATAGAAACACAATCATCTTCCTAAGAAGGAGGAGGATCGGCATTAAGAAAATTACAACTATTTCTCACATTATCCCATGATGTAGAAGAATAATCTTTGATAGCGGGTTTGGATGATGTTATTGGAAGGTTTAAGTTGATCGAGTCAACTTTATATTCTCCAATGAAGGATTTTGTAAATTATAGATAACCCTAATCATCACCAAGACATGCATTCTCTTGAGAAGGAGTAGACCTAGAATTTCTTGCTTTAGAAGGATCTTCTTTAGGGACATTTTCCTCAAGGACATGTATCCTTTATAATAGATACCGCTAGAGTAGACATCAACACATTAGAAGACACTGAAGGGATAATATTAGGTACAACTGAAGCTTGACCAACAACTACCAACTCACATAAGTGTATAGCCTCAAGGTCAAACTGGACTATGACTACTCAATTGTTATAAATGAGCTTAATAGATTTATGCAAGGTAGACAAGACTGCACCTATAGCATAAATCCACGGTCTACCAAGAAGAAGGTTATATGGTAATTATTTTGACATAACATATACAAGGGTGGGTAGAGTGATGGGTCCCAACCTTAAAGGCAAGACTATCATGCCTAAGGCTTGTTGACTAATATTATCAAACCCATAAATGACAATAGAAGAAGCATTAAGAGAAGATTAATCAATATTAATCTTAGACAATAGATCAATGCAACACACATTGAGCATCAAACCAATGTTAATGAGAGTATTTCTAATGCCAATTTTTTTAATGTTAACTATGATCATTAGAGGGTTTGCTTTCTTCTATACTTCTAGAGGTGGGACTTCTTGCATATAGAATGTAATATTTAGGGAATCCACATGAATATGAGCCATCAATGCATTAACATTTGTCATCCTATTAGAAGAAGGCAAGAGGATATTTTGCAAGGCTTCCTGAAGCATACCTTAATAAATCAGAGTAAACAGAAGCAAGTCCCATAGTGATATCTTGGCCATAGTAACACAAAGTTGCTCGACAAGATCATAATCACTAGGTGCTTTAGTTGTAGTTCTAGGCTCTTGAGGAAGGCTTGGTTGAGAAGGTGATAAAGAAGTAGGTTGATCAATATTTTTTTTATTCTTTCTAGTATTATAAGTATGGGTTACCTCTCTATAAGAGGGAGCCTTATATAGATTAGGAGGATCACTATCAAATGGAACACCATTAATAGAAAAAATCCTTTTAGGAAAAGGACTAGGTAGAGTCAAATAAATGACTAGTCTCTTAGGCCTTTGAGGGGTAGCAGAGACATAGATGATATTTATAAATTGCTTACAACTTATAGAGGAATCATTTGAATAAATATTCTTAACATATATCCCTAGAGGATCTGATGTGAGAAAGGGTTCATCATTCACTAATGCATCATCTCTAGAAGAGAGTGCATTGAAATAAAGATTAGATTCATCATTCATGAATGCAACTTCTCTAGAAGAGAGTGCATTGGAATGAATATAAGGTAAATAACATTAAGAAAGGTATCAATGATTTCATCCTCTTGCACTCAAATATCCTTACAAGGAATTTTAGGAGAGGGGTCAACAAGAATAATAGGAAAGGAGAAAAAAACTCACTTTCACATGCTTCTAAGAGAACTTCTTGAAGTTTCTTAATGAAGTTGGAAAGAGATAGAAGGAAGAAAGATAGGAAGTAAATTTTAAAATAGAGATATATAGACAAGTTGGTTGAAAACCAATGTATCTCTTTGATAGAAGGAAATGGGGTTTGGGGAATTGCCCCAAAAAAAAATTGGGGAAGGTGTTTTCACATCAGGTTCACCAAAATGTAGAGAAGGGGGATTCACTACTCATGAGTCTCTTTATTCTCAAGAGAATCCTAAGGGGTAAACTTCCTTAAACTACCTCAAGAAACAAGGTGAGAGTTTTAGAATTAGAAAGAGTAGACCACAAAGTTTTCTTGGATAAACTGACAGGCTCTCGACCAAAGGGTGGTAGCATGGAACAAGGACAACAGTGTGACGTGCTAGAGTCTTGGAGGCATGCTACCATATCGTATAGACCAAAAACTATGTTTATCATGGAAAAAAACTAAATGACTACTAATAATCATATTGCTAGGAACTCTTAAGAATGTGAGAGAACAACATAGTACAATAGGACTAAAATAAAGTAACGTAAATGATAAAGTTAAATAGGATAAGAGATAGAAGATGCTCACAACAACCCAAATAATGAAACCTCCAACAAAGAAATATCTTCAACACCTACATACATAAGATTGAGACAAACTGTTGGGGTTGTATAGGGGTTTTTCTCAATCAAATCCCTGCTTTGTTGTTTCCACTTCCATAGATAGCTAGATAGATAGAGAGAAATGAACACAGTAAGAAAATATGAAGTGATAAAAGCAATCCCCACTCGAGGAGGAGAAATCGTATCACAAAATAGAGATTCAATTAATAGGGGATACATGAAATCCCAAGATTCTTGCAAGCACAAGATAAGGGAGATGTCAGTTGCAAGGCTTAAGGAAGCTAAAGGGAGAGACAAAGATAGTTGCAAGAGCCAAGATTTTTGCAAAGAGTGTTGCCAAAAGAGCTTAAGACTACTATAGAAAGTTGTAGATAGCTATGCAAGAAAGCTATCAAGACAAAGGGAAGAGGAAAGGCCAAAGCCAAAGCTAGAGAGATCTAGAAGACCAAATAGATTGAAAAGATCACATTTAAAGAGAGAATAGGAGGGAAAATAAGCTTCTGGAGTTGTTATAAGCCATGACGGGTTGTTACCACCAGCAAAAGGGGTTGACAAGTGGAAAACATGCTCAGAAGCAGCTATTTTAACATTTAGATGTCACAGGCGTGGCATGTGAACGTCTGCACGGTGTGCTAGTGTCCAGACTCATCACACTACAAAATGACAAGAATGGGAAAAGCATAAGGTTTAATGCAAAGATGGTGTGGGATGGTAGTTGTTGAAAAGGGGTCCTGAGCTTCCTAAGAGGGGAAAAATGGTTGATGCAAGGGATAAAATGAGCCTACACAAATGCTAAGGGAGTGGAAACTAAAGTGGATGCAAGAATGTAAGTGAAATTGCAAGGGGTGCAATATTACAACATTACTTTAATATATTTTTTAACCTGTGAAAATTAGTGTAGCTTATGTAATTTTTGATAAGGCATAAATTTCACTCCGTTTGTCTAAAATTCACATTTTTTTTTTTAGATTCATTAGAATTCAACAAGGATTCTATATTTTTAGTAAAAATTATGTTTTGGAAAGCCAATTTTTCCATATTTGTGAAATATTCATGAACTATTTAAAATGGATGATTTAGCTTCTAAACTTGAAAAATCTTGTAATTATTTTTACACCTTTTTAGGGGGTCTACATTCAAATATAATAAAATTTTGGTGGATTTTATAAGACACATTCAATTTCCTTGTTGTGTGTGTAGCATGAATCCAATCTAGTTGACTTGATAACACCACATAAATTCCACAAATAGAAAGTCAAAGTGCAACAACTTCTTAAATCTAAGGGTTTATAGAAAATGGTCAATGGACAAAAAAGTCAATTTACTAGATTTATCAAATAGTTTACTTGTAATGTGACATACATGAATAACACAACTAAATTAAAATGTGACATTATGAATAGTAAAAATTAAAGATAGTCAATTAGCTATATTCCATTATATCATTTCATGTCAAATTATATTTAATATTCATGTCCAAATGTCACTTTTTACAAGTTACAAAGTTTGACTTAGGCCATCTTGCCACTTAGTCAACTAAATTTACATCATAAAATACATAGTATAATAATCAAGAATATGGGATTCCATGTGATCCTCTTCAACTCTTGCCACGTTCAGTGGATGATAACATGGCTCAAAAAAATTTCCACCCAACCACGAAGCTATGCTTCCCTAATATTCTTCCTACTTGAAGAATTCTTGACCTAGCATGAAATACTTAGCAAGAGATATAGTATGCAAGGTGGAATCTGGTGCATTCCCAACATATACATACATTTCTATCTACATTTAGAACATGCAAGATATATGCAAGGAAATGGTAGAGAGATTACATCATAAAAGTTAGACCATTCAACATAATGGACTATAAATTCTTGACCAAGCATTGTTGTATACAACTAAAAAATATAGATTTTGGAAAAGCAAAACCTATCTCTTTTTTAACCCATTCCAAAAGGTAACCTCCTCAATAAAAAAATACTACACCTTATCCAAGTCACACATTATGCAAACAATCAACATATTTTCTAGTAGTGTACTAGTGAATCTTTTTATAATAAGGTAACCAAAATATCAACAATATAGTGTACGCTTGTCTCATCTTGGCTAATTATAGTTCAACAACATATGCAAGGAATTCAACTAGATTTGATAAAAATGACATTAGAAATTTAATCACATTCCATGCATAGAAATCATATTTCCAACATTTCCTTTATGCAAGTCTATACTTTTCAGATTTAGAGAAATAAGCAATTTTAAAAGAAGATATATCACATGTATATGTAATACAAAAATGGAAGATTTATGCATGTACATATATATGGCCTTCGGTAAAATAAATGAGTATGCATATTGTCCCATAGAAAAAGTACCCTTTGCTTGACATGGGAATAACTCATGATAAAATTGGCTTAATGAGGCCTTGATTCAGGTGTTGTGAGGCATTTTATGCATCCACACTAGGTCTTGGACCCTTGAAAATTGAATAACATACTTTTAACGATGTCTTGTAAAAGTATTGTAAAGTGTTGTAAAGGACTTTCACACTTTTCTAGACTTAATAAACTCATTTCTCCCTAATTCAACATTATAAAATGCATTTAATAACATTATTACATCAATCTAGAAGGTTCTTAACTAAAACTTAATGTTAAACTAGTGTTGTAATGTGTCTTGCATATTCACATTGGTTCTTGTGCCTTCCTAGGCTATGTGGACCTCATTTTAGTGTTGTAAAGTGTATTTAATCACACTTTCACTTTGATTTCTATGTCCCAATCCCTATTTGGAATTCACTTAGTCCCATATTAACCCATATTGTGCATCTTGAGGCTTAAATTGATCAAAAACCCGACAAGGTTGCATTTTAGACCTTATTTCCTTATCTCTTGACATCTAAGCTCTCAAATTGGCCCCTATAGGACCCATTCACCATGCGTGGAGAATTAATCTGATCCAGGTGGGACCCATTCACCATGTGTGGTGAATGAGTCCCATTTGGCTCCATTTTGACCTTTGAGTGGGAAAAAAGTGAAATTTGAGTTTAATATTGCTACATGTTAGCTTGTGATGAGGTATTAATGAGTAAAATAGGTGAATTTCCTATAAAAGAACCTCTCTAAACTCATTTTTACATTCCATTTTTCATCCATTAACTCATTCACATCATTTTATCATCTATCTTCTATCTCAAGTTAAGCAAATCATTAATTTAGCTTCCTAAGATATCCAAGGGTGGATTCTACATGTTCTGTTGCATACTTTCAAGATATATCATCAAGTAAAGGTCATCTATTCCATTATTGTATGTTTCACTCTATTATTTCATCATTTTAGTTTAATTACCTAAACAGGGTTTGACCAAGGCAAACCCCCATACCCTAACAATCAACATTTTTCCTTCTCTTCTTGTGTGCTTGCATATTTCAGACCCTTTGAAGCTTGGAAATCATTGAAGATAAAGTTACAAGATTTCTCAAGTATTCTTCTCATTCAACAAGTAAAATTATTAACACAATCTCATTTTTAGACCCGTAAATTAGAGTTTCAAAAGCAGACACCTATAGGGCATCAAAGTGTAGATCAAAAGCTTTGGAATCCACCTTTGAAAATCTAAAAATTAAAAAGTGGACTCATTCACCATGGGTGGAGAATGAGTTCCACCCAAAGGTCAATTTTTGGTATTTTTACATTTTTAGATACCCTTTTGTTAGAAACAGGTTCTGGTACGGTTTGACAGAACTAGGACTGATTCACCTAGAATGGTGAATGAGTCCCTCCAGGCCTAAAAAATAACATCAATGATGTTTTAGAAACAATTTCCAATCTCCTTCAAGCTTTTAGGTGCAATCTTCAAGTTTCTTTCATTTTTGTTTAGCTTTGCATTCATTTCTAATTCATTGTTGCATTACACAATGTGTTTTCAAACAAGTCATATTTCTTAGGTTTTGCATGTTTAATCAATCAATCTTATCAATTAGTTGCACTTAGATCATACTACTCAATCTAAATAACATCATACATCTCCTATTTTAAATGAACCCCTTTAGTATTTTTGGCCCTACCTCTCTCCTTTTAGGTGAAAAACCCTATAAGGACTAGAGAGTCCTAAGGTGCCAAAAATCTACGGTTCACATATGCGTTCTTTGAAAAAGGAAAGTTTCATCACATAGAAATTTTCATAGTTCAAGATGTCAACTTTTCATTGAAAACATATTGAGTCTTAATTGAATTTATAGAATGTCACAAGGATGTTATATAGAACAACTATATTCATTCACCATAATTTATTGTGTTCAATCATTCCTTTCAAATGATCTAGTAGTTTTAAACCAAGTCAAACAATGTTCAGACAAAGAAATATTATGTTGATTTGAAATTTGGTTTCCACCCAGTTAGTTCACTATCAATAGTGTCATTCTATTTGATCAGAGGATTGTCCTAGATAATCTTATATATTATAGTTTCAATTAATTTTCTAAATTATTATTATCAAATAAATACAACAAACTTTAATTGTTCAAATTTAACTTATCCTTCAAAAATGCTTATGATCAGGACAATATAATAACATCAATCGGATTTATTTATTCTTAAAATACATGCTCAAAGAAATAGTGGATACATAAGCTATCAACCAACATTACATGCCTTAATATTAGTCAATAACAAGCGTTTGATGGAGAAATCGATTATGATAGAGACACCACAATAAAGAAAGATAGGGATTGGTGTAAGTATAACATCCAACATTGATGTTAACAACTTTAACATCAACTATATATGTATATATATACACATTATGTTTATGTATATATGTATACATACATAGGCACATCGCAACAAAGAATGAAGAAATTTGAAATTTCATCGAAAGAGTTAACATTAGCTCACAACCTAGGTATGTGCAGGATCATGATGGGCCAAAAAGTGGTGATATGATGGGTATGTGGCTGACGACTTTTTTTTACCCAAAAGTGATGAAAAAAAAATAGTTTTTAAAGGAGATTCTCATATTTCCACCAATATAAATTATGATTTACTTTGAATTTAATAAATAATTATTATTCATTTTCTATTTGAATTATGACTAAAGTCTCGATTGATAGGCTGATTGAAAAGCATCTATAGCTTTCAAAAAATATCACATTTTCTGAATCCAAAACATGCATCACATTCTATGCTTTGCATACTATAGGATTAAAAAAAGGAAAAAATGAATTTTATGAAGTTTTGACCAAGTTAAGGTGGTCAGATGTATGAGTTTTTATATTTTTAAAAGCTGTAATAAAAAATTAATAATAAATTATTTACTTGCAAAAAAACTACAAAAAAACATGCATCACATCTAGACATGAGTCCTCTACTTATATGTAAAATATTATAAAATAATATTATCATTTTATTGTGGTTAGGGTGGTCAAACAGACACCTACTTATTTTTTCCCTGAAATTTAAGTACTACTGTATTGAAATTTCAAATTTTCACCAAATAGAATTTAAAAATAAATAAGAAACCTAGTAGTTTAGAAACTACGTTCAATTTTCTACAGATTCTATTCTTACATATTTTTGAAATAATATAGACAACTTATTCAAATTTTTATGTCAAGTTGCCTAACTTTGATTTGTTTGAATTTTTTGCCACTTAAGGGCCTATTTTTTCCATGATGATCCTACACATACCCACCTTCTATTCCCTTTTTCATAAGCCACAACTTAGAAAACATGTTGCATGATACAGTTATTGTTAATACTTTTCAAATTAGAATAATATCTATGGTAATGTTGCAAATAATGTGAATCACCCATCTACAAGTTAAGGCCAAGAGTGATGTTAATCATTCGACTGACTATGACAACAACATAATATTTATCAACAAGTATAAATACTTGAATGATGGCTCCGTTTATCCATCACTAAATTAGAAGAATGGAAATTAGTTTAATAAAATTATGGAAATATATGTTAATATTCATATGAGTGGTGGTATCACTCATCAAGGTTGGGTGACATTAGTCACTCAATACAAACATACAAAACAATAGAGATCATTCTTCACATCATCAAATAGAACAAAATAATCATTCTTTGGGATAACATTAAAAGGGAAAATGATCACCACTTATGGTGATCATGGGCATAATTGATACCCTTCCCAAGAAACAAATTATCATCTCTATGAGGCTTCTTATCTCGAGCATGCATACAGTTCGATGTTGTTTCAAAGAGGACACCACAATGGAGTCTTCTAATAATAGAGGAAGAAATTACATTAGTTAAGACCACTCATAGGGTGGTAACATGCAAATAATACTTGACTATAACTAGAGCAAGTTTTGACTGGATCAAAACATTGCATGGGAAACATGAAAACATTAAAACAGTAGTGGTTTCTACCCACTTTACACAATGAAATTGTAATGTAGAAAAATGTATCCTTTTTACACTTTCACACTTGTTTGGGCCCTCTTATTTTTCCTTAATTTAGTGTTGTAACATGTATTTATTTACACTTTCACACTTATTTAGGGATCCTTTAGTTAATTGAGCTTAATTTTCCTTAATTGGCCCCTTAATTCATTTTCCAAGCCTATTTTATTGCATTTTATTAAGAGGAAACCAAACATTCATTAATTCCTTAACATAACACTTATCATTAAGCAATGTTTGTCCTAGGTCTAGGGACCCATGGGGGAATGAGTCCTCCCTTATACCTAGGACCTAAATTTAAATTATGTTTTTGGTAGTATTTTAATGTTTTCAAATATGTATTTCAATGTTGGCTTGTGATATTTGAATTTTGGGAAATTAAGGACACATACATATATACATACATACTATACCATAGAAAAATTCCCCTTGGAAATTTCATAGTCTTTTACCTCTTTCTTCATGATGCTTTTTCCATTTTTCTTTGACGTAATGTTGCAATGTGGTTTAAACATTCACATTAGGTCTTTAAAATTCAAATTATGGTGTCTTGTGTTGGTGTTGTGAAGTGTTGTAAAACATTTCTACACTTTTCTAGACTCTCTTCATTACAATTCATTTAAAAATCACCTTTTCATCCCTTATCAAATCCTATTTTGAAGTGTTGTAAGGTCTTGTAACAAGATTTCATGCTTTTCTAGGCTTAATTTCACTATTTACACCTTTCTTATGCTTTATTTGACCCCTTTATGCCCTTATAAGGCTTAATTAAGTGTATTTTTTAATGTAAAATTGACAAGCAACATTAAATGTGACTTAATTCTTGACACCCACTTCTAAGTCCAAGGTGGGACCCATTCGCCATGGGTGGCAAATGAGTCCCTCTTGGCTTCAAATTCAAAATATTTAAAAAAAAAATAGGTTTTTATTCAAAATTACCTTATGTCGACCTGTGATGAGGTATTACTGGGTTACTAAAGCACAAGTGTGTATAAATAAGTGTTTTTCTCTTCATTTTACATCTTCTCATTCACTTGCATTCACTACACATCAATCAAGCATGAACACCTTGCATCATTCAATCATGCATCAATCAAGTATCTTGGAGTAGCCATTGATATATCTTCAAATTTCTTCAACAAGGTTGTGGTGAGTTTAGGACATTTGCATGTTATTTCTTCATCTTTCCTTGTTCATTTCATTTCATTTCTTCATTAATAGTTTGATTACCAAAGTGGGATTTGACCAAGGAAAATTCCTATAACCTAACCCTTAACCATTTTTCCCTCTTGTATGCGTGTTTGTAGAATTTTGTATGCATATTTTTCAAGAAATTAGGTGTTGAAAATTGGACAAGGATTCAAAAAAGTGTTTCAAGTCAACTACAACCTATTTCAAGCTTCGAGACAACCTATAGTTTGTTTTATACATATTTGAATCCATCAACCCAACAAGAAGACAAGCTCAAATCTGGTGCTACAGAATTGGTCCCTGATTTCATAGAGTTTTGGGAGAGGACTGATTTACTATCAGTGGTGAATGAGTCCCACCTTAAGTTTGTAAATCCATATTTTTTCAAACTTTGCATCTCAAGTGACACTTAGAAACTTGTTCTTAGAAGTTTTCATCAAAAGTAGGACTGATTCTGTGAGGCCCAACCCTATCTATAAATTGTGTAACACCTTGATAAGTTTAATTATTCTTGTTGGTGAATAAATTGATGATTTAACCTAATTATATGTTTAATATTAACTATTGTAAATTATTATTGTGACAAATTCTCTTCATTAAAATAAAAAAGGGAGAACTATTAAGAATGAATGTGAGCAGATAATATTTAGATTCATGAACAAGTATCATATGAAGAATACACTTAGATCGATATGAGCTAAGAAATTTTGTGTATCTAATATTAGTTTGAATCTCGCTAATAAGTTTCATGTTACTTGGGAAATGATAATAGGTAGGAATAAAGCAGGACTTTGGAAGATTAGGGAGAAGTTTCCAGAAGGATCACTAGCCAAGAATCATCAAGGTATTTATCATATTTCTAACCTAACATGTATTTGGAAAAATACATATGAGAGTAATGCCAAGGGTAAAAGGGAGAACAATCTAGACCCAAGTTAAATATCTATCTTTTGAAATTTTGATTTTTGACCCTATGACTTGGGAGGTAATTAGGGTTTTGTTTATATTGTAATTGAGTGGAGGGTTTTAATGATTGGTGGCTTAGTGTAGGTATTTTTTTTTAATCCTTATTGATTATAGTCATGTGGAAGATCTATTGGGGTTTTCAAATCCTTAGCTAGGTCTTGAATTTCGAATTGGCCTTCAAAGTTGGCTTCTTAGGGTGTTGTATGGTCAATTGTTTTGATATTAGTGTAAAAATAGACCCCTAGGACCTATACCTATGGGTTTGGAACCTTTTTGACATGTGAACTTGTCCTTGGAGTGTGAAAAGACCCCTCAAACGTCCACATTCATGAATGTGACGAATTCAAAAGTGTTGGGGCTTGGAAAAAGTGACTTATCACTCACAACTCCCCACTCCCAAAAACTTCTTGGAATTGGCACAAGACTCACACATGTGTGAGCACTTGTGGGAAAGAGTGTAGGTTTGGAGGATTCCTATATATCTCAAGAAGATGGAAGATTTGGGCATTGCCCACTTCTCCTCTTGGAGAACTTGAGTGAAGATGGTAGAAAGAATGAAAGAAAAGAGAGAGAGGAGTCCATCTCTTTGGCAAGATAATGATGGAAATGGCTTGGTTTGGAGAGGAAGAAGAATAAAGGAGTTAGTTCCCTCACTTGGAGAAAATAGATAAGTTCTCTCTTACTTCCATTTTCTCTTTTGTGTATTTTTCTTTTTTGTAAGAAAGTGGTATGCTGTAAGGATCATGGTTGAGAATAAAGAGTAGAGAAATTAGAAGCATGAGATTTGGTGCTATGTTATATTTTATCACTTGTAAAATTTTGAAAAAAACTCCATTCATCATATTGGAGTTAAAAGAAAACCTTGCTCGGGGGTATGGCTAGAGCCCACGAGGCTCCATGACACCATTATGGTAGGGTGGAGAGCAAGACTTTGTTCATGGGTGTGTAAGACATTTGTTTTCTCAAAAATAGTGGTAGAGTTACAAGTTGGAAGGAGATGAATTTATTTTGTTCAATGTAGAAATGAGAGCAAGCCTCACTCTTTTGTGTGTTATTCTTTATATTCTTAATTATTGATGTAATATTGAAGGATAGTGTATGATTGAAAAATAAATGGATGAGAAGAGCAAGTTTGTTTCATCCTTATGTTAATTGTTTCATTTTACTTACCATGGGTATAGAAATGGCTTTATTCTACTTAGTTTGATCATATTCTTCTAAGTATAATATGACCATTTCATGATGTCTTAGTACATGAAGCAACATTAATATGTACGCATATTGTCTACGTTCTTAAACTAAAAACAAATTATGTTATGTTATGTCATTTTTGGTTTATTTATTTTTATCCTTATCCTATGATAATATTTCATTTGCAATGAAAATATATATATATATATATATATTTTGGTTCAAATATGCAAATATATGAGGAGAATTCAAACCTGTATGTCATCTAATTTGTTATGGTAATGAATGCATTTTTATGTTGTAGATTAAATTGTGGGGTAAATTATTTTTTTGAAACAAAGTGAAAAGTTCAAAGAAATAGTATAGGAGGCCTTTCCCAACCATAGTATTCTAACATAAAAAGAAAAAAAGAAACCACAGTCAGCTTATGCATGTGGAGATGATAATATTAAATATCACATATCGATTTACTTGTCAAGATAGAAGATCAAGAAAACAAAAAAAAATACCATTGGGAGAAAATACTAAATAAAAATAAAGGGTGTATTGCACCTTGCCTTCAGTTCTCAAATTCCCACCTGTGAATGAATTTTATATATATATATATATATCAGGTTTTGGTATTGCAAACAAGGACCTAGATTTAAATAGAAAAATAAATAAAAATATAAAATGTTATACCCCTGCATAATTTATTTTTATTTTAGAGATATTTCCCCTCTCTGTGAAGCGATGTGGCTCCCATAGGGTCCGCGAACCCCATGAGGGGGAATGGCCTCCCACAAGGCCAAATAATCCCCTTTCTTAGCCTTCCACCAATGCCTCTCAGAGGCATGAGATTTGCAGAATTAAATAGAAGTTTGAACAAGTTTTCTCTGGTATCAAAAGGAAATCTGCCCTCCTAAAATAAACCTCTCTTTTAAATAACTTTGCAAAAATTTGAAGAGAGTGGCTGCAAGCAAATGTGAAAAAAAAATAATAATAATAATAAATGTTATACCTTCAGATGTATGAGGAAAAGATTGGCATAGAGCTTGAAATAGTTACCATTGTAGCTACAGCCCCCTTCGAGTTCCCTGAGCCTGCTCAATTATGGCTACCGCCGCTAGGAGGAGATGAAAATGAATGGTAAAGAATAGGTATTTCCAAGTTAACGATTAGGGTTCTTTATTTCCTCCCAACTTTCAAATTGGATGTGAAACAACATGAAGTCCAGTTTAATTATTTTGGTAGTGTTACAAGAAAAGAATTATTACTGTCAAAAAGGTAGGGGAATGTAATTATAGTAATTACCAAGAGAATATTTGCAAAAATAGTGGAGCTTTTCTCCAGCAGAATAAAATAATTAAAATATTTTGATAATCACCACATTAATATTTGGAGCAATATTATAGGGTAAATAAAATAATTCATATAACTTACAGAATAAAACATATAATTTGCTTTATGTTTATAAGTCACTATTGGAAGTTATCTCGTGGCTTTTTATGAGTGTAAATTTATGGCATCTTAACCACATTTGAAAAGGATGCCCATCTCTTGAGCTAGTTACGTTAGTTACGTAATTTATCTTTTGTTATGGATAAATGTAAAACAATAAGTGTGAGTAGAATAAATGAATGGTTGTTGCGGGAAAGGTGATTTTTTTTTAATATATTTTAAATAGGATGCAAATGAAAAAAAATAGGTAGTGAAAATTAATGGGGAAGGTAAGCTATTGCTATGGGTAATAATAAAACTAACTTTTTGGGTAAATTGATTTACGAGGTGGTGGGAGAGATTGTAGGAAATTCTAATTGCAATCTTAAATGCAACATTGACACTAATATAAAACAAAATAATAATTTTAACACTATCATCAATTTAAACTATTAAAAGGCAAGCATCACTACCAAAGAAGGAGAATTTAAAATCAAGTGTTCTATAAAACAACATTATTACTATTGGAAATTTTTTTGGTCTCACTAGTAAAATCAAGTGTTCTATAAGTGTGAGTAGAATAAATGAATGGTTGTTGCGGGAAAGGTGATTTTTTTTTAATATATTTTAAATAGGATGCAAATGAAAAAAAATAGGTAGTGAAAATTAATGGGGAAGGTAAGCTATTGCTATGGGTAATAATAAAACTAACTTTTTGGGTAAATTGATTTACGAGGTGGTGGGAGAGATTGTAGGAAATTCTAATTGCAATCTTAAATGCAACATTGACACTAATATAAAACAAAATAATAAATTTAACACTATCATCAATTTAAACTATTAAAAGGCGAGCATCACTACAAAAGAAGGAGAATTTAAAATCAAGTGTTCTATAAAACGACATTATTACTATTGGAAATTTTTCGGTCTCACTAGTAAAATAATGTAACATCAAGGATTAAAGATTAAATAATAAAAGTACTATTGTTGGGGTGAGTAACTAGTGAAAATAACATTATTAAAGTTTTAATGCTATATTGTTAAATAAAATTTTATTGTAATATTTTGACTAAATAAACACTTTATCATTGAGTTTAACAATAAAAGCATCAATTAGAAGATTCATTTGTAGATTATATAATAATGTTGCTGAAAGGTATTAACAATCCAGTGGTTGGTATCATATCAAGCTGATTCCATATAATAATAATAAAATATATATCTACATCATTATTGCTACATACAAATGTTTATATCTTAATGACAAATAAATAATAAATAATAGTAAATAATAGATAATAATAATAATAATATCATTATTGCTGCACATAAATATTTATGTCCTAATGATAAAAGATAAATGTTTTAATGTTTTGCATAAGCAAAATGTGACTTTGTAACAATTGATGCAAAATTGTGAATTTAAAGCTATGACAAAAGATAAGGGAAGATAAAAGAAACAACATTAAACATTTCATTCATTTGCAAGCAAGTCTAGTGTTACGTTCCATTGGAGGAAAATAAAAATAAAAATCTCCTTGAGAACTCCACACCTACCACCGTAAGAAGTCTCTTTAGTATTTAAAAGGTATTGCAGTAATTCCTAGATTATAATTGCTCCTTAAATTAAAGAGAGGGAAATACCTTCCCATACGGATAGAAAAGATTCTAATGATCTTAATAAGAATATAAGGATAAAACCCATTGAATAGAGAAATTATTTTTAAAAAAAATAAAAAAATATTGTATCTTTTTATTTGTTTTCCTTCTTCATTTTCTTTTAAATGGTAATTAATAACATATATACATAATAGAGCTAAAATATTTATTTGTAGGTGTTATTCTTTAATTTTACAATTTTACAATGTAACTCTTAGAGTAAGTGTATAATATATAAGTTGCATAAAAATTGAAACTATTATATCAAGGTTACCTACTCTATGGTAGACCTAATTGACCAAGTCAAGACAATATGTAGCCTTAGGGAGGTGTGTAGGCCAAGATTCAAATGTAATGATAAGCTCATGGAGGGCGACGTCATTGAACACCCTATTTTTTCAAAGATAATGAAATAAGTTAAATCAAGCACCCTTACTCATGATTTCAAGGATTCGACCAACAAATACTTATACTATGATAAAACCTTGAGTTATTCCTCGTTCAAGTTTAGAGGTACAATTTTGGTTAGACCTTAAAAGTAGCTTTGCGTATTGAGTGTGTGATGAGTATGTGTTGGGTTGCAATATAAAAAAAAAAATTGTTCGGATTTCTAACAAAAATTATGGGCATGACAGATTCGCCATCAGTGGTGAATGAGTCCCACTAGTGACTTTTAGTGATTTTTTTCAGCATTTAGGACACTCCAAATTCAACATTCTTTACCCAAGTGCACTCTGATTCAGCCTTCTTCATTTTTGTCTTGCATTTTTTCATGTTTTAGTCTATGTTTGCATATCACATTAATTTTTCATACATTGCATATTTCTTAAGTTTTTCATTCTTAATTAATCAAATAGTTCATTTAGTTACACTTAAATCATCTCATTTAGTCTTAACAACATCATACATATCTTAGTTTGAGTGAACCACCTTTATTTTTTGTGAGGTTTATCTCTCTCCTTTTAAGTGAACATCTTAAGAGTGCAAGAGTAGCTCATAAACCTCATGCCACAATAATCTATGGTTCACATACATACATGCATACATACATATATATAAATAAAGTTATTTCACTATGTTTCACCCAGAGTTTTCAAGCTAGAATATTTTCATGAGATCAAGTTAGAATTCAAGAGCATCTCAAGAGAAATTCAAGGCATTCAAAAGTAGATTTATTGCAGCAATCAAGATCCAATTGTCATGTCAAAGTCATCTTGCATCATGCATGTTATTGGAGCTAATATGATGATGTAGGTTTCATGATCCTATCAAGCATTCAAAGCACTATTTCAAGTCAAGATTCAAAGTCTCAAGATCCACATCCATTGAAGCCTTTCATGTAAGTAGCAGATCTACATTCCAAGATTTAATGCAATTATTTGTTGAATGGTAACATAGAGTTGTTCATTCTTCATTCCCTCTTTCATGTTTTATTTCATTTAAAGGTTTGATTACCAAAATGGGATTTGACCAAGGCAAACCCCCATTCACCAAGAACAAAAAAAAATTCCCTCTTGATTTGTGATTGTAGATTTAGGTGGAAGAAATCTATAAGATCACTTAAAGAGCAATTTTGGAGAACTTGTCAAAGTTGCAAAAGTTGTTATAATTTTTTTCATCTCACATAAACTCATATACAAAATTTATTTCTAGCTTTTTGAACCAAAAATATGGACAAATTGGAAGATTTGGATCTGTAGTGGAGGCTCCTAAAAGTTGCAAACAAACCCTAACTCAGTACCCAGGTGAATTAGTCCTAGATTAGCTTCAAGAACTAACTTTTAGTGACTGGTACACATGCTTCTACCCTTCTCTGATCTGCATTATGTTTTTTGTTTCTATTAGTATTGAGTTTAATCTTCAAGATCCAAGTGTTAGATTACAATTTCGTGTTGATTTACTATTTTTAGTTTTTCTCCCCAATGTGCTATTTTGACAAGGACCCTTGTCCTAACACAAAAAGGAAATATACAAATTCACACCTTGATTTGACTCACCTAAGGGTTGTAATTCAATCCTCTGTGTGGATCTCATTTCCTAATGAAATTAAGGAAGAATAGGTCCATCATATCCCATTTTAACTACTACAAAACCTATTTCTCTTTGTTTCATTTTGGTGAACCCGACCTTTTGAGCATTGTAATTTTTTGATTTTGGAGTCCATTTTCAGCCCTGGATCTAGATCTTGCATTCATTTGCATTGCATTGCATTGAATTGAATCTCATTTAGGTTGTTGAACTTGCATTAGTTTACATCTCATTGTTTTAGGATTGCATTTTACATCTTTTAAATCTAGAAAATAAAATAAAAATTAGTTATTTTGTAAACCGTTTACATAAAACTACATCGTCATTCATTTACATTTGAAAATTCAATCAAATTTTCATTTCAAATTAGCTCTTCTAAGTTGTCATTTAGTCATATTTTACATTTCTATTCAAGCTTAATTTTACAAAAATATAAAACTATAACTCACTGTTTGAAACTAGAATATGGAAACCACAAGAATCAAATCAAAAATATATATAAAAAAATTTCAAAACCCTAAGCTAGGACCCATTTTCCTAGGGGTGAATGAGTCCCTGATTAGGGATATTTCCTAAATTTCTGGGCATTAAAACCTCTATTCTATATTTTGATTTTCCATTTTCAATTTTATGTTTTAGTTTGTATAATTTCTATTACTTGAAATTGATCATATTAAGCTTAATTGCATAAATTCAATGCATTGTGTGAATTCAAAATTGCATTTACAAGACATTATTTTTATGTTTTTACATAGAATAATAAAAAAATTATCTTGTTTACAATCTGAAAATTGCTTTTATATATTTACATTGCACTTTACATCCTAGGATATTTGATTGCATCTTTCTTTTGGTCCATTTTGGGTGCATACCAAGTTTGTAAAACTTGTATGAGCTTCACAACTTAGTTTTCTATTAGCAATACTATCATGAGACATAGTTTGAGACTCATTTCATCCTACAATACACCATTCACCATGGATCTTCGGTTTCACAACTTAGTTTCCTATTAGCAATACTCTTTCACTCATAGTGTTGATACTAATCAACCCACTATGGATCATAGTATTCGTAGCTTATTTCCAATGAATTACCTACCCACAACTATTGCTAATGTCCCACAAGAGAACATAAGAAGGATAGATGAAGAAATAGAAAAAATTCAAAACTTTGTGACTTATGTAAACATTGCTAGTAGTACCATTCTTGCTTTAGATAATGTGAGGAAAATTCTTGAAAATGAACATGGAATAGAGATTGTGTGAAGTATAGCTCATATTGTTGATAAACATGCTCCTACTATGACTATTTGTGCTCAAGATTTGGGGTATACTCAAAGCCAAGGTGGAAATTCAATTCCTTGTTCCACAATCCTTACCTCTATTCCTACATACACTAGTACTCATGTTACTACAACCATCCAACCTACTAGAAATTTCAACACTTCCTTAGGTATTTCCACTAGGAATCCCTCTAGTTTTGTGCATTCAAATCTCATATCTCCTCAACCACCCCCTCCCAAATATAAAATTCGCTTTCCCTCCACATACATACACAAATACACCTTATTCACCTCCATCTCACAATACCAACAACAATCCAATCCTTAACACACTTTTTTAAAATGTCTCATCCCTACAACAAAAAAGCACCACATTGAACCAAAACAACAATTTCCAACCTTCACAATACATTAAATCCAACCCACTATCCTTGGAAATATTGAGAACACAAATACCACAAGATATAGAGGTTCCTATGTTTGAGAAATATGGTGGGAAAGGAGATCCTGTTAGCCATGTTTCCACTTACATGGTCTTATGTAGTGAATACATTTTTGAAGATAAACTCTTGGCTAAGATCTTCCCTAGATCTTTGAAAGATGCTACTTTAGAGTGGTTTTTCTCCCTACCGAATAATTTAATTATTTCATTCAATGAACTTATTGATTATTTTTACTACCACTTCGAAATTCACATGGATCCTAAGATGACCTTATTTGTTTTGATGGCATGTAAACAAAAGGTTGATAAAAGGGTTATTGATTTCATAGTGTGATACCAAATGATCTATTCACAAATAAACATTAAGATTTCTTATGTCGACCTTAAAATAATATTTATTTCCATCTCATTTAGGGTTTTAGGATTGCATTTTACTTCTTTTAAATCTAGAAAATAAAATAAAAATCAGTCATTTCACAAACTATTTACATAAAACTGCATTGTCATTCATTTACATTTGAAAATTGAATTAAAATTTCATTTCAAAATAGCTCTTCTAAGTTGTCATTTAGTCATATTTTACATTTCTTTTCAAGCTTAATTTCACAAAAATATAAAACTATAACTCACAGTTTGAAACCAGAATCTGGAAACCACAAGAATCAACTCAAAAATATATAAAAACATTTTTCAAAACCTTGAGCTAGGACCCATTTTCCTATGGGTGAATGAGTCCCTGATTAGGGTTATTTCCTAAATTTTTGGGCATTAAAACCTCTATTTCTATATTTTGTTTTTCCATTTTCAATTTTATGTTTTAGTTTGTAGAATTTCTATTACTTGAAATTGATCATATGAAGCTTAATTCGATAAATTCAATGCATTGTGTGAATTCAAAATTGCATTTACAAGACATCATTTTTAGGTTTTTACATAGAATAATAATAAAATTATCTTGTTTACAATCTGAAAATTGCTTTTATATATATTTACATTGCACTTTACATTTTAGGCTATTTGATTACATCTTTCTTTTTGTCCATTTTGGGTGCATACTGAGTTTGTAAAACTTGTATGAGCTTCACAACTTGGTTTCCTATTAGCAATACTATCATGAGACATAGTTTGAGACTTGTTTCATCCTACAATACATCATTCACCGTGGATCTTGGGTTTTCCAATTCTTTCACTCATAGTGTTGATACTAATCAACCCACTATGTATCATAATAAATATTCATAACTTATTTACAATGAATTACCTACCCACAACTATTGTGAATGATGTCAAAACAACTATTTTTAATGTCCCACAAGAGAACAAAAGAAGGATAAATGAAGAAATAGAAAAAATGCAAAACTTTGTGACTTATGTAAACATTGCTAGTAGTACCATTCTTGCTTTAGATAATGTGAGGAAAATGCTTGAAAATGAACATGGAATAGAGATTATGCAAAGTCTAGCTCATATTGTTGATAAGCTTGCTCCTACTGTGACTATTTGTGCTCAAGCTTTGGGGTATACTCAAAGCCAAGGTGGAAATTCAATTCCTTCTTCCACAATCCTTACCTCTATTCCTACATACACTAGTACTCATGTTACTACAACCATCCAACCTACTAGCAATGTCAACACTTCCTTAGGTATTTCCAATGGGAACCCTCTAGTTTTGTGCATTCAAATCTCATATCTCCTCAACCACCCCCCTCCCAAATATAAAATTCACTTTCCCTCCGCATACATAGACAAATACACCTTATTCACCTCCATCTCACAATACCAACAATGATCCAATCCTTAACACACTTTTACAAAATGTATCATCCCTACAACAAAAAATCACCACATTAAACCAAAACAACAATGTCCAACCTTCACAATACATTAAAACCAACCCATTATCCTTGGAAATATTGAGAAAAAAAATACCACAAGATATAGAGGTTCCTATGTTTGAGAAATATGGTTGGAAAGGAGATCAGGCTGTTAGCCATGTTTCCACTTACATGGTCTTATGTAGTGAATACATTTTTGAAGATAAACTCTTGGCTAAGATCTTCCATAGATCTTTGGAAGATGCTACTTTAGAGTGTTTTTTCTCCCTACTGAATAATTCAATTATTTGATTTAATGAACTTATTAATTATTTTTACTTCCACTTCCAAATTCACATGGATCCTAAGGTGACCTTATTTGTTTTGATGACATGCAAACAAAAGGTTGATGAAAAGGTTATTGATTTCATAGCATGATACCAAATGATTTATTCACAAATAAACATTAAGATTCCTTATGTCAACCTTAAAATAATATTTATTTCCAATTTGCAAGAAAAAATTAAAGCTAAGCTTGTGTAACATATTTTTTTGGCACCCACTGCACTTCTCTAGCTCTTTTAGGGGTTTTCACCTAAAAGGAGAGAGAGTAGGGCCAAAAATGCTAAGGGTTCATTCAAATTATGTTATGTTTGATGTTATATGAGCTAAATGAAGTGTAATAAATTCTATTAAGTGATCTAAATGACTGATTATGAATAAAAAACTAAGATTTAAACTATATTGGAAAAAACACTATGATATGCAAAAAATGAACTAATAATGAATAAAATGCAAAACAGAAAGAGAAAGTTTGAATTAGAGTGTGCCTGGGTAAGATTGGAGGAATATAGAATAGTCTGAATGCTATTTCAATTTACAGAAAATCAACAGTGAGACTCATTTGCCTAAGGTGGTGAATTAGTCCTACTATTGGTGAAAAATTGTTAGCAATCAAGTTTCTCACTGTCGGGATCCAGAATCTGAAAAAATATAGATTTTCAGTCTTAAGTTGGGACTCATTGGCCACTAATGGTGAATCATTCCTCTCCAAAAATTCTAAGAAATCAAGAGACAACTTTGCAACACTAGATTTGGAAATGTTTGCTCTTTGGGTTGTCAAAGTCAATTCTATGGGAAACAGACAAAAAACCTTCTCCAAGCTTGAAATATGATTGATTTGACATTAAGCACTTATTTGACTTGTTGACCACTCTTCAATCACCTAAATGCTTGTTAAATCTACATACAAAGGTTTGCAAACACACATGCAAGAGGGGAAAAATGGTTGAGGGTTAGCAAATAGGGGTTTGCCTTGGTCAAACCCAACTTTGGTAATCAAACCCTTAATGAAATAATGAAATGCAAGAAAATGATAAAAAATAACATGCAAATGCTATCAACTTACAAAACCCTTGATGATGAAAATATGAAGTTGTATCAATGGATGCTCCAAAATGCTTGAATAGTGCTTGATTTGATGTTGTAAGATGCTTGAATGCTTTAATGTGAGATTGAATGCTTGAATGAATTGATGAATGTTGGAGGATATAAAATGAGGTGAAAGTCACTCATTTATACAATCTTTTCCTTAGTAACCTATTCATACCTCATCATAGGCTAACATCAAGTGTTTTTGAATAAAAACCTAAAAGGAATTTTAAAGTATTTTGAATTTGGAGCCAAGGGGGACTCATTTTCAACTCATTGTGAATGGGTTCCACCTAGGACCTAAAAATGGGTGTTAGGAATTAAGTCATGTTTAATGTTGTTTGTCGGGTTTACATTCAAGAAAACACTTAATTAAACCATATAAGGGCATAAAGGGGTCAAATAAAGCATAGGAAAGGTGTAAATAGTGAAGTTATGCCTAAAACAACATGAAATCTTATTACAAGACTTTACAACACTTCAAAATAGGACTTGATTAGTGATGAAAAGTAATTTTTAGGTGAATTATAATAAATAGAGTCTAGAAGAGTGTATAAATGTCTTAAAACACTTCACAATACCTTCACAAGACATCATTATTTGAGTTTCAGTACCTAAATATGCATGTTCGAGCCATGTTACATCATTAAATTAGAGAAAAATAGATAAAACATTATGAAACAAGACCTAAAAGGCCATGAAAATGACAAGGGGCCATTTTTCTATGGAACATTTAGCCCCCACTTTAGCGAGAGGATGAACTTGCTTCAAACTCACACTAAAGTAGCCATGAACATCGAGAAGAGGGTTCAAATGCACTTATGTTAGGAAGATGGAATAACAACAATCAAGAGGGATGATCGAGCCCCTAGGATGAAGATCCCATGGAAAACTAAGCATAAGAACAAAGGAACACACAAGTGAATGAGAAAATTGAATGAAGCTTTGATCATATGTCCAACTAGTTGTGGATTAGATCTAGGCTGATTGTTTGAAAAAGAGAATGCATATTCACTCCGGGGTGACAGAACTCATGATAGTCTGTTAGGTGAGAAAGCCCAAGTATACTCACTCTAGGGCCATGGAACTTTTGGTTTTACGTGGGGTGATAAATCCCAAAAGCTAAGATACATACGCTAGTTGGTATGCACTCACAAACACAAAGGTGGCTATGGGGAAAAGTCATGATACTAGATGGGCTTCCTGCTCAACCATATGAAAGTTATACCTCCTGATAACTTTAACAAGGAACCACAAGGAAAGTGTAAATTCATGGTTCATAAGACAAGAAAATATTTTTATGCTTAGAACTCATGAACAAAAAGCAAAGGTACCACAGGCATGCAAGCTACGTTATGCAAGGTGGCAAAAATGTAAAATGTAAAAATGTAAAAGATGTAATGTAGAATGCAAAAGATTTTCAAAGAAGTCTTATTAAGTTCATGCAAGGTTAGTCACTTATGGAACATTGTGTCTAATGTCTCCAAGAGAGGACCAATCAAATAATAGAATATTCACAACTTAAGGGATGCAGTTTGTTGCATAAGGCCACCAAGAGGAATGTAATATGCTAAGATAAATGACACTTATCAAGGACATCACACCCAATATCATCCACAAAGTGAAAAACACATCATATAAATGACAAGGATACACTAGGAACAAAGAATGCAACTGAATTATGGTAATGTATGATCCCCACTTTAAAAGAATTGCTACACATCGTTCTGTGAGAAATTAATTTAAAGTAGAAAAGGGAAGAAAATGCAAAAGGAAAATGAAACATGAGAGCCAAATTTGAAAGCCATATTCCAAGTCATATGTTTCAAAGTTAAGCTACTTCATGTCAACGAAAATGAAAAACAAATAAAGAGAGTTGTCCCCCAAAAAAGAGCACACCAAACAAATAAGGGGTCTATGGATTTAGGGTCAGTATGTTCATTGCTGCAATGTTTTTATGAAAGAGCTCAGAACTATCACATCCCCAAAGCACATAAAAATAGAAGAATGATACAAAGAGAGTGAAAACAAAATTAATATAAAGTTTGTTTTGAGTCAACATGGAAGAGACATTGCAGTCTCAATGCTTTGCATCATCCTCAAAAGGAAAACACAATCGAAAAGAAAATGAAAAGGAAAAAGAAAATGGAAAAATATTTTGGGTCAACATGAAGGAGACATTTCAGTCTCAATGTCATGCATCATCCCTAAAATGGAAACATAAAACAAAAAGAGAAAAAGACAAGGATCTTTTGGGTCAACATGGGAGAGACATAGGGTGTCTCTATGCTTTGTGTCATCCCCAAAAGGAAAACACAAAATGAAAGTGAAAAAGACAATGCACGAAAAATAGAAGAATAGAGATACAAATAGAAGAGTTGTACAAAGAGAGGAAACATCAAACACATGTTACGGGGGAACACGATACACACATGAAAGAAAAATGAAAAGGAGCAAGTAATGCAAATGGAAGTCAACTATTAACTAGGTTATTGGTTTCTCAATCTTAAATGGTTAAGCGGAAAATGAATAACATAGTTAAGAGACAAAGACAAGTGTATTACAAGGACAAGGAAAACAACTTCTTTCCCCCCACAAAGTGTAAAGGAAAGAATGAGCTAAGGTGGGTGATGGGAAAGGATCATGCAATAGTGAAAATAGGGAATTCTACTAGTATGGTATGATGAAGGGGTTTGGTTGCTTTAAGGTATGATGTCAAGTTGGGTAAGGTCTTTAAGTGTGTTTTTTAAAGCACTATAGTCATTAGTGAGATGTCATAGCATTCTATGATATGCACAATATTTTTCATTTTTAGGATGCTTGATTCTTGTAGGAGGAGGCATGGAAATCCATCTTACAGCAATAAGTGCTTTCAATTTTTGTTTTTTAGCTGTGGGATTTTGCATAAAGGGTAAATCTATGAATTTATAAGGTGTGTGGTTTTGGTTAGATTCTCCTATTTCATGAATAAAAGAAGGAAGAGGACCCATGGGGATCCTAGCATCCTTGTCATTAGAAGGGGATAATGATTGCTCATGTGGAAGGAGAATGTTCAAATCACGAGTAGCATCAAGGATCATTGTACCATCATCCCAAATTTTCCAATATTTAAATTGAGGTCCATCAAGATGAGGAGGATCTTGATATCCTAGTCGTGTTGTGTTTTCTTTGGTTGGTTTCTGCTCAAGGAGTTGATGAATGTCATTTTCATGTGTTGTGTCACAACCTTGTTTCCTTAGGATAGTGAATCATTTTCCATATGTGTTTGTTCAAGGTTTATGGGAGTGTTTCTGACTTTGTGATTGTAGAATGGTTGTGAGCTTTGTTTAGAGGAATTAGGTCCACTTGAGGGAGGAAGCTTAGGTCCTTCATTGATTTTAGGATGTAAATATGCAAAGTGATTAGGAGGTGCAATAGTAGGGAGATCTTGGTACTTCATGGATGGATAGAAGTTTGCATTGGCTTTGAGGTGATCAAGACATTCATTGTAAAACTTGTGCATGTTATCATCGTCTTGTCCAATGATGTCTACTTCATGAGGAGGACAATCGTGATGAGTTGAAGGAGCATGTGGGAGTTCAAGGTCATTAGGGTCACAGCCAAAGGCACAATTGGACATGTCTACCAATGATTTTAATGAATTTCAAAACTTTTTGAAAGAAAATGCCATGATGCAAGTAAACTAAGATACAATAAATGATTAAAAATAGAGAATCTAGAAATTAAAACATAATGCCAGAATAGAAAACTGTAATGTAGGAAAATGATAGAAAGATGCTAGAAATGTTGTTTAAAAAGTGCAGAAGGACTGATTCACCCAGGGTGGTGCATTAGTCCTAGTATGATATGTTTTTGTGTTTTTCAAAAAATTTAAAGTGATTCTAATGCTTTTTAGAATGCAATTAAGGATGCAAAATGTAGTTTTTCAATTTTTTCAAATGATATGCAATGCAAAAATGAAATCTAAACAAAGCTTTCACTAATGTAATATGAGAAGTCCTAGAATGCAAGATCAAAACAATATCCTACTTGAATGTTAATGCAAATGAAGTCTAGGATGCAAAATAGAATTGAAATCAGAAATGCAAAGGGTTCAAAATGCAAGTTCACCAAAATGAACTGTAGATTTTTGGCACCCACTCTGCACTTCTCTAGCTCTTCTCGGGTTTTTCACCTAAAAGGAGAGAGTAGGGCTAAAAATGCTAAGGGTTCATTCAAATTATGTTATGTGTGATGTTATATGAGCTAAATGAAGTGGAATTGTGCCATAGAAAAAGTACCCTTTTCTTGACATGAGATTAATTGGACTTAATGAGGCCTTGATTCAGGTGTTGTGAGGCACTTTATGCATCCACACTAGCTCTTGGACCCTTGAAAATTAAATAAAATTCTTTTAACAACATCTTGTGAATGTGTTGTGAAGTGTTGTAAGACATTTCTACATTTTTCTAGACTCTATTTATTGCAATTCACCTAAAAATCACCTTTTTATTCATCAGCAAGTCCTATTTTGAAGTGTTGTAAAGTCTTGTAACAAGCTTTCACACTTTTCTAGGAAAATCTTCACTATTTATCCCTTTTTCATGCTTTATTTGATCCCTTTATGCTCCCATATGCTTAATTGAGTGTATTTTTTAATATTATCTTGACAAACAACATTAAATACAACATTTTTCTTGACACATGTTTTTCAAGTCCTAGGTGGGACCCATTCGCCATGGGTGGCAAATGAGTCCCCTTGGCCCCAAATTCAAAATATTTTAAATTTCCTTTTAGGATTTTATTCAAAATCACTTGATGTCAGCCTGTGGTTAGGTATGAATAGATACTAAGGCACAAGAATTGTATAAATAAGTGATTTTCACCTCATTTTGGGGATCCATCTTCTTCACATCACACATCTCTTAATCTCATCTATCTTTTCAAGAAAGCTAGGTCTTTCACATTGCAAGTCATTCATTTAGCTTCCTAAGACATCTAAGGGAATATTCTACATGTTATTTTGTAGAATTTCAAGACCAATCATCATGGCAAGGTAATCTATTTCATTGTTGCGTGTTTCATTCCTTTCTTTCATCATTTTGGTTTAATTACCTAAATGGGGTTTGACCAAGGCAAACCCCCATACCCTAACAATCAACATATCGTATTCTCTTCTTGTGTGTTTGCAGACTTAGGTCTCTTGTAATCATAGGAATCATTAAAGATCAAGATGCAAGGTTGTCAAAGCTCTCTCTCCATTCAACAAGTCAAATAATCAACAAAAAGTCACTTTCAGACCCGAATCTGACAATTTTAGAAGCAGACACCTATAGGAAGTAGAAGTGCAGATCTAGCTCCACAAAATCTATTCTTGAATTTGTAGATTCTTGTAGGTGGACTAATTCATCACCCATGGAGAATGAGTCCCACATGTAGGCCTAAAAAATGATTTTGTCAAAATTCAGCTCCCAGTAATTAGAAACCTATTTTTTGGACCTTTCATTAGAAGCAAGATTGATTCACCATGCATGGTAAATCAATCCCAGTAGTCATTAATAGTGAATTTTGGAACATTTCTGAACCTTCCAGCAATAGTAATCTACCTCCAAGTTCACTTTGTTCAGTTTCATTAATTTTTGTTTTCATTTGTTTAGGTTTCTAGTTCATATTTGCAATGAACACTGTGTTTTCCAGCATCTTGCATTACATTAGTTTACATTCATTTATTTGCATTTGTAAGCATTTCAACACATCCACACACACTTCACATCAATATTCCATCCATTCTCACATTAATCTTGAGTGAAACATTGTGCATTTTGGGGCATCCTCCCCCTTTTAGGTGAAAAACCCTAAGAGAGCAAGGGAGGATTTGAGCACCAAAATCCTTAGTTTCAGGAATAAATGCTATTAAGTGATCTAAATGACTTATTATGAATGCAAAAATAAGATTTAAACTATGTTGGAAAACACAGTTTCATATGCAAACATTGAACTAAGAATAAATAAAATTAAAAATTAAAAGAGAAAGTTTGAATCAGAGTGTGCCTAGGTAAGATTGGAGGAATCTAGAATAGTTTGAATGCTCTTTGAATTTATAGAAAATCAACAGTGGGAATCATTCACTCAAGGTGGTGAATTAGTCCTGCTACTGGTGAAAAACTGTTAGGAATCAAGTTTCTGATTGTCAGGATCTAGAATCTGACAAAATCTAGATTTTCAGTCTTAAGGTGTGACTCATTCACCATTGATGGTGAATCAGTCCACTCCCAAAATTATGAGAAATCAAGAGACAAATTTACACCACCGGATTTGGAAATGTCTACTTGTCAGGTTACCAAAGTCAATTCTATGGGAAACAAACAGAAAACCTTCTCCAAGCTTGCAATATGATTGATTTGACTTGAAGCACCTAGTTGACTTGTTGACCACTCTTCAATCACCTAAATTCTTGTCAAATCTACATAAAAAGGTCTGCAAGCACACATGCAAGAGGGGAAAAATGGTTGAGGGTTACCAAATAGGGGTTTTCCTTGGTCAAATCCCACTTTGGTAATCAAACCCTTAATGAAATAATGAAATACAAGAGAATGATAAACAAATAACATGCAAATGCTATCAACTTACCAAACCCTTGATGATGAAAATATGAAGTTTTATCAATGGATGCTCCAAAATGCTTAAATAGTGCTTGATTTGATGTTGTAAGATGCTTGAATGCTTGAATGTGAGATTGAATTCTTGAATGAATTGATGAATGTCTTAGGATGTAAAATGTGGTGAAAATCACTTATTTATACAATATTGTGCCTTAGTAACCCATTCATAGGTCATCATACACTGACATCAAGTGTTTTTGAATGAAAACCCGAAAGGAATTTTGAAATATTTTGAATTTTGAGCCAAGGGGGACTCATTTACCACCCATGGTGAATGGGTCCCACCTAGGACCTAAAATTGGGTGTTGGAAATTAAGTCATGTTTAATTTTGTTTGTGAGGTTTGCATTCAAAAATACACTTAATTAAAGCATATAAGGGCATAAAGGGATCAAATAAAGCATAGGAAAGGTGTAAATAGTGAAATAATGCCTAAAAAAGCAAGAAATATTATTACAAGACTTTACAACACTTCAAAATAGGACTTGATTAGTGACGAAAAGGAAATTTTTAGGTGAATTGTAATAAATAGAGTCTGGAAGAGTGTAGAAATGTTTTACAACACTTCACAACACCTTCACAAGATGTCATTATTTTAGTTTCAGTACCTAAATATGCATGTTCAAGCCATGTTACATCATTAAATTAGATAAAAATATATCAAACGTCATGAAAAAAGACCTTAAAGGCCATGAAAATGACAAGGGGCTATTTTTCTACAGCACAACTTGAAATATTGATATTTCCTTCCTTTACACAATTGTGTACAACCCTTCATGATTATACAATTTTGGTTAATAGTTGTTGTTGATGGGTGTTTTTAGCACTTCTCAACATAGGTAGTGCATAAGCACACTACCTCTCTTGAAAGGAAATATCCAACAACAAGTTGTTGAAAATTACCACAAGGTCTCTCAAGTGTTAGGTTGTGACAATGCTTGAAATTTCTCAGTTGGTTCAATGTGATTTTGTTGTTAATCACAGGGAAGCCTTACATGGGTTAAACTGAAGAGGGAATTGGATCTTTGGGAGGAGTTCCTGAATTCTCCAAAGTGTTGCTCTATTGCTACAAGTTTAGGAAAATAGTCTCAAACTCCACTTTAAATCTTCTCATTTGGCTTTATAATGTGCAATGAACTTTATCTAAAGCACCTATTAAAAAAAATGAAAAAAGGGTAGGGGAAGGGAAAATTTCCTAGACCTAAAACTACCTATGAACAATGATAATGGAGGACCTTGCAGTGGACATCCTTCCCAAAACAAAGTTCCACTTAACCAAATCAACTTACAGTATCATGAAACCTATGCAATCTTCTAAGGTCTGCAAATTTTCAACCTTTCATTCACCATGAAGCATGAACAAGAGATAGCATTTAAGTGAAAAATTCATATAATGTTTGGACTAGCTTTAAACTATAGTTTATCATCAATAAACAACAAAAATCATGAACAAGGAAGGGCATCAACACAACAAAACTCTTCAAAACCAATGGATAACATTAAATAATCTAATAAAGTAAGCTAAAACACATAGAACAACAAAGTAAATCTATCCACATTCATTAAATATGAGAAGAAGAATCATGCAACATGAAGTTGGAACTCAAGAATCCACCAAATCAATGAATTTTTATTAACATTCCAGAAGCATGTCTTTACAACAACTCAACTCTCTCTTGAAAATGAGAGGAGACCCCCTATTTATAGTGTCCAAAGAGCAAACTGAATGGCCAAGATTTCATCTCATTGTGTGCCAAATATTCACTACAAATTAGGGTTTCTCCTACCCCTAAATATTTTACAATTTAAAATTACATTTTGTCTTCTAGCCTATTTTGTCCTCTAGTGACCAACACTGTAGCTCTTTTGTCTTCTAGTTGATTTCCTTTTGCTGCAATTACATTGTGAGGAATTCATCATCTATGATCAAATTTCCTTCATTTATCTTGATGGTGGCATATTCCACAAATTTTTGATCAATTCCTGGAGCATGTTCCATTCTATTCTATCTAATTAGATCACTTGAAAGTTCAATTTCCTATATTTTCCTGTAATCTCATCCCAATCCTTGTCATATTCTTGTGTATTCTTTATCACCTAGTCAGATCGAGTGAAGGCTCATGCAGCAAAACCCATAAATTCTAGTGTTAGTGCATCTTTGGTCCCATTCTCCATCTTCTTATGAAAGTATGGCTTGATCTTCTCTAGGTCTAGCTCAATGGCAGACATATCAAAATATGTCATTAGCTTTAGATATTCTTCATAGGCCACCCTAATTTCTTTGACCCAATCAATATCCTGCTCCAGCTCATGGAGCACTCTTTCAAATATCTCCTTCCAATGGTCTAATCCAAGCTTCCATGTCTCCACGAGCTAGTGGTCATCTTTTACCAAAGCAAACTCCTTCTCCCATGGTTTTTTAGGTATCTTGAGGATAGCCTCAAGTTTAGGATACGTAATCTTGTATAACTCAAGGAAGTTGGTGCAAAATTTATTTATTCCCTTGAGGAGCTTTTGGACTTTCAAGAACTTTTTTTTTGTCCTAAAAACATGAGCTATGCCCAGATTTCATTGTAGAAGACTTGCTAGAACCAATCCTCTATGGCCTTTGTCTAATTCTTTCCAATTTATCAATGTGGTCCTTGGACAACAATTGTGGTGGCACTGATGACTTGGTGGGAAGCTCCTTAGGGGAAGACCACTACTGAATGTAGGTTGTTAAGTCTGCCGCTTGTGCCTTTAGCTCCTCCTTAGAGGTCTTGTCTTTATGCATTTGGTGCACAATAGTGGCAATGGATCCTTGAAGATAATCAATCTTTTGTTCTCCTGTGGTTGTTCCTAGGTCAACGGTGGAGACATTGTAGTTGATCCCTTCCTCTCCCATCACCAAGGTGGCTATTTGCACTATCCTAGATCCTAAAGCATCCATTGGCAGGTGGGATTTGACCCTTGGCTTCTTTTCCTTCTTTGTACTTATTTGCGCTTAGGCTAGAATGGCTTCCAACCTTGCCTTCAGATCCATTGGGGTAGGGGTTTTATTCTCCAATTATTTTTTGAGCCATTCAAGCATCTAAGATTCCCCTTTTGGTGATTCATGATCACCTTCTTCCACACAAGTATGTTGAATTTCCATTACCTTGTCACCCAAAGTCTCTTTCTCTTTCTTTCCTTCCTATTCTTCATCATAATCTCAAATGAAGACAATTTCGTTTCCTCATGATTTAGTAGCTCTATGTTCCTTGGGGTTGTCTTTCACTTTATTGGTTTTCTCTTCTTCCTCTTGCTCATGCCCATATTCTTCATGATGTTCTACTTTTGGGATTTTCTTTATGACTTCAACCTCTTCCTTAGGCTTATCCTCTTCTTTTTTTTCTTTGTCCTTTTCTTCTTGTTCTTATGAAAGAGGCATCTCCTTACCATGCTTAGGGCTCTCAACTTGTTCCCTACTTGGAGGTTTAGTGTCCTCCTCCATTTTCTCATATGTATTATTCTCTTCATCGGAGGGTTGTTTCTCTGCTTCTACTCTGACCTCCTTGAGTTGTTGAGACAACTCTTCCTCAAGCTTTGGGTCAAAAGTTTCCACAATATACTTTTTTCCTACCTCCTTAATGTCTTATTTAGATGACTGTGTTTCTTCCTCTTCTTCACGCACCACTTTTTCAATTACTAGGTGCTGATATTAGAGATGCTCATGATAATCATCTGCTTCCTCTTCCATCTCTTTGGTAGCTTTCATCTCTTGTCTCTCCAACTCTTCTGATATTTGCATTGTTGCCTCCATGATGGGTGGTTCAATTGGAGGAGGGACAGGATGATTAGCAACAACATGTGCCAAGGCAGCTTGAACTATTGGGTTCATTAACACCCTAGATAGCTCCATCAGTATGTTTTTCATGTGTCGATCAAAATCCTCCAGGAGTGAGAGAGTGGCTATTGGAATTGTTGTAGTAGCTACTGGGAGGGTTGATAATGGAGACATGGATGAAGAAGAAAGCAGGTGAGGTGGAAGCCAAATGGACTAAAATTCCATTGCAAGTGGAGAAGAGATGACCATTTCTTGAGAGGAAGGTGGAGGAGCAATAGTGGTGGTGATAGCAATAGCAGTGACTATGAGGGTGGAGGTAGTAGGTGGGGACTTTGGCTACTCAACCTCTTGTTCCTCTCCTTCATGGAGCAGGTCCTCTTGGATGGTGAGAATTTCTATAAAATTGTATGATTTCTTTGGTTTCTTCAAAGGTTCACCTTCTGAGGCCTTCCTTGAGTACACTATATGCTTGGGCTGACCTTTAATTGTTTCTTTTCTCTTTCTTGTCTTGGTAGTTGGAGGAGATTTTGAAATTTCCCCAGATGGGGTAGCAATTTTCCCATTGTTAGTCTTGCTTTCTGGCTCGTCTTCAAGCTCACCATACGTTAGGATAACTCCCTGCAACTTCAATTGGGCATTTTTCCCGTCGATCCATTCTTTGGTTCTCACCTCAATGGGTTTCACTAGAATATCAAGGTCATTGAACTCTTCTTCATCCCAGTCAATCAAGGGAAATTATAGATTGGTAATTGCATCATATCTCAGATCTACTACCATATTTTCTTCTTCGACAATTCGATCTAGCACCAAAAAATAGGTTCACTATTTTGACAAAATAGGCCATCATACGAATGTAGTGCTGCATATGCACCTCACTATCCTCCTTGAAATTGGCCTAGAAGTCCTCCAAATTATGTAGATGGGAATACTTTAGCTTGACCATCTTCTTTAACTTGCCATATGGATCTATCTATGGCCTGGCAGTATGGAATTCCAAGTTGTACTCATTCAATTCTTTGTCAGATTACTTTGCACATAGGGATGCAGGAAGTGCATACATACCTTGGCCAAATGTGAGGGGATAAGGGATCCCCACTCTATGCTTGTCACTTAGGAGGGTGTGTGCTCGTTGTAGTTGCTGAGAGATTTCAAGTAGTATTAGTCAATCATTTGGGTACTGGAGCAGTTTATATGGCTTCTCTGAGACACCCTCGGCTTGAATGTATGTAAATTTGGGAAATTGAATAAATAAGAAGTCGAACCAACAACTGTAAGCATCTACACTGTGGGCGACTCTTCTTTCAAAATCACCTCCAAGTAGCCTCATGATATGCCCGATGAAGGCATCATTGACTCTGCAATAGTCTTTCTTGAAATTCTTGTATTGGAGCTAGGGATACCTATCATAGACCTTCAATTCCCTGCCTAGAGTTGGACTTGGTGCCACAAATATTCCCCTATATTGGGCATGGTCGACAAGCAAATAGATCATGTATGATGTCATATAAAATTGTGAAGTCTTCTTTGCTGCCACAAATTGCTCATGTACACATTGGTTGATCATCCCTACTTAATAGAACTTGGTCTCCCCCTAGATAATCTCCTCCACAAAATAAAACATCCATTCTTGAAAGAAAGTTGTAGTATTGAGGCCCATAACTCTACTCAATAAGGTTACCAGGTCATGGTAATCCTTATATAAGTCACTTCAGAAGAGCTCTTGGGGAACTTTGTTTGCACTACCCCTCTTCTCCTTAAGCCAATACTGATTAATGAGCTTCTTACATTTTACGGGATCACCATCCCACATGTGCTTAGCATACTCTTTGGATGTTTCCTCCATTTTACTGAAGGTAGCGATATGGAAATTTTTCCCTATTGATTTGGCAGACAAATCAACCAATATATTCCCATCTCTATCCACTATTCTCTTTCTGTCCTCCTAGTATGCCTCTATGTAGGCCATTACAAGCTCAAGAGCTATAAGGGTAGGTGGGAATCGACTAGCCCTCACCAACCCTTTACTTCTAATCCTTCTAGAATTTCCTATGGTGGGGTTGATTCAGACCCTTTTCTTGAACTCATTGATATCAATACGTCCCAAATTAGTATCTGAGATCTCCCTCCAATATGTGGTGACTCTAGAATTGAGGGGTTCCCCTTGGAACTTATACTTCATTTGGTCTTTATCTTCCTTCCCTCAGGGTGCTTTAGCTAACTTCTTTCCCTTTTTCTTTTCCACAACCACCTCCAAAGGTCCTATACTTGGTTCCATATATCCTGGAGGCAAGAGAGTAGTAAGCACATTCAAGCATAAAAATATGAGGAATGTTAGTCGAAATTCATCAAAATGATATTAGACTAGGTAATTCATCATTCAAAGATCCTAATATCTCTTTCAGACCAACATTGGCCTTTCACTGGAGGGAATTATAATAGTGCGGGCCTAGGCATGTGGAATTCCTTGGGCTAGAAGCCATTTTGAAGGCAATTATGAATAGGTGGCAATCAAAGCATGGTGACTTGCATGTCTTGACCCGCATCAAGGTTTTATCATTAGGTGGGGTACAATGGGGAGGTTAGGAAACTTTAGCACATGGGTCGAGTTCACTTTGAGGGGCATTAAGATCATCGTTTAGGTGTGTGAACCCAAGGTAAGCAGAAGCAAAGGGTGGTCTAGCCATTCAAGGTTTTGCCATTGAAAATGGCATTAGCAAGGCAATGCCCCATAGGTGGCATTCTTCCATTCGGGATATGTGGCTTTGGTAGATGGCATCATAGTTCATTTGGAGCTCATGCTATTGTGAGTTGGAAGGTGCAGGGAGACATTAGGTGTTGGTTGTTTGGATCAACAAGGATGAGATGGAGGTCTTCTTGGAGTGGCCCATATCATTGGGTCTATAGATAGATTAGGTGTTTTCATTTGTTGTCAGATAGCACAAAGGAATCAATAATGTCGGGTCCCACATAGTGGACCAACAAGGATCGATTTCTGCATTGGAATGGTGAGAGTGAGAAAGAATCCTACAAACAGCCACCCACAAGGGATGGTCCACCTAAGGCTTGATACTTAGTCATTTTCATATTTCAAATCAAGTAAGTGTAGAAAACTTGAGCTCCACAAAGTAGATGGACAATTGCTTGAGGCTGTTTGGGATGGTGGTCAAGCCAAGGTTGCTTGCATATGGAAGTTTGTAGGGTGAGGCCCATAGGAAAGCTCACACTTTAGTCATTTAAGGCACAAAGGAGAATGAATGGCAAAGGTGGGGTCAGGGCCCAACCATAGGAAAGCCTTCATCACTTTGTTGTTTTGAGTTGTCGATTATGTGACAATGAAATGGGAAAGGAACCTGATGAAGGATGATCCGCAAGAGCAGATTTATTTAGTATAGGGCTTGGATGACGGTTCCAAACGTGGGGCCTGATGGGTGGGAAGATGGTTTGTGAAGGCCATTTTAGAATGGTGAATCTCAAATGGAATCCTATGGATGAAAGTCCACAAAGACAAGCCCACAACCAGCTCAGCCTTAAACACTTTAGTGCAAATGCTTGATTGGAAATTAGTGGAGCGGGCCCTGTGGACAAAGAGGCAGAGTGAGCTAGTCATTTGAAATGGAAGTACTTAAAGTGCAGCCCGTGAAGGGAATCTTGCACTTGTAGACCTAAGATAGGTATTAGCCAATTTTAAAATTTGAAGCTTTGGGGGGAAAAATAATGGCGACGAATATCATGTGTGCCCGTAGGGTGTGATGGCCCTAGTTGAAGAACAGTCGCGGGAGGGCCAAGTTTTGTGGGTGCCATGTAGGTGATTCTCAAGGGATTTCAAGATTCTGAAAAGTGGGTTTTGGTCACACAGGGGTACCCTAACTAATTCCTACATTTTCTTTGTTTTCATTTTAACAGATTTTATAGAAATCAAAGGAAACTTAAAAAATAAAATGATGACCTACAATAGGAGATTGCTTTATTATAGAGTTCAGATGATGGTTACAAATGCAGGGACCGATGGGCAGGAAGATGGTTTGTGAAGGCCATTTTGGAAGAACGAATCTCAAAAGGAATATTTTAGAAAAAAATTTGTAGAGACAAGCCCACAACTAGCCTAGATTTAAACACTTTAATGTGAACACTTGATTGGAAATCAATGGAGCGAGGGCCATGAACGGAGAGGCGGAGTGAACTAGCCATTTGAAATAGTGGTACTTAAAGTGCAACCTGTGAAGGGAATCCTGCACTTGTGAACCCGAGACAGGTATCAACCAATTTTAAAATTTGAAGTTCTGAGGGGAAAAATAATGGTGATAAATATCATGCAGGCCCATAGGGTGTGACAGTCCTAGTTGAAGAACCATCATGGGAGGGCCAAGTTTTGCAGGCATCATGTAGGTGATTCTAAAGTGATTTCAAGATTATGAAAAGTGGGTTTTGGTCACATAAGGGTGCCCTAACTAATTCCTAAGTTTTCTTTGTTCATATTTTAATAGATTTTACAAAAATAAAAGAAAACTTAAAAAATCAAACAACGACAAAGAACCAACCAAGAAAACCCAACATAAATGATGAACAAAATGTAAGCAAAGTCCTCAGATTGGTGAAGGAACTCAACGGTCATGGCGGTGGCATTAGCGAGGGCTTTGACTAGCTTTTGAACTTCTAACAAATGAAAATGACAGCTCGAAATGAGTTATTTATAAACTTATGAGCGTTTAATGCATGTCATCAATGCAGGTATGATGGCAGTTGCAATTGGTGAGCACACATTTCAAAAAGGGCTCTATGGACTTGGTCATTTTGAACATCAAGCAAAATAATGACCATGAACATTGTGGGTCCCACAGGGTGGGTGGATGGGCCAACCCAACTATTGCAGGGACAATAAAGCCATAGTAGAATTCTACATTGGATGGACCCGCATTGCCCAGAGGATGACAACTTTGAAGGTTGAAGGAAAATAGCTAGGGAAATCCTACAAAGGCTTATGACCTTGAAAATTTGAGAGTAGGGGAACTTGGTCAACTCAAGATGATTCTTTTACGACTCATCGACCACTTAGGACTCAAATACAGGAGGCACACAAAACAGGGTAGTGACAAAAGTGACCCGTTGAAGTAAAAATAGAGGGTCCTTGTTCCGAATGGGGCATGTATGCTATAGGAACAACAAATGGTGACTCTGCTAGGGAATGCTCCTAAGACTTTGAAGGATAAATGTTCATTTTGAACCTAGAATCTCAAGTTTTGTAGACTAGGGGCTGGCTTCCAAAAGTGAACTAGGGGACTCAAAAGAGAATGAGATCCTTGGCTGAATCAAATCACAAAAGCATCTTAGAAGTGTGCATAAGTAGTGAATTCATTCCTTTTCTTTGGAGACTATAACAAATGGTAGTTAATCAAACTAAACAAGCTATAGATCATCTAGCTCCCAAAGTAACCTGGACATTGCCCCACTACCAGTCAGGCATCCATATCCCTGATGGAGTTATCACTGTGACCCCACGAACATCATTTTACTACTAGGAGGGCTTCCATATCCCAAGTAGAGTTGTTCATACACCCACATGGTTGCTTAATTTTAACATTTTTTTCTTTTCTTTTGATATCCTTTTGATACTATTTATTTCTCTCAATGGAGTAAGCATCGAGGCTTACAATGGGTTTGCAAACATAATGGTCACTGAAGCATAATTATGATTTTTGCTTGCTAGGTTGTCACAACAACCATTGAACAGCTCTTCAAAAATAATTAATGTTTATCTTGTGTAGGATTTGAGATGAAATGTGATAAGACTGAACTAAGGGTCACATTCTAGGTCAAGTCAACATTCAAAGGAGGAGGCAACCCTATAGTAGCAATTAGAGACCAATGGTTAAGAGTGAATAGTTATCCAAAGAATACTAAAAGAACATAGTAGAGTGAACCATTCATCAAGACAAGCATGACCATTGCATTAGTAACAAAGAAACACTCCCACCAAAATAAAAGTGACCGAGAAACAAGAAAAACAAAAGCGACGTGAAGCAAGAAAATGAAAGCAAACCAAAATAAACCTAAAGTAACCTATAGACAGATATTTACAAGAATGGCTCGAGAGAGCTCAAGCTTGGAAATAATGCTTTAGGTGATGCCTATTGATGGGAAATGAGACATCTTCACTAGTTAAGTTCTTGAGACAGAAAGCATTATCTCTGAGGATATTAGCAATTTGAAAGGGGCCAAGCCAAAGCTTTTCGAATTTGTCATGTCCCCCTTTCTTCTCATGGGTCTTATCCCAACATAAGACCAAATCAGCAATTTTGAAGGACGTTACTTTGTCTTGTTGATCAAACCATCTTTTGACCATGCCCTGATGTCTAGAAAAAATTTTAATGGCTCGGTCATGCACTTCTTCTAAGTGGAGTAGGTCAACTAAACAAGCTTCTCTTCAATCCCCTTCTTCATAGAAAGTGTTCATGAACTGGAGGGTTGGGATCTTTAGTTGAATTAGGAATACAGGCTCTAGGCCATAGATGAAGTGGAATGGGGAATCACCCAAGGAGGCCTTGTGATGTGTGCAATCTACCCAAAGGGAAAAATAGAGTTGGGTATGCCAATCCTTGGGATTATTATTAAGTAACTTTTTGATGACGGTGATGAGGTTCTTGTTTGTAGATTCAGTCAGACCATTTCCCTAAGGATAGTAGTTGGATGAAAACTTAAGAGAAATTCCATAATCAAAGGCCCAACTGGAAAATTTAAGCAAGCCAAAGGCAGGGCCATTATCACAGACTAGGGCATATGGGCAACCAAAATGATTCACAATTAAACTTTCAAGAAAATTAATAACTACCTCTATGGTGCATTTCCTGCATGAAATAGCTTATGTCCATCTAGTACAATAATTAGAGATAGTTAGAATGTACCTATGACCTGCAGATGATGGTGGGCCTACTAGACCAATGAATTCAAGACCCCATTGCGCAAATGGTCTTACCTCCAAGAATGGTTGTAGTAGGATGGCAACATTTCTTTCCCTGGTTGTGGTGGTCTAGAAAATGTGGCATGTGAGAACATGGTTGTGAGCATCCTTGAAAATGGTTGGCCAGTAATATCCTGCTTGCAAAATTTTATGAGTGGTAGAGGGACTTGACCCCTAACCAGTACCAATTTTTTTCATGGAATTATTTTAACACAGGTCGCTTCTTCTTTCCCAAGGCACCGGAGGTAGACCCCTTCATGATTTCCTTTGTAGAGTATGCATCCTTGTAGCATATAGCTACTACTTTTTAGTCTTAGGGAATGCTTTTGAACTCCCTATAAATGAGGTGGGAACTTGTTGTTCAACAAGTAATAGACAATTTCATCATACCATTCTCCAAGAGAAACATCTTCAAACTAATATTGTTGAACTGTAAGCTCAAGTCCCACTTCAACAACTATTTTAGCTATCATTCCGGTGAGGGCTTTTCCCCTTACCAATTTCATCGGCTGGATCTCCATATCATATTCTTGCAATAGGGTGACCCATTTTTCTCTTCGTTCTCCTAGCTCATTTTGCATTAACAATGTTTTCATTGTTGGGTTTGGTACAATGGAAAAGACCTTATTTCATAAGATGTAGTATCTAAACTTCTTGAATCTTCTAATGAGAGCATATGCTTTTTTTTCCACACTATGGTATCTTAGTTCAACATCCTTTAAGGGAGAACTTGTGAAAGCAATTGGGTGCTTATTTCCTTCATTGTCTTTCTGATTCAAAATTTTGGCACATGAATGATCTGAAGTGAATTAATAAATGTAAATGGGATATAAGTAAATCTAGATGTGGAAGCAACTATCCTAACTTCAAAACCTCAAGGAAGAATGCAAATAGACTTGTAAATTTTTACAATTACAGTCCAATTAAGATGCACTAGAAAGAGATTACTGAAACAGAGAAATAGACAAACACATATGAACATCAAATATACATGGGAAAACCCTTACAGGAGAAAAACCCACCACACCAAGAGAAGTCACTTTGTATTATAGTAATAAAGATTACAAATAGAGTTCTGACTTATCTTTCTGATGTCAGTTTAAAGCAGCATACACCATGAACAACCTTGTTACAAAACATTCACATTACAGTCTTCACAAAATAGAATTCAACCACTGATCATACAATCACATAGCAATCCATCAAACCATCAATCTTTTGAACAAACTAGACATCATCTGTGACCACAGAGTAAATCCATGATGCCCCTGTCTATCAAGCATCCTCTTAGTAATGGCCACAACAGTTCAACTACTAGCGGTTCCCATTTGGCTTCTCTAATTGGCCAATGACTCATCACGTAGGATGGTCTTCTTTTGATCAAAGTGATCAACCTTTGATGGCATGTTAGTGAGACACAAGAAGTGTCTCCCCAATTCCCAAAGGCTTCACCATCGATGTTGCCAAGAGTCATCCTTATCACCAAGATGTTACATCGAGTCCAGAGAGCTATCACTAAGACTTCGCCATGTCACCAAGATCTCATATTGATGATCATCACATGTATCGCTATCACCAAGACTTATCGCTATTGATGAAACGTTATACTGAAGCTTCAAAGTCACACAAACATGAGCTTTCCATTCGGTGAGACAATTGTCTTTCGCTGATAGATCATACCGAGTCATTAAGGGTTGTACCAAAATGTTCAACATTTGGCAAGACATCACACATTGGTAAGACTTCTTACTGAGCCACCACATGTTACTCCAAGTGCAAACTATCGGCAAGACTTTCCTATTGGTAAGACTTCTTACTAAACACCCATGACTCTCCCTGAAAGCTTCAATAGAAAATGCTATCGGCGAGACTTCATTCATTGTTGGAACTTCACACCAAAGTAAGCCTTTCGGCCAAGGGTCTCCCTGATATACAATATGAATGGCCTGTCAGCTAGAGATCTCCACTCGGCATAGGTTTACAATGACTATCACAAGTCACAATGATAATCTCTTTTGGCATGACTTAAACATTGTCTCGGTGACCTATACAAACCACAAGATCCAAAGCTACTAGTCGGCCAAACCCAAAGCATGTCAAACTGACTTGCCTCTCTTAGAGGTTTCAGCCTATGAGATTGAGGCATATATATTTCCAACAATCTCCCACTTGACGAAGATCACACAGGCACCTCTAGAGCACAACAAACCTACTAAAAATCATAGGCACTAAGGCCAATCAAATTGGCACACCACCTAAACTTGTCTGTGATCACTATCTTCATCAATGCATATGCAACATTCTCTAGAGTATCAACCTTTTCCAAATTGACTTTTCCATCCTCCACCATATCTTGTACAAAGTGGTACTGTACATCTATATGTTTCGTCCTGGCATGGAAAGTAGGATTTTTTTCCAAAAAAATTGCACTCTGACTGTCACAAAAAATAGTTATTTGCCTTGCATCAAAACCAATGTTAGAACAAAAATGTTTTAACCAAACTGCTTCTTTACAAGCATGTGTGGCTACCATGTATTCAACCTCTATAGTGGACAAAGTGACTATAGCCTGCCACTTACTCATCCAACTCACTGCACCACCATTTAACATGAAAGTATATCCACTGGTGGACCTCCTGTTGTTAATGTCCCCTACCAAATCAAAATCCACATAACCTAGAATAATGAGAGTCCTATGTGATTCAACTAAGTTCCCATGGTAACATAAAGCATATTTTTAAGTCCCCTTCAAATATCTAAACACTCTCTTCACAACATCCCAATGTGTTCTTCCAGGATTAGCCATAAACTGACTAAGAACTCCCACTGCTTGGGCAATGTCTGGACTTGTATAGAACATTGCATACATAAGACTTCCCACCGCACTAGCATAGGGTACACTGGTCATGTCCTCCATCTCAGTAGGAGATTTTGGACAGTCTTCAATAGATAGCTTTGTTCCATGCAAAACTGGAACAACTAGCTGCTTGCAATCATTAATGCAAAATCTCTCTAGAACAGTCTTGATATACTTACTCTGACTGAGCCAGAGCTTTCTACTATTCTTATCCCTGGTTATCTCCATCCCTAGAATATATCTTGCTGCACCAAGATCTTTCATTTTGAACTTAGTAGACAATTGAGACTTAAGATCAGAAATCATTAAGTTACTATTGCCTATGAACAACATATCATCAACAGAGAGAGCAATAATAAGAACTTGATCACTTTCAGCTTTATAATAGACACAATAATCATATTTTGATCTCACAAATCCCAAAGACACTACAAAAGTATCAAATTTTTGGTACCACATTCTAGGTGACTGCTTTAACCCATACAGAGACTTTTTTAACTTGCAAACCAGTTTCTCTTTACCTTTTTCAACAAAGTGCTTAGGTTGGGACATGTAGATTTCTTCTTCAAGATCACCATTAAGAAATTCTATCTTCACATCCATCTATTCAACCTCTAAGTCATACGTTGCTGCAAGTGAAAATATAAATCTAATGGATGTTAGCTTAGCTACAAGAGAAAAAATCTCCCCATAATCAATTCCCTCTACCTAGGAATAACCCTTCGCAACCAATATTTCCTTGTACTTTTCCACATTTCCATCTAGACCAATCTTCTTTTTAAATACCCATTTGCAACCCACAACTTTTTTTCCTTTAGGAAATGGCACCAAAATCCAGGTATCAGTCTTTTCTAATGATGCCATTTCTTCGTTCATGGCTTCCAATCAAGAGTCTGAATCAGACATTTTAAATGCCTCCTTTACAGTCCTAGGCTCATTAGTGATAGAAATTAAATTATAGGCACAAGTAGAATATATCAAAGATAACCCATACCTATTAGGTTGTTTTCTTTCATGGGTTAACCTCCTCACTTGCTGAGGCTGAGGTTCTTCTTCTTCAAAACTTTTACAACTACTTGAGCTCTCCTCAGTTTCAGGTACATTTTGAATTTTCAATTCCTCTTTATCTAGTGTAGGAGGAATTCCAACTACATCCTTATTGTTTTTTGACTTTGTATCAGATTACAGATCTAAGGTAGAAGGCTTCATCTCACAAAAGATTACACTTCTACTATATACAACCTTCTCTGTATCAGGATTCCAAAGCTTGTATCCTTTTATGCCAACACTATAGCCAATAAAGATACATTTGACAACCTTGTTCTCCAACTTAGATCTTTTCTCATACGGCACATGAGCATATGCCTCACAGCCAAAAACAAAAATATGTCTTAAAGAGGTATTTTTACCAAACCATGCTTCCAAAGGTGTTTTCTCAACAAGAGTAGAATTTGGAGAACGATTAATCAAGTAACATGCAGTAGCAATAGCCTGAGCCCAGAACTTCTCCAAACCAGCACTACTCAGCATACTTTGTGCTCTCTCCATCACTATCCTATTGAACCTTTCTATAACTCCATTTTACTGTGGAGTATAAGGTGTAGTCTTATGTCTTTTAATCCCATGGTATTTACAATACCTCTCGAAATCATCAAAACAAAATTCACTGCCATTATCAGTCCTTAAGCATTTAATTTTCCTTCCAGTCTGATTTTCTACAAGGTTCTTAAATTTCTTAAACTGACTGAACACTTCTAATTTACTTTTCAAAAAATAAACAAATGTTCTCAAATAATCATCAATGGATGATACATAGTACCTTGACTTAAACAAAGAAGGAACATTCACTGGACCAAATACATTAGAATGAATATAATCTAGCAAACCAAAATATTTATCAGGACTAGAATAAAATGAAATATGGTGCTATTTTCCATATATACAATGTTCACAGAATTAAAATTTGAGGTTACAATCTTCGATCCTCTCAACTAGGTTTTTATTCTTCAAGGTTTTTAAACCTTTCTCACCAATGTGGCCTAGCCTATGATGTTAGAGCATAGTCTTTTTTGTTGGAAGTTTAACTTCCATAGAGTTTACACAATTAGGAACATTTCCCTCTTTTCCTCCATGAGTAGCTTTCTGTGAGTTTATAGAGACACTGTTGCATTGGACAATGTGTGCATCCAGCTTGTACAAGGTACCAATACAAGCACCCCTTGCTAGCACCATTGAGGCTCTAGTCATCTTGCAGCCATTTCTAGAGAACGTGACTTGCACTCCAATATCATTTAGCATACTTACTGAAAGTAAGTTTCGAGGCAGACCTGGTATATGCATTACATTATTGATTCCCTTCACTCTGCCATCAGGGAATTGGATTCTGACTCTTCCATGGCCAACAATTTTCAAAGTTGAATCAATTGCCAAGTACACCTTTCCACCATTGTATTCTTCATACTTAGTGAACCAATTTCTATGAGATGTCATGTGGAAAGATGCTCTAGAATCAATTAGCTATACATCCTTTGATGCCTGCATAGCGAAGGCTACAATGAAGGTGTCTCCATCACTTTGAGAAGAATCATTGTCAGAAGAATAATTCTTCTTCTTCTTCTCCTCTTTACAATCCTTTTGGACATGACCAGGTTTCCCATAGTTCCAGCACTTCACCTTGGACTTCTTGCCAGGAGACTTTGATCTCCCCTCTGATTTTGATTTGGACTTCTTGTCCTTCTTCTTGCCTTTCTCTTTCGACCTTCCTCTAATAGCAAGGGCCTCCTTCACCATCTCAGAAGATTTCCTTCTCATTTCTTCTGATAAAAAAGAAGCAACAACATCTTCCATCTTGAAACTGGATGTTGTACTCCCAATCGCCATCACAAGGTGATCCCAAGAATCTAGAAAAGAACACAATATCAGCATACAATGATCCTCTTCATTAATCTTCACACCAATAGATGTTAACTATGCAATCAACATGTTGAATGCATTCAAATGATCAGCTACAAAACCTCCTTCTTGCATTCTCAAAGTGTACAAATTCTTCCTCAGGAACATTTTATTCACCAAGGACTTCCCCTGATAAATAGATGTCAGTCTCTTCCACAAGAAAGATGTAGTCTTCTCTTCATGCACATTGAGAAGAATGGAGTCTGCCAAATAGAGCCTTATTGGCCTCTTATACTTTCTATCTGCAAGGTCCCAATCTTCTTGCTTCATTCCTGTAAGCTTAGTTCCAGACATAGCAAGCCACAGATCATGATCCACTAAGAGATTCTCCATTTTGAGTTTCCACAACTCAAAATTGCTGCCATTGAAATTCTCTATTTCAATCTTTCCTGAAGTGCTTTCCATCTCAATCTATAATTAGAAATTTACTAACTTCTACAAGACTCCCACTGAATAGAAATTGACCCAAAAAACCCAACGTACCCACAAGGATAACACAATTGGCCAGGCTTTGATACCACATGTAAGGAAAGCTAGATGTGGAAGCAACTCTCCAAACGTCAAAACCTTAGGGAAGAATGTAAAGACACTTTTAAATTTTTACAATTACAATCCAATAAGATGCACTAGAAAGAGATTACTAAAATAGAGAAATAGACAAACACATATGAACACCATATATACGTCGAAAAACCCTTACGGGAGAAAAACCCACCACACCAAGAGAAGTCACTTTGTATTATAGTAATAAAGATTACAAACATAGTTCTGACTTATCTTTTTGATGTCAATTTGCAACAACATACACCATAAACAACCTTGTTATAGAACATTCACATTACATTATTCACAAAATAGAATTCAACCATTGATCGTACAATCACACAGCAATCTGTCAAACCATCAATCTTTCGAACGAACTAGACATCATCTATGACCACAGATTAAATCCATGATGCCCTTGTTTGTTGAGCTTCCTCCTAGTAATGGTCGCAATAGTTCAACTGCTAGTGGTTCCCATTCAGCTTCTTTGATTGGCCAATGACTCATCATGTAGGATTGTCTTCTCTCAATCAAAGCAATCAACCTGTGATGGCATGTTAGTGAGACATAAGAAGTGTCTCCCTGATGCCCAAAGGCTTCACCATGGATGTTTCCAAGAGTCATCCTTATCACCAAGATGTTACATTGAGTCTAGAGAGCTATCGCTAAGACTTCGCCATGTCACCAAGATCTCATACCAACAATCATCACATGTATCACTATCGCCAAGAATTATCACTATCGCTGAAACATCATACTAAAGCTTCAAAGTCACACAGACGTGAGTTTTCCATTTGGTGAGACAATCATCTTTTGCTGAGAGATCATACCGAGTCATTAAGGGTTATACCAAAATGTTCAACATTCGACAAGACATCACACATCGGTAAGACTTCTTACTGAGCCACCGCATGTTACTCCAAGTGTATACTATTGATAAGACTTTCCTATTGGTAAGACTTCTTACCAAACACCCAAGACTCTCCCTAAAAGCTTCAACAGAAAACACTATTGGCAAAACTTCATTTGTCACTAGGCATTCACACTGAAGTAAGCCTTTTGGCCAAGGGTCTCCCCAATATACAATATAAATGGCCTGTCGGCTAGAGATCAACACTTGGCATAGGGTTACAATGACTATCACAAGCCACAATGATAAGCTCCTTCGGCATGACTTAAACATTGTCTTGGTGACCTGTACAAACCATAAGATCCAAAGCTGCTAGTCGGCCAAACCCAAAGCATGTCACACTGACTTGCCTCTCTTAGAGATTTCAGCCTGTGATATTGAGGCATATATATTTCCAACAAGGTTTTTAGATAATCTAGGATAACCAACACAGGTGCTTCAACAATGGATTTATTAATTTCTTAAAAGGCCGGCTTTGCTTCCAGAGTCCATTCAATTTTGGCATCTTGCTTCAACATTATGTTGAGAGGCTTGACAATCTTAGCAAAGCTCGTAATGAACTTTTTGACAAAATTTATCTTTTCAAAGAAAGATTTCAGCTCTTTCTTGTTGTATGGCAATTGAATCTTTATGAGGTACTGAATGCAATCAAGGTCTATGGAGATTCCTCATTCTGAAATAACATGCCCAAGCAACATTCCTTTAGCAACCCCAAAAATACATTTCTTCGAGTTCAGAGAGACCCTGAATTCTCTGCACCTTTGAAAAACTTTGCTCAGATCAAAAACTTGATCACCTCATTTCTTCAAGAACACTACAAGATCATTCATGTAAATGATGATGCATTTTCCAATCATATCCTTGAAGGATATATCCATCACACATTGAAATATGGTGCCGACGTTGATGAGTTAGAATGGCATCCTCTAGTATGCAAAGGTTCCCCACTTGGTGGTGAATGCAGTTTTGTGCCTATCTTCATATTGCACCATGACTTGATTATAGCCAAAATAACCATCAAGGAAGGACATCTTCTATGATCCATTAACAATCTACAATACCTCATCCAATGAAGGCATAGGATAATTTTCCTTTTTCGAAGCTCTATTCAAATTATGGAAGTCCACACACAATCTAATTTCTCTATTCTTTTTTCTAACCAAGACCAAGTTGGCCACCCATGTGGAGTGCTTGACTAGGAAGATGATTTAGGTTGAGAGAAACTTCTATACTTCTTTATAAATGATGGGTTCTAGTAGCACATTGATGGGATATTGTCATTTTCTGAATGGTTTAACGTCCAGCTTAAGGGGTATAGTGTGCGTAATGATGGAGGTGTCATAGGTCTTCAAATCTTCATAACTCCATGCAACCACATCATGATACTTTTGTCGAGCATTAATAATTCATTTCTTCTCCTCTGGTGTGCATACCTTTCCAATGAATACTTTCTTAACTTTTTCAGTTGTCCCAAGGTTGTGAGTGTCACATTGATTGTTGATGGAATCCTTCTTTTCTTGCTTATCTTGGTCTCAGATTTGATCCAGGTCAAATATGCATTCGAGCTAAACCATACCTCTTGGAATGGTGTTCATCTTGAGGTTAATAATCCTGTCTATGTCTAGTTCAGCATCTTCAAGCTTAGTTTCATCAATTATCTTAGTAGCAAACACATCAAAACTAGTGATAAATTCTAGGATAAGCTTATCATCGTTGAACACCTTGAAATGGGTGACATTGTTTGGTACAGATGGAGTGGAAATCAACTCAACAGTGAATCTTTTGAGGCTTGAAAAAGATAAGCTTTGTAGCATGTTGGCTACTTGAGCCAAGGCATCAATAGTGTGGTTATAAGAATGAGGTATTAGCTAGATGTTAAATGCATCTAGGCTTTTTAGAAGATCCCAAAATTTATGCCTATAGTTTTCTAGTCTTTGGTCATGGCATGAATATAATTTTATGACTTGTTTTACTACCAATTTTGAGTCACCAAAGACTTGAAACATCTTAACTTTCTTCCTTAGATTCATTAAGAAACCATGAACTAACGCCTCATATTCTGCTACATTATTAGTGCAATAGAATTGAAGTCTATGAGTAGTGAAATAGGTCTTACCTGTAGGGCTGATGAGTTTGAACCTAGCTCTAGCTCCCTACTTGGACTTGGATCCATTGAAATGTAGCATCCAAGACTTGGAGGGTTCCTTGACATCTAGGCCAATCAATCCTTCATTCTTTCTTGGTTGCACACCTGCATCTGTCATTTTTGGAATGAGAGTAGGCTCATCATGGTTGGTGGAAATTTTTCTTGTTGGTAGCTTATTTTGGGATGTGGTATGTCCTTTTCTATGTTCTACTGCCATTTGACACAAGCAACATTCAAATTCTGAATGGACAACATTATGCACTCTGCACCAACTAGGCAACAGGAGTTCTTGAAAATCCATCCTTTCCCCTTGGCTAAGTTGATCTTGTATGCATTTCTCCATGAAGTATTTAAATCCATAAAACAGTCCCAAATTACCATCTTCATAAGATTCACCATCGTCTTTAGATTCTATTAGCATTTTTGTGCTCTGGGGTGCATAGGCCAAGTTGTTCAGAGGATTGATTAGTACCAAAAGTACCTCTTCAGTCATCTCTTCTTCTTGAGACTTTGATTTTTCTTGATATGCTATGAAAGAATAATTTCCCAACTCAGTTTCAACAAACAACACATCATTATTGTTGTTGTATTCCGTAATAATGAACTTCATACATGGCTCCTGATCTATGTGGATCTAGTTTGGAAGCCCTTTCCATGGTAGCCACATGTGGGAGAAATTAGTTGTGGCATATCCATTCAATGCTCAGGTGAAGTCTCATCCTAGGATTATTTTGTATGTGTCAGGAATATCTATGGCATGGATGTCAATAACCTGATACACCCTTGGATCTATAGCAATTTGCATAGGAATATAGTTTATTTCTCCAACAATGTTCACCTTAGTTTTGTCTAGTTGAGTTATATTTCTTCTTGAAGGCATGGGAACAATCCCAAGAGTCTTGCATACAATCAAGGGCATGACATTAGCTGATACTCCTAATTGGATCAAACGATTATGTAAGTTCTTCCTGAATATTTAGATAGTGGTAAGGAAATGGGGTGTTTCTAGCTTTCCTTGGAATAACCCCATAGGCATGTCAGCCTGTGCCACTTGACCTTTGTCCTTTTCATTGGTCTTTTCCTTGGTTTGCACCTAACTTTTCTCCTTAGTAGGTTGTTTTCCAATTTTCTGATTTGTAGGGACATCTTTCCTTTTCAATATGATCTCCTAAATTATAGGCTCATGTGGGGGCTCTTCAAAAGAGACTTTCTTGGTTGGTGTATCTTGTGTTTCCTTGGAGGGGGTCCCATTAATCACCCTAAAGAAGGCATGTCCAACTATAGGAAATTTAAGTAGCTCAAAGGTAGACAAGCTGATTTTGACTTTCTTGAATTCTTTAGCAACATATTCCCCCATTTTCTCAATTTATACCTTGAAGGATCTTCCTATGGAAGAGTTAGCTTGTTGATTTTTTGTTTGATTTGACAGTTGATTTTAGTTCAATTATTACGTAGGGACATGCGGATATCCTAGGTTGTTGCTAGTATTGGGGTCAAGTGGGGTGCTGAAGTTATTAGGTGGGATGAAAGTAGTGAATGGTCCTCCTACTTGTCTATTTCTTAAATTATATGGTGATGCCCGCTGATGGAACATTTGAAATTCATCTTCACAATACTCTTCTTCATCTATTGGACCATTATATATTGAAGTAAAGAGCCAAGATAAAGATTCTTTGTTACTTACATCTTTTACTTCTTTGTTCTTTGGGGAGGCAACCTCACTTTTAGTTTCATTGCTTTCACTTTAGGGAAATGGGGCTTGATTAATTGCGAGCATAGAAGAATCATATGTTTTTTATGAGACTATGTCTCTGCAACCCATACTATCCATGAAATTCTAGACCTCCACCTAAAAGATCTCTATGGTTGTGAGGAACTCGGGGAAATCTAGCTTAGAGTGTCTATTTGTTTTATGGATTTGACACCATTTGGATAAGGAATTTTCAGTGAGATACACTCCACTGGTTGTCTTCTCTATATTAGCAGGCTAATTGAGAGGAGTGGGAACACCTCCATTATTTGGCCTTGTATTCCATGTCCTATTTTTCCTCTGGGAAGGTCTTCTTTTGAAACTTTGATCGAAGCCCAACCCTCATTCATAATTATGCCCTAATGAGGTGCTTGCTTCACTGTTATCCCTGGCGTCTCGATTAAGGTTGGCCTAAATGTTGCACTGAGAAGCTTGCAGTTAATTATTTTGGTTCCTGAGATGAGTCATTTCTATGTACATTTTCTGAATCATCTCCATCAACTCATCTAACTAATCTTTCTCAACATTGCTTAGCTATGGTGTTTGATTTTGGAGAAAGACGGGTTGTGTTGTCGGTTGGTTTTGTTGAGCAGGTAGGAATTCAGGCCCTTGTAGATATAGCAACACTTGTGGTTGCTATGAGTAAACCTGATGTTGTTGGGGCTGCAAGCAATGAGGCACAAGGGGTGATTGATTCATGGGCTGCCCTAGGTGAGGCACTATAGGTAGCTGCGGTACTTGATTCATGAGGGACATTTGATGTTAAAGAGCCTGAGTAAGTCTTTCAATTTGTGTAGGATGGGAAACCTGCCCCAAGCAAGGAAATGGACCAAAGATGTTTTGTCCCAAGTCTATGTTGGCTACAAAAACCTCAGCATAAGCATCCACCAATCAAGTTGGTGCTAGGTTCATTCTTTTTAGCAATTTTATAGTAAGGTTGTCGAAAGCAACACAATAAACTAGCAAGACTACAACATCATTGAGCAGATATGGAGCTTGCAGCCTCATGTATACTTAGTGGAACCGATCATTGAATTATTTGATTGGTTCATTAACCTCCCTATGAATCACAATGAATTGTTGATATAGTTCTGAGGGTCTGATCAAAACTTTGTACTTCCTCATAAATGTGTTCTTCAAGAGATACCAAGTAGTAATCGATCCCATTGGAAAGTTGATGTACCAATAGAAGGCTTCCTCTCCCAAAGAATAAGGGAAAATTCTACATGCCACATCCTCATGATTGATTTGCATATCTTTCAACATTGTTTGGAATATCTTCATCTAGAAGCTCTCTGGGTTCTTAGGAATCTCATGATAAGCATTGAACAACAATGGGGAGGGGTTGTTCCTCAGCCAAGCCATGAGGGGAGGTAGAGGTGCTATTTACTATTGAAGAACATGGGCTTGCACAAGGGCAGTGGCAGTTGGGACTGCAACTTGGACTTTGAACGCAGGGACAGGGGCAGCACCCCTGATATGGGAAGCGAGTGGTTGAAATGTAGTTTGAGATGGTTGATTGGAAGAAGTGGAGGTGAAAGAGGAAGGATGAGTATGTGTTGGATGGAGGGAGAATAGGGGTGAATCAAATGAAGTGGATGATTAGGATGAGGTAGAGTCTGATCTTTGAGTCCTTCTTTCCCTTGTTGGAGGTTGTAGTTCCTAAAATTCCCCTTTGTTGGTTGTGGATCTTAAAACTCAATGGAATCTCTCTATGGAAAATGATCCAATTTGATCCATCTTAACTTCAAAGGGGCCCCCCTTCTAGTGCTACTACTGTTGATGGGTGTTTTTAACACTTCTCAAAACAAGCAATGCATAAACGTACTACCTCTCTTGAAAGGAAATCTCCAACAACAAGTTTCTAAAAATTTCCCCAAGGTCTCTCGGGTGTTATATCATGACAATGCTTGGAATTTCTTAGTTGGTTCAATGTGATTTTTCTAGTAATCATAGGGCAGCCTTACATGGGTTAAACTGAAGGGGGAATTGGATCTTTGGGTGGAGCTCCTAAATTCTCTAAAGTGTTGCTCTATTGCTGCAAGTTCAAGTCAATAGTCTCAAACTCCACTTTAAATCTTCTGATTTGGCTTTACAATGTGCAATGAAATTTATCTAAAGCACCTATTAAAAAAAATGAAAAAAGGGTAGGGGAAGGGGAAATTTCCTAGACCTAAAATTACCTATGAATAACAATAATGGAGGACCTTGCATCATGAAACCTATGCAATATTCTAAGGTCTATAAATTTTCAATCTTTCATTCACCATGAAGCATGAACAAGAGATATAATTTAAGTGCAACATTCATATAATGTTCAGACTAGCTTTACACTATAGTTTATCATCAAGAAACAGTAAAAAGCATGAACATGGAAGGGCATCAACACAACAGAATTATTTAAAACCAATGAACAACATTAAATAATCTACTAAAGTAAGCTAAAACACATAGAACAACGAAGTAAATATATCCACATGCACTAACTATGAGAAGAAGAATCATGCAACATGAAGTTGGAACTCAAGAATCCACCAAATCAATGAATTTATATTAACATTCCAGTAGCATGTCTTTACAACTCAACTCTCTCTTGAAAATGGGAGGAGACCCCCTATTTATAGTGTCCAAAAGGAAAATTGAATGGCCAAAATTTCATCTCATTGTGTGGCCAATATTCACTAAAAATTAGGGTTTCACCTACCCCCAAATATTTTACAATTTAAAATTACATTTTGTCCTCTAGTGACCAACATTGTAGTTCTTTTGTCTTCTAGCTGATTTCCTTTTGTTGCAGCTACACTGTGAGGAATTCATCATCTATGATCAGATTTCCTTCATTTTTCTTGATGGTGGCATATTCCACAAATATTTTGATCAATGCTTGGAGCTTGTTCCATTCCATTATTTCTAATTGGATCACTTGAAAGTTCAATTTCCTAGATTTTCTCGTAATCTCATCCCAGTCCTTGTCACATTTTTGTGTATTCTTTATCAACTGCTTAGATTGAGTGAATTCTTGTGCAACAAAACCCATATAGTCCACCATTAGTGCATCTATGGTCCCATTCTCTGGGTCTAGCTCAATGGCGGGCATATCAAATTCTATCATTAGCCTCAAATATTCTTCATAGGTCACCCTGATTTCTTTGACCCAATCAATATCCAACTCCACCTCATGGAGCACTCATTCCAATACCTCCTTCCAGTGATCCAAGCCTAGCTTCCATGTCTCCACAAGCCACTAGTAATCTTTTACCAAAGAAAGCTGCTTCTCCTAGGATTTTTTAGGTATGTTGAGGATAGCCTCAAGTTTGGGATACATAATCTTGTATAACTCAAGGAAGTTGGTGCATAATTTATTTATTGCCTTGAGGATCTTTTGTACGTCTAGGAACTTTTTTATTGTCTTGACAGTGTGGCCTATGCCCATATTTCCATTGTATAGGACTTGCTAGAACCAATCCTCTATGGCCTTTATCTAATTATTTCTTCTTTCTAATTTATCAATATGGTCCTTGGACAATAGTTGTGGTGGTGTTGATGACATGGTGGGAAGCTCCTTTGGGGAAGACTATTGTTGAATGTAGGCTATTAGGTCTTCCACTTGTTCCTTTAGCTCCTCCTTGGAGGTCTTGTATTTATGCATTTGGTGCACAATAGTGGCAATGAATCCTTGAAGATGATTAATCTTTTGTTCTCTTTTGGTTGTCCCTAGGTCAACGGTGGGGATATTGTAGGTAATCCCTTCCTCTCCCATTACCGAGGTGGCTATCTGTATTGTCCTAGATCCTGAAGCATCCATTGTCAGTTGGAATCTGACCCTTGGATTCTTTTCCTTCTTCATACTTATCTATGCTTAGGCTAGAATGGCTTCCATCCTTTCCTTCAGATCCATCAGGGTCGTGGTTTTCTTCTGCAATTGTTTTTTGAGCTATTCAGGCATCTAATATTCCCCTTTTGGTGATTCATGATCACCTTCTTCCTCACGGGTATGTTGAATTTCCATTACTTTTTCACCTAGATTCTCCTGCTCTATCTTTCCTTCCTCTTCTTCATCAAAATCCTTGATGAAGATAGTTTATTTTCCTAGGTATTCAGTAGCTCTGTGTTCCTTAGGGTTGTCTTTCCCTTTAGTGGTTTTCTCTTCTTCCTTGTCTTCATTCCCATATTCTTCATGATTTTCTACTTTTTGGCATTTCTTTATGGATTCAACCTTTTCCTCAAGCTTATCCTCTTCTTTCTTTTCTTCTTCATTTTCTTCATGTTCTTTTGAAAGAGGCATTTGTTTACCATCATCAAGGTTCTTAACTTGTTCCCTAGTTGGAGGTTTAGTGTCCTCCTCCATTTTCACATATGTATTCCTCTCTTCATCAGAGGGTTGTTTCTCTACTTCTTCTCCAATGTCCTTGAGTATTTGAGCCAACTCTTCCTCGAGCTCTGGGTCAAAATTTTCCACAATATACTTTGTGCCTAACTCCTTAATGTCTTCTTTAGATTATTATGTTTCTTTCTCCTCTTTTTCACACACCACTTTATCAATTACTAGGTGTTGATATTCAGGATGCTCATGATAATCATTTGCTTCCTCTTCCATCTCTTTTGCAGCTTCCCTCTCTTGCATCTCCAACTTTTCTAATATTTTCATTGTTGCCTTCATCATGGGTGGTTCAATTGGAGGAGGGATAGGAAGGTTAGAAACAACTTTTTCGAAGGCAGCTTGTACTATTAGTTTCATTAACACCCCATATAGCTCCATCAGTATGTTTTGCATGTGTTAAGTGAAAGCCTCTGAGAGAAAGAGAGTGGGAATTGGCATTGTTGTTGTAGCTAGTGGGAGGAATAATGATGGAGACATGGATCAAGAAGAAAGTAGAGAGGTAGTGGCAGATGAAGAATCTATCACCAATACCTGTGCAGTAGGAGAGGTGGAAGCAAGGTGGACTGAAATGTCCACCACAGGCAGAGAAGAGGTGATCATTGCTTGAGCAGCAAGTGGAGGAGCAACAGTGGTGGCAACGGTAGCAGCGGTGACTACGAGGGTGGAGGTGGTAGGTGGTGAATTTGGTTGCTCAACCTCTTGTTCCTCTCCTTTATGGAGTGGGTCCTCCTGGATGGTGGGAATCTCCACAAAACTATCTGATTTCTTTGGTTTCTTGGAAGGTTCACCTTTTGAGGCCTTCCTTGAGTACACCTTATGCTTGGGTTGACATTCAACCATTTCTTTTTTCTTTCTTGTCTTGGTAGCTAGAGGAGACTTTGAAATTTCCCTAGATGGGGTAGCATTTGTCCCGCTATCGGTCTCACTTCCTGGCTCATCTTCAAGCTCACCATATATTAAGGTAACTCCCTACAACTTCAATTAGGAAATTTTCCTGTTGATCCATTTTGTGGTTCTCGCCTCAATGGGTTTCATTAGAATATCAAGGTCATTGACATCTTCTTCATCCCAGTCAATCAAGGACAGTTGTAGATTGGCAACTGCATCATATGTCGGATGTACTACCATATTTTCTTCTTTGAAAATTTGATCCGGCTATAGAAATAGGTTCACTATTTTGAGAAAATAGGTCATCATACACATGTAGTGTCACATAAACACCTCTCTATCATCCTTGCAATTGGCCCAGAAGTCCACATTATGCAAATGGGCATACTCTAGCCTACCCATCTTTAACTTGCCATATAGATCTATCTATGGCCTCATAGTATTGAATTCCAAGTTGTACTCATTCAATTCCTTGTCAGAGTACTTTGGAAACAGTGATGTGAGAAGTGCATACATACCCTAGCTAAATGTGAGGGGATAAGGAATCCCTGCTCCATGCTTGTCACTTAGGAGGACTTGTGCTCGTTGTAGCTTCCAAGAGAGTTCGAGTAGTATTAGTCAGTCATTTGGGTACCAGGGCAACTTATATGGCTTTTATGAGAAACCCTTGGCTCAAATTTATTTAAATTTGGGAAATTGAATAAATAAGAAGCCAAACCAGTGGATGTAAGAATTTGCACTATGGGTGACTCTTCTTTCAAAATCACCTCCAAGTAGCCTGATGATATGCCTAATGAAGGCATTATTGACTCTACAATAGTCTTTCTTGAAATTATTGTATTGGAGCTAGGGATACTTGTCATGGACCTTCAATTCCCTACCTAAAGTTGGACTTGGTGCCACAAATAGTCCCCTATATTGGGCATGGTCGGCAAGAAAATAGACCAGGTATGATGTCATATAAAATTTTAAAGTCTTCTTTACTACCACAAATTGCTCATATAGACATTGGTTGATCATCCCTGCCTAATAGAACTTGGTCTCCCCCCAGATTATCTCCTCCACAAAATATAGAATCCATTCCTGAAAGAATGTTGTAGTAGGGAGGCCTATAACTCTACTCAATAAGGTTACCAGGTCATGGTAATTCTCATAGAAGTCACTTTAGAAGAGCTCTTGGGGCACTTTTTTTGCACTATTCCTCTCATCCTTATGCTAGTATTGATTGATGAGCTTCTTTCATTTGAGGGGATTAGCATCCCACATCTGGTTAGAATACTCTTTGGATGTTTCCTCCATTTCACTAAAGGTAGGGATATCGAAAGTTTTCCCTATTGATTTGGCAGACAAATTAGCCAATATATTCCCATCTCTATCTACTATTCTCTTTATGTCCTCCTGGTATGCCTCTCTGTAGGCCATTACAATGTTCAAGAGCTATAAGGGTAGGTGGGAACCCAATAGCCTTAGCTAACCCACTGCTTCTAATCCTTTTTGAATTTTCTATGGTGGGTTTGATTCGAACCCTTTTCTTGAACTCATCAATATCAATATGTCTAAGATTAGTATCTAAGATCTCCCTCCAATTTGTGGTGACTCTAGAATTGAGGGGTTCCCCTTGGAACTTGTACTTCATTCAGTCTTTATCTTCCTTCCCTCAGGGTGCTTTTGTTGACTTCTTTCCCTTTTCATTTTCCACAGACACCACCAAAGGTCTCGCACCTAGTCCCATATATCCTATGGGAAAGAGAGTAGTAAGCACATTCAAGCATAAAAAGATGAGGAACATAAGTTGAAATTCATCAAAATGATATTAGACCGAGTAATTCATCATTCAAAGATCCTAATATCTCTTTCAAATTAGTGTTGGCCTTTCACTAGAGGGAATTATAACAATGCATGCCTAGAGGTGCAGACTTCCCTGGGCTAGTGGCCATCTTAGAGGTAGTTATGAACAGATGACAATCAGGGCACAGTGGCCTGCATGTCTCAACCTGCATCAAGGTTTGATCATTAGGTGGGGTTCACTAGGGGGTTAGCCAATTTTAGCACATGGGTTGAGTTTACTTTGAATTTTTTGGGGCATAAGATCATTGTTTAGGTGTGCAGACCCAAGGTAGGTAGACGCAAAGGGTGGTCTGGTTGTTCGAGGTTTTGCTATTGAAAATGACATTGCAAAGCTGACACCCTGCAGGTGGCGTTCCACCATGCAGGATCTACAACTTTGGCAGAAAACATCATAGTTCATTTGGAGCTCAAGCTATTGTGGGTTAGGTGTGGGGAGACATTAAGTTTCAGCCATTTGGAATGATAGGGATGAGATAGAGGTTTGCATGGAGTGGCCCACACCACCAGGTTCATAGATAGATTAGGCATTTTCATTTGCTGTCAGACAACACAAAGGAACCGTCAATGTCAGGTCCTGCATAGAGGACCAACAGGGGTTGATGTCCACTTGCGAATGGTGAGAGTGAGAGGGAATCCCCCAAATGGCCACCCACAAGGGATGGTCCGCCCAAGGCTTGATACTTAGTCATTTTCATATTTTGAATTCAAGCGGGCATGATAGACTCAAGCTCCGCAAAGTGAATGGATGGTCGTCGGGGCTATTTGGGATGATATTCAAGCTAAGGAAGACTAGAGATAGAAGTCCATAGGGTGAGGCCTATAGGAAAGCTCACACTTTATTCATTTAAGGCGTAGAGGAGAATAGACAGCAAAGGCAAGGTCAGGGCCTAGCCACTAGAAAGGCTTCATCACTTTGCCATTTTGAGTGTTCAATGACGTGACAACAAAAGGGGAGAAGTGCCCTATGAAGGACATCCCACAAGAGGATATTTCTTTAGTACAGGGCTCAGATGATGGTTATGAACGTAGGGCCTGATGGGCAAGAAGACAGTTTGTGAGGGCCGTTTCAGAACGATGAATCTCAGATGGAATCCCATGGATGAAAGTCTATAGGGATGAGCCCGCAACTAACCAAGACTTAAATACTTCAGTGTGAATGCTTGATTGGAAATCAGTGGAGCGGGGCCCATGGATGGAGAAGCACAGTGAGCTAGCCATTTGAAATAGTGGTAATTAAAGTGCATCCCATGAAGGGAATCCCACACTTGTGGACCCAACAAGTATCAATGGATTTTAAAATTTGAAGCTCTGAGGGGAAAAATAATGGTGATGGATATCATGAGGGCTAGTAGGGTGTGATGACCCTGGTTGAAGAATGTTTGTGGGAGGGCCAAGTTCCATGAGTGTCGTGTAGGAAATTCTCAAGGGATTTCAAGATTCTAAAAATTGGTTTTCAGTCACACAAGGGTGCCCTAACTAATTCCTAAGTTTTCTTTCTTAAAATTTTAATAGATTTTAAAAAAATAAAAGAAAACTTAAAAAATAAAATGGTGATAGAGAACCAACCTAGAAAAACCAAAGGAAATGATGAACGAAATGTAAGTGAAGTCCTTAGATCGGCGAAGGCACTCGGTAGGCATGGTGACAGTATTGGCGGGGGATCTGACTGGCTTTTGAACTTCTGACAGATGAAAATGATAGCTCAAAATGAGCTATTTATAAAATTATAATCATTTAATGCATGTCATCAATGAAGGTATGATGGCAGTTGTGGTTGGTGAGCACACATTTTGAAAATGGGCAGTAGGAACAACGAGGTCCGCAGAGTGGATGGCTCGCTCGACTTGGTCATTTTGAACATTAGGCAGAAGAATGGCCATGAAGGTTGTAGGTCCCACAGGGTGGGCAGACTAACCAACCTGGTCACCATAGGGATGGTGAAGCCATAGTGGAATTATGCATTGGTCATCCCACGAGGGTAGACCTGCATTGCCCGGAGGACGACAAATTTGAAGGCTAAAGGAAAATAGCCAAGGAAATCCTACAAAGGCTTAAGACCTTGAAATTTTGAGGGTAGGGGAACTTGGTTGACTCAAGATGATTCTTCTAAGACTCATCGACCACTTAGGAATCAAAAATAAGGGGCACACAAAATGAGGCAGTGACAAAAGTGATCCAATGAAGCAAAAAGAGAGGGTCCCCATTCTGAATGAGGTGTGTGTGCTACAAGAACAATAGTCATGAAGTGAAAAATCCCTCTAACCATCTTAAAAAGTTTGAATCCACTATGTTTCAATGTAATTTTGTGATATTTGAATTTCAAAAAATTGAGGATACATATCATAATATTTCAATATCAAAAATATCATAATATTTCAAAAATAGGGGGCACACAAAATGAGGCAGTGACAAAAGTGGTATGATGAAGCAAAAAGAGAGGGTCCCCATTTTGAACGAGGTGTGTGTGCTACAAGAACAATAGTCATGAAGTGAAAACTCCCTCTAACCATCCTAAAAAGTTTGAATCCACTATGTTTCAATGTCGGTTTGTGATATTTGAATTTCAAAAAATTGAGGATACATATCCTAAATAGTCATTAGCTAGTGAGCTCTTGGTGGAGGTGATAAGAATTTTCACTCCTCTCCTCTACGATTTGGTTGAGTAGCACATCATTTTTTTGTAGTGTTTATTTTGTTTTTTACTATCTTTCCTCCTTTATCATACATTTCTCTATTGTTTCTATCTTAGTTGTCCATGAGGATGACCCCTATATAGCCCCCCAACAATTTTCCTCTTTCATGTGTGTAGGTGGATGTGCATTTGGAGCTAGCTAGCAAATAGGCTCTTTTATGAGATCATTTTTATCACCCCAGCTTTAATATATTTACTTTATCATATCCATTTGTACTTCTCTTACTTTATAGTTTTATTTTTCTCCCTTAGAAATCCCTAGCTAGGTTGTTAGCTCATTTTCTAGTAATTCCCATTGGATTTTTAGTTCTCTAGTCATATGAATTCAAACCCACCTAAGATATGCTAGCGTGTTGTGTTGTCATCCTAAAACCATGCTTTCATCCTTGGGTAGAGAGCTACTTGAGGTGTAGTGTTGAACTTGAAAACTAGATCGCTTAGTCCATTCTGAGTTTCGGATCTACAAAGTGATTGAAGGTCCTTATAGTCCTCATCACTCTCATCCCTCATTTTGATACAACCCTTTAGAGTGAGGTAAGTTAGGAAGCCTTCTAATCTTGGATCTCTATGACCTAGGGCCTTGAATGTGGTTGGTACCCCTCTCTTAAATTTTTGGTGAACCTAACATGAACCAACATCTCCTCATTTGTTGGTGTTGAGGATTTTCCCTTATATCCTATGATCATTGTGCCCTTGAGTGATGTGAAGTTTTATGAACATCACAACACAATCCAAAACCTTCGGGTATATTATCAGGAGAAGTGTATGACACCTTTTGATGGAGAGGATGAAGGTCACTACTGGTTTCTCTACAGGCCTTTTTGTTGGATCCACTATTGGTCTCACCACACAGGAGTATTTTTCAAGGGGCAAGGTAGGATTCTCTAACGAGATTGACCATGTCCCCACTCCTCCTACATTCCCCACACCATCATTAATCGATGAGCATGTGGTTGTTCAAATTCCTTTAGAATATGTCTCCACCCTTAGTAAAGGGTGGGGTGACTTGGACATCACTTGGAAAGAGACCCAAAGTTGGCTAGGGATGCTTGGGTTACCAATGAACTAAAATATATGGTGGGAAAAGATTGAACATGCATAGAACTCTTGGCTAGTCTCTCTAGTCTGATTGATGCATGTCCTCCAAAAAATCCCAACATTTTACAAGGAGTCACTTTTGAAAACCATGAGAGATAGCTAGGAATGTTGATGCCTCCTAAATTTGTGTACATGTTTGGTGTTGTACCTTTGATCAACATTCCCTCTACCTCTAAGGGATCCAAAACTATAAAAGTGAACAAGATCCCCTTGGGTTTTAGCTTCACCCCTCCTATCACCTCTAGCGATGGGGGCTTTGGTAGTGGCAGTGGCTTTGATGGTGGGGGTGGTGCTAGTGGAATTGGTTCCGATGGAGTTCATGGTGGTGGCTTTGGAAGTAGAGGTGGCTTCGGTGGAGGTCCTACTAGTGGCAGTGGCTTCGGTAATGGTTCCAGTGGAGGTCACACTGGTGGGTCTGGTTGTGGCTCTGATGGTTGTTCTGGAGTAGGTTCCTATGGCTCTATATATTCTAATGACCCTATTCTAAACACTGTTCAAAATATGGGTAAGATGCAGAGCTAATTAGTGAGTTTCTCCTAAGCCTTTTCCCAACCCTTCTTCTAGCATAGCTTGTTGTTGGTTCCAATTTTGAAAACTCCCTTTCCTCAAGGAATGGAGATTCCTAAGTTTTAAAAATATGGTAGCTAAGGGTACCCACAAATGCATGTGTTTGCCTTTAACACCCTATGCTCAGATTTATTCCACCATGATGTGTTGATGGAATAACTATTCCTTCGATCTCTCAAGGATACAACACTCAAGTGGTACTATTCCTTTCCTGATAATTCCATTTTCTCATTCAATCAACTGGTGAACCAGTTTCTTTTGAAATTCCAAGCTAACATCAAACTGCAGATGACCTTTTCGAATCTCGTCCAATGCAAAGAAGGTGATAATGAAAAAATTATTGACTTCATTACACAGTATCAAAAACTCTTCTCACAAATCTCGTATCCACTATTCTTTCATGCATTTGTGTGTAGCCCTATGATAGAACTAACAGATAGTAGTTTAGTTCAGGGGATCCTCCATGTTCTTTCATTCTAAAGGAAATTACATTGTATCAATCTTTCAAAAAGGAAAGGTTGTTGCAAATGTAGTAGCTGCTACGGATGGCAATGGCCTCAAACACAACCAAAAGTTCACAAAGTTAGTAGAATCTTATTCTTCCATCTTGCAAAAGTTAGTGAAGGATGACATTGTAACCTTGTCGAACCCTAAACCCCTTAAGGAACCTTACCATAGTTGGTATGATGAAAATTCCTATTATCAATACCATCGAGTCAACATACATGATATCAAACATTGCATGTTCTTGTATCATGAGATACATGACCGTGTTGAGGATAGTACTATTCATCTTGATGGAAGCAAACAAAATATGAATAAATCAGTGGTGAAAGTGAATAGTGAATTGTAGATATAAAAAAACCCATTTTTGTTGCATTCTACTAACATGATTGTCGATTCCACTGATTCTATCACTCAACTCATGAGGCCTATGTCAACATGTCATAGTTACCCTTACTGCACAGCTTGTGACCAGTTTTCTAGATCTAACATTCACATCATGGTACTTTCCCTTAAATAACAATCCCTCTCCCCTCTATATTCTTGCTCGCCTCAATGGCAAGATTGTGATAGGAGTCTTAGTAGGCCCCACGATTCAAGTGAATATTATCATAGAAGAGACATTGTGGCTTAACTCACTACATAGAAAAGAGTATGAAGAAAAAAAATCCACCATCCATACACATGATGTTCTTTGTCTTAAACCATATGGCTCAATAACTTTGTTCATCTGGTTGGACCTATGGCTATTGACATAGTTTTTGATGTCATTCTAGAGTCGGATTTGATTAGGATGAAGTTAGGCATACCTCAGCTAACTTCTATGAATGGAATTGCCTCTATTATTCACAAGTGTTCAAAGTTTTCCCATGAAGGTGTTGTGTACATAGTGCATGACACTAGGTACCAACCTCTAGTATTCCATAGGGGATATTCATTAGACCATTTTTGGCCCACCTCGATTGGTCCAGTTCCTCCAAGAATGGACTTAATTTACAAGAACCATGTGAGGTATAAGACTGAGGGCAAGGGACAACCAAAATTGGCCCTTCTGGTAGTACAATAGTTGTTTGCATCCTCTTCTTGAAAAGGGAAGGAGAAGCTTGCCTCCTCTCAGGCTAACTGGGCCTCTCCCCTTTCTTGTGAGGAGCATTAGATGAGAAAGCTTGGATTTTCATCGTTAATTTTTATGATCCATCCTTGGCATAGATCCAAGATTAGGATATCAAACCTCCCTACTAAACTACCTAGACCTTGGTATTATTTGTATGGGAGAGGAAAAGTTCCCTATGGGGAATCCTCTATGTCTCAACCTCTACGGCCTCCTACTGCTTCTACTCCAAAAGTGGTAAACAGGAAGAGGCCCGCTACCAAGGCACTTGAGCTGACTCCCCCCACTACTTCTCAACCTACTCCTCCTACTCCTATTCAAGAGTTTGTTCCTCCACTAGAGACGGCTATAGTGGACACTCCCATGGCTGAGTAGGATCCTTTTCTTCCTTCACAATCTCTAGTCTCTGGTTCAAAGAGTTGTAGAAACTACCTTGTGTATGAGTGCAAGCACCAGTGAAAGGTTGTCATGGCTAAGTAGGCCACCTTATAGAGGAAGGAAGAGGAAACGATCAACAATGTAGTAGGGCCTCCTTTTGTGTCCTCCTCTCTCCTCCCCTATGCTTTTATTCAATCTAGCTCTGTATCGCTTTTGACTTCCGTTGTGAGTACAAATGTGCCTAACCCTAAAAAGGTGTAGGTATTCATCACTCCTTCGATGGAGCCACCTTTTTTTATGTCCCTTTTGAATTTCCCACCTTCCTAAAACCTGTAGATATGGCAAACACTTTGGTGGTATCTATTGCAGTTTCCTCTTCCTCCTCTTTTTATTCATCTCTCACCTCATCTGTGGGGAGTTCACATCCCTTGATGAAGTAGAAGGTGGAGAGTGGTCCCTCCAAAAATGAAGGATGCAAGAGGAGCCCACCTTCTCCAAAAGGTGGTCCCACTTTGACTTGTTATGTCCTAGTGATGGAACCAGTCCTAGCTTCCCCTGAGTTCATCACCACTCCTAAATCACTCAGTGAGCCTAGCAGTGAATCTTAGACTCAACCTTCTTTGTCCATTGAATTAAAACATGGAACTCTTGTAAAGTGCATGTTTAACTCTCTAGACGAGGTTCTAGCCTTGTCGGTGATCTTTGTGAAATTGCTAACTTTAGCTCCACAATAGCTTACTGGAGAGGAACTTGCGGGGCCCACTTCCTTAGCCCTTGTTGTAGGAGGGTCAGGCACTCCTCCTCTTAACATTCCTCCATTGTAGGCTCATCCTCCTCCCACCTACAATGATCTAGAGTGGGAGGTAGATGACCTCTTGGTCAATCAATGTTAGGGGAGGCCTCGTCTTTATCTTTAGAATAGATGTGTGTATGATGTGATGTGTTCCCTCATGATCATGCTATGTATTCTTGGATGACCCTTGTCACCCTTTCTGGTACTTGGATATAGGCGTGGTTTTTTGTTTCATGAACCTTCTTCCATGTGTATCATCATTCCTCCATGTTTGTGACTTGATTTTTGATAAATTGGGAATGATGCAAAACATTGGAGGCATTTAGGCTTCCCTTCCATGTTGACCCAATTTTTTATTTTTACTTTGTCTTCTCGTGCATTCTTCACATGGTCTGATATAGTAGGGGGTTGATGAGAGTTCATTTTATATACTATTATTATACTTAAATATATTTAATAGTAGTTATGACCCTAAAATATTAGGCTAACCCTGTGCCCTATGTTTTTGTTCATTTATCTTTGGATTTTTTCTTTTCTTTCTCTCTTATTTGCTTGAGTTGTCCCTTTCATGTGTGACAATGCTATTTCTATGATACTTCAATTTTCAGAAAATGCATTTATTTCCAATGAATATTTTCATGAGAATCTTTGCAAGCCTTTTTTAAGAAAGGAATTTTTGACCTGAAACTGTAACAAAATGTGTTTCCTTCATCATGGGTTTGTAAAGAAAGAGCTTGAGAACCTTCCTCCAAGGTGGAAGTAGCTTCAACCTCCTCCTCACATGGGGGAATTTTCTTCCTTTCAAATTCCTTGATGAAGTCAATATCTTTCAAAAGGATTCCTTGATAATGAACTGATTCAAGAAAGAATCATCTCTTTCATACTTTCGAATAGCTTGTGCCTTGAGTGGACCCCTTCCTTTACATCGGGTTCCCAAGGGACCCCTTTGAAAGCTTTCCAATCTATTGATGGTCCACGTGACTATTCGCTTATTTTCCTGCGTGGTTGTTTTTGACATGTTCTATCTATGGGTAGACATGTTGATTTGTAGGTGTGCTTGTGAATCTTCTTTCTGACTCTGTAGAGTCCCCTTCTTTGGGTTTCCTCCATGTGAGAGATCTTTGGGTATACCTCCCTATAGGTCTATAGGTCTATAGGGTTCTTCTTCTAAGCTTCCTCCATGCAAGAGATCTTGGAGGTGGCTCCCCTGTGGGTTTGTAGGGTGCTTTCTTTTGGTTTCCTCCATGTGAGAGATATTTGGGGATACCTCCCTATAGGTTTGAAGATTTGTAGGGTGCTTTCCTGGGTTTCTTTCATGTGAGAGATCTTGAAGGACACCTTTGTTGTAGGTCTATGGGTTTGTAGGGTGCTTTCTTAGCTTCTTCCATGTGAGATATCTTAGGGGATGCTTCCTTCTAGGTCTGCGAGTCCGTAAGGTGCTTTTCTAGGTATCCTTCATGTGAGAGATCTTAGAGGACACCTTCCTTGTACTTCAGTTGCCTATGAGGTGCTTTCTTCTTAGGGTTTCCTTCATGTGGGAGATCTTGGAGGTCACCTCCTTGCAGTATGTGGGCCTATAAGACACTTTCATTCTATAACTTCATAGTTTTGTGGAGCTATGAATTCCTTTACCAATCCTACACTCTTGAGTTCAGTAGATCATGATCTGATTCCTTGATAGTTTAGGTATACATTTCTAACCTTACTACCTTTCTGATCTACTTTACCAAAGCACTCATTAGTATTCATTCTCGCTAAAGTGGGGGAAAAATGTATAGGCATGAATTTATAGCCCTTACAAAAATTCCCCTTTTACACTTATTCACCTTAGAAAAACAAATCCAGAGGAGAAATTCCACATCAGTCTGCTGCATTCATTCCACTTGGCATCTATCTTTTGCATTGGTAGAAGAATAATTATTAAGGATGCCCATGTAATGCATATATGTCTGTGTAGTGCGCTTACATCCCTGGTGGATTCTTGCATTTGAAGTTGGCAGAGGTGTTACACTTCTCATTGGGATCAGTTTGTAGCACCCTTCTTCAACCAACCGACTTGAATATGGCCATTTTTCTCATCCCACCTTCAAAAACACTCTTCCTTCATGCATTTCATCTTTTTAGACAATCTTTTAAGCATTCAACTAATCTTCTACACACTCTCTTAGCATTTCCAAGTATTCTCTCAGCATCCATCACTCTTAAGTAGCACTTTGGTACTCCATAGTAGTAGAACCAAAACTCCATCAACTTCGTAGAGAAAGTGTGGAACAACACCATTGTAGTAGGGGCTTGATTTCTCTCTTTTTCTCCTCCATTATCTAGTGAGCTCTTGGTGGAGGTGGTAAGCATTTTCACTCCTCTCCTCTACAATTTGGTTGAGTAGCACATCACTATTTTGTAGTGTTTCTTGTGTTCTCTACTATCTTTCCTCCTTTATCATACATTTCTCTATCATTTCTATCTTGGATATCTATGGAGGTGGAAACACCAAAATGGGGGTTTGACTAAGGCAGGCCCCTATATGGCCCCCCAACAATTTTCCTCTTTCTTGTGCATAGGAGGACATGCATTTGGAGCTAGTTGGTAAATAGGCTCTTCTATGAGATCATCTTTGTTACCCTAGCTTTAATACATTTACTTTATCATATCTGTTTGTACTTCTCTTACTTTATAGTTTTGTTTTTCTCCCTTAGAAATCTATAGCTAGGCTATCAACTCATTTTCTAGCAATTCCCATTGTATTTTCAGTCCTTTGATCATACAGATGTTAGTGCATCTGAGAGACTCAAATGCATTGTACTTTTGTCCTAGAATTGTGCTTTCATCCTTGGGTAGAGAGTTATCTAAGGTGCAGTGTTGAACTAGAAAACTGGCTCACCTAGCCTCATTTTGAGTTTCGGGTCTTTAGAGTGATTGAAGGGCCTTATAGTCCTCATCATTCTTGTCCCTCATTTTGAGACAACCCTTTAGAGTGAGGTAAGTTAGGTTAACCTTCTACTCTCATCTCTTTGTGACCTGGGGCCTTGAACATGCTTGGTCCCCCTCTATTACAAAAATACATTATGGAGTTGAGCTAGAGTAGGTCGTAGAGCAAGTCGGTATGCAACTAGGTTAATCGCTTCCAACATATCAAAATGACCCATATATCTAGGAGCCAACTTGGAATATTTTCCAAAGGTAATGGAGCTCTTGTGTGGCTTAACTCTCAGAAGACCTTATCTCCCTTTGAGAACTGTTTGAAGGTTCTATTCTTGTCAGCATAATTTTTTTGTCTATTTTCCATCTCCTTCAGTGTTTTCTTGATGAGTTTCATTTGCTCTTCCATATCCTTGAGAATTTTAGGACCTACTATGATCTTTTCTTCCAACCTATCCCAACTGATGGGTGTACAAAACTTTCACCCATAAAGACCCTCAAAAGGCTCCATGCCTAAAGATGCATATAAAGAATTATTTTATTCAAAATCTACTAAAGGTAGATACTCTTCCCACTTATATTATTGGTCCATGCAATACATTTGTAGGAGATCCTTTATTACCTAATTAAATATTTCGGTTTGATCGTTGACCAAAGGATGATATGTTGAACTAAAATTCAACTTAGTTTCCAAAGCTGCATTCAAAGTTGTCCAAAATATGGATGTCATCTAGGTATCCTTGTCAGATATGATAGTCTTTGGAACTCCAAGAAAACAAAAGATCTCTTGGACAAATTTCTTATTCAAGGTCAATGATCCATCCTTAAGGTTTCCTAGAATGAAATGTGCCACCTTTTTCAACTTGTAGACTACTACCAAGATGGCATCATGCTTTCTTTTTCTTAATGGTAACCCTTGGATAAAGTCCATACTGATCACTTGCCACTTGTACTTAGGTATTTCATGAGGAAAGAAAATCCCTATTGGATGCACATGTTCAACCTTGACTCACTGACATTCCAAGCATCAATGGTCTAAAGGGTTCATTTAAAGAGATTGCTTAACATTTTGATAATTTTCATCCCCTTGCAAGTGTTGCATCACTTGTTGTCTTAGATTCGATCTTGTCAAGGTCATATCTGCTAGATGCCTTCTTCTACCAACAACATCAACCACTCTATTGTCTTTTCCTTTAATATACTCAATTCCAAAGTCATACTCACTAAGGAATTTCAACCATCTTTGCTAATGTTCATTGAGATTTGGTTGGGTGAAGATATATCTCAGTCCTAGATGATTTTTTTTTAGCTCAAATGACTTCCCTAATAGGTAATTTGTCCACATCTGCAAGGAATGTACTATTTCAGCCAATTCTAAATCATGTGGTGCATAGTTTATTTCATTTTTTTTAAGTTTCATTGACTCATATGCTTCCACTTTCCCATCTTGCAGTAATACTGCTCCTACACCATCTCCCAAAGCATCTATGATCACTATAAATTGACCATTGGGATCAGGTATAGTCAAAATTGGGCTTGTAGTGAGCTTCTCTTTTAGGAGTTGAAATGTTTGCTCACACTTTTCTTTCCACTTAAACATTTTCCCTTTCCTTTGCAGAGATGTGAATAGGGATGCATTATAGGAAAATCCCTATACGTACTTCCCGTAGTATCCTGCTAATCCCATAAAGCTCAGAACTTTAGTCACACTCTGAGGTGCTAGCCATTCTACTATTTCCTTAATATTTTTATGATCTACAAAGACTCCTTCCACTCATAAGATTTGACTATGGTAATGGAATTTTTCTTGAAAAACTGAGCACTTGGATAGCTTTCCAAAAATCTTCTTCTCTCTGAGATGCTATAAGACTATCCTCAAATGTTTTTCATACTCCTTGATGAACTTGGAATAAATCAAGACATCATCCATAAAGATCTAGACAAAATCATCTAGACAATCTCTAAATACACTATTCATGAGATTCATGAGTGTTGTTGGTGAATTGGTTAGGCCAAAGGGCACCACTGTGAACTTGTAGTGTCCATACTGAGTTTGAAAATTACTCTTAGAGATGTCCTCTTATTTTATTCTCAACTAGTGATAACTGAATCTAAGATCTATTTTAGAGAACACTGTTGCTCCCTTCATTTGATCAAATAGCTCATCAATCCTTGGAAGAGGATATCTATTCTTTATGGTCACCCTGTTCAAAATCCGATAGTTTATGCATAGATGCAAGGTTCCATCCTTCTTCTTAACAAAGATAACTGATGGACCCCAAGGAGAAACACTAGGTTGAATAAGCCCCTTTCTCAATAGTTCTTGCAATTGGGCCTTCAATTCATTAGTGGAATTTGGAAAACAAATGACTAGGTGACCAAAACTTTTAGTCACAACAACTAAAAAATGACTAAATTCTACTAGTTTTTTGCAACATGGCTACAAATGAGTAAATAAATGACTAATTTGGTCATCGGGTAAAAAATTATTTAGTCACACAAATAAAAATGACTAACAGTTAGTCATGAGTATACAAATTAGATAAAATTTTAAAAACTATTTGAGAAAATGATTGGCGGGAGTGTCACGCGATATGAATTCTATAGTTTTTTGTTTGTGGATCAATTAAACTATCAGTTTTTTAATAAATTAATTTAATTTGATTGATATAGAAATTTATTAATTGTTAATTATAATATTTTCATACTTATATTAAATATTTTGTATTCTATTATATAATATTATAATAGTAGTAATTAATATTATTTAATTTGATCTATATAAAAATATATATGCTATTTTGATTCTATTGTATTCTTATATATTATAATAGTAGTAATATAACCTATATATACTATTATATATATTTTTTGTATTTAAATATATCTATAGTAGTAAATAATAGTAAATATAATAGTAAATAATAGTAATAATAGTAGTAAATAATAGTAGTAAATATAGTAGTAAATAACAGTAAATATAATAGTAATAATAACAGTAAATATTGAAAAATTAAAAAAATAATATAGATTTATTTTTTAATTTTTCTTCGTTATATTGCAAGGCTCCATCACGTAAATTGTAGGTTGGCGGTAATAGAAAATTATAATTTATAAAATAAAAGAAAATTAATAAGTAGGATAAATGATGCCATAATGTTAAAACCTAAATGTGCTCATTATTAGGATCTTTCTCATAATTTTCATTTTAATAAACATACTCTTAAACCCTCGCCGAAGCCATATTTTCACATTGCAGTAAAAATCCATGAAAAACAATAAAAAAATGGCCGAAAATGATGAACGGTTGAGATTCGTTTAACCACATTGAAAGTAAATTTCACGTCCATTTAAAAAGGGCACCTAATTTTCTTCATTCATTTTGGCGATGGGTACTTAAAATATATTATTTATGTTGTAATATTTTTTTGGATGCATATTATTTTGGTTGGTGATCTCAATAGAAAACCTATTTTCAATCTATGTTGTCCTAAATTTTCCTTTCATTTCCCTCTAATTGAACAAATATATGAGCACTTTCCCTAATCATTTTTCTCATTTTTGTAGGATGAGAGGAGATAGGAAACACAGGGGAGAAAGAGATTTATGGCTACAATTTCCACGATTTTTTCTAGTTGCACAAGAAGAATGAGGGTTTTTGTTTTTTCCTTTGTTGTTTATTTATAACAATTTCACTGTATGTAGCAAGAGGAAGGAGATTTCATCATTGGGAGGAGGCCTCCCTATGCATTGAATTCATATAGATGTAAGAATATATTTCTTGCAGTTTATTTTGTTGTTTTTACATAAACATGTCCTTTGTAGTCACCAAATAAGCCTGCTTATTATTATTATTTTTGAAACTTAAATATTTTGAAACATAGATTTAATTTTGTAGGCAACAATAGTTTTACACAGACCTCTGCATGACTCTATTCCCATTTTAAAATTTGTAGAGGGTAATTTTTTTTGTTTAAATCTAAAAACAATCTGAATTTAATTAATTATTTTTTTCTTCTAAATCTAATTTTACATCTATAGATCTAAATGATATTATTTTGCTACAAAATTATTTTTATGTTGTATTCTTCATGTAAATCTATTTATAAAAATCAATTTCACATATATTATTGGCTATGTATTAGGGATGATGATTTTGTAGATTTATGAGTTTTATATTTCCTTGTATCTGGTGTTTAAGAAAAAAATTAAATGAGTTAATTTCTATAAAAATAATTATGTAGTGTGAAGCAACAATGCTTAAAGCCCTCCAGTGATTTTGTTATAGGGAAAAGTCTGATTTACAAACACTTCAACAAATCGACCATTCATCAGATTTCTCTTTCAAAATCTCAATGGTTGGAAGTAAGATTAAAATTCCACGTGAGATTAAAATCCCAATGGCCATTTCAAATTTAACCATTTTCATCTTAATTTCATTAATTTCCCTAATGTAACCATGCTATTTTCTTGTGAAACATAATTGGAAGCTACAAAAGCATTTCCTTTATGAACAAATAAAGAGCAAGGAGAAAATGCAAAGCCAGTGCCTTACTCTACCATACAACAAGTAGAAATAATCATCCAACTTCCTTTTAAATGCAAGAACAGAGACCTGAAAACATTAATTCATAAATGACTAAATAAATGACTAAACCATGACTAAATAAATGAATACCATGACTAAATAAAATGGCTACAATGACTAAAATAAATGACTACCATGACTATATAAATAACTACAATGACTAAATAAATGACTACCATGTCTAAAATAAATGACTACCATGACAAAATAAATGACTACCATGACTAAATAAATGACTACCATGAATAAATAAACAAATACCATGACTAAATAAATGACAAGATAATAAAAATCAATGACTAAATTAATGACTAAATATACTACCAAATTGATCAATCAAAATAATTCCAATAAATGACTAAAAATGGTTTAGTTATGAATTTGGCATGTTATAAATGACTGGAAATAAACTACTAATGGTCACGTGACCAAGCTAATGGTCATGTGACCAATTTTTAGTCATTTATTGTTTTTTTTTCTACTAGTGATTTGAATAACTTGGTGGTAATCATCCTATATGGGGATTTAGATTGAGGTTCGACTCTCGGTACTAGATCAACAGAGAAATGAAATTCTCTCCTAGGAGGCAATTCAATGAGTTCTTCAAGGAATACATCTCGAAACTCCTTGAGAATGGGGTAATCATCTAAATAAGGCTTCATATTTTTAGGTTTACTCATTTGTACTGCATAGATAGTACACCCCTTCCTTTGATCCCTCTTAAGTTTCATAGTTGATATCTGCCTAAGCTTTAGGGATCTCTAGATTCCAGGAATCTCAACTGGGTTTCTATAGTCATCTAGACAATTCACCATCTTATCTTCACAATTTACAATGGACTTGTGCTCTTTCAACCAGTTGATTCTCAATATTACATAATAAGATCCTAAAGGTGCTACATAAAGACCTCCACTCTACTCTATTTCCATATTAGAATATCCAAGAATTGGCCATGTGTCTAGGTCTAATGGAAAGATTAGAAATCATTCTTGGATCAAAAACATTTAGTAGCTCTAGTATCAATAAAAATAGAAACATGTTTGCTATATAGCTTACTTGATAGCTAGATTGGTGAGGCTTGGTATTCATCTTGTCTATCATCCACCATCGCATGGATCTGATGCAAATTTCTTTCCTCCATCCCTTGGAGCACTATGGGAAAATGGAGGCATAATTATTTCCTCCACAAGTATATAAACCATCAGGAGGCAATTTTTGACCTCCCAACCTATCTTCCTTGGAGCCTTTATGCTTATTTTCAAAATTTCCCTTGCTACTATTTTCCTTCTTAGTCTTTTTTCCATTGTTTCTCTTCACTTTCTCTTGTGAATCACTTCCCCTCTTCAGATTCCTGATCTGTTAGGGTTTTCTCCTTTTCAAAATTTCTTATTCTTGAACCAAGACTTAGATTTTGAATTCTTTTAGAGATTGGACAACTATTGCAATTTTTATTCTTGTTTGGTGGCCTTCTCAAAGACCTCCATGGTGAGTGGGTTATACAAGTCTACCTTCGTTCCAATCTAAGGTCTCAACCCAAGTATAAAATTTTGGATTCGGAAGCACTCATCAGTTTGGTATTGAGGCACATATTTCAACAAATGAGTGAACATTTCCCAATACCGAGTTACCAACATGCTCCCTTGAGCTAAGTTTTGGAACTCTGTCATTTTTTTTTCAAAGAAGTGCTAAGGAAGCCACCTCTTTCAAAAATGCTAGAGGAACTATTCCTAGGTGATCTCCCCAAATTGTAGCTTTTTTATGCCATTTCATTGTCCCACTAGATAGCTACCTCACCAGAGAGCTAGTAGGCTACCCATACAACCTTTATTTCATGTCATAAATTCCAAAGTCCAAAGTACTTCTCCATTTTGATGATCCATGCTCCTGATCCATATCTTATGGGTTTTCCATCAAAATTTGTCAAAACAACCCTTTTTAGGTCCTTATTGAGATCTCCTTCGATTCTAGCTTAATATTGACATCCAGATCTTTATTCCCTTGTGGATGCTCCTCAATCCTTTGATTTTGATCATCTTGCATGCCTCATAATTTCCCCTTCCAAATGGTTCATTCTATTTTCTTATCAACTTAGGAGATTGATGATCCTACCAACCTTTCATTCTAACCTTCGTTTTGACCACCACCTAAACTTCTATTCCTAGTGTTCACCATGATGGTTCATGAATGATCTATGACACATATAGTGTTGAGCATAACAAACACAAGTTTTCCATATTTTATTGCTCAAACACATAATTATAATTGTTATGACATGCAATCTTAAAAAGATGCTTATGCTTGTTCAATCCAAAGACAAGCCATTCATCATAACTTTGAACACAAGAAAGACTTTATTTCTTTATAATACTATTAGATTAGACAGATCCTAAATACAAAATTTTCCCTCCTTACTAGGTTGGCTATTCATCATCAAATAGAGGACACTCTTTTGGATCCTTGTCAAAGTCTATTACAACCTTCTTAGAAGAGGTAGGATGTGCCTACAGGCACTCCTTTTCTTCTTTAGTCAAAATTTGTGCATTGGATCCACACTCCAAAGGCCAATCTCGAATTTTCAAAGGTTTCTTAGTTTTTACAAGGTACTTAAACTCTTCAATTTTCTCGCCCCTCTCTAACTTGAGTTGAGTGAGGGCATGTGCCAAGGTCTCATCATTGGGAATCTTGGATTGGACTTCAAGCATTGGGTTTTCTTCGACAACTTTCTTTTAATTAGTCCTAATAGTCTTCCCTTTCTTTTTCCCTAACCTTGACCTCTCCATACCAGCATTCAATTCAAGTTTATTAAACTCGAAATTGAACTAAGGGTCAACTAACCCTAACTTAAACCATTGTGGGATCATAGTCCTAGGGTTGAACCCTAAGCTTTGATAGCAAATGTAACATGCCATACATGAATAACACAACTAAATTAAAATATGACATTATGAATATGAAAAATTAAATACATAATCAATTAGTTATATTCCATTATAGCATCTCATGTCAAAGAATATTTAAGATTCATTTCCATATGTCACCTTTAACAAGTTACAAAGTTTGACTTAGGCCATCTTGACACTTATTCAACTAAATTTACATCATAAAATACATAGTACAATAATCAAGAATATGGGATTCCATGTGAGCCTCTTCAACTCTCATTGCATCTGATGGATGAGAACATGGTTCAGGCACTTTTCTGCCCAACCACAAAGCTATGCTTCCCCGGTATTCTTCCTACTTGAAGAATGCCCAACCTTGCACAAAATACTTATAAGAAAGAGATACAATATGCAAGGTGGAATTTGGTGTGTTCCAAACATCTACATACATTTCTATCTACATTTAGAACATGCAAGATCTATGCAAGGAAATGGTAGAGATATTACATCATAAAAGTTAGACCATTCAACATAATGGACTATAAACACTTGGCCAAGCATTGTTGTATACAGCTAAAATATAGATTTTGGAAAGGAAAAACCTATCTCTCTATTATCCCATTTTTAACACCCATCCTAAAAGATACCCTCCACAACAAAAAAATACATACACCTTATCCACGTCACACATTATGCAAACAATCAACACATTTTCTAGTAATGTGCTAGCCAATATTTTTATAATAAGGTAACCAAACTATCAAAAATATAGTGTACATTTGTTTAATATTGGATAATTATAGTTCAACAACATATGCAAGGAATTCAACCAGATTTGATAAAAAATGGCATTATACATTTAATCACATTCTATGCATGGCAATCATATTTCCAACATTTCCTTTAAATGCAAGTCTACACTTTTCAAATTTAGAGAAAAGCAATTTTAAAATAAGGTCTATCTCATGTATGTGTAAAGCATAAATGGAAGACTTATGTATTTACACATATATGGCCTTCTATAAAATAAATGAGTATGTGTTCATGTTATTTGAAAAAATAAAGTTCAATCAAACATATAGATTTTCACAATTCAAGATGCCAACTTTTTATTAAAACATATTGAGTCTTAATTGAATTTATATAATGTCACAAGGATGTTATGTTGGTATGTGGTGACTAATCATGCTATACTATACACTCTTCACGTATCCTCGTCGGGGTTCGGGGCCAAGTCAAGCTCTAGGTAGGGGTTTGGGGGTGGTAACCCCTAAAAAGTGGGGATTTGGCTGTGACAGCTCCCGAGAAAAAAGTTCTCCTATTTTTTCACTTTGTCATCGACAAAATAAAAAAATTTGTAAAACCCTAATTCTGGAAGCTTCTAAAATGCTTGTAATAAGCAGTTGGGATGGGAATTGCAGTAGGAAATTATTCACGAGATTGTAATATATTTTTCACTAGATAATAAGATCATTGGATGACTAAGGTTTTGTGGATGTAGCCCATATTGGGTGAACCACATTAAAATCTCTGTGTTGTCTTGTTGCTACTATAATTTTTCTGTGTGTTTTATTTCTTTGTTTTATTGATCAAATCTACATTTAACTATGAGATATCTAACTTCTAACCCTAACAAGTGGTTGTGAGCCATTTGAATCTATACCTTGCACAAACACAATAAACATGCAAACAATTAGATCAAACACAAGATTAGAAACCAATGATTCCTCAAGAAATCCATTTGAAATTTGCAAAAGATAAGAAATGAAAATGAAGAACACAAATGAAACAATTAAATCCTATCTAATGCAAGCAAACTCTTGATCTCTTGAGGGAGTTGGTGCAAATAGGTGTGTGGAGATTTGCCCTTTCCCAACTCCTTGAATGCAAATGTTGATTGAAGATGATTGATCCACTTGATGAAGACTTTGAATGTATGCTCCAAGCTTAAAATATGCAAAAAAACCTAGCTATGATTCAATGAGATGGATGAGGATTGCTAAGTATTTTAGCATGGTAACTTTGCTTGAGATGTGGATGATGAAATGCATGGTGAAGCATTCTATTTATAGAATGTTGAAATGGAAACAAAGCCAAAATAGAGCAATGTGGGACAAAGATTCAACCAATGATATAATGCCACTTGTCAACATGTGATTGGATGAAGAATGAGCAAGTTTTGACAAATGTGCCAATAAATGCATTTTTGAATTTGAATTTTTGAGAAAAGACATGTAAGAGGGGAAAAGAAAATTGCATTGAATGCCACTTGGCTCAAGACAAGGACATGTAAGAAGAAGTAAATGCCTTGTTGGAAGGACTTGTAAGAGAGAGTAAATGACATGTTGGAAGGACATGTCATTCAAATTTTGAATTTGAAATAGAAGAATATTCCTCCAAAAGATGCTTTGTTGAGGGAAAATGAAGATTTAATAAATCAATAAATTGATTTATTTGTGCAAGTGGAGATATCTAGAGAATGCAAGTGGGAGAGATTAGTATATAATCATGGTTAGATTAAATAAATGATGATTATGTTAGTTGACTTATTTTGACTTAGATTTTTGGATTAATTTAAATCAAACAAGAGAGGAAATGATTTAATGGGTTTAATTAAATAAACATGTTTTGATTATTTAATTAAAGAGATTAAAGTAAGATTAAATTAAATAATATTTTAATTTATTCAATTTAATAGATAGACTTTAGAGATTTAATTAAATAAAATTAATTATTTAATTAAAATAGGGATAATTAGATCAAATGAATTGATTTAATTAACAAGGGAAAGTGACTTAATTAGACAAAAATAATTTATTTAATTAAGAGACGAAAATTGATGAATTTAATCAGATAAGGGAATTTGATTAAACAGTTAGACCGAGGGATGATTTAGGAAGAAACGATGTTAGTAGATCAGAGTTAGATGCGCAATGTCAACTTGTACATTTTGCGTGTCTACAGTGGTATCAGAGCAAGGTTGTGTTTAGTTATCCTTTGTAGGAAGGTCTCACAATTGAGTGGGAGTCTCACAGTTGAGTGGGAGTAATAACAGACGAGGGTAAGTTGAAGGTTGAGACATTCAATGGGGAGAACAATTAGTTATGGAAGATTCAAATGGAGGACTACCTCTATCAAAAGGATTTATGGCTACCATTAGAAGGGAAAACCAAGAAACCCTCAACAATGTTTGATGAGGACTAGGATATTTTGGACAAAAAGGCACTTGGTAGTATTATTTTATACTTGGAATAATTAGTGGTGTTCAATATTACAACAACAAAGACAACTCAAGAGTTAATGCAAACCCTGGTGAATTTATATGAAAAGCCTTCTACTTCAAATAAGGTATTTCTTATGAATCATTTATTTAATATGAAAATGGTAGAAGATGGATCAATTGATAATCATTTAAACGAGTTTAATAAAACTACCAGTCAATTAACTTTTGAAAATGTAAAATTTGATGAAGAAGTTAGGGCTCTTTTGATTTTGTGTACTTTACTTGAAAGCTAGAATAGCTTGGTAATAGCTATTAGCAATTTTTTTTTTGTTCGAATACATTGAAATTTGATGATGTTGTTGGTGTTAATTTGAGCAAGAAAATTTGTAGGAAAAACTCAGGTTGAACATCCACACCATGCAATGTTTTGAATGCAAAAAGTAGGGGAAAAACAAAGGATAGAGGAAAAAATTATGGAAGTAGTGGGAAGTCACGAGAAAAATCAAAGAAAAAAAGGTCCCAATCCAAAGAAAAGAAGGATTGTTGGTACTATGGTAAGCCAGGTCACTTAAAGAAAGATTGTTAGTGTAAAAAAAATAAAGGAGACAAAAAGGAAGGCAATAAAGAGGCAAATGTGGTAAGTAATAAATTTTATGAGGATGTTTTGATTCTTTCCTTTGATAATGTCGATGATTCTTGAGTGTTAGATTTACAGGCTTCATTTCATGCTACACCCCATAGAAGTTATTTTCTTAATTATGTCCAAGGAGATTTTAGGCTAGTTTATTTGGGAGATGATGAGCCTTTTTAGATTGTTGGAAAGGTAAGAATCAATACTAAGTTATAGAATGAGAATTATTGACTAATACATGAGGTAAGGCACATTCCAAAGTTAAGCAAAAATTTAATTTCAGCAAGGCAACTAGATGATGAAGGTTGTGTTACATTTAGTGATAAAAATTGGAAGGTTAAAAATGTGCCTCAATGGTAGCAAAAGGTGTGAAATTAGGCACCTTATATGGGTATGTGCAAGATCATCATGGAAAAAATAGGCCCTTAAGTGGCAAAAAATCATAAAAATCAGAGTTAGGCAACTTGACATCAAAAATTGAATAAGTTATCTATATTATTTTAAAAATATGTAAGAATAGAATTTGTAGAAAATTGAATGTAGTTTCTAAACTACTAGGTTTGTTTAAAAAAAAATAAAAAATCTATTTGGTGAAAATTTGAAATTTCAATGCAATAGTACTTAAATTTCAGGGAAAAAATAAGTAGATGTCTGTCTGACCACCCTAACTATAATAAAATGATAATATTTTTTGTAATTTTTTAGATATAAGTAGAGGACTCATGTCTCAATGTGATGCATATTTTTTTGTAATTTTTTTCCAAGTAAATAATTAATTATGAATTTTTTATTACAATTTTTAAAAAATATAAAAAACTCATATGTCTGACCACCTTAACTTGGTCAAAACTTCATGAAATTCATTTTTTTTTAATCTTATAGTATGTGAAGCATAGAATGTGACACATGTTTTGGATTCAAAAAATGTGATATCATTTCAAAGCTATAGATGTTTTTCAATCAGTCTATCAATCAGGATATTAGTCATTATTTGAATAGAAAATGAATAATAATTACTTATTAAATTCAAAGTAAAGAAAAATTTATATTGGTGAAAATATGAGAATATCCTTTTAAAAAAAGTCGATAGCCACATACCTATCATATTGCCACTTTTGGCCCATCATTATTCTACACATACACATATCTTTGTATAGGTCATAGTGTTCTTTCTACTTTAGCTATTGTAGATAAAAATCAATGTTCAAGAATAGTTGTTGCAGTTCAGCAGGAAGAAAATTAGATAGTTGTTGTGGATTATGAATCAACACTATGGCATAATAGACTTGGGCATATGAGTGCAAAAGGTATAAAAGTACTTCATTCAAAGAATGTTTTACCAAGCCTAAAATGTGTTAATATGGATTTTGTGAAAGTTGTGTGTATGGAAAACAAAAGAGAGTTAGTTTTCTCAAGGAAGGGAAGTAAAAGAAAAGATCAGAAATTGGAGCTTGTGCATATGGATGTATAGGGACCAGCTCAAGTATCTTCTCTCAGTGGCTCTTAGTATTATGTCACTTTTATTGATGATGAAACAAGAAAGGTATGGATTTATTTACTTAGGAAAAAATATGATGTATTTGAAACTTTTAAAAAATGGAGAAGCTTGGTTGAGAATGAGATGGGTAAAAAGTTAAAATGTCTTAGATCTGATAATGGTGGTGAGTATTGCAACAAATATTTTGAAGATTATTGTTCCTCTAATGGTATTTGTAGGTAGAAAATGGTTCCAAGGACTCCACAGGAAAATGGAGTGGTTGAGTGCATGAACAAAACAATAATGTAGCATGCACAAACTATGAAATTGCATGTTGGGATGCCTTTAAACATGTGGGTAGAGGCTGTAAACACTAATTTTTATTTAATTAATAAAGGTCCCTCTAATCCTTTGGGTTGTGGTATTCTAGAGGAAGTGGGTAGGTAAGAAGGTGAGTTATTCTTTTCTTAAAATCTTTGGTTGTGAAACATTTGCACATGTAGATTCTAAAAATAGAACCAAGCTTTATGCAAAATCAAAGAAATGTATATTTGTTGGATATGGAATTGATTAATTTGGTTATAGGCTTTGGGATTTTGAAAATTAAAAAATTGTGAGAAGCAGGGATGCCATATTCAATGAGAAAGTGTTGTACAAAGATTAGTTGCAACAACATGAGCAAAAATAAAATGATTATTTAGTGTTGGATGATACACCGAACAATGATGTTCTAGTGGTTCCTTATGCTCTACAACAACAAATACCACAAACTCTAGTGAATGTTAGATGATCTTCAAAGATAAGTAGAACCCCAAAAAAATATTCTCCCTCTTTGTATTCTATTTTATTAACTGATGCTAGTGAACCAGAATGTTATGATGAAGCTATGTAGGTGGATACCAAGGTTCAGTGGGAACATGGAATGGAAGAAGAAATGGAATCCTTGCTGAAAAATCAAACTTGGGAATTATGCAAATTGTTTGTAGGTAAAAAGGCTTTACCAAATAAATGGGTTTATAGGTTGAAAGAGGAGGATGGCTCATTAATAAAATATTTAAAACTAGGTTAGTTGTAAAGGGATTTGTACAAAAAAAGGTATTGATTTTTATGAAATTTTTTCTCTGATTATTAAAATGACTTCTATACGCATTGTTTTAAGTATTGTGGCTACTGAATATTTTCATTTGGAACAACTAGATGTTAAAACAACCTTTCTCCGTGGTGATTTGGAAGAGGAATTATATATGGAACAACCACAAAGACTTGAGGTCAAAGGTCAGGAGAAATTGGTGTGTAGATTGAAGAAAGTTTATATGGCTTGAAGCAAGCACCTCAGCAATGGTTTATTAAATTTGATAGATTTATGGCTGAGCATGGCTACAATCGGTGTAATTCAGACCATTGCATTTATTTTAAGAGGTTATATGATGATAGCTACATTATTTTATGATTATATGTTGATGATATGCTTATAGTGGGGTATAACATGGTTTACATTAAGGAGTTAAAATATCAATTAGCTAATTCTTTTTTTATGAAGGATTTGGGGGAAAAAAAACAAATCCTTGGTATGAAGATTACAAGGGATATGAAAAACAAAAAAAATATTTTTATCTCAGGCTGATTATATTGATAAGGTGTTGCAAAGATTTCATATGGAGAATGTCAAAGTTGTCTGCACACCTTTGCCTAGTCTTGTTAAATTGACAAAGGATATATGTCCAAAGACACAAGAGGAGGAAAAAAAAATGTCCAAGGTACCATATGCTTCAACTATAGGTAGTTTAATGTATGCCATGGTATGCATAAGACTAGATATTGCAAATGTTGTAGGAGTTTTTAGTAGATATGAGTCATCCTAGAGTTGAGCATTAGAATGCGGTAAAATGGATTCTTAGGTACTTGAGAGATACATCCAATAAATTTTTATGTATTGGGGGCTCTAATACTAATTTAAAAGGATATGTTGACTCAGATTTGGCAGGGGATATAGATACCAAGAAGAGTACCACAGGTTATGTATTCAAATTTGGTGGGGAAGTAGTGAGTTGGATTTCTCAGTTGCAAAAGGTGGTTTCTTTATCCATTACAGAGGTAGAGTATGTTGTTGCAACAAAGGAGATGATATGTCTGTAACTTTTCATTGAAGAGTTGGGAAAACAATAGGTTGAAAATCACTTGTTTATAGATACCCATACTGTTATACATCTTGCAAAGAACTATTCCTTGCACTCTAAAACCAAACAAATACAACAGAGATATCATTCCATTCAGTCAATGTTGGAGGATGGACAGGTAAAGCTAGAAAAGATACATATAAATGTCAATCCAACAGATATATTTACAAAGGAAGTGACAAAGGAGAAGTTGAGCTCCTCTTCAACTTTGATTGGTCTTCATCATTAAAAGTATAATAGAGTAGTAGGGTCCAAGGTGCTTATTTCTAGTGGGGGTTGTAAGTGCAACAATGTCGCCCAAGATTAGTCTCCAAGTGGGAGATTGTTTGGTGTGGAGCCTGATCAATATCCAAGTGGGAGATTGTTGGTATGTGGTGACTGATCATGATATACTCTACACTCTTCATGTATCCTTGTTGACGTTAAGGGCTAGGCTAGGCTGGGCCTCAAGAGGAGGTTCAAGGATGGCAACTCTCGAAAAGTGGGCCCCCAAGAAAATTTTTCTCCTATTTATTTGCTTCATCATTGAAAAAATTAAAAATGACTTTGTAAATCTCTAATTCTGGAATATTCTAAAAAGCTTGTAATAAACGATTGAGATGGGAGTTGTAATAGGGCATTATTCATGAGATTGTAATATGTTTTATACTAGATAATAAAATTATTAGGGGTGATTCCACAATAGTGGTTTATAATTTTTGGCCAAACTAGACACTGAAATAATTTTTTTAAACTAAATCTTCACTTTTGGGCACCTATAACGGCTAAACCATGAGGAATTTGAAGATGATGAAAACTAGAATTTCATGAAATTTTCTCTATAGATTCTAAATATATATTTTTTAATTTTTTTGGAATCATATTGCACTTCTTTTTCCATATCCCCAGAAAACAACATTTTTAAAAAGTGGCGCTCACCGTATAATACATAACTTTTTTTCATGAAGGATAAAATTCTAATTCTTTTGAATTTAGATTTGTAACTCCAATATCTATTGCTTCCACTTGGTTAGATATTTTTTTATTGAATATTTTTTCTTTAATCAAGTTTTGAAGTCAAACCAATTATAATTTAGACATAGCGTGACCGTATAATGCGCTACTTTTTTTGTATATATTGAAATTCAATTTTTTTCTTCATTGGATCAAGGACTTCAATATCTATTGCACTCATATTTTTTGATTTTTTTTTATAATCTGCTATTTTTTGACATGTGTAGAACAAAGAGCTTGATTTTTGGTGAAAAACCTATATTCACAAGAAGTAAAAAAATAAATATAATAATAAAATTAAATTTATTTAAAATAATAATTTTTGGGAAGCTTATAATAAGGACTACATACTTGCAAAACTAAATTTTAAATGAATTCATTTGATCTCCCAAAAGGTAAATCAAAAGTGGTTTTTTATCAACATTTTGATAGGTGTAAAGGAGACTCCGTTATAGGTGTGGTTTAAAACTAGCGGGGTTCTATCCAAGGGGGTTTGATTTAAGGTAGTTTGATCGAACCCTCTTCAATTAGAATGCTTTAAATGGAACTTTTAAAGGATTAAATCATTATATTTTTTTTAAAATATGTGATTTCAACAAAAATTAGAATCTCCCAGAAATTGTAAACCAGCTTTGTGGGATCACCCTTAGATGGATTCAGTTTTGTGGATGTAGCCCATATTGGGTGAAACATGTTGAAATATCTATGTTGTCTTGTTGCTGCTATAATTTTTCTACGTGTTTTACTTCTCCATTTTATTGACCATTTCTGCATTTAACTATTAGATATTTTCTTTATAACACTAACATGTTATATAAAACAACTATATTCATTCACCATGTAATTTATTGTGTGTTCAATTGGTCCTTCATATGATCTAGTGGTTTTAAACCAAGTTAGAGAACGTTCATATGTACAAAGAAATATTATGTTGGTTCAAAAACTAGTTTCCACCCACTTAGTTAACTATCAAGACTATCATTCTTTTTAATCAAAGGATTGTCTTAGATAATCTCGTATCTTACAATTTCAATTCATTTTTTGAATCAATAGTATCAAATAAATACAATGAACTTTAATCATTTAGATTTAACTTATCATTCAATGATGTTTATGATCAAGACAACAGAATAACATCAATCGGATCTTTTTATCCTTAAAATGCATGCTCAAAGAAATGGTCAATACATTTAAGCTATCAACCAACATTATGTGCCTTAATGTTAGTCAATAACAATTGTTTGATGGAACATTTGATTATGATAGAGGCACCACAAAAAAGAGGGATTTGTGTAAGTATAATATCCAACACCAATGTTAACTTCAATATCGACTTTGTATGTATATATATACATTCCATTTATGTATATATATACATACACAAACACATCAAAACAAAGAATGAAGAAATTTGAAATTTCATTGAAAGAGTTAACAATAGCATATGGCTTGCTATGCCTTTTTCATAGGCCATGACTCAGACAACATGTTGCATGATATAGTTATTGTTAATACTTTGTAAATTAGAATAATATCAATTCTTCCACATCTTGGTAACGGGTATGTGTAGGATCATCATGGAAAAAACAAGCCCTGGAGTGGCAAAAAAATTAGAAAAAATTGGAGTTGGGCAACTTGATGTAAAAATTTAAATAAGTTATGTATATTATTTCAAAAATATGTAACAATAGAATCTATAGAAAATTTAATGTAGTTTCTAAACTACTAGGTTTATTTGTAAAAAAAAAATCTATTTGGTGAAAATTTGAAATTTCAATGCAGTAGTACTTAAATTTTAGGGAAAAATAAGAAGTAAGTGTTTGTCTGACTACCCTAACCACAATAAAATGATAATATTTTTTATAATATTTTAGAAATAAGTATAAGACTCATGTCTCGATGTGATGCATATTTTTTTGTAATTATTTTCCAAGTAAATAATTAATTATGAATTTTTTATTACAACTTTAGAAAAAAACTCATAGTTCTAACCACCTTAACTTGGTCAAAACTTCATGAAATTCATATTTTTTAATCTTATAGTATGAAAAGTATAGAATGTGACACATGTGTCAGATTCAAAAAATTCAATATTGTTTGAAAGTTATAGATGTTTTTCAATTAGCCTATCAATTAGGACTTTAGTCGTAATTCAAACAAAAAATGAGTAATAATTATTTATTAAATTCAAAGTAAAACATAATTTATATTGGTGGGAAGTTGAGAATCTCTTTTAAAAACCCTTTTCATTTCATCAATTTTGGGTTAAGAAAAAGTCATTAGCCACATACCCTACACATACCCATCATATCACCACTTTTTGGCCCATCATGATCCTGCACATACCCTAACATTATGAATGATGGGAATCGCCCATCTACAAGCTAAGACCAAGAACAATGTTAATCGTTTGGCTAGTTATGACAACAACATAATCTTTATCGACGAGTATAAATACTCGAATGGTGGCTTTGTTTGACCATTGCTAAAGTAGAACAATGGAAATCACTTTAATAGTGGTATGGAAATATATGTGAAAATTCATACGAGTAGTGGCATCACTCATCAAGGCAGGGCAACATTAGTCACTCAATACAAACATATAGAATCATAGAGATCATTCTTCACATCATCAAACAAAACAAAATAGTCATTCTTTGGGATAACATTGAAAGGGTTTCAAATTATCACCACTTATGGTGATCATGGGTATAATTGATACCCTTCCTAGAAAACAAGGTATCATCTCTATGTGGCTTCTTAGGCTGAACATGCATATGAGTATGTGTAGGATCATGATGGGCCAAAAAGTGGCGATATGATGGGTATGTATAGGGTATGTGGCTGATGACATTTTTTTACCCAAAATTGATGAAACAAAAAAGGTTTTTAAAGGAGATTCTCAATTCTCCACCAATATAAAATATTCTTTACTTTGAATTTAATAAATAATTATTATTCACTTTCTATTTGAATTATAACTAAAGTCCTAATTGATAGGTTGATTAAAAAAATCTATAGCTTTCAACGGTATCATATTTTTGAATCCAAAACATGCATCACATTCTATGCTTTGCATACTATAAGATTAAAAAAAGAATTTCATGAAGTTTTGACCAAGTTAAGGTGGTCGACATACGAGTTTTTATATTTTTAAAAGTTGTAATAAAAATTCATAATTAATTATTTAATTGGAAACAAATAACAAAAAATATGCATCACATCGACATGAGTCCTATACTTATCTAAAATATTATAAAAAAATATTATCATTTTATTATGGTTAGGGTGGTCAGACAAACCTACTTCTTATTTTTTCCCTGAAATTTAAGTACTACTACATTGTAATTTCAAATTTTCACCAAATAGATTTAAAAAAAAAAAAAACCTAGTAGTTTAGAAACTACATTCAATTTGCTATAGATTCTATTCTTACATATTTTTGAAATGATATAGATAATTTATTCAAATTTTTACATCAAGTTGCCTAACTTTGATTTTTCTAAATTTTTTGCCACTTAAGTGCTTGTTTTTTCGATGATGATTCTGCACATACCCATACAGTTTGATGTTTTTTTCAAAGATGACTCCACAATGGATTCTTCTAATAAGAGAGGAAGAAATTACATCAGTCAATACCACTCATAGGGTGGTAATATGCAAATAAGACTTGGCTATAACATGAGCAAGTTTTGACTGGATCAAAACATTGCATGGCTGACATGAAAACAATAGTGGTTTTTTCCCACTTTACACAATGAAACAAATGAGGCATCTGGGTTGACATAAACATATACGAGTTTGATAACCCTATTTTCTAGAGATAAGAAAATAATGATTTCCTCAAGCCTTAAGGAAATTGAACACAAGTAATTTGTTTTCTTAGTATAGATTCAACCAATAACATATAACGCGTATGTTTTCATAGAAGGAAACAACATAAAAAAATTGTGAGTTTCGAATTACCTCCTCCCCATTGTGCAATTCAATGATTTTCACCCTATCGAATGCAGAAAAAGCTCTTTCACTAGTGTGTTTTTTGCTACTTTTTCATCCTCCTTTCTCCAATCTCTGTTATTTTTTCTCTCCAAGATCTCCCTTCTTATTCCAAAATCCCTTATGACCAAGATTTTTCTGTATTTTCTAAAATGGGAGGTCATGGTCTTAACTCTCCCACACCTCCTCATACATAGTCACCCACTCCTCCAAGCCAAATTAGAAAATGTCTCTTCCATGATGGGTGGTGGTTATGCTTAGAGTGTATGAGATATGATTATTGTTTCCCAAGGTAGTCGATTCAATTGTTTTCCCATGTTTTGAATTTCCACATAAAACATTTTATTTTCAAATGAAGGAAGACAATTTAAATACATGTATATATATATAAATTTGAACATGGTAAAGAAAATGTTCCATTAAATTTGTTTTCCACAAGCTTACCTAATTAGTCATTTATACATTTTACACAAGCAAAAAATGATATCTACCAAGTTGCTAGCTAAATGCAGATGATATGTTTCTCATTGGCGTGTGAACGTTCTAGATTCCAATTCTTGCTTACCATTCATCATCTGACTAAATATTCCTACATCAACCATGTTCTCGGTCTTCAACCTATCCCTGCATTTACACACTTGTACTTATAGAGTTCCATCAGTAACCAATAACCAATGCTTGAAATGAAATGATTCCATTTCATATCAAAACATTCATCTTTTGTATTCCATCATATGAATATTCAAATATTTAAAATGACATTGAAATTTCAAATTTATCACAAATCAAACTAATAAATTCCATTTTCCATAAATATTTAAATAACTTAACATTTATTAATGCAAGTAAAATTTTGAGATGTGAGACTACTTATCAAAATAAGTTAGACAACGCAATGGCCATCATTGGTCTACATGTTTCTAATAACTTCCAATTATATAATGAAGAATGTACAACTCCTAAGAAAATATGGGACATATTTAAAGATCTCTTTGGTAGAGTTGATGAGTTTAAAATACTACAATTGGATGCTAAACTAACAATATTGTCTCCTAATTCATTCCTATATATTGAAGATTTCTTGGTCTAATTTACATCTTTGCTTTCTTGACTTAAGGGTTGTGCTAAAATAAAAAAAGACAAAGAATGTTTCTTCTTTGTTTTATCAAAGCTAAAAGGTCCTTGTTAGATATTTTTTTCTTCTATTTACTCTACAATGGATGCTCTTAGAACAACACATGTAATGTCTTCTTTTGAGCAGTATTATGATAGACTCACATGAGAACAATCTAAGTTAATATTTATGGATGCTATCATCTCTTAAAAAGTTCAAGAATTAGTTGATCAATCATCCAAGAGAAAGAAAAAACTATCAAGATAAAGGATGAAAATTAGAGACTCCATTAGATTCATCTCCCATAAAAAAAAGTGAAAACTTCTAAGGATAAGATCAAATGTACTAATTGTAAGAGACTAAGACATGAAGAAAACCAATGTTATAAAAATAAAATTGATAACTTGAGGTATATTCTTCAACAAAATACAATTTAGTTTCCTACATCTAGGACATGTGGTTCTTCATTTTATCCATCCACATCATCTGCATATTCAAGAAAGGATAAAAATAAGGTATTACACTCTTGGCTTCTACAAACAACCCATCACACAAGTGGCTTCTTGATTCTGGGGCATGGCACCACATGGTTGCATACAAGGAACTATTTTCCATATTTGATCCTTGTCCATTCCCACCAATATTGATGGAAATTAACACCAATATGTCAAGTCTTGGAAAAGGATCTATTGAAATAGAAGGAACATTCAATGATGTAGTTTATGTACCTTCCCTATCTAATAATCTCCTTTCCATTTATCAGATTATACATAGTGGCACAAGAAAAATAGTCAATTTCACACCATATTCCATGATCATAAGATATTTGTATAGAGACATCATTGCCATGGATCATTTTGATCATGATTCTAGATTATACTCCTTTTCTTCCTTTGGTTCTATTGACTTTGATGATGGTTTGAGTATAGATGACATTGATACCTTTATCATGCATAAGGATATATAGTTTGGCTATTTGAACCTTGGAGTTCTATCCTCATCATTGGTTCCCTCACCTTACACTAATATCACATCTCCTTCACATTCTATTTCTTTAGTATTGAGTGTTCCTAGATCATTGGTTTCTCATGATTTAGGACAACATGATATTCACAGTTGTGTTTCCACTATAGTTGATTGGGATCATTACTTACATGGAATATTAGACTTGTTTAGTGAATCCCACTTTACAGAGTTGGAAGGAACCTTTATGATATCCACATCAACATTGTTTTTAACCCATATAAATCTTTTTTTTGTTCCACATCAACCTTCACATCGAGCATTTGAGCAACTTTCAGAGATTTCACCATTGTCTTTGATCTTGTACATCATTCAAAGACTTTTATTCTTCTCACATGGGAATATTTCATGCACCTATATATATTTCATCTTATTCTATGAGGATGAAATGTTGTTTGACATTTAGGGATCACATTTTGTATTCTTCTTTGAACCGATCACTCAATGTTGTAGGTTTTATGATCTTATGGGGGCTCCACAATCTCTCTTTCTCTCTTATGGAGGGATCTTTAGTACCTCTCTTTCTCTCTTATGGAGGGATATTTATACCTCTCTTTCTCTCTCATGGAGGAAATATTTATTGTAATTATTTGATATAATTAGTCTTTGGGGGTTCATCATGAGTCATACTTTCTTCACTTGTAATTTTATTTAATTTCCATTATTTATCTTTTAGAGAGGGATTTTTTTATTTCCCACAAGGTTTTCTCCTTTACTCCACTTTATGATATTTTTTTAATTGAGTACCTAACATGGCCTAGTAGTTGGGAATCATCATATATGCATATGTATTACTCCCTAAGTTACATTGAGGGGTGGTTTTAGTGTAAATAGTCTCTTTATCCATCTAGCTAGGATATCACCTTTCTATGATTGACCTATTCACACTCATAACTTAATTTTACTTAGGTTTATTATGCTTTAATCTCACTTCATATGGTTGAGACATGTTTCCACATTACTCAAGACACTTATTAACACTTTCTTGAACACACTTTTCAAGTGACCTCACAAGTGTTTCATATTTGAGGGGTTAGTCAATTGTTATGTCCTATCTTCCTACCTCATCAACCTTTCCTATATATGCAAGGTTCCTCATTATATTTATACACTCTTAATTTTTATATTGATAGGCATACTATTTGTAGTGTAGAAAAATGTATCACACTTGCTTGGGCCCTCCCCACTAAAATTGGACTTCTTTATGTCTTATCTTTATGCCTTATTTGGTCCTATTTTGCATCCACAAGCCAAATTTGATGCATCTCTCTAAGGATAATCCTGACACTTAACTAATGACCAATCATAATTCATTTTTTTGGGTTGTGTGTTCTAGATTTAGTGATCTGGGATTCATACACCACCTTGGGCGTATGGGTTCCACCTAGGTCTTAGGGCTTGATCCTGAATTTGGCATGGAACTTGGAATTTATTGGAATCTATGTCCCAAGCTTAGGCTACTAGGTCTCATACGCCCCAAATGGCATATGATTCCTACTTTAGCTTGGACCTATTTAAAATTCAATTCTTGGTGGTATTTTATTCTCCTAGATCTGATGTCAACTTTTAGTTTTATAATTTCAATAAATTTTACATAAAAAATTATAAATACAAGCTTATTTCACATAATTTCTCCTAATAATACCTAAGCAATCCTAACAAGAAATCTAGCATCCTAACAATTTTCATGAGCAAGTATGATTTAGAAATTCAAGTGTTCAAGAGCATTCAAGAGCTAATCTTATCAAGCATTTTGGAGCTATATTCAAGAATCAAGCATCATGTCAAAGTCATCATGCATTATGTGTGTTTTTGAGCTAACATTTGTGATGTAGGTTTTCATGATTCAAGCAAGCATTCAAGTTAAGATTCATAATATACAATCACGAGTCAAGATCTACATTCATGCTAGCCATTTCATACAGGATTGTAGCCTTTATTCAAAGGGTTTGGTGAGTTTCAACATAGCATATTTGTTCATTCATCATTCCTTCATGTTATTTCATTTAATTTCAAGGTTTGATTACCAAAGTGGGGTTTGACCAAGGAAAACCCCTATCCACTAACAAAACAACATTTTTCTCTCCTCTACATGTGTGATCGCAGATCTAAGTGTTTTGAAGCCTAAAGATCCTTTGAAGACATAGTTGCGAGATTGAAGAAAGTTTTCAAAGTTTTCAAGAAGTTCCCATTTTCACAAAAAGTCACCTATAGGCCCAAATTCAAAGTCTCAGACTTAGAGATTGGACATGAGAGAAGCTATAGGAGATCACTAGAGGATACCAAAGTTTTAGCCAAACCCTGATACTGGGACTAAATCACCACCTTAGGCGTATGAGTCCTAGTATACCACTTTTTAGTCATTTACTATAGATCTTGGTTTACTAGTTGTTGATTCCAAATTTAGCCCGAAACCCTAAATTGGGACTAAATCACCTAGTCTGGCATATGAGTCCTAGTTCACATAAAAATTCATAATTTTGGGATTGCAATCCTTGTTTTAGGCATCTCTAGTCTTCTAGGCACTTCTTTATTTATTCACAATTTATTATTCTAATTTCAAGTTTTTTTTCCTAGGTTACATAGTTAGATTTGCATATCATATGCATTTCCTTCTTTCTAATCATTTTCTTAGTGGTGAACCCCCTTCATTTAATCACACCCATGAATACCTTGTAGCAATCTCTTTTCCTGGTTGATCATTAGGTGGAGATCTCTAGGGTTTCCTTGAATGAACTAAGAGTGAAATAGGAAATGAGGACCCTTCCACCCTTACTTGTGTGCTTCATCTCCTAAAAGGTGGAGCATCCTATTTCCTATGGTTCACTATTATGCTCATATTTTTTTCACTTGTGAAAGGTTATTTCATGCTCTATTGTCTTGGCATTCTCCAACAATCAACACATGTCAATTGGATATAAATAGGTGGATGGAGAAATTAAATTGGATCTTGAAAGGCATGCCATGGATGTGTGTAATGGATAATTAGACATGATGGGAAAATTATCTTCCTAATGTTTATTTTTCTTATAAAAATAGTTACTGAAGCTCTTTAAGGGTAGTACTATATGATCTACACAATATGATAGATCTTACATGACACCTTGAATTTGGATAGGGGTATCTATAATATTGATTCATAATTTGTCTAGATATATTTCAAGAGATGGAACACTAGTAGTTTAGATTCAAAAAAGGTTAAAGAAAGATCAAAATAAATAAAAATACAATGCCAACCAAAATAGAACCCTAAGAACCATAATTTTTTTTTAGTGTGCAACCCTAAATGAGAATTATAAAATATTCAAAATATTCAAAAGTTTCACTTAAAAATTTATGCCCCTTTAAAATTCTTGAACAAATGGGAATTAGGGTTTATATACTTTCTATACTCCCACATCTATGTATAATTATGATGTTTCCAATGTTTCTTGTAACGCCCGTCGTGCAAACCCCAGAGAACACACACAATGCGAATAATTTTTTTTTTAAATAACAAGAGTGAACATGCAATAACATTAAACCATAACCACATAACATATTACATAACATTAACACACTTAGTTCTCTGGGGCATGCAGGGTTACATCGCAACAACTAAACAGAAATAAAGATAACAATTACAACATAACCATTTACTATTATAATAACCATAAACAATGATACATCCAAAATCCATGATGCGAGAACACTATACATCACATAATACATCCATGATAAATCTCTTACTAGAGATACAAATGAGCCTAACTATTACATCATCGTTTTACTGTTACATTACAATCTCTTGATAATTGAATTACATTGAGTTCCCACCATGGGAATTGATACAAGTATAATAAAATATAAAGTACAAATGATCACTGGTACAACTCCACTGCGGAAAGCTGAGAAGACAAGATGCTGATGGGGAACCCAACGGGTGCGGAGCACGTTCCACCCAACCATGTGAATTACAAGTAACTCACCCCCCGTGCTTAGAGGTGATGAGGAAGTGAACCCGACCATGAATGTCAAACCGAATCAACAACAACATAGAACAAACAAGTACAACTCTAGGAATACAATGAACAACCATCAACGTTCACAAATCACATAACAGGATAACACTATGAAACTCATCACATTTAAACAAGTATCACCCAAATGTACAAGTGACTAAATAGTAACCATAACCCAAATTCACAAGAATCAGAACTTCATAAAGATCACAATATCCAGAAGCAACTACAAACAAAGAAACAAGGGTGTCAAGTGGAGAGGGTCATCGCATAGCTCTCATGGGATCTCCTGGCATTTCCTCCAACTGAGGCGCCGACACCCACCTATGGATTCCCTAGCCCTCGAAAATAATATAAGATACAATATCCAGAGGCGACAAGAAACAAGAACAAGGATGTCTAGTGGAGAGTGTCATCGCATAGCTCTCATGGGATCCCCTGGCACTTCCTCCAACTGAGGCGCCGGCACCCATCTATGGATCTCCTGGCCCTTCCTCCTAACTGAGGCGCCGGCACCATAGGGTAGCTACTTCAGAGCCAATAATCTCTCATGAAGACGAGACTATGACTTTGCCGACCATGGCCTTCTCAGTCTATCACTAGTCTATGGTAGCCCTAATGCATAGACGAGGACTCCAGTGTTTTATTATCTTGTGCTTTTTAAACTACCCAACCCCCCTAAATTCTATTATTTAGGTTATCACTTGTTTAACTACTCTTACGTGGGTTCTCCTGAGCCCTTCCTCATCCTGAGGCGCCGGCGCCCATGAAGAGCCACTCTCCCTAAGATCCTTAACATAAACAAAACCAGGCAAGGGTTGTACCGTAACAGATAAACCAAATAATCTCAAGACCAAATCATGCGAGGCATTAACCATCTCGCTATCAACACATAATGAAAGTCTCAACAATTCATGTACAACCCTTTAAAAAAAAAAAAAATGATATCAAAACACTTGCCACATCAAGGGTACATAAAGAGAAAACATCTACTAACAATAATCTCTAGCCTCTGGAAGCCAAAAGAACGACAATCCACAAACAAGGGAACAAAGAAGCAACAAAAGTAGACAACCGATTCTCACTCAACTTAAAAATCAACCCAAATAATCAACACAACCAAACATCAAATCAATCACAGTTAATCAAGATCAAATTAAGTTCCAAATCAAATCCAAATCTAGAACAACCACCTGGGCATCTAAGGAAGACCTCAATTTTCTCCTCTCAAGATACCCTTACAGTTGGCACACAAATTACCTCCAGCAAATTCAGTAGACATGACAACATGTAGCCATTAATAACCCACATTCTTAATTTGAAAAACCCAATCGCTCGAACAATCAAGTCATTCATACACACAAGAGTTCTAAGTACCTATCTATACAAAGGACTTATGAATCAATGGTAAAAGGAGTATAAGGGAAACAAGCTTCAGGAGATTGTCTATCTTCATTGATTTACATCCTCCTTTTCACTAACAAATCATACTTGACAATCATGATATTAATCACAGATGTACTCATGAATAAGCACCTCCACCATTATATAATTACCACAAGACCAACATTCAAATCATATTCCAAACATATCCTCCAAAGCAAGCAACAATCATCAATTTAAACAAGACAATTTAACCACTACAATCACTTAACAAACCCCATAATCATAATGTCACTATTGTTTCCAAATAACAATTTCCACTATATTATATCAAGTCATAAATATATTTCTAATTTAAAAATCAAAACTAAAATACAGCTTTCAACTCTAATCACACAATTATAACTAGTTATTTTCACATATTTCTTAATACTAAAATTTATTTAAATTCAAACTTGATAACAATGAATATAATATAAATACTTACTAACCTTAAGAAAATAAATTAATACAAACAATAATTTTCAATTAACTTTTAGAACATTAACTACGTAAAGCTTATATATTACGATATGCATAATAATATTATATACACCATAAGTATCACTCAACTTATCTTTATTTTAATTTTCTTTATTTACTACAAGACAATAAACTTCATGCTTACTCAACTACATCACATTCAATTAAAGTAATATATATATATATAGAGAGAGAGAGTATCTCGTAAAATAGTTATACAACATTCTGAACTACTAATTACAACTAGTAAAATAAGATGACTTACTTTATTTATTGATTCAAAACTCTCGATTATATAAATGCAAGAAAAGAAAACAATTATATAACATCAAGTTGTTTTTCGGGATTTTATAAGACAATATACACATTTATAAAATACAACACAAAATTTACACTTTAAAACTAAAACAATATTAAATAAAATAATTGATTTTTTTCTATTTTAAATAAAAATAAATTTTAATATTTAATATTTAATAAAAATAAAATATATATATATATATAAAATATAAAAATTTTAATTTTAAAACAAAAACAAAGGCCAAGTGACCTTGGAATGCCCACAAGACAGCCCCAGGTCCAAGAATGCAGAGCCCGATCCGGCCCACGACAGTCCTTTGGACTAAGCCCAGATCCTTAGGACTATTATGGCCTAGGGGCTCTTTGTGCGGTGAGGGTGCGGTGCGGCTTAGGCCAACCCATCACCCCTCACATTTCTCTTTATTTATTTTTTATATTTCTTTTTTTTTAAAACTTGTTTATATTTTATTTTCTATAACAATAAAAAACAAAACATTGGCTTATATAAAGAAACGTTCATCCTCAGCACAGCAAAGCCTGGATAGCCCTAAATCAATTTTAAAGAAAATTTTTAAATAGATTTTAATGCCAAGAATATAAGTATGTATATATTTATATTATACATATATTTGCAAATAAAATTTGTATATACAAAGATATATATATATGGATGGATAGATAATTTAAAGAAGCCCCAAATAAAATAATATTTCAATCACAGTGAGAACCGAGGAACAGAATTGAAAATATTCTCACATATATATATAAATAAATAATTTCCAACACTCATAATTAAAAGTCTTGAGAGGAGGACTAATTTTAACAAAGTTTAGATTTGTAAATACATAGTTTATTTTCACTGAGGCTCAAACACTATTTCCCCTAAATAAAATTGAAAGAATAATCGAAAGCAACTTTCATAAATATCTAATTTGGTTCTTTCATTAATTTCACTATTCAAAAATTTCTACTCCATAGGTTTTTCTTTTCTTTCATTAATTTAACCATATTTAATCATTTATTTATCTAATTTATTTTTGAAGCTTAACCTGAGAGAGTAAGGGAACCCGGATTCCTATGTTGTTATTTGTTGAAGCTTGCTTAACCCGTTGGTCTCCGGCAGTTTCTCATGCTTCCAATCTCCTCTCTAAATTCGTTATCACTCGATCTCATGCCTAGTTCGAGAAGACTTCTCCAAAGCAATACCGTGCTTGATTTCGGTTCCTTTCTAACACTCTTCTCAAAGTATAGCAAAAGGATTGAAAATATTCTCTTTCAATTCAAAATACATCACCCATAGCTATGCAACTTACGTCTCAACAAAACCTCCAGGTGTGTAAACTCTCCCAAACATTATTCATTCCAATAAAAAATATATTGTCCATCTCTTACAAACTCTAAAATAAAATAAAAATAAAACAATTCTTTAAAAGCCAGCTTTTTCCCAAATCTGTATTCTTATTGGCTCACACAGTCTTTTTATTCTTTTATTTGCTTTATTGTTTTAATTTCTATTTTTTACCACTTTTCTTGCACATCACATTATCTATTTAATTTAACTAAATTATTCTAATAATTATCCTCCACCAGATAATTGATTAAAATAATTAAAACACATTTAATATTTAATTATTATTTAATTGAATATATGACTTTCAAAATAATTAAATTATTTAAATATTCGAATATAATTTAAATCTACCATTAAAATAAACAATCACTTCCATTATTTAAATTGAACACACCACAACATACAAGGTATCAACTTTAATCAAAATGCGACAAAATACCAGACACAACCCACGAATGACGACAAATTGCAAAAAAGAACAATACCAATCAAACGAGACAATCTGACATCATGGGACGGGAGGACTTCATCGTCACCTCTGTTTTCAACATTTAACCGTTGGGCTATTGGTGCTCGCCCTGTCCTGCCAAAGCAGGTGGAATCGAGACTTTTACCTGCAAATCCTGCATACAAATGAAGTTGTGTACATGTGCATACATATATATAAAATCAAAGCATTAAATCAAGTACTGCATTGTGAGAAGGAATTGCAACATAGCAGGGCACTCGCGAACGAGTGATGCCATATTGTCCTTCATCACACCTATTCTAACAATTATACTATAACCAATCAATTAATATTTCTAACTAGCAATCATCACATAACATATCTAATTAAACCACTGCATCATATCATAATTATGAATATGAAATAACATCTAACCAACCACAATGTCATATGAAATAATCAAATCCTCAAGTGTATAAACATAATCACCAACAGTTTGCTAATGGAATACAACATCATCAAATGTTTAACTATCCAACTCAAACAATATCATCATCGTCACAAGTAGCAAACAATCACATTGAAAGATACTAAATCCTACCAGTAAGAGGAGGGGTATTACATTTCTAGATTAAAAAATATATAATCAACCTAAATGACATAAACATGACTATTTTTTGTGAAGCCAATCTAAATATTGGAAAGTTCACCAAGATTGAACTTTAAAACCGTGGTATTGATTGACTCAATGTTGATGAATTAGTATAAACCTAATATTTTAACATGACAAATAATGTAAGAGGTGTAGTATTTATGCTCATGCCTATTTTATATTCCAAATTTAGGGATAAATCCCCTTGAGAGGAATAAATTTAATGCCCCAACAATTCTTCATATTTTCTTGAACTAATGATGGGATAAAATTCCCAAGGACCATATGTAATATGGGCTTAAAGGATAATAATTAAAATAATTTGGTTACAAGGATAATGAATTGTGGTATATTTTAGTGTTAGTTGGATGTATTTTTGTATAAAATGATAAATACCTTATAATACATGTATCTTGGATTAAAAATATTTTTATTTATTAAAATCAATGTTTTATATGAAATTACTTGATATGGAATTGGACAATATATTTTACACTAAACTATGTGAAAACTGAGGTGCATCCATGATAATAAACTTAAGTCCATATTAATGTAGGACAATGAATTAAATTAAAATAGGTTATTTAATTAATATTAATTGTTAGATAACATCATTTAATGATTTATGATTTTCTTATCTCATTGGTTATTTTATATAAATATGATACTTGATGGTAGTTTTTTAAGCACAGATGGTTGATGACATGAACACATTAAATCAAGTAGAATGGGGAGTCTATAATTTGATGGGTTTTTTTATTGGTGATTAGTAATAGTGCATGAGTAGTCAATGAAAGGAAGGAAGATAAACCATTGTCATATTAAGATGCCAAGTTTCATGAGCCAAGATAACATGACTTATCTAAAAATTTCTAGAGATAGAAAGGAAAAGACCAAGAAAAATGCATGGGACTGAATAATCTTAGATTCAATAGAATATTTATGTGTATTTAAAATAAGAATTCAATCTCCTTAATTTCATGACTAGAGAATAGACTAATGTCTTGTAGATAAAAGCTACATGCTTGGGGCAACTTGAGGAAATGAAATTATTTAGGACAATGAGAAGATCACAAGTAACATTTGGAGAATTTAATGAACCATATAATAGAACAATAACATCCAAGGTAAAAAGTAATTAGAGATTATATAAATATGAAGAAAAGAGTTGAGGTTTGTTGATTTCATGAAATTTGCGTGAAGTAGTTACATATATGAATTAGTAAAATATAGTATTGATTAAAATATTGATAAATTAGAGAATACCTTGCATCAAGGTACATATTTAGGTTGGGCTTCAATATTTATAATTTATGACAATATGTTCCAATTAAAGAATTTGAATATCATGTATATGTTAGATTAGGACATGACCCAAGGTGAAGAGGAAATAGATATTAAATATAAATTAAAAATATATATTTGAGGGTTGTTGATTCCATGACATTTGAGTGAAGGACTTATGTAGAAAATAGAGTAAAATATAGTAGTGATGATAAAATTAAGGAGATGATGAAGGCATTATCAATGTAAATGTATAAGTTGGGCCTAATGATTTTATTTGTGATGATATTTCATGATTCTATAACCTATATATAATGTAGATGCTAGATTAGTTAGACTAGTCTCTATATAGATTTTAGAATCTATGTTTGAATTGTAAGCATTGGAGCCAATAATAGTCACAGGGATTTCTTTTCAATTAAGTACCCTAGGTCATTAATGATAGGGGGAACTCAAATATTTAAATAGATTGAATCCCTTGGTGTGTCCTATGGGCACCCATTAATAGAGTGTGAAGTTCTCAGGTCATTCTTATTACAAATGATGGTCCTCTTGGTATATTTTTATATGATAGATGATGGTCATTCTCTAGGAGAAAAATGGTGGTTGATTTGGTTATATTCAAATAATATAGTTACTTTGTCAATTTAAAACCTTATAAACTTATGCTACTTGGCTAATTATGGTGCATGTATCTCTTTGTATAAATAAATTTTAGTCTAACCAAGTTGATATGTTAGGTCTTGTAGAATAGAATGGACTGGTGTACCAAGTATGTCTTGTGTGTATTGTTAAAATGGGGGTAATGTGTTGAATAAAATCAAGGCCTAGAATTGAGTAGGGGCTCAATAAGAATTAGAAATAAAAGGATTGGATGGATGAAGTTATGATATATTCAAGATTCGGGAGGAATTATAATAAATTGTGCACCCTAGCATCACCCTTATAAAACTATACACTCTACTATGAGGATGATCAAATGGAAAAGTTGGCCTAATACTTTGGTTGGTCTAACAAATACAACAATTTAGTGTTATGGTGGTGAAATTGTAGTGATATGTAACCCTTTTATTATCAAGAATGTTCTTGAATATCATGGATTTTTTATGCTTGAGTTCATAATAATAAATAGTTAATGTGTTATTTCTATGAATCTAGTTATTATATATCAAAATATTATATTTGAGTGCTTGAAGATAGTCTCAACTAACTTATCCTAACATGTTGTATGAATTGGTAGTAACCAAATTTAAGGATACTAAAGAATACACACAATCATCCCACAAAATATTGTAACCTAGAGAAGATGTGGATAATCTTCATATTCTTGTATAAAGACACAACTTGAAGGCAATTCATTTTTTATAAGATTCCAAGAATAAATCATCTTAATTTTGTTATAATAAATAGTGTCTTAAAAATTAAGAAACTATGAAATACTAAATTTTGCATGGAGCCTTAAAATCTAACATGATATTAACTTAGTGTTAATGCCATGAGAATTTGAATAATGTAGTATTTAATTCATGGAGTAAGTTTAGATTTTATTTTTTGCATGTGTATGTCTTGTTTTAGATAATCTTGTGATTTCGTGTATCATAAATTATTTAAAATAATATTAACTATTTTTGAATATTTTTTAATGCCATATAAATAGGTGATTATCTATATTGAAATCTTCATTTAATATTGGATTATTAGTCCTTGCCCATAGGTAAAGACTAATGTTTTGGCTTTCCTGGTTTTTTCTCTTAATGCCTTTTTTGGGAGTTGGGCCAACAGGCATAAATGGTTTAAGGAAATTTCTTTATTATTTGGCAATTCTCTATTTTTCCTGATTGGACGTTGCATTTTTGCCTAAGGGTTTTTTGGGTTTTTCTATTAAAATTTGAGAAAATATTCTTCCAACCAATGGGTAGTGAGGGGAGAAAATATTTCACACATTTTGTAATTTTTTCCCCTCCCAAACTTTCTGGAAAATGTTGTCCAATGAGTAGAGGTGAGGTGAGGGAACAATTAAAGAATACTGCTAAGGTTCATTGTTGTTTTTTTACTAGGGAACGTGGAGCTAGTTGTGTTCAGACATCACAGGGAATACTAATGTTTTTGGGCATGTAGTTGTGACTCAGTTTGGCATGGAAGCCTCAAAACAAGGAAATGGCATGTGTTGAAAGCTTTGCAGGATTGACAAGGAGTGTTTTGTGACCATTCACTTCCATAGGCTCCCTTTTGTGCAAGCGTGTGTTGTAGGACTAAACAAGTGATCTCTTTTGATATTGCTTGGTGGTCCTGATAGTAAGTTTGGTTGCCTACCATGATCACCCTTTTCAATTTATTATTTAGTTGTATAAATATTTTTATTGAATTAAGATGTGGGCATCAGTTGATTTGATTTTGCCTCTGCCGATATGCAAAAAGCTCTGGATAATCATGCCCATGTTGTCTAAATTTCAAATTGATTGTGCAATTTGCTACAGAAGCCACACCAAAGTCAGTTATGAGAGTCATGGGCGTGAAAGGGATTACACTGTACCATTTTAAAAGTCATCTTTAGGTTTGTAGAATTTCATGCATAATATTCTTGTATCTCTGAATTATATCCCATACAACAACATTTTTCCAACCCCATTAGAGTAAATTCATCATAATCCAATTGTTGGGTTTGTTTTGATTCGTGCCTTGTAATTGCTTATTATAGAAATACGTGCTTGGAAAGCAACCCCACAAAGAAGTCAGCAGTGGGACAAATAAGGATGGTATGTAGATTTTTAAACTCGCATATCATTATCCTTGAGGAAATTCCTATTAATTCCCACTTCTATTGGCCTTAATTTTTTTGTCTTTCAAGCTTCAGAAATAAATTTAGATGCTACATGGTGTCTAAACATGATGAACAGAGATATCAATATCACACTGAATCACAACAAATCACAACGATTAAGTAGCAAGTTCACAAAAGGAAATTTGATTACATATTCCAACATAGTTGTCTCTATTTTTGTCTAGGTTTTGGACTGATTTTTATTATCAAATTTCCCTTTGCTTGGCAGGGCAATGCAGATTGCCAAGGCTCTGAAATCCCATATAGAAGTGTAGAAAAGACTTCACGAGCAACTAGAGGTATGTATGACAAAGATCCACATAAATCTAAACCTTTATAATTGAGGTATCCAAATGACCTAATGCCCCTTGCAATTGTTGTAGGTTCAAAGGTGTCTCCAATTGAAAATTGAAGCACAGGGCAAGTACTTGCAGAGAAAGCACATCAAACATTATCATTAGAGACATCAACATCTCCAGGGCATGATGTTACATGTGCAGAGTTAGCAGAGTTAGCCTTGAAGGTTCCCACTTTCCACTCATAGCTTGCACACCCATTTTTGTGCATTGAATGTGCTTCCATTATTGGTCTTGAATGGAGTCTGTAGTTTGACCTTTTTGGAGTGATAGTGGTAGAGCTCTAATTTTACTTTGGTTGTGATTTCCTTTTATTCATTTTTAGCAGTTGTGAACTCCTTCAGAATGCCCATTTCCCCTTTTGGTTACTTAGAGAAACAGTGATCTAGGTACCCTATTTTTTGGTGTACACATCTTCTGCATTATGCCTTTGTTGAACATGCCATTTTGGATTCCCTAGAGTGACATTGTTGAAAATTTCTAGACAAGTTGAAATGGATTATTAATTGTATAATCAAATCTTGAATTCATGAATGTTATTAAATTCCATCTAAACAAAAATTTTGAGGTAGGTCTGCAAGTTTTGATACTTCCTCACTACCTACACAGGTGTCAAGTACCTCATCTAGCAGTGATGCTAACCAATCTCTATTTAATTCTATTGAGATTGTAGAATAAATTGTTTTCTATTCACACAATTGTCGACTCTGGTTTGTTTGTGGTTAGGGCTTGTATGGAATTCCAGAATAAAGTTTTCACTTACTAGATTGGTAAGTAAGATATCTCTATAAGGAAATTAGAGTAGCGGACACAATTTCCAACACCAATCTTGAGGAGAAAGACTATGCAAAACTTTAAAACTGATCAAGCAGCTACATAAAATCAGTACATTCAAAACATGAAATAAACAATGAAAACACAAAACACTAGATATACATGGGGAGAACCATTTCAGGAGAAAAACCCCACTCCAAAGCCTTCTCAATGTATTTCAAATCCAACAACAAGATTACATACACTTGCAGAGCAACTCTTTTTTAGGAGTATCACCAGTTAACAACTCTGGAAGAATTCTGGTAGCATTCCAACAGCATAACAATACCTACAAACTCAATATGTAAAACTACTCTTCAAGCCTTCAATTTATAGACCTCCAGTAATACAAGAAACCACCAGTGGTTTACAAAACCATGTGCTTGGCTTCTCTAGCAAGATTCCAATCTAAAAATCAGCTCTCATGTCCAAAATGAAAACCCCTATTTTTTACCCTTACAGATGTCATAAATTTTGTCATAATATGCCTAAAAATAGGCTTTTCATAATATACCACTATGTGGGCATCTTATGACACCTAATAAACCAATTTTCAAAGAACCAACAATGTGTAATAGCTGTAGGAAAATACTAAATGAGAATAACTATTATAGGAAATATGCAGCAAGGTTGAGACACCTCATTTCCCAACATTCTCCCACTTGTTGAATACCTTGCAAGGGCCAAGGGAAAAACACCATCATGGATCAATTGCTAGGGGCCAAAAGGCCCATAGACTCAGAACACCACTTGAATTTCATTGTGCTCATAGGCTTAGTTAATGCATTTGCAACATTCACCACTATCTCTACCTTTAATAGCTTCACCCTGCCATCCTCGACCATATCTCTCACAAAGTGATACTGAACATCAATGTGTTTGGTCCTGGCATGAAAAGTTGGGTTCGTCGCAAGGTAGATTGCACTCTGGCTGTCACAATAAACTATAATTGCACCCTATTTCAATCCAATATCTGAACACAAATGCTTCAACCAAATGGTTTCTTTACAGGCATGAGGAGCTACCATATACTCAGCCTCAGTAGTGTACAAAGCAACCATAGCCTGCCACTTGCTTATCCAACTAATTGCACCACCATTAAGAGTAAACACATATGCACTGGTGGACCTTTTGCTATCGACATCACCAACCCAATCTGAATCCAAAAAACCATGAATACTCATGGAATGTTGATCTCATGTACCATGAAAACATATAGAGTACTCTATTTTACCCCGCAAATATCTGAAGACCCTCTTAACTGCATCCCAATGCACTCTTCCAAGATTAGACATAAAATAAGAAAGAACTCCCACTTCTTGGGAAATGTCTGGTCTTGTACAGACCATAGCATACATTAAGCTTCCTACTGCACTCTGGTAAGACACTCTGCTCATGTCTTCCATCTATAATGGGGATGTTGGACATTGTGAAATAGAGAGCTTCATTCCCAACCCAACACAAACACAAAGTGGTTTACAATTCTGCATGTTAAACCTTTGCAAAACTGAACAAACATACTTACCCTGGCTAAACCATAGCTTTTTGTTCTCATGACCTCTTGTAATCTCCATCCCAAGTATGTGTTTTGCTGCACCAAGATCTTTCATTTCAAATTTCACAGAGAGCTGAGATTTCAATTCTACAATCAAACCTTTGCCTTTCCCAATAAACAACATGTCATCAACATATAAAGCAATTACCAAGAAATAATCACCATCAAATTTAAAATATACATAGTGCTCAGATTTAGATAGCACAAATCCCAAACTCAATACATATGTATCAAAATTTTGGTACCACATCCTAGGACTTTGTTTAAGTCCATACAAATATTTCTTTAACTTACATACCAACTTGATTTTACCTTTTACCATGTAGTGCTCTGGCTATGTCATATAAATTTCTTCCTCCAAATCACCATGAAGGAACACAATTTTCACATCCATTTGTTCCACCTCTAGATCATAAGTTTCTACAATAGATAATAAAAACTGAATCGATGTCATTTTAGCAACAGGAGAAAAAATATTACCATAGTCAATACCCTCAACCTGAGAGTATCCCTTCGCAACCAACCGTGCCTTATACTTTTCAATATTTTCATCTGAACCAATCTTTTTCTTAAACACCCATTTACATCCAACAAATTTTTGACCTTCAGGCAATGGTACAAGCACTAGTACACAAACAACAATATATGACTAAATAAACTACTAAAAATTGCATATAAATGACTAATTTTGGTCACATGACCATTAGTAGTTTATTGCCAGTCATTTATAACGCGACCAAATTTATGACTAAACTATTTTAGTCATTGATTTGTACTAATTGATTTGGTCATTAATTTGGTCATTGATTTAGTCATTGATTTAGTCATTAATTTAGTCATTGATTTAGTCATTGATTTAGTCATTAATTTAGTCATTGATTTAATCATTAATTTAGTCATTGATTGTTATTAACTAGTCAATTATTTAGTCATGATAGTGATTTATTTAGTCATATATTTAGTCATTAATTTAGTCATATGTTTAATCATTAATTTAGTCATTAATTTAGTCATTACTTTAATTATTTATTTAGTCATTATTTTAGTCATTACTTTAGTCATATATTTAGTTATTTAGTCATTTATTCATATTTAGTCATTAATTTAATCATTACTTTAGTCATTAATTCAGTCATTTTATTTAGTAGTTTTCATTAATTGGTAGTAAATATAATCACGAAATAAATAATTTATTAAATACCATAAATTTTATAATGCAAAACTAATATAATATTAAATTTGAACTAAAACATAAAAGTAAATAAAAATATTGCATATGCATACAAGCTACAACATACTAAAATTAAAAGATTGATTCATCATCATGATAAATAAAGGTAATCTACAATAAAAAAAAATTAATGCAAATATATATCAATATATATATCAAGTCATAAGATGTCAAGTGTCTAAGAGTATATATGTAAATATAATAAAAATTGTCAAAGTTGTCTAAGAGTTTCTAAGTCTTTCAAATACACCATGATAATTAAGATCCCTGAACAACATATTCAAAATACTGCATAAAGTAGTGAGCCAAGATGTCTAGCAACTAGTACATGATAAATATGTTCAACTATGTCATTTTTTGCAAATATTTTAGTGGCCACTGTGTGAAGGTTCCCTCTTTCTCTTTTAGATGAACAACTCCATCTATTTTGTCTTCATAAACAAGGGGTATGTTACTTGTGACCTTTAAAATGTTTACATTTGCATGCATTGTTCCTTTCAAGTTGACTCCATGTACAATAGATAGGGAGTGAATTCACCCAATGCCCACAACATCACCATATAATGGATCCAACACCTTAACTTTATCTCCTTCTTTGAGTTTATCAATACATTCCTACAAAAAGAAAAAAATAACACATTATAATATAAACTTACATAAAGGCTTCCAACAAATAACAAATTATCCATGTTCCTACTAAAATTGCATAAAGGCTTCCAACAATTTTTCATGCATGAATAACATAAACTAATAAACTTGTATAGTTTTATCTTTAGATTACAGTAGCTACATGCAGCTCAATCAATATCTCATTTAGACAAATAAAAAATTGTAAGATTTAATATTCAATACCATAGAACATAGAAAATACGATAAAATGTGTTCATTGAGGTCATCATAGAACTCACCATGTTTGGAGAAGCAAGTTGTTTTCCACTCAACATACTAGCAGCTGATCTTTTTACAAACCCATTCTCATCAGCTTGCTTGTGCATACACAATCAATAAAATTCCACAGAAGTATGGTAAGTAACAATTAATAAAATTCCACAGAATAAGTACATTAACCAAAGAAACTAAATTTAACACTAGAAGAATGATTGAAAACTATAAGGCTTCTCAAAATTAGTCTGCTTTTGGGCTATTAACATGGCCCTCTAGTTAAAACTATTACAAGCTACTATGGCCCTACAGGCTTATTTAATATAGCAGTTGTAATCAGGGTCAATTAAAGACCAAGCTAAGTGGTTTGTGACCTCTTGTTGATTAGAATGATGTTTGTTATCAGCACATTAAAAATAAGCTAGGTCTTCACCAATTATGCAATCATCATTAGCAACACGTCAATTACCCATCAGTTATGTAGTCATGCAATCATGCAGTTAAATGTGCAATCATAGTTAAAAATTAGTCAATTACTCATCAGTTATGTTGTCATGCAATCAACTATTGTCATGTCCCCTTTTCCAAATTAGAACCATGGAGAGACCTCTAGCATATCATCATTTCTCATAGGCTAAAGGATAAATCAAGGGAAATGAATGATAATATTATTTTAAGTTGGGCCCAGTAATATAATATTTATGGGGCAACTTAATAATATTTGATCTATAACATATGCAAATGTACAAACTACCAAAAACTTTAAATTTTACAAACTTAATTAAATTGAGGAAATCAACCATTTCTTCATCTAATACAGCTCCATATGCATCTACATAATTTTCAAAAGGAAACCTACTAAAATAAAAACTATTTACTACTCTAATTGAGTAGAGAATTATAATTTTTGCTCAATGTTTAGGTAACCACTGGCCTGATGATAAGTGTGATCACAAGATCAAATGAGAAATCATTTTTGAGATAATTTGTGCTTTCAAAAGGTCTAGAGCATCCATAATATAGAAATGATGTCTTTCTATATTATATTCCCAAGTATCCCTTTTTAGTTTTTTAATCATTTTGATCCACCTATTAGCATACCTATTGGTTAATAGAATAACTAGAATCTCACTTGGCAAATAAGTGGATCTGTGGGATCTATTGTGATGACTACAATAATTTTGAGATCTCTAGTTAAAGCATCAACAAGGGAATTCTTTTCCCATTTAACCCATTGTATATCAAAGTTATAACTCTAGAACTCAAAATACCATCCAACAATTCTCCCTTGGGCTAAATCTATGTTTTTTTTTTCCTTAAAAAATTTCTTATTGGCTAACTATTTGTTTTGCTTGCAAAATGTTTGGGATTGAGGAATATTTTAAGATTTTCAATTCCTCTTTTAACAACCAAAATCTCCTTCTTATATATGTGTTAGTTCTTTTTACTTTGTGAAAATGTATGAAACTTGTATCCACAAATTTCTCTTTTCTATCTAGAAATTCTTGGCTCAACATTACTAACCATGTATCAATTGAAGCATCTGTGTTGAGGACTAAAGAAATACCCCACTTGTGGCATTTGGAACCACACATTCAAACACTTAAACATGTTTGAAGTGATCTGAATGCATGTGAGGAGTACTAAATGCAGGTAAAAGATTTGTAAGTAGTTAAATGAAGTTCTTATTTATTATGAATTACTCGTGCCTTTACCATCAAGAAAACTTAGGATGTATTAGAGGTTCCCAAATTCTCATTTGATTGTCCATGTCACTTGTCCTTTGCTTGATGAAATACCTAAATTTAAATTTTTTGGTAGTTTGTACATTTGCATGTGTAAAACTTGGAGTAAAACTATATAGATACTTAATGGTTTCAAAAATCTCTATCACAGGTTTTTCTAGAAAATTTGTACTATTACACTAAACACTTTTGCAGAGAGTAGTTGCATGAAGGAAATCGATAATTAACAACAATCAATCAATAGTAGTAATTTAGTTTCACTCCTTTTAAGTTTTCATATATTTTTGTTAATTTATGTTATGTAATTTAGAAGTTGAACCATCTTTTGTTAATATATTGCGCAAAAGAGCAATTAAGGGAGCACAATTTCAATGTTCATGTAGAGTAGCATTGAGATGGAAAATGATAGCTATGGAGAATAACTTTTATCATAGCAGTCTATGGCTACATATTTCCCGCTAATTTATATAAATAAAGTATTCCCCATTAGTATTGTATTAGTAAAACCATAGATAAGTCATCCGGTTCTGGCACAAAGAAATCAATTATTGATCACTCTCTAGTCAGTATGACTTCTAAGAGTAAATTTAAACTAGACCAAGTAATCCAACTAATTTTCTACAAGACCTGATAATTTATGACCTACTCAAGCTGTTGGCTTTTCCCTCAGCTTGCTTAAACAAACCAGAATTCAATAGTAATACATAAGATTGTTTACTATAAAATTATCAACAAATCTTGTGGTTGTAACTAGCAACCAATTTACATGTTTTACTCTCTAACAGTTGAAATTTTTTAATTAAAATCAAGCAAACGAGAAATATTCTATACACATAATATCATTTAAGATTGCAAAAACTGTCAATATGGTAGCTACACATCAAATAAGGGGGATATACAAAGTGTCTGATTTCAAAGGTCATGGAATAGTATCAAGAGGGAAACTTTTAGTTACAGAGACCAAAATTTAGCACAACAGTTAGGCTACATTATTTTCATAAGTTTATATAATAGAATATTCCTCACTAACATCATTTATCTAAACAGTAAATAACTTATTTGTTCCAGACCCAATGAAATAGATTATTGATAACTCCATTTTTAGGAAGTATATTAAATCATAGTTGTGATGGTTACACATTTAAAATACTACACCTGTTACCTACGTTTTTTGGTTCTGGATTAAATATGGTTTATTCATTGTTGAATGTTGTGACAACACCTATACAATAGATATAGTGGTTGCTTCTAGTTGAGAAAAAAGGAGGGATATGGAGCTTAAAAATAAGACTGAAAGTCATTGTATAAATAGCTCTCAGTATTATAAATATCATCCATTTACCACACATTTCATTGCAAAATTTCAATACGGTATCAAAGCAACCTGGTTTTGCTAAAAAAACCTGAATGTTGAGGGTATTTGAGGGCAGAAATTATTGTATCCATTGATTAGCAGTTCTATCAAATCTGTTTTATAGATTGTAATTAAGTGATAGAGAATATTTGATAGAGAGTGGGAGCAAAGGCATTTTGGTAACCAACATCAAGGCATAGATAGAGAGTGAAGTGACATGAGTGTCTCATTCATAGAGCAGTGCAATAAAGTTGCAACAACATATTAAGTAAGCAGTAGTAAAAAAAAATAAAAAATCCCAAGGAGCAAGCCATAAGGCAACAATTTTGATTGTGTAGGCACTCCAAATGCATGGATTTCTAAAAAAATGAGCAAAGGGCAAGCTGTGGAAGGTGATTTCTGGTGTATAGAAATAGAGGAGACTGGAGGACCATAGGAGGTTGAAGGATAACTTCCAAACTTGAGTTCATTGTTAGCCCAAAGATTAAAGTAATTGATTTGGTAACATTTGGTTCAAAAAAGGTTTTTAGTAAGGCACATAACAACTGAAGTATATCATATATGTCAAGCAATGACACATACCACACTTATTTTGAATAGTTGAGTTTGTCCCCATTCACAGGATGCAACAAAGATCAATAAGGCCAAGTCCAGGTAATCATTCATGACTAGCTATGTGTGTCACTAGTACAAAGGTATTGCAGACAATTGTGTGTATCAACCCTATTTGCAACTTAAAGACATTAAATTTCCACAGTCCATATTGATAATAGTGTGCTTTTTCTAGATTTAACCATGTAATATAGAAAATTCATGCTGTTATTTTACAAAATGACACAGATTTCAAAAAAGACTAATTATTTTAGTTGCAAAAGCTCATTTGTAAGAGAACTGAGATGTGGCAATAAGCCATGTCTCCACCAGTCTTTTCCATGGACATCATTTAATTTGAGCCTTTAGCAACTCCTTTGCAAAAATGGTATTATTCATTTGAAAGAGAGGAGATGACATGGTAAAGGATATTTTATTCAAAAGAGCTACAAGCAATAATTGACTATTAAAAAAATTCCTCATTCAAAGTGAGTTGGATGTTAAATATAGGAAGAAATAATGATAAAGATGAAGCCAAACTTCTAATCTTGAATCCTAACCACATATAAAACTAATGCCATGAAGCAAGGTTTTGTGGATGAAACTATGCAGATGTTTTTTAATCAACATTCATACTACAATCTATCATCAAGATGTTATTTTTGTATCTTGATAATAGATCATAGACTGGGATCCTAAATATTGTTTCAAGACTTCTACACATTTTTTTTCTAGAAAGGTTTACTTATCATCTAATGGAATATGGAAATCTTAATCTTAGGTTTGCTACAGGATCCCAGTAGTGTAGAACTACAATTGCAATCTAAAATCTCCCAAGTAGCACACAATACACCTGAAAGGCATTTTGACATGATTGGTCCAATGAAGTACAAGAGAATAGACCTAATAAAAGGTATTTCAATAGTATTTTTTCAATGAAGTTGATGTATGTGTCTTTAAAATACTCTTTTCTTGGTAGGATACACAGTGGTCAGACCATTGGGCAATTCCATTCACAGAGCTAAAGTGATCCCTCCTGTAATTAGTATAGCCCTCAAAACACCATCTTCCTCCCTTACAATAAGTTATGCCTCCACTTCATCTTGTGGCTAATATATGTTGGATTAATAGATCACCTTTGAATCATTGAATATAAGTAAAGGAATGAATACCCTTTTGCATTTGGAAGAGGTGCCATGTTTCTACAATATTAGTTTCCACTATCTCTCAAATTCTTCCTTTGTACAACTTTGGGAAATCAGTTTCCACTATCAGTTTACAATTATTTACAAAGTGCATTCTTGATAATGTGTTGCAAGTTGCTTAGGTTATCTTGCAGCACAGTATCAAGAATGGCATCTTTTGTGAACTCATGATGCAATTGGGTCCCCTTATACATATTTTTTGCAACAAATTCTAGTGCATTGTTTAACATTAAGGCCCTTTCTAGGTACAAGGCTATCTCATTATCTTAGTTTTATATTTTAGAAGTAGATAACCTAAGTAACTTGCATTTAACCTAAGCAACTTACAACACAGTATCAAGAATCACATGTCAGTTGCACTACCTCATGCTGAAGACACTAGTGCATATGGGTAAGTAGGGGCAGCAAGAATTACATCTATGCACTTATCACAAACCTATTTCAAGGAAAATGGACTCTCAATCATCCACATTTACAAAACCAAACCTTTTTGTAACAAATTTTGATTGTAACTACTCTTTCTTGTAACTGTGTGTGTAGTTATTTTAGAACTTGAGGAAGGACATGTTTCTTAACTCCTCTTTGGTTCACCATAGGTGTACTATTCATAAATGAATCAGCTAGGATCATCATCCTTGGTCTTTGATCTTGAGAATTCTCATTCTCATTCTTTTGTTTCTTTGTATACATATGTGGTAAGTTGTTCCTGGTCAATAGAAGAGCACTGTTATGTTGTCTCAGTATTTCACGGGCATACAATGGTTTGAAATTTGGTGCATTTTATTCTATGGCATGTTTGTTATAATACAACTATTATTAGCTAATAACTTATCATGTTGTTCTTATTGCCACCCATCCCAAGCCCTGTGGTGCAAGTCATCGGTGTTAGAGCATATCTTTGGCTCAAGACATCCTACACCAATTGAGGCTTGTGGCATCTGAGCAAGTCTTGGTAATGTCTCTCAATGTTTACTCACAATAGCAGAAGGAAGGAGTACAACTTGGTTCCATATCAGTGAGCTAGACTATCTGCATGAGTGTTGTCGTAGGGGTGAGATGGTTGACTCTTAGAAGATGACTCCCAATGCCTCCATGAATGTTCAACAACTCATCAAGGACACTCTAGAGGAGCAACATGATGTTCTTCTTGGCATCTTTTGTGAGCTCATGATGGAATTGGGTCCCCTTATACATATTGTTTGCAATAAATTCTAGTGTGTTGTTTAACATTAAGGGCCTTTCCAGGTACAAGGCTATCTCATTATCTCATTATCTCAGTTTTTTATTTTAGTGTGTTGCTTAGGTTAGTATATTTTGTGTACCTTGTATGCATCATAATGCATGTTCAAATGGTCATAAAATGGGTTGTGGTCCTTTACATGACTACATTAAGAAACATATGGTCCATAAGAATCCAGATCATAACATATGAAAGGGAGCTATATGCTATGCAGTATTTCAGTTATTTATTTGATAAATGCTATATTGAAAATAATTGTTACATCCATGTATGTGTTGGTTTTGGCAGGATTTAACAAGGCTCACCAAACTTTATGAGGATAGAGTTGAAGGATATGGCAATTCTGATGTAAAAGTGTCTCTTCAAAGTATGTTTCTATATCTCTTACAGTTCTTTTTGAACATGAGTTCAAGATGATAATGCACATTAATCACATTCTTGAGTTCCATATTGTTTTATATGTCTATTCCCTCTTATGTCTTTCTTTTTTTTATTTAATTATTTTGGTTTTGCATAGAACATGATTTAATTAATTTAAAGAGAATAATAAAAAGAAGCCATTGTTGTCTCTAGAAATTGCATTAGAACATGGTCACAAAGATGTCTTTCCTCTCACTCCAAAAATTAATGCAATTGAGGTATGCATTCTTAGACATTCTTAGATGTATCTATCATTTAGGCAAATCAAAATGTAAAGCACAAAATTTCTACCTGTAATTTCTATTTTCAAGTGCTACAGATGTGACAGGTTGCCAATGGAATTATGAAGGTTATTTAAACCTCTACAGTCTTCTATGTTTAAGTGCTGCAGCTATGACAGGTTGCCAATAGAATCAAGGGGTTTATTTAAATTTTTACACATTTATATGTTCAAGTGCTATAGCTTTAAGTACATGTTTCCCTAAAACTATTTTTTCCTAAAGGATTTTCCCTATCATTTATAAGCAACAAAGGAAAATACTAGAACCAAAAAACAATATTTTAGATGCTTAAAATGCACTCATTTCACATACCAAACATTTTAGATTTAAAAGCAATCATAAATGAATCTGATATACAATCTTGGTTGTGACCTCTGATCAAACCCAAAGCAGCCAAAATTAAAAATTAATCTAAAGGTTTCATAGCACTCACCTCAATATCATGCACATACTCCTTGAATTCAGCATAATCACTATCAACATTGTCCTGAAGTTGTGTAGCTTTGTTGAGAGCTCTATTGACAGGGTCTCTTCCTTTTCATTCTGCTTTCATATAATTGTTCTACAACTATAAAAACATATAGAGTAAGACAATTATGAAGAGCTCAACAAAGAAAAAACAACACTAGAGAAAGAGTATGCAAAAAAATGATATAGTTGAGAATCAAAATATTGAGGAGTAGCCTCTTACCTGATCTGAATCTATGGAATTATGGTCATTCCATGTAGAAACTATAGGCTTAACAGAGGCAGCCAACTATGAAACTTTCTTCGTGAGACCATGTAAGCAACTCATTAAATGTTGGTACTCTTCATTTGAGTTGACACGATTTGGAGAGGCTCTTACTGGGTGTTCAACAAATGGCTGTGAAATCTCTATTGATGAACTAGATTTCCAATTCATACTACTCTTATATTTAGTACAATCTAGTGTTGCCATATAATTGACAATATCTTCTACTCCTGCTTCTCTATTATTGTTTTCCACCTAAAAAACAATTTCAATTTCAACATATAGTCAGTTCAATAAAAAATTGAATTAAATAACACAACGTAAATAGAAACAAAAATCCATACACTTACTCCAAATTTGTCAATCTTGGCCTGCAACCCACCCTAGCCAAATGTATATTCAGCCCTCACATTATCTCTTGCTCTCTTGCCTCTATTACTCTTTGTCAAATATTATTCACAATGCATACTTTCTTTCAATGCCTCCCACTATTTGGGAGATAGAGTGGAGTCTAACCTCTCGTTTCCCTTCATAATTATTTTTCTACAATTGTATCTAAAATTGTTCATCAGAAGTCTCATCTTGTGCTTGTAATATTTTCTAGAGATTTGTCCACCAATAGTGTCAAAGGCATTTTCCATTTTTTGTATAACATATTCCACATTTCATGGATCTTGCTATGCAAAATTTGATTTGCAAATATCCAAATGGGCCCTACATCTTACGCCCAACTCTGAGGCCCACCTTGCAGCATTTTTCCCAATGGGTTCACCATCTCTTGATACCTCAACCAAGAATGGCTTCTTCCCTTCTAATATTCTTTCTTTCGCATTCCTCTCTGTAGATCTGTATAAATCTTGACTCAATCTTTGTCTTTTAACAAAAGTAGAAACATCTTCTATTGAACCACTACCAATATTTTTAGCTAATCCACTAATTCCATCAAAAGTTGTAGATGCAATAGGTGCACTCTGAGGCACATCAGATGCAAGCATACTTTCTTCGTGACTTTCATTAATCAAAACTTCATGCTCCTTGGCCATATCAGGTGTGGCATGAGTAGGTAGATCAGTACTGGTCTCCCTAGATTTCACTTCAAACACATCCTTTATGCATTGGCTTCTACGAGCTGGCAGCACTATATCTTTACTTTCTTTTTTTTTTCTCTACATTTTCTCTGGACTCTTTTTCTCACCTGTAAAATAAAAAAAAATATCATATCATGTCTTATATACATAAATCTCTTGCCTATAAAATTTCATTAAATGGTATTAAATCAATAATATACTACTTAGTGGATTTACAACTTGCATGTTTGTCAAACCAAGACACGATAAATATTCATTATTCTTGGCCATACGTTCTTCATGAAAGCACTCATAATCTATCAATGGAATTTCATCATTATGATCACTATCATCTAATTTGCGCCTTAAATTCTTTTTCCTCATTTCCTAATGTCCAAAAAAATAATAATGTATAAATTAGCAACTTGATACAAAGATAATTAACCATAACATAAATTGCATAAATACAAGTTTATGATGTCTCAGTTTTAATGAACAATCATTAAAAAACATAGGAAGTCTAAAGCACTGTAAACAACAATAGTCATTAGATGTTGTGGGTATTTCAATCAATGGATACTAAATAATGGTTCCCTGTAGAAATGCCAATTGCATAGAAAGCTTAGCAATGTATTTGAATCAATCCATCAAATCTTGGGATTGGAATAAGGAGTCCTTCACATTGGATGTGGATTCACCATTAGGTCAGCAATAAATTTTGCATTCCTGGTCTTTTGGTTTTATTCCTCTATTCTTTTATTTAATATACAATCTGATCTTTGTGGGCAATGAGTAGTTATATCTAAGTCTCTGTGGGATGAATGGGCTTAGAGTGAGGAAAATGCCTAGACTTTGTTTATATCGACACCTCCTTCATCTGAAGTAGAAGATCTCACAAACACTTGGGATATCTACATATTGCAAATATCATTATCAAATATTATCCTAACTATGAATTGGCATTTTCTAGATTTTATATAGCTCCATAGCTTGATTCCATTACTTTGCTACTCAACTTGCTTAAGGTGCTTAGCTCATAGTTGAATTCTTGAAGGAATATCAAGGTTTCAAAGAATTCACCTACAGCTGAGTAGCTAATGCATTATAAGTTGTCAATATCCAAAATCTGGTTTTTCCTAAAGCATAAAAGTTAACTAGTCATATTTTAAATGTGTACACAAAATACTCACTATTGTTGAGGATGGATTGCACCCCAAGAACATGTCCCCTACAAAAATAGACCTGCATATGTGGTAGGTTGTAGAAGTGTGGGCATCAATACACCTTAAAGTGTTCTCAAAAGTGTGAACAACATTAGTGTGATGATTGTTGAAAAATTGATGAAAGTTCAAGCAACAATAGAAAGAGAAGAAGCAATATTACAAATTAAACTTAAAATACAAGAACTAGAAGAAGAAATCAAGGGATTGAAAATGTCAGATTCAAACATTGATTTGCAAGTGCACAACAGAATACTTACAGATCATGGACCGAATAGAAAGATTTATTCAACCACGCAATGGAATTTGTCTGATAGTAAAAAAGATTAAAAAGGTATCAAACTTACATATGGAAACCAAGTTTCTTGAAGCTCAAGGAGATCTTGTCCATCCAAATGGATCCAAGCAACTTTTGTTTCATGGAACCAATGATAATGCTATAGAGAGTATAATAGAGAAAGGATTCAAATTACCACCAAAAGAAAATGATAATATATCTGGGCAAGGCTACTATTTTTCAACTGACTCAACAAAAAGTGCACAACAGATGTGCACTAAGGGGAGCAACAAGCTTCTACTCTATGAAGTAAACCTTGGTAATACATAGATGGTGCAAGAACCATGTAAGGACATGCACCTGGAGAAAACTAGGAAAAAAAGTATAATATTCTCTATTTTCAAAAACGGAAGGCAATCCCATTGAAGGGACTTTGAATGATGAGTTCAATATCTATGATGGGAGGCAAGCAATAGTTAGTTATATAGTCCACTACAGAATAGTAGTCCATGATTCAAGATCACTCAATCCTCAAACAAAGCAACTTCAACAGCAAACCCTTGTCCACATTCTCTTTGAGCTATCAACAAGCTTCACAAGATCTAATGATTCATAATGTCACTTCCAGTTTGTAGGGTCTCGACTTTTCAAAATGTCCAAGCAAAGTGAACAAAAAGTGGTAAAGGTGGAGCTCATCCTAAACACATCATTAACTAAAATTCTATGAGAAGGCTAAGCAAAATATCATTGAAACAAAAGTTGTTGGAGGAGATGCTTGTAATCCATTTCACTAAAACGAATGCAATTGAGAGTTGAGATAACTATTTGTCAAGTGATCTGATCCAATTTGTCCAAGAAGTCTGAAACTCTATAGTAATTTGGGTTCATCAAGTTGAAGATATATGTGATAGTTTAAACATCTAAGGATTAAAGATATTTCATCAGAAGATTTCTATTAATTATTTTTTACATTATTCTACTCCAAGTTCCATGAACTGCAAGTTTACAAAAAGAGAATACACTCTTCTTTCAAAGACAAGCAAAAATGTGTTGGAAAATATGCAGCTCCACGAGAATAAAAAAAGATTTGTAGTGCCAAAAAAATATATCAACTAATACAACATAAATTTTGTGCAACTCAACACTTCAATACTACAAACCAACAAACGGATCTTTCTCAAAAAACTATTTATGATATTTTTCACTATTGACACTTTTCCTAGATAATCCCTCCATCCTCTGGCACACAAAAAAGTATTAATCAACAGTCCATGCAGGTCTGTATACTAGTGAGAAATGGAGAAAAAAACATTATTTGTAGCTTTAAATTTTCACTATAGCATTAGTATAATCTGTGATACAGTGAATAGATATTTCTAGGTAAAAACATTTGTGGAAACTATTGAATGATAATTATAGCATGGAAGGCCTTCAAATGAATGTCATATATTCAGATGTAAGAAACAAGGACCTGAATTATAATTAAAATATATGCCAAATTATTTGTTCAAAGATTAAAAATTTAAAAACCAAATACCAGTTCCTGAAAGAAAAATTACTCGTGAGAACTGTGTGTCTCTAAAAGAAATCCTACAAATAGGATTTTAGCAATGCTATACATGGATCCTTGTTTCTGATGAGTTTCAATAAAAAGAAATCACAAGTTTCAGACAATTACTTGGCTGGGACTTGTGTGTGAGTTGTGTCAACTCATTGCATTTTATCAGGCCAAGTCTGACAAGTTTTCAAAGATGTTAGGAGAATATTAATATATTATATATCAAATCTTGAACCTTACAATAACAAAAGAAAATTTGCACTTGACTTAACATGAGAATCTAGCTCTTTCCATTCAGAAGCAGCCTCATAGTACCTGCACAAAATATATTAAAATGGTTGGAAGAAGCTACAGTGTTGTGCAAGATGTGTGTAAACCTTGTCAATTTTTTCATAATTCAAAATTACATACGTTATATGACTCTCAAATCAATAATTTACACCATTCCATAGAGTCTTGGAATGAGGGAACCAAGGGCCTGGATTTGGGGATGACAAGGGGATGACAACAGTTGGGGTTTGGGAGTGAAGCTCTTGTAGGGGTTGAGGGGCAACATCCCTCATGGAAGTCAAGGGGCAGAGCCACATGGAACTTCATCATGCACACCATCTTTCATATTTAATCACTATATTTTTAACTTTTCTCCAACACCAAACTCTCACTATTTTTTACCAAATTTTCATTCTTTAAACTTAAAGAACTAACAATGAAGCTAAAGAATCAGACTGGATTGACCATACTAAATGATGAGGATTACACATTTGAAGATAATAATATCATCATTATCAAAATTTTCAAATATTTGAACTTCCAAACCTTCCTTTCAAGGTATTTTGTTACCTGGCTACAAAATACCTCACCTACTGGTTGAAATCAAAGGACAAACGAAATGCAAAAATGAAAAATTCACATGGGTTTTAGTCATTTTTTCTACAGATGAGTCCACACCCAAAACATGCAAGTCAAGGGTCAAGTTTCTAATGAGTTTCAATAAAAAGAAATCAAAAGTTTTAGACAATTACTTGGCCGAGACTTGTGTGTGACTTGTGTCAACTCATTGCATTTTATCAGGCCAAGTCTACCAAGTTTTCAAAGAGGTTAGGAGAATATTAATATATTATATATCAAATATTGAACCTTACAATAACAAAAGAAAATTTTCACTTGACTTAACATGAGAATCTGGCTCTTTTCATTTAGAAGCAGCCTCACAGTACCTACACAAAATATGTTAAAATAGTACAAGCATTATAACAGTCATAGCAGTGAGTCAAAGTACAATGGTCAAGGACTGTTATAACATCCTATCGTGATAGTGGAAGCAATGATCCAGAGGAGCTATCAAGAAAAGATCATTGTCAAAGTAAAGCAATGATGGTATACATATTCATATTGCATTCATATTCATATTCATACTGCATCCTCATTTATATATGAAAACATATTCATATTGCATACAACATTTATATATGAAAACATATTCATATTGCATCCTCATTTTTATATGAAAACAAATTCATATTGCATTCATATAGCAAATTTTTTTGACATTAATGCTTTGAAACAGGTATTAGTTTGAAGTTCCATGTCCTTAAAACATAAAACAATCTTAAAACAACATAAAAGTCTTAAGTAAAAGGTCATAAAATGGGGCTCATCAATAATCATCTGCATTGCTAGCAAGATCAGAATCCTGATCACTCGTCTCTGCATCTACTTTATTTTCTTCCTCATCCTCATTTGTGACATGCAATACATTCTCTCTTCCAATTTCTTCATTGGTAATCAAAATCTCTTCTTCAAACAGTCCCTCATTGTCTTCATCCACTTCAAATGTTTCTTGTAAATTAACATATTGCCCATCAAGAATTACATCAACAAATTCCATGAATTTCCATTTCAAACGAGACTTTGTTTGAATGACATATGACCAACCTGGGCTTCTTACATCATCAATTAGAAATGATTGGTTAATTTGAAGAGGGGAAACATATGGCTCATCTGTCTCTGAAAAAGATTGTCGTGTATTTGCACGTACAAATCCATACTCATCAAATTGCACTGCGGATGGTCGGATCCACTTACATTTTAATAATATAGGACTATTTTCACCAAAATCCACTTGAATAATTTCTTGGATGAATCCAACATAAAATTTCTTCTCAATTTCATGAAGAAATTCAGCACTAACAACACAATCACAATTTGTTTTTCCTTTGTCTTTTTCTTCCACTCTTAAATGAATACCATAGGCCCACATTCCACTAAAACGCATAGCCCATAAATGTGGAGGTTGTGAAATCTCACTTTCCTCTATTGTTGTATCTTGACCTTCTTCTTTTGCATCACTAATTGCATTAGCAATCCATTCTTCAAATTTTGGAAAAAAATCACCTTTAATCAAATCATGACATCTGCGCTTTTGAGGTCGATGTTGCATCCAATCTTGATTCTCTTCTCCATGTTTTATACATAGAATAATGATGTACAAATAGTAAGATTAATAATATAAATGTGTCAATGCAATTGAGTAAATAAATTATTGTGTAATTTTTTTTTACCTATGCCACTTATCGATCGAAGATGTGTTTTGAAGAATAAAGGAATGTACTGCACTTCTTTCTTGATATGATAGCTCTAAGCAACATCCATTGCCTTCTAATACTTTACCTGCAACTCTCTCATCTTCATCATCATCCCATACACGTCGATTGACATTTTTAAAATTCTTCATATATTTTGTACAAAAACCCATGGCCTCTTGCATTGAATATCCCTCAGACATGCTGCCTTCTGGTTTTTCCCTAGTACAAACATTTTTTTTCAAAACCTTCATATATCGTTCTATAGGATACATCCATCTCATTCTTACTGGGCCACAGTGCTCTAGTTCATATTGTAGATGTATCAAAAGATGCATAGAAATGTTAAAGATTGTTGGTGGAAATTCTTGTTCCAAGAGACAAAGGACTTCAACAACTTCCTCCCTCAAACTATCAAAGTTCGAAGGATCTAATACATGTAAGCTCATTCTCTTCAATATTAGGCCCAAACTTATAATTTCCAATCTTGGCCCCTTTTCCAAACTCAATATATTTACCACAATAGGTAAATATATTCTCTATTATGACATGATAGTCATGGGTCTTGAGGCCTCTTAAGCTACTAATGTCAGTTTAGCTTCTAATGCTACTACTTACATATCTAGTGGGGAAGCAAGTTTGAGACATCAAATGTAAGAATTGTGCACGTTGTTCCTTTGTCCAGACATAAGAAGCACTAGGTTTTTTATATTTTTCATTATCATACTTTTCAACCCAAAGATTTGGAAAATCTTTATTTCTCGAAAATCTTCACATGATGAAATAGTATCAAAAGCACCAAAAATATTTTCTATAATAGCATAAGCTATATTTTTCTCAATATGCATAAAGTCAATAGTATGCCTAATGGCTATATCCTTAAAGTATGGCAACTTATACAATATGCACAACTGTTTTACACTGCTTTCATTACATGGATCATATCTACTACCAGCAATCCCATCATTTTCAATAAATGACACTCTTTTTTTTCCATTCTCAATAATGTAATCACCTGTTATTAGCAATGGCACTTCATGATTCTCTTCTTGACCATTGAAACGTGTTTTTTGTTGACGATATGGATGATCCATTTTAAGGTAAGCACGATGTCCACAATAAATACACTTACGTAAAATTCTTGAGTGCCTTGCAAAATACTTAAAGTTGCAAGTAGGACATCCATGGTATCCATGAACAAAGAGACAAGACAATGTGCCATATGAAGGAAGATCATGAATTGTAAAGAATAAGGAAGCTCTTAAAGTGAATTTGATTGAATGACCATTCCTTAAAGATTGAATTGCTTCAATTCCTTTCCACAATTCCATTAGCTCATCATATAATGGCTCTAGATAAGCATCTATTGTATCTGAAGTCACACTTTTCTTTCCTAGTATAATCAATGATAACATTAAGAAAAATGGTTTAGTTGCTAACCATGGAGGCAAGTTATAATTTATTAGAAACACTAGCCAAGTTGACCATTTAGTACTTTGATTTGAGAATGGGTTCACCCCATCTAGAGCCAAACCCAACCTTATATTATGAGGATCTTGAGAAAAATCAAGCTATCTGTTATCAAATTCCATCCACGTCTTAGAATCAAGCACATGTCATTGTTTTTCATTAGTGCTCTTATTTTTGGCATGCCACTGCATAAGTTTAGCAATGTCTCTACACCTATACATTCAGAGTAATCATGGGATTATCAAAAAGTGGCGAAGAACCTTTCAAGGAACCAAAACTGATTTCAACCCTTGTCTATACCTCACTTCATGACATTTCGGACATTCACTCTCATTTGCAAGATTTTTGCAAAATAATACAAAACCATTCACACGTGTGGATGTTTTCATACCCCAAGTTGAGCTTATTGATTTTCTTTTTACATTGACTTCATTTTGTTGGCAATGTGGAGTCAACTGGTAACAATGAACTTAATAATGCCAATAACTGATCTACACTCTCATTCATCCAGCCATGTACCACTTGCAAGTTAAGAATTTGAAGGATTGTTGCCAAATGACTTAACTTGCAATTAGCATACACAGGCTTTATGTTAGAGTAAAGTAATTAATTAACTTTACTCTCCTCTTAAGATTTCACTTTATGCATATATTAGTCATTTAATAATTAATATTTAATTATTAAATGCTCTCACCTTAGGGTTAGGTTTTCCTTTCAGTGTTGATCTCCTTTATAAGGATTGATCTCTTGTATTGTATCTAATTATTGATTCATTTATTTCTCTGATAATAGATTTTGCACCTTGTCAGAGCCAAAACCCTAGTTCTTCGTTCTCTCGCTTTCTCTGTGACAGGTTTCTTGCATGCAGGTTCTTTGGGTTCTGTGGATTTGTATTTCTCAAATCCTTCATGGTATCAGAGCTAGATCTGTTGCAGCCTGTTCAGTCTTTTGAAAGATTTTGAGATCCAAGTTTTGGTTTCTTTAGATCTATGTTTTATCTTCTAGTTTTATTTTGGAATAGGGGGTAATTTTTTTTGGTGCACTTTGAGCCCAAACGGACCTCACCGTTGAGCTCGCAGCATCCAAAAACCCCTATTTTCATATAAAATACGTCTGATTCAAACACAGTTGCTCCAGAAGGAAAAAAAAATTTGCCCCAAGGCAAGCAGTATGAGGTGAAAAAAAACTAAAAAAAAATGGAGTTTTTTTTAATTTTTTAGCGCCGCCCGTTCAAACAGCAAGCGCCACCGGCTAGCCGCCAAGCAGCCACCCGTAGAGGAGGCGGCCACCGTGCTTAGCCGTCGAGCCGCCACCCTAGCCGGCGGGCCGCCAGGCCGCCACCGGCTCTCCACCCATCTACCGCCCCAACCAGCAATCCACCCGCACGCAGCCAGAGTGCCGCTCGGGCTCTGCCCTCCACCAATGTGCCACCAGGGCGCCACCAGGGTGCCACCAGGCCTTGGTTAAATATTTTTTTTAACTCTTTCAGAAAATCGGGCATAAATTGGGCGTCCGATCTCTGTTTTTTGCAAACGAATAGGCGTTGGAAAGCTGGCTCCGAGCCCGTTCTAATGGTGTAGGAATTTTTTCAGATTTTTCTAGTTTGTTTGCATTTTTTCGCAGTCAAAGTCTGATGAGCCTTTTGCACTCTGAGGGGCATAACTTGCTCGTTTTTGCTTCATTTTTTGAAAGCGAATAGGCATCGAAAAGGTGGTTCTGTGCTCTTTCCAGATCTATAGTCTGTTTCATTAGTAAATTCTTTAGGTACTCAAAATTTTGTCTCAACCAGTTACTGCCTTCTATCATTTTCTGGCTTTCAGTTTGTACTGGGGATTAGTTTTTTGCATTGTGGGGGGGTGTTTTTTTCTTGCTTTCTGTTATTTACATCAGAAAACCAGAATCTACAAACACCAAAACAAAACAAACAAACCCCTTCTGCAACTTCTGTCTAGTTTTGAAAGACCACTTAATAATAATTAAAAAAATTCAGAGCAGTTGAGGCACAGTTCACAGGATGGCTGATAGACCTATTGAACCTCTCACACCACATAATTACCACACTTGGAAGGGTCGCATGATGACTCTTCTCTAGTCTCGAGGGTTATGGTCTTCTTTGGATGAGGTTCAGCCTCAGTTGACACGTTCCTTTGAGGTTATGCAGCACAGGAACAATATGGATCAGGCTATGGGATTGATGGCTTTACACATTTCTGACAGTCTCCTGTTTCATCTTGAGGATTGTCTCACTCCTTGAGCCATTTGGACCAAGTCTGATGGGATTTTTGGTACTGTCAATGAGTTCAGAGCTTTGCAACTTGAGGCAGAGTTAACCTCCTTGGTACCTGATTCGTTTCCCTCTATTGAGGATTTTTTGATGAAGTTCAAATAGCAAATATCTATCTTGCAGGGTTGTGGTAAGATTAAGATTGATACAGAGTGCATTTTCCTGATCCTCTCCAAGCTTCGAGGTCCATTTCAGATCTTCTCTTCGACCTTCTATTCCACCATGGGTGCCTTGGGTGCTCACCATGTCATGCCTACTTTTGAGGTCTTTTGTGATCGTCTGACTTGTGAGAAAAGCTAAGCTTAAGTAGTTGGATTCACTTTCAGGTTCACATAACCAAGCATTGGTAGCCCAGTCCTGCAAAGGAAAACAGAAGCAGAAACTGAAGCCTAAGAAAGATTCAGGGGCTAGTGAGAATTCCTCCAAGCCACCACCTAAGTCTGATTCAAAACCACAGTCCAATTCTAAACAGGGCAAATCTTCGAAGTCTGGTGAGTCTTCCTCCAAGACTAAGAAGAAATCTGGTGATCCTTGCAGTTTTTGTGGCAAGGAAGGACATCCCGTTTCTAGGTGTTGGAAACGTTTAGAGGCTTTGGAGGAAGCCATGCAGTAGCATAATATCAGTGCACCTCAGCCTCCTTCACAGCCCACAGGGAAAGGTCATGCTCGTTCTGCACGAGCATTGTCCTCATAATCCATTTGGATTCTAGATTCTGGTGCCTCTCACCATATGACACACATAGAGGATTTGGTCACTGCTCTTGCCCCTACAGGCACTAGACATATTGTAGTTGGTGACTCAGCACAACTTTTAGTTTAGGGTTCAGGTACTATTTCATTGGATGGTGGTTGTCTATAGGATGTGCTTTTGGTTCCTAACATTTCGACAAACCTTCTATCAATTTATCGGGTTTTCCACTTTGGCTCTGGTAAAACAGTTGAGTTCTCACCACATGATGTGGTTATTCAAGATCTTCATGATCATAACTTGGTTGTGGCTACTGGGAGTGTGGATTCTGCATCTCGCTTATAAAAATTTGATGGCTTTGAGAGTTCAGACACTGTTGGTTCCTCTCTTATAGCACATGCAGATTCAGTGAGCAGGCTTTGGCACGAGCGTTTTGGCCATGTCAATTACAGATATCTACAGCAGATGAGTACACAGGCACTTGTGATTGGGATTCCACATATTTCTTGTATAGATGGTGTATGTCATGGTTGTGTCCTTGGAAAACATCATCGAGATCCTTTTCCTAAGGGTCGAGCCACTCGTGCTAGGGCAGCCCTAGAGTTGGTACACAGTGATCTTATGTCCTTTCTGAATCCGTCTTTTTCAGGGGCTTGCTATGTACTCAATTTTATTGATGACTTCTCCAGACATACATGGGTGTACTTTCTTAAGTACAAGTCTGAAGTCTTTGACTCATTCAGGAATTTTAAGACTTTTGTGGAGAAGCAATCTAGACTTTCTATCAGGAGGATACACATAGATAATGGGGGGGAGTATGTTAATCAAGCTTTCAAAGATTTTTGCACTAAGCATGGTTTACAGCATCAGTTTATAGTTCCTTATACCCTTCTGCAGAATGGTATTGCTGAGAGAAAGAACAGAACCTTACGGGAGATGGAAAATTGTATGATACAGTCTCAAGCTATGAGTTCTTCATTTTGGGCTGAGGCAGTCAATTGTGCCAATTATATTTAGAATCAGATGCCTCATAAGGCATTGCGACATATGACTCCTAAGGAGGCTTGGACCCATGTCAAGATTGATGTTTCTACATTTTGAGTTTTTGGCAGTGAGGCTTGGGCATTTATTCCTGATGCTCAGCGGAAAGCCATGGAGAGGAAGATCTGACCACTCATATTTGTTGGCTACTGTGAGGATGTTAATGCATATAGGTTGTTTGATCCCGATTCCAGAGAGGTCTTGTTTTAGCGGGATTTCCAGTTTCATGAGCGCTATCCTCAGATGGATTCTCCATCACCAGCTTCTCCCTCATTGCCTACTCCTTCCTCTTCATCTCTTGAGGATTACTTATCTCTTGAGGATGATGTAGATGATGATCCACCATCTCCACCACCACCAGTTGCTCCATCTTTTCCTAGGTGGGCCTGTGTTACTGTTGATGCAACTAGTTCTTTGGTAGGTGATCCTTCAGATACTCATCGTACTCGTGCTCAGACATCTGGTTCTAGTCTTTTGAGTCATGCCATTTTGGATGATCCTAAAAAAATTTCAGAGGTGACAGGTCACCTTGAGTGGGATAGGGCTATGGATGAGGAGTATTCTTCTTTGATGAGGAATCATACTTGGGATCTTTGTCCTCTTCCTAAGGGAAGAAAGTTGGTTCGGTGCAAGTGGGTGTACCGTACCAAGTATGCTGCAGATGGTTCTATTGATAAGTATAAGGCACATCTTGTTGCAAAGGGGTTTTCTTAGGTAGAGGGTATTGACTACTCCAAGAACTTTGCTCCTGTCGCCAAGATGAACTCTATATGCCTTGTACTTTCAGTTGCAGCTTCACAGGGATGGACAATGTTTCAGATGGATGTGAAGAGTGCTTTCTTGCATGGAGACCTACATGAGGAGATCTATATGGAGCAGCCTCAGGGATTTGTGCAGGACACTTCTTTGGTTTGTAGACTTTGACGTTCATTGTATGGTCTCAAACAAGCCCCTCGGGCTTGGTATGAGAAGATGGACTCTTTCTTGCTTTCCTCTCACTTCACACACTGTCATTCTGATCACATAGTGTATATTCATCATCAAGAGGGTGATATTTTGATTCTTGTGCTATATGTAGATGATCTCATCCTTACAGGTAGCTCATCCTCCATGACTCAGAGTGTTCAGAGAGCTTTGATGGAGCAGTTTGAGATGATAGATCTTGGTCTCTTGCACTTCTTTCTGGGTCTTCAGGTTATTCAGTCTTCGGATGGGATTTCCATATTTCAGGAGAAGTATGCTCTTGATATGCTTCAGCAATTTGGCATGCTTGATTGCAAGTCTGCCCCCACTCCATTTCAGTCAGGTGTTGTTTTGTCTTCCACTTGCTCTACTCCTTCAGTAGATGATCTGTATAGGATCTAGACTAGATTGCATAAATGAATGCTTAAACTTTTACAATGATTATTCCAAGTTTATGAAATTTGAATTCATGCATACATTAATGTAATTATGCATTAAAAACTGAAAACTTAAAGTGACAAAATAGAACATGAGAGAGGAGAGAAGAAGTGCAAACAAATTGGTAACGGAGTTCGTCACAAATGTGACTACGTCTCTGGGTCCACTCCAATAGAGAGATTGATCTGATTAACTCCAAAATCAATTACAAAAGCACCACAACCATTCTCCAAGCACTTCAGCAACATAACAGTGCTCTGGCATACAAGAATGGCTCAAAGAATCTCCACAAGACCTCTCTTTCGTGTCATCACAACCTCAAGACTTCATAGCAACTCTCACCTCACACTCCCCTTAAATACAAAAAATTAACTCAATTTGGCCCTTAACCAAAAGATTTTACAATATTCACCTTATCTCTCCATAATATTTTTAAATCTTCCATAATCTCCCAAAAAAACAACTTAATCTCCCAAATTTACAAGGAATCCCCCATTTATACAAATAATAAAAAATTTAAGCCCTTTTAGTTTTTAACTCCCAGGCTTATTCTGTTTTGAAAGGTTTTTGGTTAATCCTTAAAAGGATTATTTGTTATAGTTTAAGGGAGTTTGTTTTATTAAATTAGGGCATTTGGGTTAACCACTTAACAAAAGAAATAGATTCCAGATGTGTTCTAAACTGACTCGATGTCTTAATGGTTGCTTTGCATTTTGAAACCCGGTCGGTGCGGGTTCAACTCCCACCGGCCACACAATTTCCAACGGATTCCACTGTTTGTTTTAAAAAAAAAAACCACTCCCTATTAAGAAAAAGGCCCGACATTGTAGCTGGACTGGTGGGAGGCACGCGTCACATGTAGAAGGTTGGGGGATCGAATCCCCCAACAAACATTTTGTTAAAAAAAACAAACTACCAAATTTGAATCCATGGGTATGGATGAGAGACATAGCCACGTGTCGCACCAGGAGGGTGCCACGTGGCGAACCCAGATTGGCTGATTCCATATATGTGTTTGCTGACGGGGACAGTGACGTGTCCAATGACGTGGCCGATGACGTGGCCTGCTGACTAGACCTGTTGACTAGGCGTACGGACTGTTGACTGGACCTACTGACTGGGCATATGGACTGCTGACAGGGATGATGACTCATACACTGACTGGACATGCCCCATCTATGCTGACTGGATACAAATGACACGTGTCAATGCATGATTCGCTGACCTTTGCTGACGTCACCTGCCATGTCAACATGTACGAACCATACGGAATGACATGTGTCAAATTTCAATTGGTCCACATCGGATTTCGTACCACATGCTGACATCAGTTGTATAGATGATGACATCATCACTGTACCTTCAAGTCCACCAAGTCAACCTGAAACTTTGACTAGTTGTATCTTGAGCATACGATGTCAAATTTTGACGAAACGAACGCCGCCAGAATCATCTTGACAAGCTCTTCGTGGTGATTCCAACTTCAACAACTTCTGATGACATCATTTTTTTCACTTCTTGGATGCCCCCTGATCCAATTTGACCCAAGGTTTGACTGGCCATAACTCGTGCAAATGAACTCCTTTTGACGCGATTCAAGTTGCGTCAGAATTAGGACATCAAGCTCTTTCTAATGGTGCAAATTTTTTAGAGAAATGAGACACTTCAATTTTCACTAAAAATATCCACCAGATCAGGCCTCCCCACTGAAGACCTTTTGGACCTCCAAAAGTGGCATTTATTCTAACATTAAGTGAGGACTTGGCCTCCCCACTTGTCCTGTATCTTTTGTACATCTGAATACCTGGCTCACAAGCACAATGAAGACTGCAACAACATTGTTGAACATAAACATAACTTTATCACTTCCATAAGCATCTACATCGAATGTCGTAGCCACTAACCAACAAAAATTGACTAGCATCAAGCTGAACAATAATGCAGAAATGAAAGAGAATAAATCAACAATATATCTATCCTTCACAACAGGAACATTTTTACCCAAGGATTCATCAATGCTTTCAAGCATCCTTTTCTCATGTTGTACTGCAAGTGCATCCTGCAACATCTGATCCTAGTTAGCTACTCCAAGTTCAAGTTTAGAACCACCTGTACTGACAGACATAAGAGTTAACTCTTTACTTGCATTAATTACCCTCTTTAACTACCCTGTGTTTGCAAAAGAATGATCAGTCTTAATCCTGTAAGAATGTACAATATACTGAATGCCATCTTTAAGCAAGTGATAATGATTCTTTTCCCTGTAGAAAATAGCTTTTCTGTCATAAAGATAAGGGCTACCAAGCACTAGCCCACAGATATCCAGTGGAACCACATCAAACTGTACTTCATCCACAAATTTACTAGTGATTGCGAACCTTAAGGTGCATTGTCTTGTTACTTGCAACTTATCATTTTCACAAATCCAACCTAGTGGATAAGGTTGCTTATGTTGTGTAGTTTTTTATCCCAAGTTATTTACAATACTTTCTGAAATCAAATTAACTTGAGAACCACTATCTATGAGTGCATCAATTTTACTGTTCTTAGCAACAACCCTTAAATGAAACAGCACATTCCTTTTCACATCTTCAGAGAAATCATTAACTGTAGAAGTAGAAGCACAACTAGCTACAGAAACACCAGAAATAGGAGCTTTACCTTTCAAACCCATAGCTGTTATCTTAGTCTCATCATCTGAATCCGAACCAAGATCCAAAACAACATTTGTGGCTTTCTCCTTACTTTTCTGTTTTTGATTCTGTCTTTGAGCCCACTTAGGCTTCAATTCGGGATGCAACTTCCAACAATGATCTTCATCATGACCCTTCCTGTCAGAATGAGAGCAAGAAAGCTTGTCATCCTTCTTGACTATAGCTGCCTTCTTTCCTTTCCTTATCTCTGCATTCTTAGAAGATTTATTTTCATCATTATCAAACTTATCAATAAACGATCCTTTACCCCTTGACTCTAAGTGTGTAGCTTGAACAGACACTTCATCCAAATTACAAGGGTTCAATACCAAAATGGAATGCCTAAGATAGGAATACAAAGCTCCTATGTACTTCAACAAAGTGTCCTGGGTATACAAAGGAACATTCAAAGCAAAAGACCTTTTCCTGAATTCATGGGTGTACTCTTGGACAGTTTGACCTTTCCCTTGCCTAAACATTTGCCAATCCATCATTAACTGCTGCATATGTCCTAGGGGATAAAACTGCTTCTTAAGAGCATTAACAAACTCTGCCCAAGTTAAACTGACTCTACCATGTTGTGAAACTTCTTCCTTAGACTTACTCTCCCACCAGGTTAAAGTTGTACCTCCTAACCAAAGAGTAGCTAATTGGATCCTATCAACATCATAAAATAGGTTCTGGACTCTACAGTATACTTCAACTTGTTGAATCCAATCATCCAATTTTTCAGCATTAAGTTCACCACAATATTTAGGAAAGTCAAATTTTACATCCAACTTAATTTTAGGCTTATTCCCACTCTTGAAAGGATTAGAAGAAATAGAATGAGGAGAAGATGGAGAAGAAGGAGAAGGAGAAGAGGGAGGAGAAGAAGGAAAGGGTGGATCTGGTTGCTTGTCACCATCTCCATGTTGTTTCCCTTTCTTGTCTTTGCGATCTTCTTGCTTCGATGAACCTTCTTCATGTTCCTTCCATTCTTGTCTCTCCTAAAAAAGAATGTCCACCTTAGCCTTCATCTCGAGGAATGCTCTTCGAAATTCCCGCTCACTGATTGCTTCAGGAACCTCCATTCTAGAAACTGACATCTTCGAAAATGTTCTACGCTTCCCGATCTTAGGATCAAAGTCTTCGAGCTTGCCTTCACCCTTCTGAATCCTGGATCTCGTTAGCATTCAAAAACAAATAACTACAATAATAGTCAACCTGGCTCTGATACCAACTTGATCTGTATAGGATCTAGACTAGATTGCAGAAATGAATGCTTAAACCTTTACAATGATTATTCCAAGTTTATGAAATTTGAATTCATGCATACATTAACGTAATTATGCATTAAAAAACTAAAAACTTAAAGTGACAAAACAGAACATGAGAGAGGAGAGAAGAAGTGCAAACAAATTGGTAATGGAGTTCATCACAAATGAGACTACGTCTCCGGGTCCACTCCAAAATCAATTACAAAAGCACCACAACCATTCTCCAAGCACTTCGGCAGCATAACAGTGCTCTGGCGTACAAGAATGGCTCAAAGAATCTCCACAAGACCTCTCTTTCGTGTCATCATAGCCTCAAGACTCCAACTTGATCTGTATAACTCCAAAATCAATTACAAAAGCACCACAACCATTCTCCAAGCACTTCGGCAGCATAACAGTGCTCTGGCGTACAAGAATGGCTCAAAGAATCTCCACAAGACCTCTCTTTCGTGTCATCATAGCCTCAAGACTCCAACTTGATCTGTATAGGATCTAGACTAGATTGCACAAATGAATGCTTAAACCTTTACAATGATTATTCCAAGTTTACGAAACTTGAATTCATGCGTACATTAACATAATTATGCATTAAAAATTGAAAACTTAAAGTGACAAAACAGAACATGAGAGAGGAGAGAAGTGCAAACAAATTGGTAACGGAGTTCATCACAAATGTGACTACGTCTCTGGGTCCACTCCAATAGAGAGACCGATCCGATTAACTCCAAAATCAATTACAAAAGCACCACAACCATTCTCCAAGCACTTCGGCAGCATAACACTGCTCTGGCGTACAAGAATGGCTCAAAGAATCTCCACAAGACCTCTCTTTCGTGTCATCACAGCCTCAAGACTTCATCACCTTAAAAAAATTCATAGCAACTCTCACCTCACACTCCCCTTTAATATAAAAAATTAACTCAATTTGGCCCTTAACCAAAAGATTTTACAATATTCACCTTATCTCTCCATAATATTTTTAAATCTTCCATAATCTCCCAAATTTACAAGGAATCCCCCATTTATACAAATAATAACAAATTTAAGCCCTTTTAGTTTTTAACTCCCGGGCTTATTCTATTTTGAAAGGTTTTTGGTTAATCCTTAAAAGGATTATTTGTTATAGTTTAGGGGAGTTTGTTTTATTAAATTAGGGCATTCGGGTTAACCACTTAACAAAAGAAATAGATGCCACATATGTTCTAAACTGGCTCGATGGCTTAGTGGTTGCTTTGCATTTTGAAACCCGGCCGGTGTGGGTTCAACTCCCACCAGCCACACAATTTCCAATGGATTCCACTGTTTGTTTTAATAAAATAAACTGCTCCTTGTTAAGAAATAGGACCGACATTGTAGCCGGACTGGTGGGAGGCGCATGTCGCATGTAGAAGGTTGGGGGATCGAATCCCCCAACAAACATTTCATTAAAAAAAACAAACTACCAAATTTGAATCTGTGGGTATGGATGAGAGACATCGCCACGTGTCGCACCAGGAGGGTGCCACGTGGCGAGCCTAGATTGGCTGATTCCATAGACGTGTTTGTTGACGGGGATAGTGACATGTCCAATGACGTGGCCAATGACATGGCCTGCTGACTAGACCTATTGACTGGGTGTATGGACTGATGATAGGGATGATGACTCATATGCTGACTAGACATGCCCCGTCTATGCTGACTGGATACGAATGACACTTGTCAACGCATGATTCGCTGACCTTTGCTGATGTCACCTGCCATGTCGACATGTACGGACCATATGGAATGCCACGTGTCAACTTTCAATTGGTCCACATCGGATTTCGTACCACATGCTGATGTCAGCTATACGGATGATGATGTCATCACTGTACCTTCAAGTCCAGCAAGTCAACTTGAAACTTTGACTAGCTATATCTTGACCATACGATGTCGAATTTCGACGAAACGAATGCCGCCAGAATCATCTTGACGAGCTCTTCGTGATGATGCCAACTTCAACAACTTTTGATGACATCATTTTTTTCACTTCCTAGACACCCCCTGATCTAGTTTGACCCAAGGTTTGACTGGCCATAACTAGTGCAAATGAACTCCTTTTGACGCAATTCAAGTTGCATCAGAATCAGGACATCAAGCTCTTTCTAATGGTGCAAATTTTTGAGAGAAATGAGACACTTCAATTTCCACTAAAAATATCCACCGGATCAGTAGACCCCACTTTATACAGGCAGTTGGTTGGTAGTTTGTTGTACCTGACACATTCTCGTCCTGATCTTTCCTTTATGGTTGGCCTTGTCTCTTGGTTCTCCCATGATCCTCTTGAGAGCCTTTGGAAAGCAGCCAAATGTATTTTGAGGTACATTCGGGGCACCACTCATTATGGCATTCACTACACTTCAAGATCCCCTCACATCATTGGCTTCACTGACTCCGATTGGGTTGGTGATGTCAATGATTGGAAGGCTACTTCTGGCTTTGTTTTTTTCCTTGGTTCTAGTCCTATCACATGGTCTTGCAAGAAGCAGTCTGCTATTGCATTATCATCTACAGAGGCTGAGTACCGTGTAGCAGTGTTAGCCAGTCAGGAGGTTTTATGGCTTCGGCAGTTGATGATAGAGTTTGGGTTTCCTCTAGATTGTCCCACTATTCTTTGGTGTGACAATCAGAGTGCCATTCACATTTCTCACAACCCAGTGGAGCATCAGTGGACAAAGCACATTGAAATCCACATGCACTTCATCAAGCAGTTGATTCAGGATGGTTCTCTCATCTTGGAGTACATTCCTACAGAGGAGCAGGTTGCAGACATCTTCACTAAACCTTTGGCATCTCCGCGCTATCTTCAGTTGCGCTCCATGCTTGGGGTGAAGGAAGTTGTCCTTGGGGGGTCTCAGTGAGGCCTTCCTTCCTTCATGTTTTCTTTTCAGCATGTTTCTTTATCTCTTTTTGGAGAGGATTTTTTTCCCACTGGGTTTTCTCCTTTACTCTGCTTTATAGAGATTTTCTTGTATTCGGGTACCTGATCAGGCCATGTTGTCGGGACCCTCTATTGCATTGTAGTTCCTTTGCTTTCTTATGCATTGTTTGTAGCTGCATTGTAGCTCATCTTAAGGGGGGGTGTTAGAGTAAAGTAATTAATTAACTTTACTCTCCTCTTAATATTTCACTTTATGCATATATTAGTCATTTAATAATTAATATTTAAATATTAAATGCTCTCACCTTAGGGTTAGTTTTTCCTTTCGGTGTTGATCTCCTTTATAAGGATTGATCTCTTGTATTGTATCTAATTCTTGATTCATTTTTTTCTCTGATAATAGATCTTGCACCTTGTCAGAGCCAAAACCCTTGTTCTCCGTTCTCTCGCTTTCTCTGTGATAGGTTTCTTGCATGCAGGTTCTTTGGGTTTTGTGGATTTGTATTTCTCAAATCCTTCACTTTAAAGCATCCTCCATTGACTTGGCCCAATCATCGTTTAGACCATCATTCAACATTCTATCAACATCAAACCCTTAGGCCAACATTTCTATCTGTTCATCTATGTTTGGTGCCACTTCAACTATGTATGTTTCCTCTTCATCTCTCATAGTCTGCAATTCTCTCATATCTTCATAATAATTGTAAGCCCAAGGGCTTACACCACTATGCCCATATCTTATCATATGTCGATAAATCATATTTCTTTTTTTCACCTTTCCACCAAGACAATTTTTACATGGACATGGATATTTGTCAATGTCCCTCTCATCAGCTACTCTCTCATCATGTGCATGATATTGATCAATAGTCAACCTTTGATGCCGATCCATCTGTAATATTGTTCATTCTAGTATTAATTTAGCTTTTGATTTAAAGAAACAACATAAATCTAAAAATAGAGATGCCAAAACATTGTTGAAAGTAGTCAATTTTAGTAGAGACCATAATAGAAAGAAGAGGATATAATGAGTCATTGTTCTGAGATCTATCTTACATTCATTTGAAGTTTACCTACTAAGAATGGAATATGCCTATTTTTCCTATCAGTTTACTTTCAGCAATGAGGGTTTCAAATTACCTCTAAATTCACTGCAGAGGGCTTTGTTGACTTCAAATTTGTTGCAACAAACTCTGAATTCCTTGCTCACATTTTCAAAAGTCTCCAAGTCCTATCCAAACAAGCTTTATTTCCCATTTAAGTGCTTCAATACCTGTCCACGAGAATAACAAACATCAACAACAATCCAATTTCATTCCCATGCCAACAAAGACATAGTCCAGAATCAAAACAATCAGACAATAAGGCATCAAAGAAATAGAGGAAAATGAGGTGGCATCTAACCATGCCTTGGTGGATTCTCAAAAACAAGAGTAAAAAGAAAAATTCACTAAGAAGAATACTGCTCCTTCAAATGGGAAAAGAGCTAAAGTCCCCCATAAGGGAACACCCATTCCATCAAAAACACTATCCAATGTTACATCCAGGACATCAAAAGTTCGGGTTTCATCAGTGATGCAGAGTAAGGAGGATTCAAAACACATCTCGCAAAACCTTCAACTTGCCTTCCTTTGACACACTTAATTCAACTATATTTCTCTCAATATCAACAAAGATCAAATTCTTTCACTATTTCCCTTAAATACACATCATGGCTCTTGGTTCAAACACTCAAGACTCCAAAATAGAGAACAAGGCCATATTCCTCTTGTAGTTACTTCATGACACCATGCAGTGATAATTCAAATGGGATTTCATTCATACCTTCTCTATCACAAATAGCTAACAATGGAAACATGAATGGAGAGCCTTATATGAATGAATGGAAACAATGGCTCATTTTGGTATACTACCCCAATATACTAGAAATGATCTTCAGATGAGATGATTTGAGCTACTAAACTGCTACATATTTTATAATGGTAATGCTGAGAAATAAGCTTCATATTTTAGTCTTTCCTTGAGTTTTATATGTCTTTGCTTTGGGTATTGTGTACCAAATATTAGCCAATGCATGGGAGGAGGGTGATGAAGTTGTCCTTTACACTTGTCGATTGGTTGACTTGGACCTGGAATTGGTTGGTGGACCCATCAAAGAAAAAAAATAAAAAAATTCTAGAATGAGCTGTATGTGAACCATTCAATATAACCTTTTCTTTTGTGCTTCACTTATTAACCTATGCATTAAAAAAGGATAAGTCATAATGTATTATCTTTTTTACTTTGGTGATCAGATGTGAGATGCGTTTCAATTTAAAGAGTGGGGAGGCTTCACAAAAGAAACTATCAAAGTTTGCAGTAGATTTTCCAAGGATTAATGAAAAGTATATTGGCAGGTAAGAAAATTCTAAGAGATAATACATACACTCTTTCCCAAAACACTACAACTATGTTTTTTCCTCCATTCTCTCCATCATAAACAATGCTTGTGGATCATATAACCAAGGATACCATGTTGATTGGGAAATATCTAATTCTGCTTTATGATTAACATGGGTGCAGAAAGAAATGTTATGTGTATGGTACTACACTAGATTCAATAGCTAAGGTCAAGGGACTCGTAAAGTTTGATCTTCAAGTAGAACCTAAGGTTGGAAAGTCACAGATTGAAGTTGGAGGCAATGTGCTAGGGGTTTTTGACTTTGGACCTGGAATATTTGGTTCTGAGGCAATATTTGTACCCAGGGATTCTGGGTTAGACCTTGTAGAAGATGATGGTTACTTGATCTGTTTTGTTCATGATGAGAACATTGGGTATGGTTCTAGACTTCTAGCTTACTTACATTCAGTTCTTTTGAGTCTTGACTTGTCTTATATTTTTTCTGGAGAGATGATAAGAAGTAAATAATATTTATATGAGGGTTATTTCCTGTGAAATACATGATGAGTAGGTTGTCCAGTGCAAGCCATTATTTCCAGAGATCCAGTCTTTAACAAAATGACTCAGATAATAAAAATACCATAGGCAATAATGAAACCAGGACCAAGATAAATCATAGTATTAATCACTACATAAATGAAGATTATCATTCAAATATACAATTAAAGAAAAAGCAATCTTGAAATAAACATTTATAAGTCTTCAATATGCGTATTATGAGATTTCAAATTGGAACTTCTAAGGTATATATTACCAAAATGAGCCATTGTAGTATACCTTTTCTGTCACAAATAGCTAACAATGGAAACATGAATGGAAATATGAAAACTTATGAGATAACAAAATTTTGTGAAGGTTGTTTGAATGGAGAGCCTTATTTATCAAATAGTATCTCAAAAGATACATCATATATCATTTTGGAAGCACCATTGAAAAGAATGTCAAAAGAGAAATTAATATCCCATTATTTAAGGGTTGTAGTAGCAACAAGAAGGGATAAGGATCATGTTCTAGCTGAAAAAATAGAAGAGATTTACAGGCTTAAGCGGGACATTTTGAGGGAGAAAGGAAAATGATAGTTGCAAATTGTGTCTTGTAACTATTCAATTACAATGAGTAACAGACAACTTTAGAAGTAAAACGTAAATGTTAATATTCTATAACTTAATAGTCTAATGTGAAATGAGAATGTATCATCTTCCTAAATGGACGTTAAACCCAATATTTAGTTGTGACAACTGGAAAATTGTTTGAATTAATTAAATAGTGAGGATTTATAGCCTTTATAAAGATTCACAACATATGGTCAGAGAGCATCTCTATATGAATCAAACAAATAGAAGAAAATGAGAAATGGGGAAGCCTTGGACTTTTCTTGTTCTCTTTTACACAGTTGTGCCATTGTTTTTGCTCTAGCTTCTACTCTTTTTAGAATTTATATGTGTGCTGTTGAGAAACATATATTCACCTGCTGAAGATAACATTATATGAAACATTGGAAAACTAATAATTATGCATCATTACACAATTATCAATGGCAGGTCTATTATGAACGTACCTCTAGAAAACATTTAGCAAAGCCTGAGCAATCCTACCATTTGGCCTCCAATTGTTTAGCTGGTGCAAGTGGCCCAACAAGGGATAAAGGTCGTTGGAGTTCTAACAGCACAAAAGACCATAATTGGCTACTCAATAATTTTTATTGAACTTCATACTCATCTCACAGCATAAAAAGGTGTACAATGCATTGTTGGGTCAAAGGTGGTAGGTAGTGGCCAAAGTCAACCATAATTGGAAAAAAGAAATACCCTCCATTGAAAATAAGGATAGGAAATATATAATTGATATGATAAATCAAGCAGTGAGTGAAGAAGCAGATTCATCAATTTCAAACTTTGAAGAAGAATGACCAAAGAAAAGTGATAAAGGCCCGATGATCCAAATGCCAAATGAATCTTGGATTTGCATCCATACTTTGAAGATGGAAGAAATTCCCTCAGCAATCCATTTCATTGGAAAATGGAAGACTATTACTACTCCAAACTCCAATGGAAAATGAAAGAAACCTCACTTAGTACTCCAATTTGGCTTGTTATAATTGATCACTAGCTAGTAGACTTACTACAAAGATTGCAAACACTCTTACACAACCAATTACAACTCAAACCTGAAACCTTTATTTCTTTGTTACACTGACCGTCATAACATATGAGCTATAACACTGACAAGTGCTCCCAATACTTGTAAACATATTCAAAGAGATACAAAGAAAATAAGCAGACAAACTATGAGTTTGATTGTGCTTAGGAGAATTTCAGTTTTTTTGTCCCCAATTAAGTTTGTAATTTGATTTCTAGCATATGGAATCCCCATCCTATTTTTTACACATCATTCCTTAGCAACATTATAGGGTAAACAAGAAAAATACCACAATCCACCTACAACTCGCTCTACCCTTATTGCTCCAACTTTCATAATGAATCTATGGTTCCCTAGGCACCTTAGATTCAACTTAAGTGTACCTTCCAATATGGATCTAAGGTGAAATCAGCACCAATAGATGTTCTAGGGCCGGAATTTCCTAAGGGACCTACTTGAAGAGTAGTGGTGGTCCATATGTTTTCAGAAAATGAATGACCATGGATTGCCACATTCTAAAACCTGTTTCTCAAGAAAATGGGGTTTCTTAGGCCACTTCTTGCCTCCAATAAACATCCAACACAATCAAAAAATATATATTTAAAGAAATTAAAAACTAATATTTAGTAACAATTTAACATCGTCCATAATAAATCTACCTACATTTGTCACCTCATATCTGTTGAGATGGATTTCTGCAGTCTCTATCTAGGCTCTTTCACAATTATTCTGCCATATAAAATTGGTTTATGATATCCTCTAATTGCTTTCGATAGTTTTCTGATAGTCTGAAGTGAATTCTCCCTTCCCAATAAATTTAAGCATTTTACTTCTAGTAGTAAATTCCAGAAGTAGAGTTTGAATATGATTGTAAAAGTTGAATGATTTATATATTTTTTGTATAATTTATTTTAATTCAATAGTTCTTTCAGATGTGGAAATATACTAAACTTTTCTCATCAACTAAACCTTAGGAATCTCAGCTTCTTTGTTCAAATGCAATTTCATTTAGTTTCTTATTTCCCATTTCTAGTTTTAACAGTGGTAGAAAGACTAAGAAATAAACTAGGATGTGTGGTGTTACAAATTATGACTGTTCTTCACAACATATCATCAATTGCATCCTTGAGGTATGATACAACAGAAAGCAGTATGATAGGAGATTACATATATAATGTTGTCTCTTTCAATAGGCCCTATTGAAAGAGACAACCCATTGAAAGAGACAACATATAAGAGGTTGAAAGCATAGGAGGCATATTTATAGATGGTATATAAGCAAGAATAATAGTTCACTATGCAATGAAGACAAATTTGGGGAGACTCTACACACAAGCAATCAAGCATAATGAGGCTAGTGATCAAGAGATAGAGGATGACATTCACATTGCAAAAGATTCAATAATAGTGATAAGAGATTGTAAAGTTTGGATAGTCAAGATGAATGCATGTGGAAAGAAACAGTCAAAAATATCATTCTAATGAAAAAGTATAGTCCAAGAATGGCAAGGAAGGATGGGCATTGCCAACTAACGAAGGAAAGGGTTCAAGGGAAGACTTCAAGCAAAGTAATAATGGTTCACCTTAAGCAACATGAAGACCCTAAAAGTGTATCACCTTACAAGCAGGGCATATGAATTTTTGAAGATTACAATAGTCTATAAGCAAAGATTCAGATAGCATACATCAATATTCTCATGATTTTGGTCATTTTTTAGAGTATGTGTTCCTAGAAATGAACACTCACCATGAATCTGTTAAGAGGCAGCATATCAAAGTTCACAGTCACCTTTCATGCCAAAAAAGTTACTGATTTTGGCTTCAGTACGAGGTAAGGTAATGTCCCTGTTCTTCAAAAATGCTAATAGGACCTAATGCGAGTGCATATGTAAGTAATTGAATTGTACTTTCTCTGAATGTTTTGGAACAACTTCCTATTGAAGAGCTATTTGATAGAATGTGGTTGAAAGGATAGTCAACTAAATGCAAGGGAAACTTTTAGGCTTCACAAATTAGTCATAAATGCAAAATATTAGATATAAATGAGTAAGTTTATGACAGTCATTAATGGATTGTGTGTGAAGGGACAGCCCTTTAAAATTTATATGAAGTGGAATGTGCATAGATTGAGGGGTAGTTTACTATGTACTGTTATGAGAACATAGGAACCACCTTGCTCAAACATCAACAATAGTAACCCTACCTTTAAGAATACTTCTAACCTTTGAATCACCTTAGATAGCTTTCACAAAATAGTTTCTAGACACTTTGATTTTGTGATGGAAAATACCTTGGAGACCTAACGCCCTTTTAAGACTCTATCCCACCTTGATAGCCACAAGTCATCATTTATAGATACATACAAGCTTTTACAGATATACCAAAAGAATGCTTTTCTTACCATACATGAACAAGAGACATAGAATCACAATAGAAAAGGAATCCAAATCTATTTTCTCACTATAAAGATGATTCCCTAGTCTTACCTGTAAAGCTATGTGTTGTTGAGCCTAAGCTAAGACATTCTTTTGGTCTGGTTTTGGTTGACCACTGCTATGAGAAGGAAATAAGATGGAATCAATTAGATTGTCCGAAGTATAGATTAAAAACAAATAATATAGATTTAATTATATTATAGCCTCATGCATATCTATACCTGGTTGTAGCACGGTGAACAATCAAAGTTTTATCTCCCAATTTAGGGAAGCACATGCAATGCCTGTCATATATGGATCCTAATATTTTTGATAAAAGTAATTAGCATCTTGAATATGACAAGAAATAACGATGTTTGTGTTAGAGTACTAAAAATTTCATTTCAAATAAAATTTGTTAAGAACTTACAAAAATATCAGCATAAAGGCTCACCTAGTAGACACAAAACCCATAACCTTTTGAATTCTTGGTATATCTATCTTTAGATTTACCTATGCATTCACCTGTGTTGTATGTAAAATTTTAGATCTTTTTCATCTTGTCTATTGTGATATCAAAAACAGACTTGAAAACAAATATGAAAAATTTGAAGGTTCTTATTTAAATTCACCATTCTCATAACTGAATTTCTTTTGTATTCGCAGTCACACCACCATATAATGAAATAATTAGGAATGACTTAATAGTTGTCATTAGTAGGTGGGAAATTAGTTTGAGAACACTAATTGTATCAATCTATTGAGATAAACAATGAAAATAGACTATTAATTTACAACAATTTGTTTTAGAACGAGTTTGTTTTGAATAAAGATCTGGGGTTTTTAACAATATTACCTGTTTGCTTGCAGATGACCCATAGGTTGAAGAAAACATAAACTAGGGCATAATATTTTTTGCATATCCTTATCATTAAAATGCCAATACAATGGCCACTTCCCACCATGCCCATTGTAAGCTTTCCCACCAAAAGAAGTGCAATGCCACAGCTATAGCAACAGATGAGAGAGCCAGCTTAGAACCATCGAAAATATGGGAAAAAACAATAGTTTTAATGGCTATAGCAGTAGACGTGAGAGAGAGCCATCGAAAAAATTAGAAGAAACATTAGTTTTAATTTTAGGGAAAATTGGTTTCCATAAGAAATGTGATAAAAGTTATTAATCCTAGAATATTTCCAATGAAAATATTCTTGTAAATTAATCCTAGAATTTTTTTAGGAAAGTTGCAAAATCTTATAAGAACTACATTTATTCATAACAAACATAAGTCTAGAGGAAGATAAAAGCTTGAATAGAAACCTAACAATCAATATTGCATAGTATTGAACCTACTCCATTATTGAACTATATCGTAGTCTAGATGATCAACAAAGAGAGACCCACATGCTAGAAATGGTATTGTAGGATAGAGGAGGGATGTCTCTTATTAAATGGCTTGTAAATGTGTGGCATACACCAAATCTATGTCGTAAATTATAGAAGAAAAAAAATTCTAGACATGTTCTAAAGTTTTAAAATAATATCTATTCCCTTTAAATTAATCCTTTAAAAGACATTAGCTAGTTCTTCACATTTTTCTTTTAAGTGGGGGTGACTATAAAAAGAAAATTACATTTTTATTAAAAAGGGACAACACATCATACTAATTTTTAAGAAAATAATACTCTCTTCTCTAGCAATTCACCATGGGAATCACTGCCATGACAAATTCACCTCAAGGAAAATTCACCACTAGCAATTCACCTCAAATGAAAATTCATCATCGCAGAGAAAATTTGATTTGAATTGTGGTGGTGAATTTTCCTTTGAGATGAATTTTCATGGTGGGGAATTTTCCTGCACCTATAAGTATACTTTTATGAAATAAAAGTAATTAAAAATATATTTTTTAATTCTACTCATAGAACTCATTGTTGTTGGCCTTAGATTTTCATGTATTGTGTGCAGCCCTTAACACCATTTTTAATTAATAAAAAATTTATTAGACTATATAGACATAAGTCTAGTTGCATACATAGATTCTAAATTATGTATTCTAAAAGGAAATTGACATGAAGGTGAAAATTTTCATAATTAGAAATCATGCAATAGACATTATTAATAAAAAATAGTAATTATCATAATAGACATGTTCTAAATTTTTAAAATAATATCTATTCCCTTTAAATTAATCCTTTAAAAGACATTAGCTAGTATCTTCACTTTTTGCTTTTAAGTGGGGTGATTTGAAAGCCATGATGTCCACCAATTACTTCTCATTCATTTCGTGAAAAAGTTGATGTTGCAAAAAAACAAATAACAAAACCACATAAGAATGTCAAAAAGTGTTTAACCAAAATTGAAAAAATTGGATCTTGGTCTTCAAGGTTACAACTAGTTACTACATAAAGTAGTAGTATTATTAAAGTTGTTGTCAATGTGTTTGGATACTACAGGCAATATAGTTTATGTTTTTTGAAATAAATTTAAAATTTAATAGATTTTAAACTAATAAATCATGCACATTAATTTGTGTTGCCAATACCTACAAATTACTTTTTTGTTTGATTCTCTTTTTTGAAGCCCTTGTCATCATTTGTGCAAATAATTTTTCCTATTTTTTTAGTCATTTGTGTATATTTTTAAAGTTTAAAAGCTTAATAGTTGTTCTATTTTTTTGTTGTTTATATCTACCAATGATATATGAACATAGATATCTAAATAGTACAATCAAGAAAACATCAAATAGATCAATAGATATTGTTTTTGCACAATAAAGATGTTTCATATTCTGAATATAATCCATCTCAATCCACAAAGGCTAATTATACTAGAACTTTAAATAAGAGGTAGCAAGAAAGCTTGCAAATAATGAGTGTTCTTTCATAATGACATGAATTCCAAATAATTGGAGTTCCCTTACATAAGACGTTCAATTACTATAAAGGAAAAGTAAAGGTACATTCAAATTTGAAGCCATATAATAAGGATTTAGGTGCATTCAATTATAATCCTAGAAAAGAAAATCCACATTCAAATTTGAAGGAGTGTAATTGTAAATATTGCCATGACAATCTACAAATGAGTATCTAGTTTGTGAAAGGAAATTATCTCGAGAAAATCTAGAGTTGGGACTTAATGTCGAAATAAAATATGACATAAATGAGGAAATCCAATGGCATTTAGTGATCTATATACGGATCTAGACTAGATTGCAGTATTCAATGCTTAAATTAAACAACTTTGTGGAATTACAAATTCATGCATATCAACGTAATTATGCATTAAAAGAACTGAAACTTAAAGTGACAAATCAGAACATAAGAGAGAGGAGAGAAGTGCAAACAAATTGGTAACGGAGTTCGTCACAAACGTCACTACGTCTCTGGGTCCACTCCAATAGAGAGACTGATCCGATTAACTCCAAAATCAATTACAAATGTTGCACCAAGACCATCAGTTCGGCAGCATAACAAGGCTCTGACGTACAATAATGGCTTGAAAAGTCTCCAACACCTCTCTTTCGTGTCACCTTAGCTCCAAGACTTCATCATCTAAAAAAAACTGATTAGCTCCTAAGAGCATACCCCCCTTCTTTTATACATACAATTAGCCTAATTAGGCTTAACAAATGAAATAAATGATTAACTCCCCTTCAACAATTTGTATACTGAATATTTTGTCCTCTATGACCTTTTAAGCTGAGAGGTTGAGGTGGGTTTGTGTTTGTTTTTGGATTTATTAGCCATATAATATAGTTTGGCCAACAAACATTTAACAAAAGGAACCGAGCACACATATAATATAAAGAAGCTTCTGTGGTGTATCGGTGGTTTATACTTTTGTTGAATGCGTGGTCGGGGGTTCAAACCCCGCCGGCCACATTTTAAAACAAACCACCATAATTACATACAACAAAACAAACCCATTGTCTATCCATATTAAATGTCCGGTAGTTGGTACGATGGTAGAGGATTCAGTTGCTCGAACGTTGCTCATGGGTTCGAGCCCGACAAAGAACTTTTACCAAACAAAACAAACACGCCGACGGAAGACTGGAGAAGAGGAACACGTGTCACGCCGGTAGATTGCCACGTGGCAGACTATGATTAGCTGAAACCGCTGACTTGGCTACACATAATGCTGACTGTACTGCCACCTATATGTTGACTCGGCTACACGTAATGCTGACTATACTCCCACCTATATGCTGACTCGACTGCCACTTAGACTGCCACTAGTACGTTGACAAATACAAAGATGCCACGTCACCCATACGGATGGACACGTGTCAACTTCTGATTGGTCCGTACAGTTGAGTCATTTGCCACGTTTCATGCCAGAATTCATCCATTTGGGATTTGTACGGACTGCTGATGTCATCTATATGGATGATGATGTCATCTTGTACCTTCAGTCCACCAAGTCAACCGAGAGCTTTGACCGCTGATAACTCTCGCATACGATGTCGGATTTCGATGAAACGAATGTCATCGGAATCGTCTCAACGAGCTCTTCGACTTGACACTATTTCCGTCAATTTCCAAAACAATCATTTTTTTGCTCCCTAGACGCCCCTAATCCTAGTTTGACCGAAGGTTTGACTGCCCATAACTTGCACAAACGGACTCCTTTTCACTCCGTTCGAGTTGCGTTGGAACCAGGACGCTGAGATCTTTTTGATGGTGTAGATTTTGGAGAAAAATGAGACACTTCAATTTCCACTAAAATATCCACCAGATCAGGCCTCCCCACTGAAGACCTTTTGGACCTCCAAAAGTGGCATTTATTTTAGGTGAGGACTTGGCCTCCCCACTTGTCCTGTATCCTCTGTACATCTGAAAACCTAGCTCACAAGCACAATGAAGACTGCAACAACATTGTTGAACATAAATATAACTTTATCACCCCCATAAGCATCTACATCAACTGTCGTAGCCACTAACCAACAAAAATTGACTAGCATCAAGCTGAACAATAATGCAGAAATGAAAGAGAATAAGTCAACAACATATCGATCCTTTACAACAGGAACATTTTTACCCAAGGAACCATCAATACTTTCAATCATCATTCCCTGATGCTATACTACGGGTGCATCCTGCAACATCTGACCCTGGTTAGCTACTCCAAGTTCAAGTGTAGAATCACCTGTACTGACAGACATAAGAGTTAACTCTTTACTTGCATTAATTACCCTCATTAACTGCCCTGTGTTTGCAAAAGAACGATCAGTCTTAATTCTGTGAGAATGTACAATATACTTAATGCCATCTTTAAACAAGTGATAATGATTCTTTTCCCTGTAGAAAATAGCTTTTCTGTCATATAAGTAAGGGCTACCAAGCACTATCCCACAGATATCCAGTGGAATCACATCAAACTGTACTTCATCCACAAATTTACTAGTGATTGTGAACCTTCAGGTGCATTGTTTTGTTACTTGCAACTTATCATTTTCACAAATCTAGCCTAGTGGATAAGGTTTCTTATGTTGTGTAGTTTTTAATCCCAAGTTTCTTACAACACTTTCTGAAATCAAATTAACTTGAGAACCACTATCTATGAGTGCATCAATTTTAGTGTTCTTAGCAACAACCCTTAAATGAAATAGTTCACTCCTTTTCACATCTTCAGAGACATCATTATCTTTAGATGAAGAAGCACAACTATGAACAAAAACATTGGAAATAGGAGCTTTACCTTTTAGACCCATAGCTGTTATCTTAGTCTCATCATCTGAATCTGAACCAAGATCCATAACAACATTCATGGCTTTCTCCTTACCTTTTTGTTTTTGATTACATCTTTGAGCCCACTTAGGCTTTAATTCCGGATGCAACTTCCAACAGTGATCTTCATCATGACCATTCTTGTCACAATGAGAACAAGAAAGTTTCTCATCCTTCTTAACTATAGCTACCTTCTTTCCCTTCCCTGTCTCTGCATTCTTAGAAGATTTCTTTACATCATTATCAAACTTGTCAATGAAAGATCCTTTACCCTTGGACTCTAAGTGTATAGCTTGAACAGACACTTCATCCAAATTACAAGGGTTCAATACCAAAATAGAATGCCTAAGGTAGGAATGTAGACCTCCTATGTACTTCAACAATGTGTCCTGGGTATACAAAGGAACATTCAAAGCAATAGCCCTTTTCCTGAATTCATGGGTGTACTCTTGGACAGTTTGACCTTTCCCTTGCCTAAACATTTGCCAGTCCATCATTAACTGCTGCATATGTCCTAAGGGATAAAACTGCTTCTTAAGAGCATTAACAAACTCTGCGCAAGTTAAACTGACTCTACCATGTTGTGAAACTTCTGCCTTAGACTTACTCTCCCACCAGGTTAAAGTTGTACCTCCTAAGCGAAGAGTAGCTAATTGGATCCTATCAACATCATATAATAGGTTCTGGACTCTACAGTAGACTTCAACTTGTTGAATCCAATCATCCAATTTTTTAGCATTAAGTTCACCACAATATTTAGGCAAGTCAAATTTTACATCCAATTTAATTTTAGGCTTATACCCACTCTTGAAAAGATTAGAAGAAATAGAATGAGGAGAAGATGGAGAAGAAGGAGAAGGAGAAGAGGGAGGAGAAGAAGAAAAGGGGTGATCTTGCTTGCCACCATCTTCATGATGTTTCCCTTTCTTGTCTTCACGAGCATCTTGCTTCGACAAACCTTCTTCACGTTCCTTCCGCTCTTGTCTCTCCTGAAAAAGAATGTCCACCTTAGCCTTCATCTCGAGGAATGCTCTTCGAAACTCCTGCTCACTGATTTCTTCAGGAACCTCCATTCTAGAAACTGACATCTTCAGAAATGTTCTATGCTTCCCGATCTCAGGATTAAAGTCTTCGAGCTTGCCTTCACCCTTCTGAATCCTGGGTCTCGTTAGCATTCAAGAAAACAAATAACTACAATAATAGTCACCAAGAGCTCTAATACCACTTGATCTATATACGGATCTAGACTAGATTGCAGTATTGAATGCTTAAATTAAACAACTTTGTGGAATTACAAATTCATGCATATCAACGTAATTATGCGTTAAAAGAACTGAAACTTAAAGTAACAAATCAGAACATAAGAGAGAGGAGAGAAGTGCAAACAAATTGGTAACGGAGTTCGTCACAAACGTGACTACGTCTCTGGGTCCACTCCAATAGAGAGACCGATCTGATTAACTCCAAAATCAATTACAAATGTTGCACCAAGACCATCAATTCAGCAGCATAACAAGGCTCTAACGTACAATAATGGCTTGAAAAGTCTCCAGCACCTCTCTTTCGTGTCACCTTAGCTCCAAGACTTCATCACCTAAGAAAAAACTGATTAGCTCCTAAGAGCATACCCCCCTTCTTTTATACATACAATTAGCCTAATTAGGCTTAACAAATGAAATAAATGATTAACTCCCCTTCAACAATTCGTATACTAAATATTTTATCCTCTATGACCTTTTAAGTTGAGAGGTTGAGGTGGGTTTGTGTTTGTTTTTGGCTTTATTAGCCATATAATATGGTTCGGCCAAAAAACATTTAACAAAAGGAACCGAGCACACATATAATATAAAGAAGCTTCTGTGGTGTATCGGTGGTTTATACTTTTGTTGAAAGTGTGGTCGGGGGTTCAAACCCCGCCGGCCACGTTTTAAAACAAACCACCGTAATTACATACAACAAAACAAACCCATTGTCTATCCATATTAAACGGCTGGTAGTTGGTGCGACGGTAGAGGATTCGGTTGCTTGAACGTTGCTCATGGGTTCAAGCCCGACAAAGAACTTTTACCAAACAAAACAAACACGTCGATGGAAGACTGGAGAAGAGGAACACGTGTCACGCCGGTAGACTGCCACGTGGCAGACTATGATTAGCTGAAACCGCTGACTTGGCTACACATAATGCTGACTGTACTGCCACCTATATGCTGGCTTAGCTACACGTAATGCTGACTGTACTGCCACCTATATGCTGACTCGACTACCACTTGTACGCTGACGAATACGGAGATGCCACATCACCCGTACGGATGGACACGTGCCAACTTTTGATTGGTCCATACAGTTGAGTCATCTACCACGTGTCACACTAGAATTCATCCATTTGGGATTTGTACGGATTGCTGATGTCATCTGTACAAATGATGACATCATCTTGTACCTTCAGTCCACCAAGTCAACCGAGAACTTTGACCGCTGATAACTCTTGCATATGATGTCGGATTTCGATGAAACGAACGTCGTCAAAATTGTCTCAACGAGCTCTTCAACTTGACGCTACTTCCATCGATTTCCAAAACAATCATTTTTTTCGCTCCCTGGATGCCCCTAATCCCAGTTTGACCGAAGGTTTGACTGGCCATAACTTGCACAAATGGACTCCTTTTCACTCCGTTCGAGTTGCATTGGAACCAGGACACTGAGATCTTTCTGATGGTGCAGATTTTGGAGAAAAATGAGACACTTCAATTTCCACTAAAATATTCACCGGATCATTTAGTGCCAGCAAAATGGTTGAGTTGTGAGAGTGTTTGGTGTTATTTTGTTGTTGCTTTTATGTATTTGCATACTTGTAGGAAATTGTTAGAAAGAGAAAAGAAAGATGTTTTTTTGGTCATGTTTTAGAGCAAGTTGATATTAATGTTTCATGTGTAGTGTATGACTACTTTTTTGAAAGAAAGAATTTGGATTAATCATTGGAGACACTTTGTAACTAAGTATATATGCAATGAGGGTTTTTTGGTTGGAAGTGGGAAAAATGTAGTTGATAAAATCAAAGTAACTAACCTGTAGTTCTTTTTTGTATTAGTGTTCATTCAAGAGTTTGAATTCGATAATGCCAATAAGTGTTCTTCTTCTTGCTTTTGACGAGCTACCTATGGACTTTGTTGCATGTGTGCATATCATTGAAATGTGAAAGCTAGTTTTATGCATAGGCTTGCAAGTTCACACACTCTAGAAATAGTTGTTAATGTGAGGTCATACTGATCTACATTGTTGATATTGATTGTTTCCTTTTCAAGTGTTAGGCTTTGTGATTTGTGTATTATTAAGGCCCATGCCATTTTGAGTGGGATTTGATGACAGAGACCGTGACTAAAAGGGGAAATAATCACATTTTTTAGAATATTATTGTAATTTTATTCCACAAAAACCATTAATTAGTAATTTTATTTGTAATATTTCATTATTTATTATGGCAGGCTAAGATCGAAAATAAGGTCTTGACAAAGGTTTTAGAGTATGTTTATTAAAATGAAAATTATGGCCAAGATTTTAATAATGAGCACATTTATTTAGTCATTTTTATTTGTCTAATATTAGTCATTTATTTAGTCATTTAGTTGTGATTTTACCCAATGACCAAATTAGTCACTTATAAATGACCAAATTAGTCACTTATAAATGACCAAATTAGTCATTTATTTGTCAAATTCTACTAGTGTTAGCCACATGACTAGAACTTTTAGTCACGTGACTAAAATTTTTAGTGATGTAGTCATTTATTTGCCAAATTCCACTAGTGAAGGTCCCATGTTTCATTCCTTTTAAGAGCTACCATCTCTTCATCCATGGCTAATTTCCAGGACTTTGCATCATTCATATCCAATGCCTCTTGCATAGATCTCGGTTCATCAACATTAGTACTCAAAGAAAATATACACTTCCAATCATTAGGTGAATACCCATACCTTTGAGGTGGTTGCCTTTTCCTTGTAGACCTTTGAACAAGCTGAGGTGGAGGTTCTTCCACTTCTTCCTCCTCTTCAGAGCTTGATGAGCTCTCCTCAACTTCTTGTCTATTTTGGGGTATCGTTTCAACTTCCTCAGGCATAGAAGGAATTTGAACCACATCCTTTTCCTGTTCAATTTATTTATGTTGTTCTGGCTTAAAATTAATAGGAGAATATTTAGTCTCTCTAAAAATAACACTTCTAGAATAAATTACCTTTTGTGCAACAGGGTCCCAAAGCGTGTATCCTTTCACACCATAGTTGTAGCCGATGAAGATACATTCGACAGCCTTAGAGTCCAATTTTGTTCTCTTCTCCTTAGGCACATGTGCATATGCCTCACAACCAAAAACTCTTAGATGTCTAAGTGAAGGATTTTTCCCCGACCACACCTCCATTGGCATTTTATCAATAAGCACTGATGTAGGAGATCTATTTATCAAATAACAAGCAGTGGAAACAGCTTCATCCCAAAACTTTTGTTCTAGATCAGCTCCACTCAATATAGTCCTAGCCTTCTCCATCAACATTCTGTTCATTCTTTCTACAAATCCATTTTGTTGTAGAGAATACATAGTTGTCTTTTGTCTTTTACTCCCACAATCTATACATAATTTGTCAAAGTCTATTGAACAATACCCATCACCATTGTCAATTCTCAAACATTTAATTTTGTTTCCAGTCTAAGTTTCTACCATAGCCTTGAACTCTTTAAAATGACTAAAAACTTAAAATTTACTCTTTAAAAAATATACCCATGTTCTCCTACTGAAATCATCAATAAAAGTAACATAATCAACTGATTTACCAATAGAAGAAACATCAACATGACCAAATACATCAGAGTGAATCAAATCCAAGATACATGAAGACTTATGAGAAGATGAGTAAAACTGAACATGATTCTGTTTACCATAAATACAATTTTCACATAAATCAAACTCTAGATTGCAATCATTCAACCCCTCAACAAGGTTCTTATTTTTCAGGGCTTTTAAACCCTTCTCTCTAATGTGGCCAAGCCTTTGGTGCCATAACATGGTCTTCTCTACAGGAAACTTTGATTCAGTGGACAAAGCACCCTTGGGTACCCAAAAGCCATGACCATCCGCAGAAGAGGAAACCTTTTTTTTTTTCAACGAAGTAGTTTCTAGCTTAATCCTATTAGAAGTGCTATTGCACTCAACTGTGCATGCATCGAGTTGGTACAGTGTACCCAATTTGGTTCCTCTTGCTATCACCATAGCATCTCTCACTATTTTCACACCTGCTTCAAAAAATTGTACATGCACACCCGCATCTATTAGCTTGCTAACAGATAATAAATTTCTTGCTAGTCCTAGGATATGCAAGACACCATCAAATCATCTAACTCTACCATCAGTAAAATTCACATGAATACTACCATGACCAACAATTTCAAGAATCATCACCCAAATACACCTTACCACCATCATAATTTTCATACTTACTAAACCAATTTTTGTTAGGAGTCATGTGGAAAGATGCACCTGAGTCTATCAACCATACATTATCACCTGCACGAGTGGCCAAGGCTGCAGTAAAGGAATCTCCATCTTCCTTTTTAGACTCAGAATCAGAATCTTGCTTCTTCTTCTTCTTCTTCTTCTCTTCTTTACAGTCCTTTCGAAAGTGTCTAGGTTTTCCACAGTTCCAACATATTACCTTGGACTTACCAGGAGATTTTGATCTCCCCTTATTTTTGGACTTAGAACGACCACATTGCTTCTCATCTTTGCCTCATTCTTTTTTCCTTCCTCAAACACTCAAAGCCTCTTTGGAATTCAGAGAGACCTTCCTTGTCATCTCTTCAAAGAGTACAAAACCAACAACATCCTCCATCTTGAAGACAACAAAAGTTCTCCCAATGGCCATGGCAAGGCTATCCCATGAGTTTGGTAGTGAACACAACAAAGTTTGGAACCTTTCTTCTTCATCCATCTTAACCCCAACTGAGGTCAACTGAGTCACCAGCATATTGAATGTTTCGACATTCTCAGAAATTCATCCACCTTCTTCCATTCTGAAGGAATACAACTTCTTCCTCAAGAAAATCTTATTTACTAGAGATTTGGCTTGGTATATCTCACCCAACTTCTTCCAAAGATCCTTCGAAGTGGGTTCTTCATGGACATTTATGAGGATTGAATCTGCAAGACATAGTCTAATGAGACCTTTAGGTTTTCTATCCATTACATCATATTTTTCAGCCAAAGCCGCATCCATAGGCCTCTGGACATTTTCATCCATTACATCCCATAGATCCTAATCAATCAACAGATCTTCCATTTTTAGATTCCACATTTCAAAGTTTGTACCAAAAAATTTCTCTACCTCAATCATCCTAGATATGCTCGCCATTCAAAAAATATATCTGCAACAAGATCACAAAGTATCCTTTGCACAAGCTCCCACTCAAAACTTTGATTAGTTCAAAAAATCCAACAAACCCACAACTGAAACCAAAGGTGATCAAGTTCTGATACCACTTGTAAGGAAATTAGAGAGCAGAAACAATTTCCTACACCAATCTTGAGGATAAACACTATGCAAAACTTTAAAACTGATCAAGCAATTACAGAAAATTAGCACATTCAAAACATGAAATAAACAATGAAAACACAAAACACCAGATATATGTGGGGAAAACCCTTTCAGGAGAAAAACCCTACTCCAAAGCCTGCTCAATGTATTTCAAATCCAACAACAAGATTACATACACTTGCAGAGCAAGTCTTTTATATGAGTATCACCAGTTAACAACTCTAGAAGAATTCTGGTAGCATTCCAACAACATAACAATACCTGCAAACTCAATATGTAAAACTACTCTTCAAGCCTTCAATTTATAGACCTCTAGCAATACAAGAAACCACCAGTGGTTTACAAAACCATGTGCTTGGCTTCTCCAACAAGATTCCACTCTAAAAATAAGCTCTCACGTCCAAAATGAAAACCCTATTTTTTACCCTTACAGATGTCATAAATTTTGTCATAATATGCCTAAAAATAGGCATTTCATAATACACCACTATGTGGGCATGTTATGACACCTAATAAACCAATTTTCAAATAATCAACAATGTGTAACAACTGTAGGAAAATATTAAATGAGAATAACTATTATGGGAAATATGTAGCAAGGTTGAGACACCTCATTTCCCAACAATCTCCTTATGTTAATTGAATAATCTGTTGTTTTACTTTACATTTTCTTATTTGAACGAATGATCTAGAAGATTTTCTTGAGTTGGAGGTTGAACTGCCATTTTTATTTTTTAGTGTGGATATGCTACTTAAGAAAATATGTTTGAATTCACTCTCTTTGTTTTCTTTTGTCGGCTTATAGAAAATATCCCCTTGAAATTTTTAGTTAAGTGTTATTTTTTAATAACAAAAAGGCCTAATTCTTGAAGATTGGATTCCAATGCAGATGGTTTATAGTTTTGGACTTAAAATGCTTTCCTGTAAATGGTAGAAATGCTAAATATCTATAACACTAGTAGTATTGTGAGTAAGTGACAAACTTTGTTAACTAGTGTTTGTAAATTATAGGGTTTGCAAATTAAACTTCATTAAATGAAAACTTTTCTCCTTGAAAATAGGACCTATGTTTGTGGTTCAAGTTATCCTTACCTCAAGGCCGGGGTTTTCACATGGGCAAGAAGTTTTAAGCCAAATTAAACATTTCAAACTAATAATATATCTAAAATGCTCACCAAGATCCACCGGCTTCATTTCTGAGTAGATTTAGCCATCTATGGTAGTGTCAGTGTTTAAGGATTTTAGGTTTTAACATGTATCTGGATAACACTATACAATGTTTTCCATTTCAAATTTTTGATTCCTTTCAAGACCCTTCTTCAGAGAAATTACAAGATCAATAATTTATGGGTTGGCTCTTTCAAACCACAAACCATAGTTTGTAGTTATTTTGAACTTGTGAATAGGAAACATGGACCAGCTAGTATCCCATAGTACTATCCAAAGGACACATATTATGTAGGGAAACTCCTCTTGTTGGGCATGCATAGGTGAACCTATTGTCTTTTATGGTGAGGAAGGTTAGAGTGCTTCTTGCTGCAATTAGTGTTCACCTTGCCTTTCATAAAATATGTATGCTTCCCACAGAGAATTTCTCTATTCCAAGATTGGAACTTGGGAATCCTAAACAATCATAGGTTGTCTTTTGAAGCTTGAATATAATAAGCTCAAAATAAACAAACTTTAAAGATATTGCTGATGGGTTGCTCTATCTAAGCTAATTTCCTTTTATTATTAGATTCTTTCTTGAGGAGTGGATTCCTTAGTTTCCCATAAAACTGACTACCTTTGAGTAAAGCTTTGAGTTACTTCTTGTTGAATCTTTATTATAATGTTTAATCCTTTGTACTTCACCTAATAAGCTATGGCATGACCACAACTTTTCTTGTATTGAAAAATCAAACATAATTAGTTGGAAACTTTTCAATCATGTCATTCCTGTTTTTTCCTTTTCAAAAACATTGAATAGTACCTCCTGTCTATTGTTAAGATCTTTCTCAAAGTTTTCTATCATGGCTATTTCATGATTTTTTATTTCTTATACATTTATTTTTTTGATTTGCAGGGATTGGCAATGCAACATTTTTAAGCAGCAACAACTAGAAAGAATTGAGATTGATATTCAAGCAGCTATGAAGTTCTAAAGATGCATTTGACTACTTGCACAAATGATTATTGGATATACTTGTAATACAAAATATTTGCTTTAAAAAAAATCTATAATTGCATAACTATGGAGAAACTCATTATACTTAAAAAAATGTGTTGTGACTGAAGATTTGTTTAGCCCAAAACATTAGTACTCGCTTCTTCTTATCTCTTAATAGAAGTAATGAAATATATCTTGCAGAATTACTAGAATGCAACTTTTGAATATCAATGCTTATTTCCTTTGTGTGATTTTCATTTAAAACCATGGAATTTTATTACCATCCTTTGTCACTTGACAGCCAAAAAGCATGCCTAGTGATGGAAGAGAAAAACATTTAGGCAGAGACTAGTGTTTTCACTTTGCTATTTTTTTCTATTAATGCCTTCCTTGGGAGTTGGGTCAGCAGGCAAAAGACTGTTTAATCTATGGTTTGAGGGGATTTCTTTATTATTTGGAAGCTACTTTTTCTAATTGCACACATTTGTGCTTTCCAAACTATAAATTGTTGCTCCTCAAAATAATGTCTCTACCTAAATTGTTAGATGGTTCATAGCTCACCATAGGTGTTGCTTGAAGACAAAGTAATCAACCTATGGAGATGCTTTTGAGACAAAATGGGATGGATGTTATCACTACTAGAGAGGCTAGATTTTGATCCAATTATTGATGTTTGTAGTCAACCTAGCTTATGCTTTTCTCCCCTTGAATCAAAGGGTTTAACATCTTTTGCAAACAAGAACTTCTTTGGCAAGTAGGCTTTCGAAGAAGGATCTATTTAGAAATTAATAATAGAATTTTGTCCTTTGATATCTATTATAAACCTGGAAACAATGTGCTCTACATGTAAACAACTTAAACTTGAAGATCATTTTGTTTGACAAAATTGTGTCCTTAGGAAACAAGGTGTAGCTTGATTCTTATCCATGCTTTTGCAGTCATTTGCATTTTTTGTTGTTTTGATAACTATGTTGGAAAGCAACTATTTGTCTACAACAGTATATATTTGGTTTATAATCTGGTAACATTCCTTATGATATAAAGCGATGGAAGCACACGAGCGTGGGCACGAGCAAAAAAAGAAGGATTTTGAAAATCCAAGCGATGGAAATGGAGGCAAAGCAAGATTTGAGAAGTCTCAAGCATATCAGGCATTAGTATCAAGTAAGAAGCAAGGTGAGGACAATTAGGATGATGTGGACTCTAGAAACAAAATCCTGGTGGAACCGGGTGGAAAGGATATTCCAACAGTTATTCCTGTGGGTTCCCCTACTGGTAAAAAAAATGAAAAAATCAAATGATGTGGTGGGGACCACTGGTGGCATTGGAGGTAATCACAAACCATGAACTTCTTTGTTTGGGGTAAAAACAAATGGAAATTCATCTTTCCCTCTGGTGCAAAATATCTCTTTCCTGGAAAAGGTAAGTTTGCAATTTCTATGCCAGATCTGTTAATTGATCATAATATTGCTTTAATGGAAAGAACCTTGGTTAGGAAATTTATGGGCCCTAGACCAAATATTGAAGTGGTCAGGGAGTTTGTCAAAAACAAATGGAGAAATAATGGAAAATTCTCAGTAGTAGCACTTCTAAATGGTTTTTTTTGTGTTTGAGTTCACTTGCAGAGAGGATATCTTGGTTGTTAGAAGTGGGGGTCCTTGGGTTATAGGGAAATCTTCCCTGGCTCTAAAGAAGTGGTCCTCTAATCTGTACCTCTAAGAGTCTATTTTTGAGAATATCCTAGTATGGGTCAGATTTCTGGACCTTCCCCTGGAATTCTAGAATGAGGATGTCTTTTATGGTATTACGAGTTCCTTTGGAGAGCTCCTTTCTATTGATTCTATGATAGCTGCTAGAAAGAGGTTGGTATTTGCAAGAATATGTGTAGGGGTCTCTCAAAATTTTGACCTTCCCTCATTGACTGAGATTTAGTCAAAACTAGGTTCCTAGATGCAGGACATAGAGTTTGAAACCATCCCATTTGCTTGTTTCAAATGTAGAAAATTTGGGCACTGGGCTAAGAAATGCCCTTTAAATGCCACCAAAGAGAAAGAGAAACTAGCTGGTTCTTTGAAATATATATGGCAAAATAAATCAGGAGGAGATAGCCTTGAAAATAAAGAGTCTAATGTTCAAAGTACTTCTAATGAGGTTGAAGTGGTTATGAAAAATAATGGTGAGGCTTCGCTGGAACCCCAGCATAAGGATCTTGTGAATACCTTACCTATTAAGGAAAAAGAATCTAGTGAGGATCAAATGGTTGGGGAAGAAAAAATGAATCAAGAAGCTTACCTCTTTTCCCAAGAGCTGACCCCAATTGAGAAAAATGAGGAGATCCCGGGCTTGGAGGATATTCCTATTTAGGGGCTATCCTTGAAGCTGAATATCCCTCTCCCACTCCCTTCCTCTAAAGGTATTTTTCCTTCGAGTGTAGATCACTTTACAAATCCTAACTTATTGGAATTTGTTAAGGATTCCCTTGATAACCCAAACCATTCTACTGAACTCTCTAGAAACTATTCAACTTTTCATTTGAATGGTGTCATGGAGACATTACCCTGGGAACAAAGGCTCCTTACTGATAAGGAAAGGGAATCCAGTAAAGAGATAGATAGTCAAGAAGAGACTGATAAAGGGGTAAGTGCACAAAGTTGAGTCCACGAAACGTGGAAGTTTTTTCCTTAACCAAAAAATTGAAATCGGCTTTGAGGAAACGGGATCCTAATTTTAATAAACGAGATTCCGATTTTTAAAAATCAGGATCCCTTTCAGCTTCGGGATCTCGAGCCTGACACAAAACAAGATCTTGCTTTTTAAAAATTGGGATCCTATTTCCCATAGGATCCCGAACCAATGGAAAAGGCATGAGATCCCAATTGCCATAAAACGGGATCCTAATTACTACGAAACAGGATCCTGATTTCAACAAATCGGGATCCCATTTGGTAGAAATCGGGATCCTGTTTTGTATTGCTATTTATTTTAAAAAAATAGAATTCACTGCATAGTGGACGGGACCTTGAGTACTGGCGACAACGATCCCCATAATCAGCTACAAGTACCTGCCTACATCCCCATTTTTTGCATTTTTCTATTTTGAATTGAAAATTTGAAGAAAATAAGTGAATTTAGCATGTTTTTTAATTTATTTCACGTTTTGAGCATTTTTTTAATTTTTATAGTAGAAATGAATAATTGTAAAAATAGATGAAAAAATGCAATGAAACCTGAAGGTTTTTTAATAAAAATGAAAAAATGAACCTTGAATTGTGTTTTACAAACAAAATTTAACTTTTGAAACCTAAATTGTTTGATTAATCAAAAATAAATTGAATTTGAAAACCCTAATTGAAACAAAACAAAAAAAATTGCATTTCAAAACCCTAGAAATTGAAATGAAATAAAAATATTGCATTTCAAAACCCTAGAAATTGAAATGAAATAAAAATATTGCATTTACAAACCCTAATTAAGCTTTTTGAAACCCTGAATTCAAATCAAACGAAGAAAATTGAATTTGAAAACCCTAGTTTGAATTGAAACGAAAAAATTGCATTAAAAACCCTAATTGTTTAGAAATTAAAACCCTAAATTGAATTGGAACAATTTTTTTTGTTAAAACACTAAATTGAAATCGAACAAATCATTTTGATTTTGAAAGCTAGGTAATTTTGAGCTAAAAAAAAATCATTTGCATTGCTTAAATGTTTTAAATTTTATTTGTTTTGTATGGAAAAAATGATATATATTAAACTTTTGTTTCAATTTTAAATTATAATTAGATTAGAAAACAATATGTTAAAGAATAGTTAAAATTCATAAAGTTTATCTTGATGTTTTTTTGCAAGTTTAGTTAGCAAATTCATAAATCTAAGTGCGTACAATCGATTCCAATTGGCACTAACTTGCAAGTCTAAATTATGCCAAGGGCCACCCAAACTTCACCCTAAGTTTTCTAAACCTTAGACCCTAAACTATAAAATCTAAACCCTCAACACTAAAGCATTTGAATTTTGTCTTAGGACCTTAAAATGAATTTTGGTTTCCTTAAAAAACCCTCTATTGTCACCATTTAGTAGATATTTTTGTAATGTTTTCACTTATTTGAACACATAATATATAACCTTTTGGTTTCTACAAGTTTATGAAGAGTTGACTATAACTCTCTATCACAATTATACATGATCATTAGGGTTCTAAATCATTGGAAGAAAACTGAGAGCGTGAGAGTGCTATGGGTAAAGTTTCTTTCATTGGACATACCTAAAATTATGTAGGCTCAATGTCAAGAATGGGTCTATTTGGTAGATTTATGAAAACTATTTTGAATATCTAGAATGCCATAAAAGTATAATTATAGCAATTCCAATTGGAAACACTTGGGTACATATATATCATATGAAATTTAAATCTAGTAAGGTGTTTGTTATATCTAGGAGAGTTGATAATACATAGAAAGAGGTTTGTATGGAAATATATGTGTTAAGAAACACATACCACATGACCTCTATAGGATTTTTAAGATGTGATCCTAGATAATAATCCACCCATCCTCAATCATAATCGATTCTTTAGTAATTAAGAGAGATTCAATAACCATAAAATTACCTATATTTTGATACTATATAGATTTATGTGGAAGGATAGAAATGCATCAATAAGGAGACCAAGATGGAACCATTTAACACCTACAAGGTACACCTATTACATGGGAAAGGACGAGGTACATGATGATAGGTTGGAGGAACTACATGCTATTATTACAATTTAGAGATAGGAGGATGATTCATATAAATATAATTAAATATTTATATTATTTAATATAGTATATATAATATAATATATTAAATAATATAAATATTTAATATCATAAAATATAATATAAGATTACAATTAAGGATAGGTAATGTTACAATTTACTTGGGGTTTTAATGAGGATTAGGCTTAAGATTCGATTAGGCTCTAGTAAATAGTTAGGTTACAATTAGGAATATATAATAAATATTAATATAATTATAATACAAATATAAACTAATTTAAATATAATATAATTTAATATAATATAATATAGGAATACATTTAAGATTAGGTAAAGGTTATAATTTAATTAAGTTTCAATTAGGATATGGTTAGGGGTGGGGATCATTTAGCATTCTATTATGGTTAGAGTATGGGTTACATTTAAGATTATTGTTATTTTTGTGATATGTATGGATTGATTCATTTTTAACATGATACTTTTTTTAATTAGAGGGGTAAACACTTTTGACCCAGAGCTAGATGGAACCAATGAGGCTATAGTATGACTAAATTTGGACCTCACTAAACATCTAGATCCCCTTAAGCCATCCTATCACCTTAAATAATAAATCAATTTCTTAAGGGGTCCCAATATGACAAATTTCTTAAGGGGATTAAAGAAGTTCTTAAAATTTGGTGAAGTTTCCCAAGGCAACCAAATTTAACAATAATAAGATCATGCAAGATTATAATATGAATGAGATTTCATGATCTAGGTTGGTCAGTTGAAACAAGAGTAGATCTCAATCAACTATTCCACAATAAAATATTCTTCACTAGCTTGCAAGTTCATTAAATATTCCAAGGGGCACCAAAACTTTACCCTAAGTTTTGTAAACCCTAAACCCTGAACTCTAAAATCTAAACCCTAAACACTAAACCATTCATTTTTTCCTACCTAGCACCTTCAAGTGAAATTTGGTTGTCGTAGGAAAATCCACCATATTTCATTCCCTTATGCCATGTAATTTTGTATAAGATCTTACTACATGTAAATCCCCTTAAGTTATCCTATTACCCTAAACCCTGAACTCTAAAGTCTAAACCCTAAACCCTAAAGCCATCATTTTTTATTTAAAGGATCTTAATGAAATTTGGTTTCCTTGGGAAACTTCACCAAATTTTATTCACTTGAGCCATGTCATTTCCTCCTAGGACCTCACTAGACGTAAATCCCCTTAAGCCATCCTATCACCCTAAATTGTAATTCATTTCTTAATGGGATCAAAGAAGCTCTTAAAATTTGGTGATCAAAGTTTCCATCATGATCTAAACTCTAAACCCTAAAGCCATCATTTTTTCTTAGGCTCTTAATGAATTTGGTTGCCTTAGGAAACTCCACCAAATTTCATTCCCTTATGCCATGTAATTTTTTCCTAGGATCTTACTACATGTAGATCCCCTTAAGCTATCCTATTACCCTAAACCCTAAACTCTAAAGTCTAAACCCTAAACCCTAAAGCCATCATTTTTTATTTAAAGGCTCTTAATTAAATTTGGTTGCCTTGGGCAACTTCACCAAATTTTATTCACTTGAGCCATGTCATTTTCTCCTAGGACCTCACTAGACGTAGATCCCCTTAAGCCATTCTATCACCCTAAATCATAATTCAATTTCTTAAGGGGTTCCAATATGACATATCTTAAGGGGATCAAAGAAGTTCTTAAAATTTGGTGATCACAGTTGCCCAAGGCCCAACCAAATTTAACAATAATAAGATCCTGCAAGATTATACAATATCAATAGTTAATTGTATTTTCATTCAAGTAACATGTACCTTATACATATAAATGAGGCTTAAATATAATTTTATCATTTGTATTCAATTATTTAAGGCCATTTATATTGAATGGTTTAAAGTTATTTCCTAAACATGTATCTTACATCTTGAAATTACAAATCTAATGTAGGTTCACTCATATCATAAAGATCACATGGATCCATTCAATAATATTCGCAATCCACCTCCACGCCATCCATCTCCAACACATTCACCTCCACCTCCACCCACTCCACCTCGTAACCCCCCACCTCCACCACCTAAAATCAATGAACATGATCGTTTGCAAGCACAAATCAATGCTTATGCTAGAACCATCCAAGATCAAATCAACATTATTCAAAATGAAGAATGTGTCGCACCTCCTGTGAGGATATTTGCATCTAGGATGCAAACCCTTGTTGATGCTATCAGGACTATGGATGGGATCATAGATGAGCATCGAAAATGTCTATAGGAGAGGAGAACTCCTAATTTTGAAAAGGAAAACACAAAGAAATGAAGATCTATGTAGTACAGAGCCATAATAGTTTATAAATTAAAACAATGATCTTAAATAGTGATATGGATTTATGAATTTATGAATTTGGTGACATGGATTTATGATATTTTTAGTGACATGGATTTATGAATTTGGTGGAATTTATGAATTTATAATGAATAGTATATAATAGTATATATTTTATGACTATCTACTAGATCATGATTTCTCCTGCTAAAAAATTGTAATATATATGTGTGTGTGTGTGTTAGACATAAAATGAGCTTTTGTGAATGTTTCAAGTTTATTGTTTAGTATGTATGTGCATGTATTAAAGATTTGCATATATAGTTCTTAAATTTTGAAATTTGTATTTATGTACATAGTTTAGTTTAATGATTTGTATGCATGCAAATTATGCATCATATTTTTTATTTTAAATGTACATGTACATACATTTAATTTTGAATTTTGTATGGACATGATCTTGAGTTGAACAATCAATTTATATATATGTGCATTTCAATTAAATATATGATATTAATACATGTGTTGCCCATCCTATTTCAATTAAATATATGATCTTAATATATGTATGCACATGGAATATTTTGTATGATTTAATGTAGGTGCACATTTATACCAAGCATTATCATGGATGATTTTAACATTGATGATATCATCAATCCACCACCTCAGACACATCCACATCCACCTGCCCCCCCTCCACTTCCACCTCCACCTCCACCTCCCCCTCCCCCTCCCCCTCCACCTCCCCTCCCCCTCCACCTAATATGCCACATCCAACACCTATTTCATCTGACGAGGCTCACTTGAGAGCACGAATAAATGATCAAGTTGCATCCTTACAAAATCAAATCAATGCTATGCATAGTCAAGCATTGATTCCTCCACATGTGAGACATTTTTCATCTGCGATGCAAAATGTTGTTGATGCCATCAGGATGATCGATTGTGATCTTGACAGCCATCGATGAGACAAAGAACAAATGAGACAATTTTATTCTGATGGTCTCTCATACAAACAAATATTAGACCTTAAAATAATGAAAGACCATCTAGCCCCCTACTTTCTTGACCTCGTTACTCGAAAACCCATTCCACCCAACAAATCTAGAATATCCATGAGGTGGTGCATACATCCGCAAATGAGTGCACATTTTTGGGATCAATGGTATATGGTTTTTGATAGTCCCCATGCTAGTTGGGAGTGCCCATTGTATTTTTTGAGAAAACTATATGTAGACTTTTTTTTGGGGAAAAAGCCCAATTATTTTGATTTTAGATCATTTCAAGGTGTTGGTGGCGGCATGCCACAACAAAGATTAGGGGCAAGGGTTGATCCCCGATGCCCCATGCATGTGCAACCCCTTGTTGTTGCTCCTGGTCCTCCCATTCCTACACCTGTACATCATCAAGCTCTAGTCTCAACATTAGGTTCCCTTAGTACACTTGTAGGAGACCTTGATCCACACACTTCTACAATAACGAGTGGGGAGCATAGAGATGATGATGATGATGGAGGATTTTCTTATGGAGCTGGTTTGAGTACCGCTCCAAGAGTGTCGAGGCCCATCCCCCATATATGTACTAGTTGTCATCAAGTATGCTATGGACCTGATCAGGCTACACCTAGTTCAGGTGGATGGGGAGATTCCGGTGGTTCATCTGGTCGCATCAGTTCATTTGTAGAGTTCCTCATAGCAGAACATCACCCTGAGGAAACCATGACACAAGTATAAATATGCATCTAGATGTACGTTCATTTTATAAGAATTTTGATGGTTGTATATATCAATGAAAAGTTTTCAATACATTTTAACAATCAAATTGTTTGGTGTATGGATGACACTAATGATGCAAGGGAAATCATATGTTCCACAAGTACATACATCAACATCGGTCATACTCAGCAACCCTTATGGGGTATTTTGATTTCAATTTTTAAAATTATATATGAAATCATAAATTATTTAACTTGAGTTTTAAATTTATAATTGAATCACATATATGTTTCAAATATTTATGTTGGTTTAGGTGAGTCAATCGGCATCCACGTCGATTCCTCTTGAGGGATTGTCAAGCACTCCTCCACTATTGAGCGTCATAGATCAGGGGCAGGTACATTCATATTGTAAATTTGTTTAAAGTTTACATTAGTATAGTTACAATTTTATGGGTTTTGAATTCACTAGATATATGAAACGCATGCATGTACACTTGTAAATATTATAAGCCTTCAATTTCTATGTACATGTATGTCTAGGTTGATACAACAATAAGAATGGGCATTGGGAAAATATTTGATGTTGCAGTTACTCATGAGGCCACTGATTTCTAGGTTGTTTACAAAACTTTCTACACAAAATGTGCAAACTTGAATATATATATATATATATATATATATAAACCTAATTCAATTGTACATTCTTTAATTTTGATCTTGTAGGACTTTGTTAGTGCAACTTTCAGCCCTGACCCAGACATAGTTACACCACCAAAAGGACATGCAGAGCAGGTTCCAAATCAAATGGTAATTTAATTTTTTTATTATATTTAAAGTAAATTATAAATTTTAAATTGAATATATACATAATATGAGATTTTTACATATTCTTTTTCTTTTATAGCATGAGATACATCTTGTAGTTGAGCATGTACAGACAGGTCCTAGAGAAGAGCCTAGTGCACAATCTCAAAATACGGTACAATTAAAATATGATAAATTATAAATTAAATTGAATTAAAAAAATAATTGTAGAGTTGTACATCTAATTTTGAATTTCTTTGTCTTGTTTATGTAGATTGATTTAGAGAATTTAGAGGTTGCTTCAGGTGCACTAGAGCATTGAGACGTAGATATGATGGTAATTTAATTTTATGATGGATTATAAATTAAATTGTCATTAAATCATTTTTTATTGTTTTACATCTAATTTCATCTTTCTCTTATATAGAGTGTTTCAGGTCATCCAGATAGTCTGCATGGTGTGAAGAGGTCTCTTGATTATAGAGACAATACATGACATAGAAACATGTGATTTTATGTGTTATATTTGTTTATTTCATGGACTATATTTTTTGTTTCTCATGTATTCTATTGGACTTTATTTCATTCGCTTAATATATTAGTTTCATGCACTTAATATGTTACATAAATTATGGACTTTATTATTGTTTGAAATTTTAATTTACACATGTACATTTATGCATTTTATGTTCATAGTCAAGACATTAATATAGGACATTAATGTGAAATTTAGTGATCTCATACATGGATTAATATAGGACATTTTAATATTTATACTTTGCAAATTTAGTGATTTCATACATGATATACATGATATGCACATTCAATAAATAGCGATAATTACTCAATGAACTTATTCAATTCACGTCAATCAATAATCACCAATAAATCATAATTTACAAACAAAAGCAATCTATTTATATACCGAAAGGATAAAATTTTAAGAAATAAACAATACCATAGAAGATTAGAGAATAAAAATTAATAAATACTATAAATAATAGTTCATCTAACACTAATTTATAAGTTGTCAAAACAAATAATGACATCTTAAGGGGGTGTCTAAAGGGGTCATAATAGAATGTCTTAAGGGGATGTCTTAAGGGGTTATAATACGTCTTAAGGGGATGTCTAAAGGGGTCATAATAGAATATGTTAATTAAGGGGATGTCTAACACTACTTTATAAGTTTTCAAAACAAATAATGACGTCTTAAGGGGGTGTCTAAAGGGGTCATAATAGAATGTCTTAAGGGGTTATAATATGTCTTAAGGGGATGTCTAAAGGGGTCATAATAGAACATGTTAATTAAGGGGATGTGTTAATAGGGTCTTAAGGGGATGTCTTAAGGGGATGTATTAAGGGGTCATAATATGTCTTAAGGATATAATTGATTTAACAATAATGTATGCATGATATTTAGTGATTATACACATAAAAATAAAGTTTCAAAGTAGGAAAATATGCATATTTAAGAAACAAAATATATAGAATATTGATTTGATACATAGAAGTACATAGAGTGTGTTTAATTTTGTAAGTATGCATGTACATATATGTCATCTCAAAAAAATATTTACAAAATTTGGATATGCCATCTCAAGAACATCTCAAACTCGTGGCTAGAATGTAGTAGGTCTTCACACCACCTGATATCAAAAAGGTACAAGCAATATCAATGAAATCATCAAAGCATACATATTTTAATTTATATAAAACTATCTATATGTATAGAACTCAAGTACCTACATTTAAAAGTATTCCACACATGTTTGTAGGTTAAATCCAGACATCCTCTCCTTTTTGTTTCAAAGTATGAGATCAATGCAATGATGGATTTAGGATACAAAAAATGACAATAAATCAATTTTAACTAGCAATGTCCAAGCAATATCAATATGTAATCAAAACATGCATTTAAATATAATTTAACTAATAATTAGCTATTTTTACCAAGTATTCCATGTTGTCTAGGTTGAATCTGCATGGACTAGATCCTTTTTGTGATTATGCTTTAAGGATATATAAAAGGACAATTTAAATCAATTTCAAGTAATAACACACTTGACCAATGTCGAAACATGTATTTAATGTATTTAAAAGAACAAAATAAAACTAAAACTATATTTACCTATATTTACTTATTCCATTGTACCATCTACATCATCTCTTTTTTGCAATGCATCTATGATTGCCTCATGCTCTTCCATAGAAATTGATCATAGAATTTTTTTTGAAGGTCTTCCACGATACCGCTCTAGTTTTATATTTGTTGCCACCACCAAATGTGAATAATGCATAATCTTTTATGTTTTTCATAGTCTTCGAATGCAGGTAGACCATTCTTTCTTCTCAAGTATTTTCGTAGCCAAGTGCCAACAACCACCACCAATCCTATTGGAAAACATGTTCAAAAACCATCATCAAATAAGTTCTCAAAATTTTCTTAAGGGGATCAAAGACTTGTTCTAAAAAATTGCTTAACGGGATCTAAAACTTGTTATCAAAATTTTCTTAAGGAGGTGTCTTAAGGGGATCGCCGTACTTGTTGGATAATTAAATCCATCATCATCTTCTCAAGGTGTTATCAACTTATGTTTAGTTTCCACACAACGAGCCAAAAAATATTTTGTTTTCTCTTCATTCCCCTCAGGTGCAATAATAGCATACACATGTCCTACTAACAAAATTTGATTTAATAACTTGTGCATATCCATATAAATAATTTAGTATTACAAAATAACTTAATAAAGTGAAATAAATTGAATTAAAATTACCTTCTTGCACAAGGTCTCAAACATGATCATAATCTTCAGATGCAAACAATTGATCATTTTCTTCAATAGTTATTTCATATTGATTATGTGCTTCTGCAAGTGTCAATGATCTTTGCTCCCACTGTTCAACCCATTATGTATTTTCGCAAACTTCCCAATCTCCTGATATACAAAAATGGAAAAAAAATGCAAGCTCCCTTGTCCAAATAGTCCATGTGCTTGTTGTCGCACTCCTAAATGAATGCCATTTAGTAGATCCACTAATTATCTCACAATGAACTCTAGATACAATGTTCTCTTCTTCCACCAACCAAAAGAATCGATGAATTGTAGAGTAATCACTCGAACTAGGTGCAAATAATATTCTATTACACGAATCCACAATCTCATGTGCATTTTTAAATTTTACTGAATCCTCAAATTTTAATTGTTCTCTAGAAAGAATTCTTTTGACACACGCACCAGCTCCATCATGTTCTCCTTTACCATGCCCAACTTCAAAAAAACTCTATATATGTTGGACATTAAGTTCCTTATGAACCCTACTTAACCAATAGAATATTCTAGAATTTTTGAACTACCCTGTACAATTATCTGACCATATGAGGTGTTCTTTCATATGGTTTCCTCTTTCTCTTAAATTTTTGTAAAATATACTATAACAATATTGAACAAACTCTGATGAGTGTAACAGATTGTCACTCAAATAAAAATGATACTCCCTCAAAAAGTTTCTATCATCCTCAGTGCTATCATCTGCACGTCTATAAACAATATGGGAAAACATGGCTACTTGCATTGAATTATAATATTGAGATTGAATTTCCTCTTGCAGAGCGAGAGTATAATTCTCCACAAAATCAACCACTGAAAGTATAGTACCAATTGGAAATGTGTTTCTACATACACGAAATTTACCATCAAGCCATCGAGCATGTTCAGAGTGCATGACATATTTTGGTACAATTTTATTATTAAATTCACTCATAAATGCATGCACACTAACTTTTTTTGTAACTAAATCACAACGCTTTCCTATTTTTCCATCTTTTAAAGAATAGTGAACATTCCTAAATCTTTTGACATCTACTAATTGTTGTCCAAAATCATGATCAACACTTTCATGCAAACAAATTCTTAAAAATAAAAGATTTCCACAGTTAATACATTGTCCAGAAATACAAGAACTTAAATAAAATAATTTATCATTAGATTTTTCACAAAACAAACCTGAAATAAAATCTCTTATTGCTTCAGGTGGCATTCAATACTACAATCTTGTATAATCATGTTAGTAAGCAAGATACAATGTATATATCGAAAAACATCATAAAAATAATGAAATTGAACATGTATTTTACAACAACAAGATATTTGTTGCTTATTAATTTTTACATAACAGGGTTTACATTTTTCAAAAGACCTTTGACTTATTTTAATATTACCAGGTAACACTGAATCGCTACAAAATTTTCTATAAAATTCAGTTTGTGTTGTATCCAATAGGTGTTTTGGGTGAGGATCACGAACTTTGGACCCCACCCTTAAGTTTAAAACATCTCTAGCATTAGATGAAACCCTAGTATTATCATGCCAATATTTTTCAATTAAAGATTTAATTTCAACATTCAATTTTATATCAAACCTCGGTAGTCATCCATTGAAACTCCAACATTGATTAATAGGATCATTTTCTATACTTTCTCTTCTTTTTGCCACTCTTAGTAATGTTTTAGGATGCATTTTTAAAACTTCACTAATATTGCTTACCATTCTTTTATTCAAAGTTGCTTTATTAGCTATACAGTAGTTATAGCTCTTCTTACTGCGTTTTTATCTTTAGATCGACTATTTTCCCAATAGATTGAATGGCACTAGCAACAGTAGACATAACATGTTTTAATGATTGATCTTTTCTTTTTGGTTTAATATAAAATCCTAACCTTTTCATTACTTTCCTCATTTTTTGAATTCTCATCAATTGCATCATTAGTTGACATTAAAATGCAATTTTTTTACAATAAAAGAATTTGGTGTATATTCTATTCGCATGTGTTCATATTTGCCTCCAAGAAATTTGACCAGAAAGATTATCGAAAACACCACTTCCAATTTTAAAAAAAGTATTTTCATTAAATTCAACATCACATTCTAGATTTTCATCTTCATTTTCATCTTCATCTTCATTTTCATTTACATTTTCATCTTCATTTTCATCAACAAAACGGTTTTCATTTTCATTTCATTTTCATCAACAAAACGGTTTTCATTTTCATCTTCATTTTCATCAACAAAACGTTTTCATTTTCATTTTAATTTTCATTTTCATCAACAAAATAGTTTTCATTTTCATTTTCATCTTCATTTTCATCCACAAAATGGTTTTCATTTTCATTTTCATCAACAAAACAGTTTTCATTTTCATTTTCATCTTCATTTTCATCAACAAAACGATTTTCATTTTCATTTTCATTTTCATCAAAACTACAGGTTTTGTTTTTATTTTCAAGAAAATGATCATTTTGATTTTCATTTGCAACAAAATATTTTTATTTTTTGTTTTCAACAAATTCTATAAAAGTTGTCTCTCTGAATATTGTCAATGTCAACATCATTAAGTCTAGCATCTTGTAAAACTTCTACATACAAATTTACCATTTCACTAACATGTGGATTTGAAGACGTAAATATATTTGTGCATATTGAAACATTCTCCATAGCATTCAAAGAGGGATTTGAAGACATAGTAGGACTTGTTTGTATAATCATATTCTTCTCCAAATTGACTCCTTGCAAATTAGCTTCATCTACAACCATGGTATCCTCAATGTTTTCATCTTCAATAGTTGTTGAATTGGTTGCTCCCCCATCATTCATTGATTTCATTCTCATTCTTCTTTCTCTCTGTCTTTGTCTCTCTTTTTCTCTATTTGTTTCAACTTCTTGAAGAGTCAATGTCTTCCTTCTTTTATTATGAGATTTATCTCCCATAATTATAAAATTCTCAAGCACAAATGAATGTTAATAGTGAAATACTTCAAAATATTCAATCCAAATTGGAAGTTGAATACCTATTAGGAAAAAATTATTCCTCTTGTGTTCCTCAAAACAAGTAGAAAACTACTACAATTCCACTTTAAAAATTGTTTTCTTCATGCCTCCTTTGAAAAATTCAATCCATATTGCAAATTGAGACCTTTTGTTCCTCCAAACAAGCACAAAAATAACACAATTCCACTTCAAACATGGTGTAGATGATGCCCCATTTGATAAAATCAACTAAAAATCAAGTTCACAACCTATAAATACAATAGCTTATGAAAAATAATTTACTTTTACTGCTCTTGGTCATACATGTGAAGTTGCAGACTTCACAGTAATTATTTGAAATGTATTTAAATAAAATAAATGGGATCCTGTTTACAAAATAGGATCCTGCTTACTATAAAACGGGATCCTGCTTATAAAACTAGGATCCCGTCTATAAGAAGTAGGATCCTGTTCTATAGTTAGGATTGCGTTCATCAGCATTGAATGTCGGAGTTGTTGGCCAGGAAATGGGATCCCATTTCCTTGACAACGGTTTGAATATTGTCAAATAGGGAACATGATCCTCTGTTTTATATTCGAGATCCCTTTTTTTAAATTTTGATTTTTTTTTGCATTGTGGTCAGGTTTTCACCTATGTTTTTGGTTTAGGAAAAGCATTGGAAGTCCGAACCTAGGCCTTCAACTTGGTTTGACCTACAAGTTGAAGGTCCTAACAATGTCAAAGAAAAATACTGACTTTAGACATATGGTTGACGATCTTTTTTGCAGAATTTTCTGATGAAATTAAAACCCATTTTAGATGAAACAATGCAGATTCTAAATATGTAATTTGTTTTGCAATTGGATTATTTTTTCTATTTTTAAATTAATTTCTAATAAAATTGGTCCATAAACTTTAAATATCAGGGTTTTTTACTATTTTAATAACTTTTGATCAACATAACATTTTGACAAACGGATTGCACGAGAACAAACTTCAGACAATTCTTTTCAATTTAAAAAAAATCAAAAAATGATAAGTTTAGGTCATCTTATGCATGTCATACATGATGATTTTTCAAAACGACAAATCTACCTAATAAAAATTTAACAAAAAAAATCAAGAACAAGCTTCAATGAGTCATAAAAATTTTCCCAAAAGGATTTAGAAAAATACGATAATTTAAGTCAAAATATGGATGTAGTACACGTGCATGGTGTGGTAAAAAAAATGACTTTTGAACAGCGATTTTTAGAAATGCCTATTAAAACTCAATTTGTACAATCTGGGTATTGAAATAAATTACATATTTGGAAACTAGACTCCGAGCACTACATTTTATGATTAGTGAATTTTTTAAAGATTTCATCTCTAAGTGCTTCAAATTTTAAGGTCAAATGTGTCAAATTCTGAAAATCAAGAAAAACACTTCCACTTTTTGGCCAAAAAGTGGACTCAACTTCTTGCACACACCCAAAGAAGAGATCTTATCAAAGAAAAAAAAAAACAAAAACAAACAATGGAACACTCCAAGTGGTATTTCTACTAGATTAAAAGCAAAGGAAGACTGTGGAGCAATAAAGAAGTCTCAAGGGAAAAAATATTTTAAATGAACAAGAGAACATAACAGTTTTCAGGATATTGCGGATGGATCTCAAAACCATCTCTGAGTGCCTCAACTCCCCTAGTAATTCATGAAGATCATGTCTTGGAATATTAGGGGAATTAATAGTCCCCACAAGTAGGATGTTCTACGCAATTTTGTTAGAGATCACAAGCCTGGTATTCTTCTTACTCAGGAGATGAAAATGTCAAAGGAAAAAGTAGAAAAGTTGAAACTATTTTAGCATTGTAGTACTCATGGAAACAACTCGAATGGTGCTTCAGGATGTATTGCTACTTTCTGAAATTGTCACATAATCAAAGGGGACCTGATTTTGGAAGGTATGAACCATATTGCTACTAGATTCACACATATTAGGGATAATTTTAGTTGGATCCAATTGAACATCTATTCCCCCAATGGAAAAGGTCTTAGAAAATCCTTTTGGATGGAGCTGGTTGTCTTTAGGAGGATTTTTGATACAGAGTTTTGGGTTGCTATGGGCGACTTTAATACACCCAAGTAATGAATGAAAAAAAATTGGACATTCCCAGATCAATGTAGAGAGCAAAGAGGATCTTCAGAGTTTCATTGACAACCAAGGGCTGATTGATTTGGATTTACATGGAGCTTCCTATACCTAGTCGAATCTTTGAAAGGGGATGGATCTTATATAGGTTAGATTAGATATATATTTAGTTTATAATCATTGGTTTTTTGATTATTACTGTTCTCTTAAAGCTCTCTCTAGGATTGGATTTGATCACTTCCCTATTAGTTTTGTTGCGGATCCTATAAAAAAGAAGAAAAATATCCCTTTCAGAGTTGAAAAAATGTGGCTTTCTCATCCTGCTTTTAAAGAGGAAATTAGGAAATGGTGGGATATAATTATCCCCAGCACAACTATGTTTAGAATAGCTAAAAAATTAAGGGAAGTTAAATGTAACTTGAAAAATTGGAAAAAAGAGTCCTTTGGGAATATCTTGAAGATCAAATCTGATCTTTAGATGGATCTAGGGGAGATTCAATATAAAATCCAGAGGGAAGGATATTTGAATGATACTAAGGAAAGAGAGAATGAGCTACTCATTAAGATGCATGACATTATTAGAAAGGAGGAGGAGTTTTGGAGGTAAAGATCTAGAGCTTTATAGTTATCTGCAGGTGACAAAAATACCAGGTACTTTCATCTATCAACTTCAAAAAACAGAGTTGTCAACAAAATATCTTAGATTGAAGTGAATGGTACTAGGTATGGGGAGGAGGAGGATATTACAAAGCATGATGTTTTATTCTTTAAAAATATTCTTTCTGAGAACGATGAAAATAACCAAAATGATAAGGATCATTTAATAGAGGCTATACCTAAAGTGATCAATCAAGAAAATAACTCTCTGCTTTCTGCTATTCCTACCAATGAGGAAGTCAAGAAGGCTATTTTCTCCTTTGATGGGAGTAAAGCTCCAGGTCTGGATGGGTTCCCTTTGTTTTTCTTCCAATGGTTCTGGGAGATTGTTGGAGATAATGTGGTGAATGTTGTTAAAGAGTTTTTTGGATCCAGAAGTCTCCTAAAAGAATTGAAAGCCACTTTTCTGGTTCTAATCCCTAAGAAGCCTGGAGCGATAAAATTTGAGGCCTTCAGACCTATAAGACTCTGTAACTCGATCTATAAAATCATCTTGAAGGTTTTGACTTCAAGATTCTTAATTCTCTTGCCTACTTTGATTTCACAAGTCAACAGAATGGATTCATCCCTGGTAGACAAATCCTTGACTCTATTGTTACTATGCATGAAAATATCCATTCCTTGGTTGAATCTAAGATTGAAAGCTTTTTGTTAAAGCTTGATATCTCAAAAGCCTATGACAAAGTTGACTAGATTTTCTTATTTAAAATTTTAAAGGCTTTCAAGTTTTGCAACAAGGTTCTTCAAATGGTGGAACAACTGGTGTCTACTACTTCTATTTCTGTTATGGTTAATGGATTCCCTACGAATTTCTTCCAAAGTTCCAGAGGTCTAAGACAGGGTGTTCCTATTTCTCCTATCTTATTCACTATCATGGCTGAAAGTCTTGGAAGAAATATGAAAAGGCTGATTGACAATAAAACCCTTCTTGGTCTTAATCCTTCCTCAAGCAACCTAGTTTGTTCTCATCAACAATTTTTTGGTGATACTATGCTCTTGGGTAAATCCTTGGTCTCAGAAGGAAAATCTTTGAAATATCTACTCGATAAATATGGGAGAGCGTCTAGATAGTTGATTAATAATAATAAAAAAGTTCTCTTTTCTTCTTCAACACCCCAGCTCATAGACAAACCAAAATTGGCAAAATTTTTGATTGTAGGGTGGACTCCTTGCCTGCCACATATCTTGGCTTACCCTTAATCCTCAAACCCCCTGAATCATTTTGGATTTCGTTCGTCGAGAGGTTTAGAAAGAAGCTTGTTGGTTGGAAAGGAGCTCTGTTGAGTCAAGCAGGTAAACTTCAACTCCTCAAAGCTTCTCTTTAGAATTTGTTGATCTATGCTATGAGCCTCTTTAAGATTCCTGCTAAGTTTGCAGATGCCATAGAAAAGATTCAAAAAGCATTTCTTTGGTCGGGTGTTGAAGAAAAGAAAATAATACCTTTAATAGGATGGGAACAAGTGTGCAAACCAAAAAAGGCCGGAGGATTAGGTCTTTGAAGAATTAGAACGGTTAACAAGATTCTTCTAGCAAAACAAATCTGGAGAATTTTTTCATCTTCAGGAAAATGGACTGATATCCTAGCTAGCAAATATTTAGAGAGTAATAGTTTTCTTATAATACTGAAGGAATCCCATCTTCTTCCCAGAGGTTCAACCTGTTGGAATAATCTGATCAATGGAAAAAAAATTGTTGACTTTAGAAGAGGTTGGCAAGTTAGAAGTGGAAACCAAACTAGATTCTAGGAGGATAGATGGTTGTTTAAGGAGCCCCTTATAAAAATTGATTCCTTTAGTGGATGGGTTGAGAATTGCAAATTTTGTTTTGATTCTTATATGAAAGACTATAGAGTGAATGGTAAATGGGTGGATCTATGTCTTGTCAGCCAGGCTCTTGCTCCTATTCAGTCTTCTTTGTTGGCTGTTAGACTTTGCTCTGATCAGTTGGAAGATCGTCTTGTCTGGATTGATGAACCCTTGGGCAACTATTTTGTTTCATCTACCTTTGCTAGGATTACTTCTTCCCAAGGTTCTCCTCCTTTTTGGTTGAAGGCTTGGTTCAAACATTTGATCCCTAAAATCAACATTTTTTTCTAGATCCTTCTCCAAAATAAGGTGCTCACGGTTGATAACCTTTGCAAACGCGGCTTTCAAATACCTAATAGATGTTTTCTTTGTAATATGGAGGTAGATTCAGTGCGTCATTTGTTCCTTTATTATCCTTTTGCTGCCTCAATTTGGGAAAAAATAATCAGTTATTGGCAACTTTATTGGGTTTTTCCCTCGTCTATTGAAGACCTCTTCCTTCAATGGAAAGCCTTGACTCACAATCTTGTTCTCTAGTTTTTATGGGATTTCTCTTTCCCTCATGTTTCTTGGGGTCTTTGAAAAGAACGTAACAACTGAATTTGCAGAGATAATGAAGCTCCGATGGACATTGTTTTTGATAAAATAATCATATTTTTGAAAGAAAATGTCAATGCTATCTCCTAGAAGGTTAGCAATTATGAGAAAATGACTCATTCTTCTTATGATCTTATAGTTGCTAAGGAATGGAATATAATTCTTGACTTTCCTTAGGCCCCTAAAAAAGATAAGAAGGATAGAGAGGATGTCCGCTGGACTTTTCTGCCTAATGGATGGGTCAAAGCTAACTTTGATGGAGGGGCTAAAGGTAATCTGAGGGTGGCAGGTTGTGGCCGAGTCATAAAGGACTCCTTTGGCAACTTTCTAGGTGCGACGACCACTCCTCTAGGTTCCCAAACCAATCACCTGGCCGAGGCTGCTAGTGCTTTTCATATTATAAATTTCGCCCAAAGTCTTAATTTAAAAACCTTTGGCTTGAAGGTGATTCCAAACATATTATTGATTGTCTTCTAGGCAAGTCCCCCCCTCGTGGAAAATTAAGTCATGGATTGATGATGCCATCTCAACTCTAGCTAAGTTTGACATTATAAAGATTTCACATGCTTATAGAGAAGCCAATGATGTTGCAGATTTTTTTGCTAATGAAGGGGTTAGGAGTAATGAATAGAGCACTTGGCTAAATTTAATGATCTAAGTGTTAATGTCTGAGCTTTATTAAGTTATAATGAATCACATGGCCAAGAGGCATGTCATCTCTTTAATGAGGACAGGATGGAGTTATCACATCACAATCATTAGATTGTATGGGACCAAGCTTAGTTGCTTAGTCTGCAAGGTGGTCTGGCATGCTTTGTGGGTTCTTAAATTTGGCGGGACTAGTTCTAGTAAAGATTTCATCTCTATCTACCCCATTATTCTTTCCAAGATGGGTGGAGATAGGAAAATAATTGAGCTAGATAGCTTTGAGATGCACACAAGAAATGCTAAGGCTTGGAATAAAGTTAAAAGTGGGGGTTTACTTCCTTTCCTAGAAAAAATACATGGTTCCAATCAGGAGGCTACGAATCTTTTTGAGAAAAACTAGTATAATGGGGATCTTACCCTTTTTGGTAGGAAAGTTGAGCTCAATGAAAACCTTATAGCTAAAGTGACTGGAATGTCTATTGATGGGAAAAAGTTTTTCAGGGATAGGGTTTTCTCTAGTGAAGCTATCATGAGATTTTTGAAAAAAGAGAAGGAAAGATTGAAATTGGTGAAAATTGCTAATAGCTACTTCAAAGCCGACACCATAAAAGCTCTATGGAGAAAGGTTCTTCATGTCATCATGGAATACATAACTATGGATGGTCGCTTCACCAAGGTCTATGGTTATCACTTTGCCCTGCTCAACCATTTCTGCTACAAGGTCAAGGTTTCTCTCCCCTACTATCTTCTCTGTTCTTTGAGAAAAAGTTTGGATGGCCACAAGAAAAACCCTAGAAGATTCCCTATTTTGCATACTGGCCTGATTAGATTAATTGTTGAACATTACCAAAAAATGCATGTCTCTGCTAATTTGGAAGCCTCCCCTGATTTTGAGGATGATGATACTAAACCCAACTGCTCGAATTTTTTCCCAATTTAAGTTCAACTAGAAAGGGCCTTAGCTCGTCCGCTGTCCAAATTGGTAAGAAAAACCCTAACCCCGTTACTGTGAAAGTTCATGTTATGCATAAGTCGGGAAGCCCTTCCCTTAGAACCAGAAGTATTGATAAGAATCCTCCAGCTAAAAACCTTGTCTTGTACTCTGAAGATTCTCTTGAATATGAGGAGTCTGGTGCTAACAACACTAAGCCCTCTACTAACCCGTTGTTGGATAGAAAAGCTAGAACTAGCTCCCCCGTTACTCCTGACCCTACTAATACTTGTTTCAACACTGATAGAGATCCCTCTGTGGATGTTTTGGATTTAGCTAGAAATGATGCTGATAACCATTTCAAATTTTTGGAATGGACTTTTCATGAAATTAATGAGCTAAAGATAAAAAATTGGGCCCTTCAAAGTAAACTAGAATATTTGGGAGCTAAGGTAGTGGTGCTTGATAAGAAAGAGGTGGAACGAAGAGAATACAATGTCAGCAAAGATACTTGGTACCAAGCTGACAAGGACAAAAATGTTGAAATTGAGTTGGAGAAAATGAAAAATAATGTCAAAATTATTGCTAAGCAAAACAATCGTATGGCCAGACACAACGCCATCATCATCAATGCCATGATTGATAAATTGGAAAAAGCTCATTAGGGGTCTTTGGTGGTTGATCTGGAGGAAATCAATGAAAGAAACCAAGAGGAGGATGCTAGCATTTCTAAGAGAACCAAGGCCAATTTGAAGAGGAGGGCTCCTCCCACTCTGTAAATGATTCAAACATTTAAGAAGGGTGTCCAAGATATGCAGAACCTAGAGGCTGAAACAGAGTCTGTCCTGAAGACTCTGGGTTAATCGCGACTGGTCTTTTTGTTGGTCTACTAGCTTTTTTTGTCTGACCTTCTTGGTCTTTTGTAGGTGGCTGTGGTTTGTTCTGGTTTTTTCCTTTTGTGCAGCCATTTGTGTCTATTGGACTTTTCTGTCCTTACCTTTCTATTGTAAACTTTGTGGTTTTGGGCCCCTATAAAACCCATTTTACCCTTTATTAATAACATTCCTTATGATATGTCAAACAACATATTCACTTGACTATTCCAGTGAATATGTTATTTTTGAATTGAAGCATATATTTGGTTTAGCATCTGGAAGCATTGTTTATAATAGGTTATACATTTTGTATTCATGTTTACTTTGACATTTTCTTTAATTGCACTAACAAGTAACAATATTTAGTTAGGCTGAGTTGGGTTAAAAATCAGTCTACTATTGCAATCCACATTTACAATTTGTATACTAAATTACAGTTTTTTATATGGCATTGTCAATAGTGACTCCATAGTTGTAAGCCTATAAGTATGATAGGTTGTCGCACTATTCTACAAAGATGCTAGAGATTGTATTCAAGTGGATTTGGCTACACAACATTAGCCAAAAGGTCTACAAATCTATTTGCTTTCCTATAGAAATATTGGAAGTGAATATAGTAGAATTGAGGGGTTAAGCCCCTTGCTCCTTTGAGTAAGCTATTGGCAACCTACTGTACATGCAACTTATTCCTCTCATTTAACCTTTAGCACCAAATCTCCTCCTTTTGACAACTTTCTTTGGAGTCTTCTGATCAATATGACTTTAGTAGCAACAATCTTCTAAGAAATGCTTTCTTTAAATTTTAAAGGTTCAGAAGATTCTACACATTTGCCCAACATATTGTTGTCTAATATTACACATGCATTTCACTATAATTTTCAAAATTTATGTGCTAAACCTGGTCATGTGGCTATATATTTTCTTCAAACCATCCTCTTCCACATAGATAATACAATGGGAATATATATATGTTAATGTCCTTTTCTTAAGCTGCTCTATGGTGTATCAAAATTGTTTTCAAAGAAAATAACTCTCCCTTTGAAAACTGTCATGAACCTAAGCTAACAATAACAAGACACAGTGTCTCCAAGCAATGACTTGAATGATTGTGACCAAATACAAGCCCACATTCTCCTTCTAGACTGACAAGACCATCTCCGTTGAGTTGCGTCATGTGTGAACTCTTCTTATATAGGCCATATTTGTTACACAAAACTTCCCAAATCAACTCAAGGTCTATAATATTTAATCTCACAATAGAACCAATTGAAGATAAATATGCCAGTTTTCCCAATTCACTAGAATTTGATTCAAAATCTTATCTTTTATCTCTAACAATTGACCAAATCCCATTGATGGCTATTCACTAGTTTAGAAATAGATACAACTTAATCATTTGAAGACTTCAATATTCTCAGTTCGAGAAAAGCCCATTTCTAGAATTGCCTTTCTTTTTGCAAGTGACCGAGCAGTAGAGATAGGAAAGCGAGATTTTATAATGATGGTCTCTTTCAATACAGACCTATGCACTCTATGTCCTCTTTTGACAATTGTCACTATTTTCCCTACAAATAGACCTGCTCAAGGTAGGGACTCGAGCTCATGTTGAGCGCTTGTTGAATTTAGTTAAGCAAGGGAAATCCTCAATTTTCTTAGAGGGATTTATGTGATGTTTAATATGTTTTGAGAATTGATAAATAGGCTAGATTTTTTTTAAATATCTATAATTTTGTTACAATAAGTTATGGACTACATATCTCTTAAAGATAATATTAAGTTGACAAATTCCCTATCTATTATTCCTATTAAAATTAATGTTCATTTCGCTTAAAAATATAATGTTGGGGTCTCTCAAAGGATTCCATGTCTCGCTACCAAAAATTACCCATTTGTCCTCACTAGACCACACCTATGTGTCATGAGTAGTAGGCTCATATTCTACCTACAAAAAATTAAACTATCAACAAGCTAAAATTGACTCTCTCTTGCATTTGGAGTAAGCAAACTTTAGAATATGGTGAAGAGGTGTATTTGAGACAATAACTGATTTTTAATTAAAAAAAACCTATCTTATATGTCTATTATTAATATTTTAACATTTATTTTATCCTAGATCCAAGCCTACCCATTGTTTTTAGTTGACCAAGTATTAGAATTATAGTGGTTATAAAGTGTTCAATGAACTAGGTCCCACCTATTGACTACTCATGTCACACTTGGACTATGTCCATGTGTCAAGGCTAGATTGTGTGTACATGCCACATTCCACAAGACAATGTAACTATATATTATGAATATGAAGTTGCTGGTAAGTTATAATTGATGCAATCTCTTGCATATGAAATAATAAGGGTAGAATTCTAGATGATGAATTAGACCTAAAAATGTGAGTGTGTTGAATCATATAATTTATTTTGTGTACATGAATAAAGTAAATCATTAAGTAACTTTACCAAAATTAATTTTAAAAAAGAAATCAGGCCATGTTAAGTGAGACACATATTGTTCCCTTTGATTCATGAGAAGTTTAATAGCTTGGGCTAAGCCTCTTCTATCCAAAATAACCATCTTATTTGCTATAACCTTACAAAATTGAAACCAATTGATTTCAAAGATTGAACTAACTATTTAAATTCATCAACTTCCCTAGAACTAAGAAATTGGAATCCTAACGAGAAGTTCTACATAACTTACTAAAATAAATTATTGCTATCAATAGACCACATTTTAATGTTACAAATTATGTGATAGAGGTTAAGTTGTTGTAAAATAAATAATTTTATTTTTAGTAGCTTGGGTGGGATGTCACAATTCACATCTTGAGGACCAAATTAAAAGATCTACATAAATGACAACCAAACAATGAAAATAGTTGATTAAGTCTAAATGTTATAGTCTTTATGCTAAGCAGTTCTTTGTTATCTATTGTGATATATAAGAAGTTAAGAATCTGATTTTGAATTCTAAGGAACGATTTTGGGATAAAAAATTTATGTACTTAAAACCATAGAACCGTTCTTTAAACATTTGAAATAATCATGCTTTATAATACCTCTTATAAATTTTGTCACAATATTTTTAACTTTTTACTGTATAATAAAAATAGACCCTAAATAGATTTTTTTTTTTAAAAAAAAAAGATCATGTCCTTAATTATTAAGCTTAATTTCTTTAACTATTAATATAATTTAATAAATTAATATTTAAATTTAAATACATGATTTATTTCTTGAATTGTTATTACGCCGAAGGCGTTCCCTCTATGAAGTCTATTCAGCAAAATCTACCAAAATCTTCAAATCAATGTGTCATTTTAACCGGGAAGCTATGCAGAACCATTCAAATTATCCTGGCCGTCCGTTTTTCACTACAGTTATTTAGTTTTCACATTTGACTTGTCCGTGCAATGACTGTCACTGAACAACCATCTCTGCCTCATTTACAAAATGTTGGATGTCTCCGGCAAGTAATATTAAAAGGGTTGGAATGGTAGTGTGTTTGCACTTGCAGGACTACTTGAGGAAGAAGACGACCTGTTTGTGTCTGAACATGATTGTATTTCTTCCATTATATTCAACAATAATTACTGAAACCACATTTCTTGAGATGACATGCCAGTCAGATCTCAGACTCAAAGGCCTTCACTTGCTGTTGCTCCTCTACAAATAACCAGCTGGAAAAAGAGTACGAAGTATTACACTTGCAGGTTAAGTCTTCTTTCACACCAAGTAAAGCCACACGGGCAAAGAGTGATCTTTCATTTGCTCCGGGCGAAGAAAACAAAAAATGGGCTTCGCAGGAATGAAAAAACTCAGTTACTCATCACTCTTTGACGATCTGTCTGACCGTCGTTGTGGATGATACAACATCAGGGTCCTCACCTTTTTCTTAATTGACATTTCACACTTTTTCGGCGTGCCCATTGCACAATAAGGTGCGATTACTAATTTAATTTTTATGACCTGGTAGTACCATTACTATATTGACTTTAACAACGCTTTGAAGTCACCAATGGATTTATAAGCATAAACTAAAGCTTTTATATGGAGGAACAATAAATACATTTATGAAATAGTTATTTAGAAATCTATATTCCTCGTATGGTCAAACCAGAGCGTCTATAGCGCTGTAGAAAAGTTTGAAGGCGGCGGAGCAGACGATGTAATCATCTAACAACCTTTACAGCTTCCGGAAGCAATTCCAAGTCGAGAGCCAGGAATGTCATACACTTCTCGGAAGTTGCGCTGCTGGTAACTCCCTAATATGGATATTAGAGAAGCCGAGGAGTTCCCAGGTGGAGGAGCGAATGCCAAGCATGCAACCAAACCCTGCACATTCGCGCGAACTAAAAAATTACCCAGCGGCAGAGCCACGTCCACATTATTGCCAAAATGCAACGTGATCTGAGGCATCTCGAAGCCACTGGAAGGAATGTTGAAGCACGCATCGAAAATCAAGTACGGAGAAGCCCGACTCAGATTAGAGAGATGGCGGAGGAAAGAGTCTCTCAGAGAGCTGTAAGCGGGTTCCACCAGCCAAGTGATAAAGGTTCCCGAATCTATAATTGTCCCTTTCGCACTCGACTGCTCTATCGTCGGCACGGTCGCGAGCTCTTTCCCAACTGAGACTCCATTTAACCACACGTAATAGAACGAAGGGTTTGCAGCGTTCGTCAACAGGGGCGTAAACTTCAAGCCGGAGGAGGAAAGTGCGGCTTTATTGAGCGCAAGGCAGCCCATGGATGCAGACGTTGGGATGCAATAAGAGAAGGTTTTCTGGAACAGATTGGCCGTCTGTGAAAGAAACGAGAGTGAGTTCTTGCCAAAACCCACCAAACCATGCGTGGAGGTGATGAGCCCTCGCCGAGCTTTGGTGCAGCCGAAAGTAAAGCCTGGCATGGACTGCGAGCCCACGGCCAGCGAGTCCGTCGAGAGCAGCTCGTTCACCTGGGATCCATCGCTGTAGATCTGTGTAATGCTGCAGTTGTAATTCCCGCAGGATGGGGTGCTGCCCAGTGCCTGACATGTCTCCGAAGAACAGCTGAGGTATTTGAAGGTGGATGACTTGGAGGGGAGCAGGTTGAGGCCGTTCCCTGCGCAATTGGTGCAGGCCGCGCAGGGAACCCAGGAGATGTCACTGCCTGTGTCGAGGGAAGCGTAGAAGCTCTGCTGGGGCATGCCAAAACCCAGATTGATCATGTAGTCTCTGCTCTTTACAACCAAAAGGAACGTCGGCGTCCTCTTGTGTAGTAAACCTGGTCACTACTTGCGTTATTGCGCGGTAGCGCTGGATGTCGCCCATTATTGACTCCAACATCGTGGTCAGCCACGTTGAATTGTTGTTGCGGAAAGGGGAGCACTGGGCTTGGACGTGCATCAGAGGAAAGCTTGTGCTTGATTTCCTTGGCTGAGCCAGAGAGCAGTCCTCCTCCTCTGTGTCCTCGTGACTGAATAGTAAGGGACGAACTTTCACAAGCTTACTGCTTCGAGCTACACCACAGCCCAATAGCAGAAAAAGTAAAAGATAGAGTTTCGTCATCTCTTGCTAGAGAACCAATCCAGAGATGGATGATGGTTTGTGAAATCAAACGAATGTATGATTTAAGTCTTTACGTTAGTTATTTCGGTCTTACACGCAACCGGAAGATTCTCGTCCATTTTTTTCTTATGAAAAGACTATACTTTAGAAGTTAAAACGTACAAATGATATCCTTGAGGATTCTTAGCACGCTCGAAGGGCCTTGTCCTAATGATTAAAATCTCACTTTTACTTTTGCTATGTTAAAAGAGGAAATGAATGAGTGATTGATACGGAGGATTGCTGATGGATGGATTCTAAAGGATTTTGATGGATATAATGGTCAGTCTGATTAAAATTTAAGAACCTCCTTTTTAATTTTCTCACGTTTAAAGAGGAAATGAATGATTATTAAAGGATGGAGTAATGGATAAGGGATGGATTTGAAAGAATTTCGATGGATTTGTCAAATAAGTTATCATGATTTAAATTTAAGATCTGAGTCTTTAATTAAAAAAAATTATTTTAATTTTTGAGTTTAAAAAAGAAAATAAATGATTGATTGATATAAAGAATAGATTATTGGGTTATGGTGGATTTGAGTGGACTTTGATATGATGGTTTATCATAAAAAATGTTCTAATTTAAATTTGATATTTGTGTCTTTTTTCTATTATCTCAATTTTACATACAACTAAAAATCCTAGTGGCATTCTTTTTCTTAAAGACTATATAATAGCAAGTACAACAAGGAATGTGGAGCGACAATAGCCCCTACTAAGGGTTGCATGTTTGGAGTGGGATTTTGAGGGGGTGGATAGAAAGTGAAATTGTAGTGGAATTTTGAGGAGGTAGATACAAGATGTGCTCCAACATGATATTTGAATGATTAAGGTTGCAAGTCATTATTTGTATGTTCTTGTCATATCTTGGTTTGTGCAATAGCAGGGAAAGATGATAAGAAAGAATATGCCCTTGCATTTACAATTATGTTTTAATAGGATATTTCAATGAAATATATTTTTTAGTTAAATATAAAAAAATTATGTTTCTTGCATGCATAATTTCTAACATAAACTAATTAATGCTTATGTCAAGTGTGGAAGTAGGTAGCTATATATTTCATCAGGTGCACCAAACAAGGCTCCAATTGAATCAATTCACATTTGTCAACATAATTCTAGCTTGGGCCAAAAATTGATCTTTAAAATGGGGTATGGACATCAATCAAAACATAAAGGATAAACAACTTTCACTAGATGTTGTACTTGTTACTACCCTAGCATACATGCATGCAAAATATAGAAGCATGCATAAGGAATGCAAGCTATATTGTACCTTTTACATTTGGAATTTTGTACAACTTTGAGGATTTCTCAAGAAATATGATCTTGTGAAATGTAATGATTGCAAGATGCACATAAAATTGATTTTTTAAAAATACTTTGGAAACTTTAAAGAAAAATACATTAACAAGTGTAAAACTAAACACAAAAAACTTTGTCAACATCCTCCCAACCTATATAAAAATGGGAGCTTTGGAATAAGGTATGTGAAACCATCAAATCATAATGTAAGGGTGATTTTTGTTAAATATTGTAGTTTTAAGTTCCCTAATAGGTATGTATGAACAATATACAAGAACGAAATAGGAACATTAACAATGATAAAATATCTCAAATAAATGTGGTTTCATGGTTCATGCCATGATTACAAGATGTGTTGAACACACCTTTTATAAATAAGGCTTAAATAATTTTAAGTAGAGTTTGGGCATCTATTAAAGCATAATTGAAATTGAAATTTTCTAAGATGTAGTAATTGTAAGTGTCACTTTCAATCAACACTACATTCACAAGAACAAATATTTAAGGAAAATAAATTTCTTGCATAATTTTGTCATGACTGTCTTCCATGCATGTTATTGTCATGTCTTGGTTTGTGCAATAGCAGGGAAAGATGATAAGAAAGAATAAGCCTTTGCATTTACAATTATGTTTTAATAGGATATTTTAATGAAATATAATTTTGAGTTGAATATAGGAAATTTGTATTTCTTGCATGCATAATTTTTAACATAAACTAATTAACGTTTATGTCAAGTGTGGAAGTAGGTAGCTATATATTTCATCAGGTGCAGCAAACAAGGCTCCAATTGAATCAATTCACATTTTTCAACATACTTCTAGCTTGGGCCAAAATTTGATCTTTAAAATGGGGTATGGACATCAATCAAAACATACAGGATAAAATACTTTCACTAGATGTTATACTTGTTACTACCCTAGCATACATGCATGCAAAATATAGAAGCATGTATAAGGAATGCAAGCTATATTGTACCTTTTACATTTGGATTTTTGTACAAATTTGAGGATTTCTCAAGAAATACGATCTTTTGAAATGCAATGATTGCAAGATGCACATTAAATTGATTTTTTTTAAATAATTTGGAAACTTAAAAAAAAAAAACATTAACAAGTGTAAAACTAAACACAAAAATATTTGTCAACATCCTCCCAACCTATATAAAAATAGGAGCTTTGGAATAGGGTATAGGAAACCATCAAATTGTAATTTAAAGGTGATTTTTGTTAAATACTATAGTTTTAAGTGCCCTAAAAGATATGTACGAAAACTATACAAGAACAAACTAGAACATTAACAATGATAAAATGTCCCAAATAAATGTGGTTTCATGGAATGTCATGATTACAAGATGTGTTTAACACACCTTTTATAAATAGGGCTTAAATAATTTTAAGTAGAGTTTGGGCATCTACTAAAGCATAATTGAAATTGAAATTTTCTAAAATGTAGTAATTGTAAGTGTCACTTTCAATCAACACTATATTTACAAGAACAAATATTTAAGGAAAATAAATTTCCTGCATAATTTTGTCTTGACTATCTTCCATGCATGTTGGATCTACCACATATGTCATGCATTATTAACTATATGTGCATAATAATGTAAAAATAATTATGTGTAATTTAGTTTCAAGTGGTCAAATTGGCATAGGAAAAGGATAATGCTTCACCCTATGCAATAAATATGTTTTCAACTTAATTAATTTATATTTTCAATCATGCTCCCAACCAATGTAAAATTAGGGGCATTAGAAAAATGTATGGACATCCATCAAATAATTAAAATATTTGATATATTAGATAAGTAGTACATTATTGTAATAAATATGTATCATTAGTCATAGATATCTTGAATTATTGCTAGTCATTTTTGGACAAAAGTAATGAAGCAAGATTAGATAATATCATAATGTTATAATGAATGTGATTCATTAATTGTGGAAAACTTGACTTATTGCTTGAATGAAATTGTGAATACAAGATCACAAAGTGTGTGAATCAATTTTTACAAATATATAATTATTTTTATAATAATTACATAATATTTTAAAATATTATTTAATATCATTTTCATAAAATCATTTTTTAAATACTATTTTAAAAAAAATATTGCATGCCCTTCATTGAGCTAATCTAAAATCCTTTTAAATAATATGGAAAAAAATTATTACATTTTAAATAATAATAACTAAAAAATATTAATACTTTTTATCTAAAAAGAAAATATTTAAAATAATTATTGAAGTAGAGTTTTATATGGGAAGAGACATGACAAGTTATTCTAATAAATTAATATACAATACACTCAACTTATTTTGCATTCAACCACTTCCTTTCTTGCCTTATTTTATTAGTTTGTGGATAGAAATGATTGAGCAATTGATCATCAAAGTCATGTGTTTTTTATTAAGTACCATGCCCCAAGAATTAAGTTCACCCTCATGGTAATTATTGATAGTAAGTTAGTCCTAGTGTGCAATTAAATGATTATTAAGTTAAATTTAGGTTTTAGGTCTTGTCTTAGAGACTTCACTTGCATCATTCCATATAGAAAACCTAGAGGGATTGATCCTAGGATACATTTCCCTTCAGATGTCTTGCACAAGATCCCTAACCTTATTAGGATAGCCTACATTATAAGGTGTGTAAAATAGGTTTTTCCACATTCAAATTCACTATAAATTTCCCTTCCTTGCCTTTGAGGTAGCATGCTTGCAATGATATTGTACATTTAAAATCATCAACTGTGCACATTAGCATATCATGTGGAGCGTGATATAAGGTTAAACTTTAGTGTTTTAAAAAAGTGAGATTGTATCTATGTTCACATGTTAAAATGTGGGATTAACACTAGTGACCAATCTAAACTCCCCATGAACTTACTTAAATATTATGCATTTTATACTATCACTCAATATCTATTTTAGGTTCCATACCTAAAAATTTCCCCACCAAGGAATTCTCCATTTTGTTGCAACTCTTTCTAATGCCTTATTAGGGACATTTATTGAGTTTTTCGTAGAGGAGTCCTTGGAGATAAAAATAGGAAAAATAGCTACACCCCCTTTGTCATTGTTAGGATAAGAAGCATGACTATTGCTAGGTGATTTGAAAAGACCAACGCAATATCCACTAGCTTTACTTGTTGAAGAAATTCTAGCATCTTTCTTAGTTGTAAAATTATTGAAAGGAAGCAAGGTGCCTATAAATGCTACCTACACTAATATTTTGAGGATAGTGTTGCACACATTTTAATATTTTAACAAGTAGAAACATATTTAAACATAAAATAAATAATATATACCATAACATGAGTGTACATGGGGTTTTCTTTCAGGAGAAAAAAGACACTCCAAATTATCTCAATGCATTATTTAATAGACTATGATTATAATATACATTCAAAACAAGTTTTCATAGGAGTACCACCAACCAAAAATCTAGAGGAATTCTTTAAACTTTAATTTAGTATCTACAGAACTCTACCAAAACCTCCATCTCAATCACCTAATATATAAGAGATATAAAACCTAAAACAATCAAATGGTAATTAGAAACCTATGAGCTAAAACCACCTACAAGTGGCCACCAAACTATCCCCCAATCAAATAAACCTTATGATGTGTCATAAAACACATCATAGTTGGTCAACAGGTCTAACTCCCATTTATAACTCTTATATGCATGTACAATTTTTTCACATTTCGTATGCAAACTTTTGTAAGCCATGAATTTTGATTTGGTGGATCAATTGGACCTATTTTTTTTTTAAATGAAGTTTTTGAATAGATCTATGCAATAGGCACCCCTATAGGTAGTGCTAAGCAACCAAGAACTTTTATTTTCACCAAAATCCAACTCTATTACTCAAAATTTAAGTTTCTATTTTATATAAAAACATCAACCTTTTATAATCTTAACATTAGGAGAAAAGTTGAGACACTTTTCCTAACACTTACCATTAGGATGGCCTAGTATGGGAGACCTTGCAAGTGGATCCACAACATATCTAAAAATATCAAAAAAGGTTTGACTGGTAGACATCACTTGACTCATATCTAGTAAAGGAGGATGAGAACTTGTATGGCCCTAGAAACAAATAGAAACCTTGTCGGTTTAAATTTTTTCATTTTCAAACTTATAACCAAAATCTCTACTTTTTCTCCATTATGATTTGATCATTATATACACAATCTCAAATTTGCATAATTTTGAACCATGAAGTGGGTGTTAGTATGCTTGTAAATAAGGCTCTTGATGTTTCCTTCAATTTCTTGATTTGACAAATTTGAGTGGTGGTTTCGAATCTATGATTGAATAGATACCAATTTTGTAACTTGCATAATCTTATGATACACCATTCAACACCCTTTTGTAGTTTTAGGATGACTCACGAGTAGATTATGTTAGATGCTTTCCTTGGATGTATATGTGATACATTTGAGTATTGCATTATGACTTTTGATTTATACTTAAACTAAAAAGTTAATTCCATAAATTGATATTTGGTGTCTTAACCGACTTATAAAAAATTAATTATATTTTAACCATTATAACAATAAGACTTGACCATGTGCAAACCCTTGACACCAATTCTCTTACTTGTATGTGGCTAGGCCCCAATTCCTAACCTTGAGTTATTTCTCCTAATGTAACCCTTTGTATTTAAGCTAATTTATTTAGTAAAGAATGGGCTTTTGGTATTTATTATGATTTGTTTTCATCATAAATTTAAAAATTCATATTTGACATTTATGATGATACCAAGAAAGCACAAAGCCATTAAATAACTATTAAGTTAAAGCTGAGATTATATCATTACTGTCAACCATTATTTCATACAGACTACCATATAAACAACCCAATTACTATACCCGTGACTATACCGGTGACTATTATCCTACACTATGTAGGATCTATTGACCACAATGAAACTATATGTCCAAAAAATCAAAGCTAAAAGGGAGCATATTATAGTAATATGGTAGAGTGGGGTGGCAAATAACAATGGCTCCGAGCCTGCAACTCCCAAGATTATTTACACTTTTCCTTAGACCATCATCGCTCCTTGGGAGGAGTCCACCTAGTCATCTCCTTTAATGTATTATTAGAGCAACGGATAGGCACATCGAAGCTAGCCTATATAGATAAGGAAGACGCAGAGGCAAGTGCAGGGAATTTGGCAGAGGATTTTAGAGACACTGATGATTTTTTGGGTACATCAGAAGATGAACTTCTGATTGATATTTTGGCTTCCTCTTCTCCAAAATATGCTAGGTGGTCTGCTCGTGAGAAGAGCTAGAAGCGTGAGAAAAGTAATACTGTTGAGCGTCAGATCTTGAAGGGGTGTAGAAATGCTGGCAATCTGTTTCATTCTTGCAGCACCTTCTATAAAGAGATTATTGCAACATCAGTGGATGTTCTTGCTGCAGATCAGATTTTTTAGGTTACCCAGGGAACGTTTCAGATGATGGGGTTTCTAATGGGAAGGAAAGATTCTGTTAATCCTCACTCTGCTCATGAGGGACTGTAGGAGTTGTTCTTGCTTCTCTTGGGCCCTTTCCTTCTGAGTTAAATTTATCTGCGCAGTCTGGTAAGGGTACGAGGCGCGGTTTCCTCCTCCCTAAGCAGAATGTCATTGAGGGTAATAGTGCAAAAGGCCATGAAATATTTGGGGTCTTCTAGGAATAGTGTCGTCCCATCGGGAACCAAGGGAAATTAGTTTTGACCTAAAAAATTGTTCTCCATTAAGAGCAGCTTCATTATTTTTTTGAAAGATGGAAGATAAAAATGTGATTTTGTAATTTGGACCGTGGCTGTACAATAAATACTTTGTGTTTAAAATTCCAATACCCTTCTTTCATAACATAGACTCCTTTGTCACGATCCCAATGTGATTTTACCTTGCTTACTTTCCACTACAAATTTGGCAAGACCATGGATTAGGGGAAATCGAGATTTCAATAGGTAAATTATTGCATTCTTTTAAGGATATTAAAATCAATTTTCTACCATCTATTGTTGAAATTTGTATTGAAATGGATTTAGGCAATGTTAACATCTTTTTTAGGTGTTGAAGATATTTTAAACATCGATATTTTGTAATTTAGTGTTTAAAGAGAGCTTTCAATAAGAAAAATTCAAAATAGTATAATAAGGAAAAATTAATTTGGTGGCATGAGGAAATGCTTCATCATTATTGAGTTGATTCAAACTAAGTTTAAAAGGTGTTTCATTTTTTCTAACTTCTTTAAAGATCATTTATGTCATTCTCCTTTAACTCAACAAGTTAGGGTCTGCATGAGTATTCAGTATTATAGAAACTTCCTAAGGGTGGGCCCCACACTACCGGTCACACCTTGTGTGCTTGGGAGAGGATGACACTCTAACCTTCAAGAATTTGTATGGGCTCTTCTAAAATTTTGGTTATCATGTATCCAAGGATAAGAGTAATTAAACTATAGTGAAAAAGAAAAAGGATTCCTCCAAAAATGATAAGAATTAAAACATAATATGAACTCCTAAGTCAAGAAGGGAGAGATTGTCCAAAGAAGAAAAGTTTAGGTTCTATTTAGTTATGTTTGGAATTTTTGTTAATGGGACCTAGCTTTATGTTGTTGTAAGGGTTTCTATGGTTATAGTATAGCAATGTTTTTTGTAATGTCTAAAATAGAGTTTTGTCATAACATCTCTAATTTGTTATCTTCTATTTTTTATAACAAGAGTGCATCTTACGCATACTTGTAGATTAATTATTAAGTTTGATTCCCCTAAATATTATTATAATTTAAGAAGTCAATACTTGAAAAAATGAGTCATGCTATATATTTTTAGAAACAATTTAATAGTTATTTAATTTTTATGACTTATGAAAGGATAGCGTCATTAGATTTTGAAAAGCCCATCAATATATTTAAAATCAACATCTTAAATCATCAAGACCACCACTACATTTAAAATCAACATCTTAGTTCACCAATTGACAATTAAATATAACTAAACTTTCTATTTTAAATAATACTTCATATATTTAATTAAAATAATAATCATAAAAAAATCATACCCCTAATTATTAAATTTGATTCCTTTAAAAACTTAATTTAATTTGATAACCATAATATTTTTTAAAATCTGACTTATTTTAATTGTTATTTAACTTTTAGGGCCACTTATGAAAAGATAACACTACTAGGCCTAATATTTTATTTAAAGTCATATTTTCTTATTTAAAGTCACTTTCTTAAAGTCACTCATCGACAGATGAGTATAGCTAAACCTTTTATTTAAAGGCATAGTTAATTAAAGTAATTATAGTTACTCAGAAAACCACACCCTAAATTATGAATATGGTCAAATAAGTGACTTCGGCACACTGGCAAAGACAATTTATTGGTGCGAACATACCGCGGTAAAAAAGTTCGGAATCGGCGGAAGAGAGGAATGCAATCATCTAACAACTTTTACAGCTTTGAGGAGCGATTCCAAGTCGAGCGCCAGGAATGTCATACACCACTCTGAAGTTGCGCTGCTGGTAACTCCCTAATATGGATATTATGGAAGCCGAAGAGTTCCCAGGCGGAGGCGCAAAAGCAAAGCATGCCACCGAGCCCTCATCATTCACCTCAACTAAAAAATTATCCGTTGGCAGAGCGACGTCCACGTTATTATCAAAATGCAAAGTGATCTGAGGAACCTCGATGCCTCCGGAAGGAATGTTGAAGCGCGTATCTAAAATCGAGTACGGAGCAGCCCGACTCAAATTAGAGAGATGGCTGACGAAAGAGTCTCTCACAGAACTGTAAGCGGGTTCCACCAGCCGAGAGATAAAAGTTCCCGAGTCTATAATTGTCCCTTTCCCGCTCGACTGCTCGATCGCCGGCACAGACAAGCGATCATCTCCAATCGAGATTCTGTTTAAACCCACGTAATAGAACGAAGGGTTAGTCGCATTAGTCAACAGGGACGTAAACTGTAAGCCCGAGGATGAAAGGGCGGCTTTACCGAGCGCAAGGCAACCCGTGGATGCAGAAGACGGGATGCAATAAGAGAAGGTTTTCTCAAACAGATTGGCCGTCTGTGAAAGAAACGAGAGCGACTCCCTGCCAAAGCCGACCAAACCAGGCGTGGAGGTGATGAGCCCTCGCCGAGCTTTGGCGCAGCCGAAGATAAAGCCCGGCATGGACTGCGAGCCCACGGCTAGCGAGTCCGTTGAGAGCAGTTCGTTCACCTGGGACCCGTCGCCGTAGGTCTGTGTAACGCTGCAGTTGTAATTCCCGCAGGTTGGAGTGCTGCCCAGTGCCTGGCACGTCTCCGAAGAGCAGCTGAGGTATTTGAATGTGGATGACTTGGATGGGTCGAAGATGTTCCCTGCGCAGTTGGTGCAGGCCGTGCAGGGAATCCAGGAGATATCACTGCCTGTGTCGAGGGTTGTGTAGAAGCTCTGCTGGGGCGTCCCGAAGCCCAGATTGATTATGTAGTTTCCGCTCTTTACAGCCAACGGAACGTCGGCGTCCTCTTCTGTGGTAAACCTGGTCGTTACTCGTGTTATTGTACGGTAGCGATGGATGTCACCCTTTATTGTCTCCATCATCGTGCTCAGCCATGTTGAATTGTCGTTGCGGAAAGGGGAACACTTGGCTTGGATGTGCATCAGAGGAAAGATTGTGGTTGATTTCCTTGGCTGAGCTGCAGAGCAGGCCTTCTCCTCTGTGTCCTCGCGACTGAATATTAATGGACGGACTTTTATGAGCTTACTGCTCTGAGCTACGCCACAGCTCAGTAGGAGAAAAAGTAAGAGCCTAAGTGTTGTCATCTCTAACTATAGAACCAATCCAGAGATGGATGATAAATTGTGAAGATGAAAAGAATGAATGATTGATATAAAGGAATGGGCAGCGCGTAAACTGCCATGTAAATTATTGTGGATTGGACTTCAAGATTTGAGTCTGTGCGCCGGCTATCTCGGTCTTACACGCATCCGGAGATTCCCGCGGCATGCGTTATTTTTTAATGAAAAAATTATATATTAATAGTATAGAAATATTAACTATATTTATCATAGAGATGATGTTTTTAAATAGATATATTTACTAGTAATCGCACCTTGTTGTGCAATGGGTATGCCGAAGAGGTGTGAAAGGTTAATTGGAAAATTTTTGGTCTATTTTTTGTATACATTTGTGTAGCATGTGAGGTCAATTGGAAGGTCATTTCGAAAATGATGTTTTTTGTGCACCAAATGTCTCAATGGATAAGTGATAGCTTCAAATCAACTATGAATCCACATATATGGATCCAAACATGACTGAAAAAAACCTTTGAATAAAAAAGATAACCAATCTCCATTGTCTAAAGGATCATGTAATGTTTGCAATATGGAGAGAGGGAGAGATAGGGATAGATAGAGGGGGGAAGAGCGAGAGACAAAGAGGAGTAAGGAGATGGAGATAGAGAGAAAGATAGAGATGGAGATGGAGATGGAGATGGAGAGGGAGAAGGAGAAGGAGAAGGAGAGATAAAGAGAGATAAATATGGAAGAGACAAATATATGGAGAGGGAGAGAATGAGAGAGAGATAGAAAGACAAAGATGGAGATAAGAAGTGATATAGAGAGAGGGGGAGAGATGGAGAGAGAGGGATAGGTATAGGGGTAGAGAGATGGAAGAAGAAATATGGAGAGATAGAGATATAGATATAGATGTCTAGGAAGAGAGAGAGAGAGAGAGAGAGAGAGAGAGAGGAAAAGCAGATACAAGCAGAGATGGAAATTGAAACAAGAGACGAATGATGGAAGTGGGATATGAAACAGACAGAGACAAAATGGAGTGGCAGGGAGTCAGCACCATCCAGACAGGAGACAGATATATTTAGAGGAGGGGGAGAGATTGGAAATGATGGAAGATTATATGACCAAGAGGAAGAGAGATAAAGATTACATGAGACAGGAGTGACAGAGACAAAGCTCATGTAAGAAGACAAAGAGAGGAGGAGATATTATAGGACGAAAAGATGGAGACAGAAAAACAGAGATGGAGAGAGAGAGAGAGAGAGAGATAGATGGAAGAATAAAAGAGAGAGATATATGGAGGAGGAAAGAGATAGAGATAGATAGGGATGGAGGAGAAATAGGGAGATAGAGAGGGAGAGATTGGCAGACGGATGAGATATAGCTGAAGAGTGCAGAGGATAGGAAGGAGAAGAGGGGGAAGGAAAGAGGAGGGGTGGAAATATGGATAGAAAGAGGGGAGGGAGGGAGGAAATGGATAGAGGAGAGGGAGTGGACAAGGAGGGGGGGGAAAGGATGGATGGAATGGAATGGATGGACAGTGGAGGGAAGGAGGGAGGAAATAAAGAGGGAGATAAAGATAAAGATATTTCACTAAAAATGTAATGGAAAGTGATTTTTTAAGTGTTATCTAGGCTAAACAAATTAGAAGCATATAAATACACATAGATTAACCTAGATATAATAATTACATAAATTTGAGGGCATACGTATTATGGAAATACTAAATGCTAATTGGGGAATTTGTCATGTTGGGTCTTGTAAGTGGGTTAGGGAGGATGGGCTCCCTCTTGAGGTGTATAACTTAGTAAAAAATATATTGCATAAGTATTTTATCAAGAGATCCCTACCCCTCATATTATGAAGAAAATTAAGACTATAATGAGGAATAATCAAGATGGCTCTTCAAGAACAAATAATATTTCACGGTTATATTTATGGAATTAGTGTAGAATTGAACACAATTCAACCAAGCATAAAAGGTGTGGACTTTGTGTAATGAGGTGGAAACAAGAGACCAAAAATCTTAGGCTACGAAAACTCTCTAGTGCCATGGGAGGGGGTATCAATTCAATGGAGCCCCATCTTGTGTGATAATGTGAAAAGAGGAGTTAATGTTTGGAATATTCTCAAAAGGGGAGGGCTTGCCAACTACATGGAGAGGCTTAATGGGTTCAAACCCATGCTTTTAGTGGAGTTTGCAAGGAATTAGAATTCTAGAGTGTTAAAAAGATGATAATTTAAATAAGATGTTTTCAAGGAGCTTATTGCTCAAATATTTGGTTGATCGAAGGAGGGAGGGAGGCTTATATGGATCGCAAGAATAGGGAACAAGAATTAAGATCATTTCTTAAGGTTGAAGTTATGAGGATTCAAACAAGCTATGCAAGGTATTGTCTACCTCATCCTTGGGATGAAGTGGTGCTCCAAATCATGAGGTTTGTCACACTACATGACCACTACCAAGCCTTTTATATGTATCAATTTACTTTGTCGAGCCATTCTATTTATAATTGTTTGATGATCTATCCTTATTTTTGTTATCCACCAAAGAATACTCTATTCTTGAATTCAATAAAGGAATTGGGTCACCCCCTATACCAATTTATAATTATTTTTCTTATCAAACATGCTTTGTCCTTGAAACCGCAACTTCTCATTGTTACTTGGAGCTATTATACTACTTCTTTTTCACTACACTGACTTACCTATAAGAAGAGATATCATTCTCATTTATCCTCTCTAGAGATGGTCTTCTCTTATTCTCTCAAACCTAACTCTCCTTTTGAGGGTAGTCCTTCCTTTTTCTCTACTAGTTCTAAGGATCATAGTAGAAGGAATTTGGGTGGTGGGCAATGTAGTCAAGGAGCTAAAATCCCTTCCAAGGAGAAGGGAAAAAGGATGATGGTAAAGAACCCTATAGCGAAGGGCAAGCCATAAAGAGGGGAGAGGACAAAACACAATATTAAGAGAAAGGTTAAAGTGTATGAGGTGGATGACATTCATGTGCATGCTAAAATTCCTAAAGTAGAAGGATTATGCATTGGCTCTTCTAAATTTCCCATTGATATTTCATGCTCCTCTTCATTTCTTAAAGTCATGGCTTCAATTGGAAATTTTCTTGCTAACAAAACTAATGAAATGAATAAAGAGGTTATTCTTGCCAACATCATGTAGATGGAACAACATTTCGAAGGATTTTGTGAGTGAGTAGGTATAGATGAGAAGAAGGAATTGCCAGATCGAGATGGAGGTGATGTAAACGGGTAAAATTTGTAAGGGAAGGGGGAATTGGCCGAGACAACATACAGTTGGACATTTGAAGATGCTTGAGACTGTACATGGCAGAGACAACTTTTCCCCATTCATCGCTTGCCACTAGGGACATATTCACCTCGACTAGCAGCACCTCCTCTAATTTTATCATATTTCCTATCCACATTTGTATTGCATCAATTGTGATGGAGGAAGAGGAAATGTGGTGATTAGTGGAAAGCTCCAAGCAGCGCAATGCGGACATGCTGCCCAACTTCCTGGGTATCATTCCCACATCCAGTATTTGATGAGTTCAAATAGTGCAAATATTTCAGCGTGGGGAGTTGCTGAGGAACATCAACACCAAAGAAGGTTGTTGATTATAGAGGTTGTGACAAAAAAAAAAGGATATTGAGGAGTGACCTCGTGTGGTGCAGAATGGGCGAGGAGTGGGAGGTGGCATTCATTGTTTGGAGACTCGCAAAATGTTGTTGCCATCACTTCTCGCCAGAGGCGGGAGAAAACGACGGCGGAAAAATAGTAGTTTCGGTCATAGATATGAAAATAACGATGATGAAAAATAGCGAGGAAGATGGACGGAAGTGATTATTTGAATCATCTTGCATCGATATCAGATGCTTGATAGCGATAGATAGAGGAAATCAAGTTTCCTTTGGCGTTAAAAAATTAACAACTACGATGACTTCTATCGTGTCCAGGGTTAGAGTCAGCCGTTGATTACTAATTTTAGCTGGGCCTCTTTCAAATTGGATACCCTTTGGCTTATAATTTTAAGGAATTATTTATTTCATATTTTAATTATATTAAAAAGTTATGGACACAATTTTGTGTAAAGATTTTTTTTGTAATTAAAAAATTCTGTATTTTTTGAGTTTATTATTTCATTTTGTTAATGCTATATCTTTGTTTGCATAGAAAACATTGTGTGTCTATTGTTGTGTACTAATTATAAAAAATATGATCAAAATTTTCTTATTAGAAAATAAAACACTTATTAGAAATCAACAATTGAATTGGAAAGAAAAATTGATAAAAGCAACGTATGTACTTCACTATCATCATTCACAAATATTACACTAGGAATTTATATTTTTGGTCTTGTGTATATTCAATCATTGTAAAACTAGCAAAAGGGTTTGACTCACTATCAAGTGTCATACTTCCCTTTGCTTACAAAAAATCTCCAAGGCGTGCTTTTCAACACCTATTTTCTCTTAACTACAAGTACAAGTTGAGGTAAACAAAATTTAAGGACATTTTATCAAGGGCCAAATTGCAGAGTAAAAGCATCTAGGTCAACTAAATTGTAGGTGCAACCTAGTCCCAAGAAGGCCAAAATCCATAGTTTTGATTTGTGAAAATTGAAAAATCTTGACTCTAATTCCAAGTTTGATTTTGGTTGTCAAGAAAAAAACACAGTAGAATCCTATCATAGACATTCACAAATAGAAATAGAGCTAAGCCCCTTCCAACCACTTTCAATTGTAATCCATATTTACTATCTCAACCCATATTAATTTAAGTTTATCAATTGATTTGTCTTTAAAATAAATTCTAACTTTATTGTAGTGTGTTTCTTATTTACCTAAATTTTGATGAACATGTGATCTCATTCCACCTAGGGTTTTACTTAGACATCATTCTTCTTTTTTTATTATTATTTAAATCTAATTACATTAATTTCACATCCTTTCTCTACACCTTATTACAAGTGTTGAGAGATCTTGTGGTGTGTGTCCATATGATTTGTCTTGTATAGATTGACAACCACCCAACAAGATGGATATGCCAAAGTAGCTTATCGCTTAGGCCCTCGAGGGACTCATAAGAACACTTTGAAGCATAGAAGTTCCTCATGTTCTTGACTTGAGTCTTTTCTTAAAGGATTAATGGTTGTAATTCACTATGTGAGAATGGAGTGCTTAATATGTTCATTTATGCAAAATTACCACACTTAGTTGTTTATAATTATGGATTCTTTCTTGTAAGAAATTATATAATAATAAAGATCCTAGAGATAAATTCAAAATATTCATTACACAATTCATCAAGATATAGACTAGTTCAAAAGCATTCAATCTCAAAATATTACATCCATAAGTCATCACAATATGGACTTCTCCAAAACCCATTTTAAGATCTCAATTACTTATGTTGAACAATACAAAGACACTAATACCTTAAATCCTTCAATCTTCATACGAAATAGAGAATGGCTTGATGTAGACTAGTTCAAAAGCATTCACTCTCAAAATATTACATCCATAAGTCATCATAATACAGACTTCTCGAAAAACCCATTTTAAGATCTCAATTACTTTTGTTGAACAATACACAGACACTAATACCTTGATTCCTTCATTCTTCATATGAAATAGAGAATGGTTGAACTTAACTATCACACTTTAAACATTGATTGCTTAGAGTGATTGATGTGGGACCCAGCCATAAAAATATCCTTTCCCGTTTCCTGATAACAAAGTCTGTTTATGGATTGGTCGTGATTTTTTTTTTTTAAACTATATCTTGCCCACCCACGCATAGCTTAAAGTTCATACACTACACAAGTTAGGGGAGAGGGCCCATAGTGGAGCACCCTAACTTTGCATTTCTCAAAATCTTACGTGGAAATTTCAAATCACTCCCAATTCTATACAACAGTTTATTTGGCAACTTATGTGCTTCTATATTTCATTTTAGGGCCACATCATCAAATATGGTGCTGCATTAATATGCTTTTTGATGAGGTATCCAAAAAGGCCTAAAAAAAAGTGAGACCGATAGTGGTGCGCTGATGTGGAATCACATGATTTGTCACTTTGCGTACTTTATGGATACAAAGTATTTTGCTATTAGATATTAAAGTGCTCCACTATGGGGCTCACTGAGGACTACTTTTATCCCCACTATTGGACCTTGCTCCATTATAGGCTCCTCTCCCCTAGCTACTATTGTGTTAGAAGACATGGGTTTCCTCCCGAGCTTGTTGCACTATTTCATTGTATGCAAAAAAAAGGAAATGCACAAAATGGGTTTGTTGAAAAGGTTTTAGAAACTTTCAAACAAATGCAATTGGTAGGCATAGAGCCAAAGTCCTCAACCATTGCTAACATCCTCCCTACCTGTACTGAAATGGGAGCTTTGAAATAGGCTATGCACACCATTGACTAGATAAAAGATGGAGGGATTTTGTCAATGTTATAGTTGCAACTGACCTGGTAGACATGTATGTAAAGTGCACATGCATAGACATGGTACGCGAACTGTTAGAGTTAATACCTCAAAGAAATGCATTCTCATGGAATACCCTAGTTGCAAGATATTCACAAAATGGATTTGTTGAAAAGGCTTTAGAATCTTTCAAGCATATGCAATTGATGGGTGTAAAGCCAGACTCTTCAACGTTTGGCAACATCCTCGCATCTTGTGCTGAATGGGAGCTTTGGAATAGGGTACACACATCCATCAAAGCATGTAAAGGATAGAGGAATTCTGTCAGATGTTGTAGTTTTAACCAAAATGGTAGACATGTATGCAAAATTTGGAAGCATAGACAAGGCATGTGAACTGTTTGACAATGTGCCTCAAAAGAAATTTGGTCTCATGGAATGCCATGATTGCAAGGATTAAGAAACTTTCAAGCAAATCAAATTGGTAGTTGTAAAGCCAACATTCTCCTCGCATGTGTCAAAATGAGAGTTTTGGAACACAGTATAGACATCCATCAAGGGGGAATTTTGGAACACAATATAGACATCCATCAAGGGGGAATTTTTTCAAATATTATAGTTGGAAATGTTATGATAGACATGTATGGGAAATCATGCAGAAGCATAGACAAGGCTCGTGAACTTTTTAACAAAATGTCTCAAAGAAATATGGTCTCATGGAATGAGATGTTTGCAAGATATGCACAAAATGTATTTTGCGAGGATGATCTCAAAATGTTTGAATTAATGCAACACTCCTAAGCATATCCTAACAATATAATATTTGCTTATGTTCAATTTGTATGTAGTCATTCAAGTTTAGTGGATGAGGGTTTATATACTTTAGTTTAAGGAGAAATTCAAGCAAATCAAATTGGTAGTTGTAAAGCCAACATTCTCCTCGCATGTGTCAAAATGAGAGTTTTGGAACACAGTATAGACATCCATCAAGGGGGAATTTTGGAACACAATATAGACATCCATCAAGGGGGAATTTTTTCAAATATTATAGTTGGAAATGTTATGATAGACATGTATGGGAAATCATGCAGAAGCATAGACAAGGCTCGTGAACTTTTTAACAAAATGTCTCAAAGAAATATGGTCTCATGGAATGAGATGTTTGCAAGATATGCACAAAATGTATTTTGCGAGGATGATCTCAAAATGTTTGAATTAATGCAACACTCCTAAGCATATCCTAACAATATAATATTTGCTTATGTTCAATTTGTATGTAGTCATTCAAGTTTAGTGGATGAGGGTTTATATACTTTAGTTTAAGGAGAAATCAAGTGCATGAGACATGAGAATGTGATTTATTGACTCACTAACTAGGATCATCTAATTATACATGATAGTGTCTAAAGGGTGTTTGACTATCTTCCTAGTTACTTGAAAGAACATCAGATTTGATAAACTTGTACATAATGAACCCTCTACCTATTATGGTAGGGTAAACAAGTGGAAAATATTTGAATGTTGATTATCTTTCATAACAAAATTGATACAATAACTCTCTTCTACGTTAGTGGCAACCTCTTTTTTCTATTTGATAGTATTTGGACAACCCATTATCATCAGTATAGTTTAGCTAGGATTTTCATTACAAATGTGATTAACCTTGAATCTAGTGTGACTTTTGAAGTCCCTTTGAATTTTCAAGACCATCTCCATAGGTAGAAAATAAGGGTTTAAAGATAGGACAACCTTTCTTGATTGCCAAATTCCTCCAATGACACCAATTCTTCCATGGCACTTTGACTATAACAGTTGTATTAATAGTCCTTTGGTAGTTAAGACATGATTATTACCCTAAATTAATTGTTAGAATGGGATATGATAGTGCCCATGGCTCGATGAAAATATTAGGGCATATAG
>VDFB02379711.1:158970604-159009721 GCA_007258455.2 Sequoia sempervirens
ATGACAACACAAATTTTAGACTCTAGCGTTGCACACTAGTGTCTCAGATGTGCACTGGAGTCCATACAGACAAAGGGTCTTGGAAAAAAATTGAAACACCAAAAAACCAACTAATAGACTAACTAATGGATGTTTTACAATACACAAAATGTTAGAAAGATACAAAAATAAAATACAACAAGAAAAATACCATATCTAAACTATGCTTGAATTGACAAAGAGGGTGAGAAAGCAATACCAAAATTCAAACAACTCCACTTGAGAACACCTGCACACATAGAGATAGAAAAATGTTGGGGTTGTGTATAGAGGACTGCCTTAGTCATTCCCCCGCTTTGGTGTTTCCACTCCCATGGACAACCAAATAGAAACAAAGTATGGAAAATGATGTAGAAATAGAAAGGAAATAGTGCTAAGAGAAATTACCAACAAGTATGCTAAGAAAATACACAAAGTGATGCAAAGAGAAATAGTAAAGGACAATACCATCTTCATAACTATGAGCACTCAAGGAAATTAGTGGGAGGAGAGGGCTTGCAAGTCCTCCAACAACAATGTTGTCATAACAAACAGATTGTAAGAGCCAAAAAATTGAAGCTTGCATCCATAAGGGAGTGATGTAGAAGCTTGAAAGTGTGAGAATGGAGCTAAGAGAGTGAAGCTAGGAGTCCAAAAGCATGACAAGAGTGAAGCTAAGAGTCCAAAATCATGAAGAGAGTGAAGTAGAATCAAGGAGTAAAAGAATGGAGAGATAGAGCATTTGAATAGAAAAAGGGAGGCAAAAGATCCCATTTTTTGTCGGTCATGGAATCAAGGAACGTTACACTTCATGTCCAATGGAGAAAATAATTATTCTCTAGATTCTAGGGGTAGGAATCCTATCAGGACAGTAACATAGTGCATGGACATTCACATGGCACACACGCGTACCCAATAGGGATTCCTCCACTGACACCAAAATGAGCTGCCAAATGGATGGAGAAAGATGGTGGATGTGGAATTACATCATCAGATTTTTGTCTTCTAAGGTAGGGGTGATGTAAATGGGGAATTTTCCTAGGGGTGCAAATTCGCTCCATTATAGTTGTCTACAATTTTCACATTGGACTTTCATGTCTCCACCCAAATAATTTTGTTTTTCTGAACTGACATCTATCTAAAATAAGACAATTTTCACTCAACACATTATCTATCTCACCCACTCTACTCCACTTATTTTCAAGTGTTCTTAAAACTATTTTGTTTCTTAGTTCATGCATTTTAGTACCTATTGCTCCAGTTGTGCATTGCCATTTTCCCATTGCACATATTGCACACAATCCTTCCTCAAGTTTTGAAGGATAGGTAGAATCTCTTAAGTAAATACATGTAGCTTGGAAATGCACCACATCTGTTTGTTTAAGTGAAAAATTCATTTCAATTTCTTTGTATGATTAACAAAAAAATGCATAACATATTGGCAAGATGGAAAGCATAGTGGGTTATGTGTTATTTGATTTTGCTTGGTGAAAGGTCAGCCTCTCAAGAATAGGTAGAATCTATTAAGTGAATACATGTACCTTGTACATGCACCACATCTATTTGTTTGAGTGAAATTGCATTTTGATTTCTTTATTTGATTAACAAAAAATTGCACAAGATATTGGCAAGGTGGAAAATACAGTGGGTTTTGTGTTATTTGATTTTGTTGAGTGAAAGGTCAACCTCTCAAAAATAGGTAGAATCTCTTAAGTCAATACACATACTATGAACATATACCACATCTGTTTGAGTGCAAATTAAATTTCAACTTCTTCGTATGATTAATAAAAAAAGTGCACAACATATTAACAGGGTGGAAAACATGGTGGGTTATGTGTTATTTAATTTTGTTTGTTCTAATTCTGCTTCGTATGTTCAAGATGTGAAAGCTAATAGTTTATTTGATGTAATTATATAATATGCCGCATAATGCAAATAAATGGTTCTCTAGTTGGTTGACCAAATACCGCCCATATCTTCCATGTAATGTCCTCACTCAGATAAAGGAATTGAGTCTCCCATACAGGTTGAGGGAAAAAATGTTGAGGAGAATTGACAGAAATGGGCCAAAGTGCGGTGACATCAAATTTCATAATTATCCTCATTACTTTAACTGCATCTATGGTGTATGGGTGAAAATGAGCTTGGGCGTTAAATAGCACAATCTACAAATAGAGATTGTAAATTTCTATGACTGGCCAATTTGTCTTTACGAAGAGATTCAAGACCATTTCCTCGTTGGATGCATTTGGAAGGTATCCATTAAACCAACAGTAATCATCGAGAAGCACAATTTTCATAGACATTATTAATTATAAATTTCACCATTGCAGATATGTTTTTTAATTATAATGAATAATTATTATGATAAAAAGTAAACTCAAAATGTTGGATAAACATTATTGTCAAACTTTTTTCATGAATAAGTCAACTTAAACCAAGACCACTCATTTATTGTTGGGGTGCTCCACCACTAAATTATAAACCCACTTATAACTAATCCATATATAATTCAAAAACACATTCTCTAACAATTATTTAATTTTGATGAATCATAACACAACATCTAAAAGCTTTATGGTTAACCTTTTAAAATATCTAAGCTTTATAATGGCCTTAATCTCTTTTGGTACCCACTCAATAGAAATATTATTAGGCTATTAGTTCAATTTATTTTTTATGATACTAATTAGTGTTGAATGGTGCACTAATATTGGTTTAATGGTTGTGGTTAAGTGGTTTATATCGATCCATTGAGGATTTAAATACATGTTTTTGGAGCCATAAATTCTCCTCTCATGTTCATTCAACAAAAGAACCCCAATTTGTCTCTTCTATTAAGCCTATCCTCTTTCATAGTCCCCAAACTTTTTCCTACGCTATTATCCCATTCGATACGTAAGAATCAAAAGTACGATTTCCAAACTAAATTTGGAAAATTAGTAGCAATTTTGGGGGTTAAGTTAATTTTAATTTTGTTGAAAATATGTCAATGGGATTGAATCAATTTGAGTTTGAATATAAAATTTTCAATTTTCAATTGTTGATAATTATAAATTGAAATTAAAGGATATTATTTTCACAAGGATCCTTCTAGAGTCCAAGAAGGATGTGAAGACTACCAACTAGTATAAATAGAGGAGGAAAGTATGTGACTTGTCATTAGAGGCAATATTTGAGTGTTGTAATCAAGGAGATAAGGAAAATTCAACTATTCATAGTTCATAAAGGCTCAAAAGAGTAGTTAAAGAACACACTAAGTTGTATTCATTTCTTATTGTGTTCTTCTATTTAATAACATCAAGGTAGATGAGGTGTTTCCACTACTAAACTAGTTTTTTTTCTTTGAGAGTTTTCCATTGTAAAAACATTGAGTTTATTGTATTAAATACTTTGATTTCCAACATATTTTTTTTCTTTTTTCAGTAATATTCATCCCTATTTAATTTTGTTATTTGTTGAAACAAATAGACTAACAAATAAATAAATGAATTTTGATTCTTAAATTCTATTATATTATGAAAGTTTACAAATCATTTTGGTATATAGAAAAGGTATGATGAAAAATCAATAATTGTTGGGCGAATAAAAAGAACATGTGGGAGGACAACAAATGAAAATGGCATAAGAGCAATCGTTCATGGTAGATTTGGTAAGTTTTTTAGCCAAAAACATTAGCATTGAAGGAGATATGAGTAATGAGATTTTTTTGAGAGATTCATATGAAAAGAAGAAGGTAGAGGAAAATAAACCTTACTAAAAGTATAAATAAAATTTGATATAAATACTTTTGATGGGTAAATTAATGTTGGATTATTGGACTCGTTGTTAAAACAAATGGGAGTTTATTTTAGTGTACATAAAGTTAATGGAGCACAAATATTTTATTGTGTACACCTTAAATGGAAGGTTTTTCTTTTGTATGGTACGGAAGATGTGTAACTAATTGCAGAAAGAGGGAAAAGGCCCTATTGTAAATGATTAGGAAGAATTCAAGAATTTTATGCATAAAATTAACCAAAAGATTAAATGGGTGAACTATGAAAAATAAATGAAGTGTGCAATCTTATGCTATAAAATTTTGAAGACAACTCATGTTGAATGACATGGATGTGGAGGAGGAAGACATGCTAACAATTTTTCTTAGTAGATCCCACATTCACATATGAAGGGTGGAAACATAAATTTAGTCTCACTTGTAAGCCAATTCTCAAATAAATTTTTTGGAGTACTTTAAAATCAGCCACCTTGGATTGAAGATCTAGCAAAGTCATGTGGACAGTGCTAGGCATCATATTTGATTGAAGGACCTTTGATCAAAGGCCCTTTAATGGAATCTATACAATGTGATATGATGTGGCAATACTTTTAATGGTAGTTAATGATATTATGTGACCTTTGAGTGAAGATCCTTCAATTAAAGGTGTCTATGTGATATCTATGTGGTTGTCAATTCCCTTCTATCCACATGTTAGTATCTTTTTAGAAAAATAAATTGATTTAGTTCATGTTTTCTACTATCAAATTAAGTTGTTATGACAAAATTTTGTAAAAATGTACCCCCTCAAAGTTAAATTTTTGAAAAGCATAGGATTTAATGTATTTTATTTAGTTATTATACTTCCTATTTTCTAATCAACATGGGTTTATTACCAAACCTAATACCTTTGTTTGACAGTGCGTGTATAATGTCCTTTCAACAAAAAAATAATTTGGAAGGCGAGGGTGGACAATACCAGGGGAAATGAATAGAAACAAATTCAACGAATATTGCATGTCATTTAGGCAAGGGATTTAAATGATTGTTGAGATGCTTTTCCCTTGCTGCCTCATTTCTAGCCTTTTCCATTTCTCTTTCTTTTTTAGTATCTTCCTGTTCAATCCTTTTCTTCTCTTTTTTCTATTCCTTCTCTATCCTTTGTTGTTCTCTTTGAACCTTAGCTGCTTGTCATTGAAGGTCCTTTTCAATTCTTATTTGTTCCTTGAGGTCCCTTACAATTCTTTCAATATTTTGTTGTTTAATATGTTCTCTCTTCCTATATTTCAATTGTTGAATTCACTTCTTCATCTCCTCTTTCTCCATTAGCATCTTCATGTAGTCATCTGTGGTGAGGAGCCAAGATTTCCTACTAAGTCAAATCCCACAATCAACTACATGATTAGACTCATCCTTCACTAGATGAATAAGTAACTTCAAAAATTGGGAGATAACTGAACTTATTTGGCCTCCCAATGATTCCATGGGATCTTCTTCATTTGGAAACTGCACCTCTCTAACTATTTCATCCACTTCCTCTTCTCCTCCCAATTGATTAGGTTCACATTCTCCAAGATCAACATAAAAATTCAGTGAGGTAGATGGGCCCATGTTGTTGGTGGAGACGGAATTGATGACTTTGTTCTAAATCCACATGCAATTCAATACCAAGATTTGCAACCCCCTCTAACAACCATGATTGGTCCTCTAGTGCACTAGGTAGAAAAAGAGAGATGTTTTCATATGTATTTTGGTCACCCAAATCAGGTGTTCTTAGTGGACTATGTTGGTCACCCAAATTAGGTGTTCCAATTAGAGATTGTTGGTATGAAAAACTAGTTGTTTCTAGTGGACTATGCTTGTCTGTAAAATTAGGTGTTTCATTTGTCCCTTCAACCTTGGTTTGTGGCACACCATTAATGGATAGACTTAGAACATTTTCTGCAACATATGCTTCCTTGGGGGAAACAAATTGGAATGTCTCACTTGGCCGAATATCCTCCATTAATGCAACTAAATTTAGGGGCCAAATACATATTATTTTAAACCTTGCTTTTATGTTGTCAGCATTAAAAGATTTTTGAAATGTAGTATTTCCAAGTGTTGCTAACTTTTCCCTTTTAATCTCTAGATTTGGATACTTACTCATCCATGTTGCTCTTTCCTTTTTAAAATATGACTTGAAAGGCACTAACATCAAGTGGCTGCAATATGTGAGATGTGTGGGTTGGTAGGGTCAGTAAGTCAATGCCTTGTGACCTTGCTTCATTAATAATAGAAAATGCAACGTGGTTGCCATGGCCATCAAAAATCAAGAGGTGTCTATTGGTGGGTGAGAGACCCCCAGGTATAGAACCAACAAATTGGTGCAAGCAATTAATGAAGAGGTCTTTTATCATCCACACATGGGGCTAAGCAACAATACCTAAAATTGGATCACAATGAGTTATATAGTTCTTCAAGTGTTTTTTTCTCTTAAACAAATAAAAGCTTGGTATCTTTTATCCAACAACATTTACACAACATAAAAATATGATCCATTCTTAGCTCTTGGGTATAATGTATGATACACTTCTACTGGCCTTTTTGCAAGCACTCTCATTACACCATTTCATCCAGCTTGAATGCCAGTCTCATCATAGTTCCAAATCTTCATTGAACCATGTGGATTAGCTATGTATGCCTTTTCCAATGTTTTATAGAATTCACTAGCCACTATAGGCCTCAAATTGAGTGCATGGTCTCTATCTTGGCCTTGTACTATCTTCAAAGTTAGATATAAATGCCTTCTTTTGAAGCATGTCCACCAAGACTTATCAGGAACTCTATCCTTAAATGGATTTGGCCTCATATGGAAGATTTGTGCTACTTTAGACCTCAAATTGAAAATTTCCAAACCATGGCCAACATCAACTATCTCCTTACACCATTCGACAACCTTTTCCTCTTTTTCATTATTCAAGATTGTTGGGAGCCCTTTCCTTTTTGTAGAGGTAACATCAATCAACCAGTTAGTTAATGTGGTTATTGGAAGACCCCACTTCTTTGTTTCCCCCTTGTTGAAATTCCATCATCTTCAATGTCTCTCATGGTATATTCCATGTCAGTCATGGAACATTCTCATTGCATTGAAACCTTCTTAGTTATAATAGTTACATTTAGTTGGACTACAGGTTCGATTGGCTATGGAATGGGAATTGTAGACACTTAAAAATGTCTTGAATGATGTTACACACTTGAATTTGATCACTAACATCGTTTCATCCTAAATTCTATCTTTTTTTTGATTTGATTAAATAAGCCTAATTATTTAATTAATTGCATCATTTTCATCCATTAATCTAATTAATTTAATTAGGTCAATTCACCCCCTTTTATCTCCACCTTTCATCCCATTTAATTGAATAAATCAAATTGTAGTGTAGGAAAATGTATCCCTTTACATTTTCGCACTTGTTTGGGCCCTCCTTGCTGAAGTCGGGCTTCTTTATGCCTTATTTGGTCCTATTTTGCATCCACAAGCCTTGTTTAATGCATCTTTCTGAGGATAATCCTGACACATATCTAATGACCAATCATAATTCATGATTTTTGGGTTGTTTGTTCTATATTTAATGATCTGGGACTCATATGCCACTTTGGGTGTATGGGTCCCACCTAAGTTTCGAGGCTTGATCCTGAAAATGGCATAGAACTTAGCATTTCTTGAAATATGTGTCCCAAGCTTAGGCTACTAGGACTCATTCGCCCCAACTAGTGTATGAGTCTCGATTTAGCTTGGACCTATTTTGAATTCAATTCTTGGCGGGATTTTATTCTCCTAGATTTGATGTCGGCTTGTAGTGTTGTAATTTCAAAAAATTTGGCATTAAAAAGTATAAATACAAGGTTATTTCATATATTTTCCCCTAATATTTTCAAGAGAGCATCCATATATCAAGTTTATGAGATCAAGAGCAATTCAAGAGTATTCAAGAGCATTCAAGAGCATTCAAGAGCTAATTATCAAGCATTTTAGAGCTACATTCAAGATTCAAGCATCATGTCAAAATCATCATGCATCATGCTTGTTTTTGAGCTAACATTTGCGATGTAGGTTTTCATGATTCAAGGAAGCATTCAAGTCAAGATTCATAACATACAATCAAGAGTCAAGATCTACATTCATGCTAGCCATTTTGTACAAGATTGCATCCTTTTTTGCAAGGGTTTGGTGGTTTGCAACATAACTTATTTGTTTATTCATCATTCCTTCATTTTATTTCTATTCATTTCAAGGTTTGATTACCATAATGAGGTTTGACAAAGGCAAACCCCTATCCACTAACAAAACAAAAATTTTGCCTCTATTTGATGTGTGATTTATAGATCTAGGTTGAAGATCCATTGAAGAAAAAGATTGGAGAAAGTTGTGAAAGTTGAAAAGTTGTCAAGGTTGTCACCTTTCTTGCAAGATTACAAAAAGTCACCTATAGGTCAAAATTCAAAGTTTTAGACTAGGAGATCGAAAGGGAGAGAAGCTACAGGAGATCACTAGAGGATATCAGTGTTTCAGATCAACCCTGATATTAGGACTAAATCACCACCTTGGGTGTATGAGTCCCAGAATACCAGTTTTCAGAACTTTTTTGTAGATCCCGGTTTACCAGTTGCATATTTCAATTTCGGCTTGAAACCCTAAACTGGAGTAAATCGCCCCAACTGGCGTATGAGTCCCAATGTGCTTCAAAAGTCATGATTTTGGGATTGCAAACCTTGTTTTAGGCATCTCCAGTTTTCTAGGTGCAACTCTATTAATTCTCAGTCCATTATTTAGATTTTGAGTTTGATTTCCTAGGTTACATAGCTATATTTGCATATCATTTACATTTCCTTCTTTCTAAGCCTTTGCTAAGTGGTGAACCCCTTTTTTTCTTTAATCATACCCAAGGAGACATCCTATTAGTCCTTCCCTAAATTGAGTCACTTGGTTGAGGGATATCTAGAGTTTCCTTTAATGAACTAAGAGTGAAATAGGAGAACCCCTCTTGTGTGTTCCATCTCCTAAAAGGTGGAATACAACCCTATTTTCTTTATTTCATTTTGGTAAACCTAGCCTTTGTACACCTTATTTTTGATCTAGAGTGCATCATAGTCCTAGATCTAGCTTTCATTAAATTTACATTAGATCTTGTGTTAGTTAATTTGCATTTAGGGCTTCTAAATCTTGCATTAGTGAAAGTGCATATCTAGGTTGCATTTTTGCATCTTGCATCATTGAATTTCATTTTAAATTTGTAATTTCATATAGTCAAGATTGCATACAAGTTAGAAACCTTAATATTCACTCAGAATTTGGTGAATTTAGTGTCAAAATCGTAATCTAGGACTCATTCATTCCTCTGGGCAATTTAGTCCTAGTACAAGTCATTTTACCTGATTTATAGAATTCTGTGTTGACTATTTTTTAGCATTTGAACCCGTCAAAAACCCTAACTGGGACTCATATGCCCCTTTGGGTGATTTAGTCCCATGTCAGACTTGAAACTGTATTTTACAGCATTAAAAACCTTGAATCCATGGTTCTATTTGTTGTTGTTAGATTCCTGTTTTAGATTACTGAGTTTTTGTTTCATTCATTTCATTACATCTAGATTAATTTCATTTGAATCAGAATTAAAGTATATCATTTATCTTGTGTTCATCTTGCATTAATTGATTCTCCCTTACATGAGCTTTACAACTTGGTGTCATATTACTAATACTATGGTGTCATATTGCTAATACTATAGTGAGACGTAGTTCGAGACTCATGTCATCCTGTGATAGCACACTTGTCATGGATCTTGGGTTATCTATCTCTTTCACTCATAGTGTTGACACTAGTTGACTAGGTATGGACCATACCCTTAACAACTCTCTACCTTCAAGTAGTATGACAATTGTTGAAACTATAGAGGAAAACTAATGTGTTATAGACTTGGTAAATTCTACACAATTCAGGGGTGTGCCAAGCTAAATAGTCCACTTGACATTAAAAGAATACATTAAATCATCAACCAAGGTGTGTAAACTTATGATGGTAGTGCCCTCACATACATTTTTTTACCTAAATTATTCTATGCAAACCTATTCAAACTATTCTACTTTGCTAAAAACTTACAAAATTGTAAAAATGAAAGTAGTTACAGAACCTAATGGCTATGGGTACTTGTAGTATAAGTTGTAGGTGACTGCTAAAGATGTAAGAGTGCATAATTAATCTAAAACTATTTAAAACAATAAAGTAACCAATACTAAACTCCAGAGTACTACATATGATCTATCTTTTATATCTTTGTCCATGAACAACTACAACTTTAACTATCCATAAACTATTTTACTTTGCAATGCACGTGTAAGATAAAGAAAAAAAAATTAATGGAATGCATAAATAAACAAATAGATAGATGAAGTGAAGAATTGTACCTTAGTGGCTAGCTCAGAAAACTCTCACTTAACTTAAATCCAAATCTAACTTAGATTCTTACGCATCCATGCATCATACAACTCCTTCCATTGCATAACATTAGATATTCAGACATAATCATTCTTGCAAATTTTATTCCATAATATCATTTTAACATGTTTTTGGATAACTAAAAAACTGGAAAAACTACTAATTGACAATAGCTTGTATTAATCAACTAACTGAACTATGAACTCATCCCACAAATTTATACAAAACGGGGAGATTCTTATTCAAACTGCCAACTAACTAACTACAATCATAAATCTCAATCCTAGATACGAGGATGTGAATTTAAGATTGAACTATTCATTTAACTGAAAAAGAGACCTATTCAAGTAAGAACAGCTTTCATGTGAAACACAGGCAAATGTCCAATATTCTAGAACAAGTATCTTTCCAATAATTTATTCCTTCCATATTGACCATGCTTAGCTCCATAACTTCCTCCACTTTAAATGGCTTGAACTTCATTAATTCCTTGTTTTGCTACTTTGGTGCTTTCTACAAATACTCCTTTCTTGCTACCATGTGTTGAGCTGCAAAGAGATTAATCCATACACATACATATGCAACTAACAACCATAATTAAATTACATCATTCAATTCATATATATATATTTAAGCCATGCAATGCTACAAATATTTTCACCCTATTTCATTTCCACAAAATGGGTTCAAGGTTGCAAGGTATTCATGAAAGGATAGCATATTATGGAAGTTTTATCTAAAGATACTTTTAAAAACATACGTAAAGTGTCTTAAAATTATATGAAAAGCAACAAAAAGATACTAATAACTAGACCCATCATTCCCCCCAACTTGTCATTTTGCTTGTCCTCAAGCAAAAATACCAAACTAAATCACCTAGGGAAGAAGATTGTAAAACAAAATGATCTGCCTCAGATCCATGACTGTGTTGACTCCTTGTCCTTGTTTGAGGTAGAATCCATTATAGCATGCAAGCCTATTCATCTTGTTTGATTCTGCATTCCTATCCTGAACATTACTTTGCCCAGTCCAATGTGGAATTGAGTGAAGTAGGATATGAGGGTGGTAAGTTAGTGGAAGCCACTCCACTCCCCTTATTCTTGAGATATCAATATGCTTGTGTAACCTATCAAACATGTTCATAAAATTGTATAGGGAGTGAGGCTCCTTCCTCTTCAATACTGGAGTCAGACTGTTCCATCTATTTCCCACATGTATCAGGTATTTTTGAAGAGTGGTCACTGCCAACTACTAAATCCTTCTGTAATCCTTGAGTCTCAAGTCTATAATTATCTTTCCTGGTACCCTATGTGAAAGGAGTCTTAGCAATTGAGTAATGACTCTATCAAGATTCATTGCTTCCTTTCTAAGTTGCAATGCCATTTTTTTCTCATGTTCTTCATATTTCTCCATTAATTCCCCACAGAGCTATTCATTTTTGAACTAAGACGCGAGGGCTCTTACTCGAAAATCCCCAACATAAATCAAGGGATTCTATTCAATATCTTCTACCATCACATAATTATGTAAATAATATTGACATAATTGGTCTTTCCCCTCTAAACTGACTTTGTTCAAGAAGCTGAGAAAACTGTGTCTCTTATTCAAAGTGAAGGGTTGGTCATTAATAAACTTATTAAATTGAAAACTAATTTTTTTTTCCTTTAAGAACAATGCATATACTCTAGATGGAGGTCTACATTCAACTATTTGAATAGCTCTATTGACCGCTTTTGTCAATTTCTCCTCCAGTCTTTTCAATTCCAAATTCTTGGTTTCTAATGATGCATTCAAAACTTGTTTTTCTTTTCCCCAATTTTCCTTTTCCTTCTTGAATTGAGTAGTAATTTGTATCACTTCAAATCCTAAAGACAAAGTAGTATGATAGGTTGGTGTTTTCATAACAAGGGTTTGTTGATCTAATGCTATATTCAAATCAACTCCCATTTTACCTTCAACCATCTGTGCCAATAGGTCTAATTTATTTCCATGGCTGTAGGTTTGTATTTTCTCTTCTAGCTCTTTGATTCTCATTTCCTTTTCTTTTTCTTTTTGTTTATACCCTTTCACTTGTTCTTCCAATTGTTGTATCCTATCAAGGGCTTCTTGAAGCTCTTTCCTTATGTTTCTATCCTCTAGCAATTCCTTTTCTTCTTCAAAATTCAAACCATCATTGTCATCTCCTATGTTATCAAAAAATTATCTAAGAAAGCCACTAGGTACTGCCTTCTTTTTCTTATTGGAAATAAAAACATCCTTTGTGTTAGAATAAGAGGAAGAAGACACATACCTTCTCTTTCTAGTAGGCACATCAATATTATCAACATTTAAACATTATCAAGGTTATCTTTCCCCTTTTTTGTGTCTATGTCGATGATTAGTGGATCATGATACTATTGCTCCTCAACTTTTCCTTCATGTAATTTTTCCTCCATGCCTCTCTTCCTAATACTCTGTCCTTTTCTTCTTGAATATCGGGGAGTAGTGGTTTCTTGTGTAACTTTACTCTCCTTTCCTCTTTTATTCCCCTTTTTCCTTCTCACATTCTCTTCTTTTACAACATTCCCCTGCTTGTCAACTCCTTTTCTCTTTCTTTTTCCTTTTGAGGATGTTGACACAGTACTTCACCTAACTCTAGGGTTTTTTAGAGGATGAGGGTTCCTTTGTTACTGCAACTGACACATATTGTTTCCTAGTACCACTTTGGCTGTGGGTAGAAGCAGATGGTGAAATAGGGGAATCTTCTCTCTTAGGTACATCTTGCTCAAGGTCAACTTCTAGTTCAGGCTCAGGTAGAGGGTCATCTTCTGCTTTAGGTGCCTCAAGCAACTCAATGATTTCTTTACAATTTTTATAATTATCCCAATTAACTTGGGGATGTTGAATTCTCAAACTTCTCTTAACTAGTAGGGTTATCATATAGTGATGATACAATGTAGTGTTTGCTTGTTTTATCTGATATTCATAGCCATTCTTTTCAACATGTTATATAGAAAATTGGGTACATTGACTAATTTATCATGTCATAAATGGTTCAACAAATTGAAATGCACATTATATAGAAGACTTTGGCGGCCATCACAAGTAAGGTATTTGATAATATAAGCAACACATTTTCCCCAAAAGAATGGAAGGGAAATCCTTTTAGTACCTTGTGAGGAGAAATCCAAATTTTCACCCCATTCACAGAATTCTTCCGTCACTACTATTGCATCTACACAAGATGGGTATTCAGAGCCTATGTGAGGTAATCTGATTACTTGAGCAATCACCATTTCTGAGCCATCCACCACCAATCCCTTTATTTTTGATTCATCATACTTCAACATGGCTACAAAATCTCTTCCTATCTCATTATCGTACTCTGTCAGCTTCAAGAAATAGTCCAACCACCCTACTTTGGTAAATAGAGGTAAAACCATTGTATCCTCTAATATCTAGATTTATAAGTAGATGGTTACCTCTGAATTACATCACCTCCCATTATCCTGTTACTTCAGTAACCTCAAAGAGTTTAAATTCTACAAATTCAACTTCACCACCTAAAAACCCTCAAATTCAACTACTTCTCTGAATGCCTTCTTTATACCCAATACTCACAATCCCTTATTTTCTAGCTCAATCAAGTATCAAAATTTCTATACCTTAGCTTATCTTAGGGTAGGAATTGCATTTATCAGACATAAAGAGAAGTTTTTCCAGTTTTAAAAAGTATAGCCTACAATGCAGTTTGACAAACTTGGGTGGTGAAAATAAAAAATTTAATGAAAATGATACCCCTCCCCCCAACTTAAATTGAAGTGACCTCACTTCATGTGTAACTAGTTTGTGGGAGTTAGGATAATGATGGAAATTAATGGTGATATATTTTGCATGCATAATTGAAACAATGAATAACTATGAATACAAAAAGAAAGCTAGAGTTAATCATGTGAAGTTACCTTTCATATGTGCGTAATGGAAAGTAATGCTCAACACAATTATGAATTGAAAAAGGAACATATCACAGTGTACAAGTGATGTGATGTGCATTGATTGCATAAGAGTTGATGAAAAGTGACAGTTGTACTGGCGACGTGCGCTCTACCTGGAGAGTAAATAACGCATGTGGGTAGTAATAGTTTTCACGGGAAAACCAATTTGAATCCAGAAAGTGATAGTAGCATGTAGTGAACAGGTGTTGCTATGGGCACTCTAAGCTCATGGCCTAACTGAAAGGTGCTTGTCAGGTCCCATTTGAAGTAGGTCCCAATAAAACTTGAAAAGCAAGTCCCTCTGTAGGCTAAAAAATATTCATTATGGATATTGTGTTGTAGGTGCATGTGATTTAAACCATGAAAAATTGGGCCTGAGTAATCTTAGAGGTGGAGTTGTGTAACTCGACCTTTGTATTACCAGACGTGTTGGGTAATTCACTTCCTATTGTAACATCATCTTGTGTCCTAGATCTTGAATCTACATAACTATGTGCACCATATTCATTAGAGATATGATGAAATCATCGTGTGCAAGTGGTTTCTTGTACATCTTGAGTCAATGACCATTAACCAAGAGTGAAAATTTGACCTCATCAATAGTTTGTAGTTGAACTACACCATTAGGAAAGACTTGTTGTATTTCATAGGGTCCTAGCCATCATGACTGTAATTTCCCTGGAAAAATTTTGTATCTAGAATCATACAAAAGTGCCCAACCCCCTACAGTAAATTACTTAGTCTTGATATACTAGTCATGCCATTTAATATGTTATTTCTGAACAACCTATATGTGGTGCAATGCCTGCAATCTGATTTATCAAGAGCATTCAAATGTTGCAACCTTTCTTTTTGATATTTTGTCATGTCCATTGCTAAATCAACTATTGTGCGCAGGGTTTTATATTCAAACTCTATAGGAAACACTATTGTTTTTCCATAAACCAAATCATAAGGGGTAAACCCTATTGTTTTCTTCCAGCTAGTTCTGTATGCCCAAACAACTTCTGGTATTTTGGAAACCCAATCTCTTCTATGAAGTTGTACAATTTTTGACAATATGTTCTCAATCTCCCTATTTGTAACTTCTACTTGCCCATTTTCCCGAGGATGATATGGAGTAGATTTCTTGTGCTTGATTTGATACTCCTTCACTAGTTGAGCTATGAGGTATGATGTGAATTGGGGTCCTTGACCAGTCATAATCTCCTTAGGAACCCCATACCTAGTGAAAATTTCCTCATATAAATTTTTTGCAACATTGCCATCTTTGGAAAACTACAATGCTTTGACTTCTACCTATTTGGTTAAGTAGTCAGTACATACTAGTATATATTCTTTGTTATTTGAAGTGGGAGATAGAGGGCCAATAAAATCTAGCCCCCATTTGTCAAAAGGACCTAGTGCTAGTTGGGGTTGTAAAGGCATCTCATCACTTCTTGTAGGTCACCTTATTCTCTGGCACCTATCACAACTTTTAGTTTACTTAACAGAGTCCTTGTGAAGGGTTGGCCAATAATATCCTGTTGTTAAGATTTTAAAAGTTGTCCTCTTGGCTGCAAAATTTCCACCACAAGGTTCATCATGGTAGGCTTTCAATATATCAAACACTTCATCCTACCTAATGCATCTTCTCATAATGTTATCTAGGCCAGTGTAGAATAATAATCCAAAAATCCAAGAATAAGGGAAGCATTTGTGAACTAATTGTTTTTTCTCCTTAGGAGAGAAGTAACCTGGAATCTTCCCTGTTACAAAGTAATTAGCTATATCAACATACCATAGATTATGCATACTTAGACCAAATGAATTCTCATCAAGGAAAGAATCATCAACTACTCCTTCTTTAGATGTTGTGGGTAGTCTAGATAAGAATTCAACAACTACATTAGCCTTTCCTAGTTTATCAACTATGGTTATGTCAAATTCTTACAGTAATAGCAACCACCTCACAAGTCTTCCACCTACTACGGGCTTATTCACCAAGTATCTAATTGTTGTATGATCTGTATGTATAAATACTTGATAACCGGTAATGTAGTGTCTAAACTTGTTAATGGCATAAAAAAAAGCAAGCATTTCTTTCTTAGTCACAGTGTAGTTTAATTATGCTCCCTGTAGATTTTTGCTAATATAATATATGGCATACTCCTTATTCCCCTCTTTCTATCCTAGGACTGCTCCACTAGAAAATTCTGATGCATTAGTGTGAATGTGAAATGACAATGTCCAATTTGGACCTCTTAAAACTGGTGCATTAGTCAAAGTTTCTTTTAACTTCTCAAAGGATTGATGACACTATGGAGTCCACTCAAACTCAATGTCCTTTTTCAATAGAGTAAACAAAGGGGCAACTATTTTGTTGTAATCTTGGATGAATCTTCTGTAATAACTTGCATGTCCAAGAAAGCTTCTCACATCCTTTTGTTTCTAGGGAATAGGTAGTGTAGATATAATCTCAATCTTCTTGGGGTCAACTTGTATCCCTGCATTGGAAATAAAATGTCCCAATACAATGCCTTTTGTCATCATCATAAAACATTTCTCATTGCTCAATGATAAATTGTGTTCAGTGCATCTTTTCAAAACTGTTTCTAAATTTTGCAAAGCCTCATCAAATGTTTCACCATATGTGGTGAAATCATCCATGTAAATCTCCATCTTATCATGTGCAAAATCAAAAAATATACTAAGCATTGCTCTTTGAAATGTGGCTGGAGCATTGTACAAACCAAAAGGTTAAACATAATATGCATAGGTACCTGAGGGACAGGTAAATGTGGTTTTATCTTGATCTTCAGGTGCAATCTTAATTTGGTTATAACCATTGAAACCATCAAGAAATGAGAAATATTTCTTCCCCACCAAAGAATCAAGAACTTGGCCAATGAATGGCAATGTGAAGTGATCCTTTCTTGTGTTAGTATTTAGTTCCTTATAGTCAACACAAAATATCCATTAACCGCCCTTCTTGGGAACTATGACTAATGGTGGAACCCATTCACTGTCTGATTAGGGTGTATGAACCCTACATTCAAAAGCTTTTGCATTTCAACTTTGACAATCTCTCTAAGAGCTAGATTCATGTGTCTCTGTGGCTACTTTATAGGTCTATAGCCATCATTGATGTAAATTTTGTGCATGCATAAGGTAATATCAATGCCTTTCATGTCACAATAATCCCATGCAAAGGTTGCTGCATGTGCCTGCAATGTAGCGTGTAGTGATTTCTATTGTTCATTAGTCAATGCATTATTAAAATTCAACATATTTCCAGGTTTAATCTCTAATTGCATATACATTTCTTATACAGAGGACAGGTCAAGGCCAAGTATTATTGGCAAGCATTGTTGTGGTAACAAAGTATGGATTATTTGGGATACCTCTTATGAGGAATTGGTAGGTATTATGCTTTCCAAGGGATCTTGTAAGTAGGATAAACAACCTTGTTGTTGTGGGTGTCTTCCACAACCATTTTGTATGATATGGGTTATCAACTTATCCTCATCTTGAATATCCAATAGAGGGATATGTTCAATGGTCATTAATGTTTGCAATGAGTAGTTGTTTGCATCATCTAGGTGTGGCAAAATGGTATGCTCAAGGTTTTGATGTGGCCGAGTTGGTGGATAAAGTACTAGATTCTTGGTTATAAATCCATTGGATATGATCATTTTTCTTGACCTACAACATATGAATGCATCGACTATGGCTAACCAAGGTCAACCTAAGATTAGTGGATAACCAGCTAGATTAACTTTGGGCTGAAGTACTATAAAATCAGTAGGGTAATCCCAAGAATCTAATGCAATGACTAGGTCCTCAATAACTCCTTCAAGCTTAATTGTATACCTATCAACTAATTGTAAAACTATCTAAGTATGCCTAAGATTGGCTAACTATAGTAGTTGCATGGTTTCTTTGGTGATCACATTAATTGAAGCACCCAAGTCTATCAAAGTATTTTTAATAAGAGTCCCATTGATTTTAATGTCCACTATTGGACTACTAGGATTTGTATATTTGGGAATAGTTATAGTTCCCAAAATTATATCAACAAGGTTACCCATGACATGGACTGTTTGTGGCTTCTTTCTTTTCCTTCCTAGATTTTTAAGGAAGAGATTTGTAATAGTCATAGTATAAATGGGAATATCTTTGATATCTTGGATTAAGGGGATTTTAATGTTGACATCTATTAATTGGCTTAGAAGGTTTGTTTCAACCGGTGTCTATTTCTGCTAGATAGCCAATCATTCAGGGAATGGAGGCTTCATATGTGATGTATTCTAGTGCCCTAGATTAGACTTAGATTCTGTAGGTGGGTTATCTAAGGCTTCCTTTATAGATTCTTCATCATCTAATTCTGTAATTTTGGGAGATGAAGGTTTGACAAGCTACTTCCTTGATCTAAGGTGAAGGTCATTCACCTCTACCCCATAAGTGGGGTATTGGAATACTTCATTAGTATAAGCCTGTTGAATAGCCTTAGTGTTAGGGTTAGGTGTAGGTTGGGTAGGTATTTGAGATGGTCTAGGTGGCTGATACTGAGGATTTGATTGAGGCATTAAAGCTTGTTTCTGAGGTAGAAGAGGAGGTAGCATAGGCTATTGGTAATTCATATTTTGTTGCTGCCATTGTTGGCCTTTTTGCCACTGAGGCTTCCATTGATTCTGCTAATTTGGCCATTGTGGATTGTAATTGAAACCTTGAAAGTTTTTCTATGGCCATGGGTTTGGATGTTGGTTCCAATTTGGCTGGGCTTGTGGCCATTGTTGAGGACTTTTCCACTGGTTCTAATTTGTTTGCTAGGGTTGGGTGTTCCAAGCATAAAATTTTTGATTTCTCAAAGGGAAGGATGGATTAAAACTAAGGGGGTTTGGTTGCATACCTTGTCTTTTCTACCATGGCCTCCTTTGTGCTATGTAGAAATTTTTTCCATCATCTCCTTCCATTGCCTAGAAATCTGGGTTCTCAATCTTTTCTTGCAGGATATTGGCCACTTATTTGCACTTAAAATTGGCTTTCCTCTACCTACAATTAGGATAGTACTCAGTGAGCATGGTTTCTACTTCCTCTTGCTTCTTCTTGACGTGGAGGATGTCCAACTGTGTTACTAGATGAATGATTATATCCTTCATGTTTGACAATAAATTATTGATTTCTACTTTAGAAACCCCATTATAGGACTTACTTGTGATGGATGACCTCTCCCCTCTTCACTTTCTAGAAAGGGTCCTGGAATAATTCCTACAGACTTTACAAATGTCTTCAAATTGTCTTGTAGAAATGTCTCCTCATCCAATAAGGTTGAGGGAATCCATATTGTCTTCATTAATCCCCCTTAAAATCCTAATTTAAGAGACTCCTCTGACAATTTATGTTGGGGGTTTTTCTTCAAAGCAAACTAAAATCTTTCTACAAAGAAAACTAAAATATTTCTATATAATCTTCTAATGGCTCATTCTCTTTTTGAGACATTGAGAAAATATCATCTCTCCTTTGGTCTAATCCTTTGCAATAGTCCTTGTGTTTTTCCAAGAACTTTGTCTACATAGTGTCCCAATTTGGGACAACATCCCTACCAAGCCCCATAAACCATCTAAGGGAAACATCCTTAAGAGTGGCTAGGAAGAGCTTGAGTCAGTGGGCATCATAGTGTAATCATAACTTCTACACAAAACATCAGACTCAAAGAGAAAGGTATCCAGGTCCTCAGTTACCAAGCCAGAAAATACTAATAATTTTTTGATGGTGGAATGTTTTTTAGCACAATAGCTCTGGCTTGGTCATCAATTCGGAACTCAAAGGTACCAGGATCTGGTGGATCAAGATCTGCCATTGTTCGAAAGGTCCCTTTAGAAGTTGTGGAAGATGGTGATGATGAAGAAGATGGAAAGGTAGTGTGCACTCTTTCAACAAAATCCACAATATATTCAACAAAATCACCAATATCTTCTCTATCTTCAGTGTCTAAAGGGAGGAATCTTCCTTGGTTATCTCTCTGCCTCTACATATAGTAGGTTTGACTTTGTATGGCAACGACCCTGCACAATGTTAGTATAATTCCAAGTGTTTTTGAAGATGAAATCTATTAGTCCTAATGCAGAAAAGAAAAATTAACTATGAAAAACATATAAAAATAGGCCTATGAAGATAGAACCATCCTCAAAAATGGTTTCAAAAATGTAGAGGAAAATTAATGTGTTATGGACTTGGTAAATTCTACACAATTTAGGGGTGTGCCAAGTTGAATAGTCCACTTGACATTTCAAGCAAGTACATTAAATCATCAACCAAGGTGCATAAAATTATGATGGTACTACACTATTCATTCCCTCACAGACTTTTGTTTACCTAAATTATTCTATGCAAACCTATTCAAACTATTCTACTTTGCTAAAAACTTACAAAATTGTAAAAACAATGAAAGTAGTTATAGAACCTAATGGCTACAGGTACTTGCAGCATAAGCAGTAGGTGACTGCTAAAGATGTAAGAGTGCAAAACTAATCTAAAACTATTTAAAACAATAAAGTAACCAATCCTAATCTCCAAAGTACTATGATCTATCCATTATATCTCTATCCATGAACAACTACAACTTTAACTATCCATAAAATATTTTACTTTGCAATGCATGTGTAAGATAAAGAAAACATAATTAATGGAAATGCATAAATAAACAAATAGATAGATGAAGTGAAGAACAGTACCTGAGTGGCCAGCTCAAAAAACTATCTCACTTAACTTAAGGCCAAATGTAACTTAGATTCTTATGCATCTATGCATCATATAACTCCGTTCATTGCATAACACCAAATATTCAGACATAATTCTTCTTGCAGATTTTATTCCATAATATCAAATGTTTTAAGATGTTTTTGGATAACTAAAAAAATGAAAAAACTACTAACTAATAATAGCTTGTATTAATCAAGTAATTGAACTGTGAACTCATCCCTTGAATTTATACAAAACAGAGAGAGTCTTATTGAAACTGCACACTAACTAACTAACTGCAACCATAAATATCACTCCTAGATCCGAGGATGTGAATTTAAGACTGGACTTATTCATTTAACTGAAAAAGAGACCTATTCAAATAAGAAAAACTTGCATGTGAAACACATAGGAAAACATCCAATATTCTAGAACAAGTATCTTTCCAATCATTTATTCCTTCCATAATGACCACGCTCAACTCCATAGCTTCCTACACTTTGATTGGATTGAACTTCATTAATTCCTTGTTCTGCTACTTTGGTGCTTGCTACAAATACTCCTTTCTTGTTACCATTTGCTGAGTTGGAAAGAGATTAATCCATACACTTACATATGCAACTAACCACCATAATTAATTCACAAAATTCCATTCATATATATATATATATATATTAATATTTAAATAATGCAATGCTACAAATATTTTCACCATATTTCATTTCTACAAAATGGGTTGAAGGTTGCAAGGTATTCATGAAAGGATAACATATTATGAAACTTTAATCTAAAAGATACTTTTAAAAACATGGGTAAAGTGTCTTAAAAGTATATGAAAAACAACAAAATGATGCTAATAACCATACCCATAAAAAATAATGGTTACTAGCATTCCTTAAGAAAACATAATCCAAATCCATGAAGATTTAGAAAACCTACAACATCAAGTGAGTACTAAAAACATTTCAACCACAACTATTCCCACCATAGATAACATACATTGCATGATTGAAAGTGAAGAAGGAATAGAACTTGCTCGTAACCTAGCTTAGATTTTTGACAAACTTACTAGTTGTTCTCAACCTTCGAACAATGTCCAAATTCAAGGAGGAACTCAAATTCCTCCTCCCACAACCATTGCCTCTATTCCTACCTATACCAACCCTCAAGTTACAACAACGATGCAACCTACTAGTAATTTCTTTCCTACCTTGGTTATTTCCACTAGCAATCCTTGTACCTTTATGGCATCACACGTGATATCTCCTACCACTTTACCTCCCGTAAGAATTCCATTCACTTCCCCCTAAAACACATATACACCTCCAACATATTCACCTCCATCTCAAAATACAACCAATGGCACCATCCTTAACCAAATCTTGCAAAATGTTTCATCCCTTCAAAAACAAATTTGCACCATAAACCAAAATCAAAATGGCCAACCTTCATACTATGTCAAAAGCAATCCCTTATCCTTAGAGTTATTAAGAATTCTGATACCACAAGGCATAGATATTCATGGGTTTGAGAAATATGGAGGGAAAGGAGATCCTTCTAACCATATTTCTGCTTACATCGCCTTATGTAGTGATTTTTTCCTTGATGATAAACTCTTGGCCAAGCTTTTCCCTAGGTCCCTAGAAGATACTGCCTTAAAATGGTTTTCCTTGTTATCAAATAGCTCAATTCATTCATTCAATGAACTTGTTGAGGCCTTTATTAACCATTTCCAAGTTCACATGACCCCTAAGATGACATTAGCTAATTTGATGAGATGTAAGAAAAAGGATGATGAAAAAGTTATTGACTTCATTTTACGCTACCAAATGCTTTATTCCCAAATCAACATAAAGATTCTCAACCCTCACCTTAAACGAATGTTCATTGAGAACTTTCAAACTAAGATACAAGATAATCTTGTCATGATGAAGTTTCCTTCCTTCATACACTTGTGTACTGCCCTTCGTGATTATCAAAACTCGGCTAGTAGTCATGAAACAAAACCCACCTCTAGCTATCCTGAGAAGTCTGAATCTACAAACCAAAACACTTACCAACCTTTTAGGAAACATAATAAAGGTTTCCTTCAACTCAATCCCCCTCAACCAACTCAACATGTTGATACCCAAGTGGTTGCTATAAAGAAGAAAAATCCTTTTACATTTGGGGGTCTAGCTAGATAATTTACTCCCTTACCCGATACCCTCCATAACACAATGTTACTTCTAGAACAAAAAATGATTTCCTTACCTTCGGTAAAACTTCTGATCCTAATAAGCCTTTACCTCCAAAATTTAGATCGAATTCCTATTACCATTATCACCAACAAAATGAACATGACATAGAACATTGTAAGTGTCTTAAACATCTTGTGCAAGACCTCATTGGTTCTAGTCGACTTCAAATTGGAGGGAGGTGTTAATGATCAAGGAAATAAGTATGTTGCCCCTCCCAACCAAAAATTGCAAATATTTACCAACCCTATGCCTAATCATAATATTTCATTTGTCAAAGCTAGTGAAACTAAGAAGAATGATGTGATGAATGTTGACATGAACAATGACAACATTGATACTGATAAACAAGGTCTTATGAATACTATTAAACAAGGTCCTATGGATACTAATGAACAAAATCCTATGGATGGTTTGGTTGCATTGATTGAAACTCAACCTTGTAAGGGTCAAACTAAAAATCCTCTTGACATTGCTTTCTCATCAAAATATATTATTAGAAATGCACCTGATTGTTCTCTTTACATAGTGGTTGAATCAATGACAAGCCCACTAATGGGATATTAATTGATCCTGTTTGTGGAGAGAATGTGATCCCTAAGGAATTCTTACTTGTGCATGAACTTTATCAAGAAACATATGATCAACTGAAAGCATGGATAAAAAAACATAATAGTTTTGCTTGCCCTATGATGGGATCAATCACCCTTCCTCTAAAAAATGGACCGAAACAATTAGATGTCTCATTCTCCATCATCCCGATGTTGGATCAATTCCATGTAAAGCTTGGTTATCCATGGCTATGCTCCATGGAAGCCGTCCCGTCAATCGTGCATAAATGTATGAAGTTTCCCTTTAACAATAAAATCTTTACTGTGCACAATAGTGGCTTTAATCCTGTGTCTTCTTGTGGGAATTTTTCATTGGATTTCTTTTGGCTCAAGCCTATGGAACATATTAAACCTTGTGAGGACTTCTTTTTCAAATCCTATCAAAATTTTAAGGAAAAATGCATAGAAAAAATACCCCTTAGAAACATGCCTCAACCCATGATTGAACCTCCTATCCTTGACAAAACTATGATTGAAACTAAATATATTCCAAACAACCAAGACCAACCTAAGATATATCCTTTTCCTATCTCCTACAAATTACCAAGAGACAATAAAAACAATCCTATCACGCCTCCTAAGATAAAAAAAATACAAAGCTAAAGAGAAAGTGGTTGAAAAACCTCCCACTGTTCCTTCTGTTCCTCCCCTTAGGGAAGAAAAGAATCCTATGGTTGATAGACCCACTCCTACACAAACACAAAAAGAAATAGAAATGCTAGAGAGCATAGGCGTAGACATCGTGCTCTTACTCAAAGGTTAAATGAAGAAAAAAATAAAGAAAATCAACATCCAAACTTGACTGAAGCAATACACGATGATCTGGGGGATATTTTCACTAAAAATTGAAGAATCTCCAATACTCTAAATTTCAGCACCATCAGAAAGAGCTCAATGTCTTGATTCCAGAGCAACTTGAATGGATTCAAAAAAAGCTACAGAGCCCAAGTTATTGCCGGTCAAAGTTTAGTCAACAACTAGTCAACTCAGGGCCCAAGGCAAGAAAAAAGGTCAAAATTTGATGTCACCAAAAGTGGTCAAAATTGATATCAATGCGAAGAGCTCGACAAGAGCTTTTCGACGGTGTTTGTTTTGCGCAAATCGGAGCTCGTATGTGCGAGATATGGAAGGTCAAAGCTCATGGTTGACTAGGTTGACTTGAAGGTACAATGATGACGTCAGCATGACGTCATCATGCTGACATGGATGAATCATGAGGTGACACATGGTGGCTTCCCAAAGTTACATGTGGCGGAAATTTGTTGGACATGGCTTTATTTAAAAAATAAAAATATGAAATATAAAAGCCTACCACTCCTCCCATTTAAAAGCCTTAATTTAAGGCCTATGTGAGAAAAAGTAGGTGGGGTCTTAATTTAAAACAAAACAAATTTACCCCTATTTAAATGGGATAATACCCCTTTAATATTTAAAAATACATGTGGTTGGGAGATCCCCTTTTTAAGGGGAACTTAAACATTATTTTTAAAGAAAAAAAACAAATTTCCAACCAATTCAACCCCTATAATTAAGGATTAAATCCTTAACAAAATCAAGCCAGTTTATATTCAAAGGTGAATTATTAAGATCTCCTAATAAAATCCTGAAATGAATTATGGAATAAAATTACAAGAGGCCATCCGTGAAGATTTTATGTAAAATTGGATGGGTTGTTTTAATGGGAGGATATCCCTATGTAAATAATATTTTCTATGTAAAGGGGAGGTTGAGAGGTTTTGAAAATCAATTGGTTATGAACCAAATTGAGTAATTTTTTTGTATAAAAAGGGTAGAATGGGGGGTGTGAGATTAAGTAATTTTTTGAAGAATTTTTGGGGAAGTTGTGAATCAGAGAAACAGGGAGATTTTCTAAGGAGATTATTTTGAGCCTTTTGTAAGTCGAAGTATTGTCATGCTGCCGAAGTGCTCTTGGTGCATTTGTAACTGATTTTTTGGAGATTAATCGGATCGGTCTCACTCTATTGGAGCGGACTCGGAGACGTAGTCATGTTTGTGGCGAACTCCGTTATTAGATCATTTGCACTCTCTCTCTCTCTTCTTCTTTCTCAATTTTGTTCTTTTCACCTTCATCAGTTTTTAATGCATAATTTCAATAATGTATGCATGAATTGTATTTCTGCTTAATTCACATGTTAATTTGTTAATTTTGTTTATGTAATTTGGATTTCATGATTTGTAAACATTAAGCATTCAAATGCAATTAGTCTAGATCCTAATCAGATCACACGAGTCTCCCTCTTCACTAGAACAAAAAGATCCTATATCACAACCGCAATAAGAGCTAAATCCTTATTTAGACATTATCATTCAACCTCGCATTGTGATTAACTTGGATGATGATGATGCAATTGCTAAAATTGATGAAGAAGTGCATAATGAATTGAATACATTGTTTTCCTCTTCTATGAGCTTAAATGAGAATTCTCCTAGGAATAGTTTTGAACTTGGTGATGACCCTAGTTCGACACTTGATGTTGTCCCTTTGGCTAGTTGTCTTCCTCCTGTATACGATGGAAAAGATTGGGATGCGAATGAACTACTAATAGGTTGACTCACATGTTCCTTACTAGTCCTTTCTTTATTTTATTTTCCATATTTATTTTATGTGATTGCATGTGCATAATGTGATTCCCCATACCATTTTTTTTTATGTGTCTCTCTCTCTTTGTGACATTCCTCTATTTGTATCTACATTCTTCTCTATGTCGTAAAACCTTTATCTTTTTCTTTGTCTTGTATTTTACTTTTGTTGATGACACAAGGCATCGAGACATTTAGGTCTCTTCCATGTTGACCCAAAAGATTTTCCTTTATCTTTTCACGTGTCTTGTGTTTTCCTTTTGGGGATGACACAAGGCATTGAGATATTTAGGTCTCTTCCATGTTGACCCAAAAAATATATATTTTTTTCTCTCTTTGTATCATTCTTCCTATTTCATGAGTATTTGGGGAATGATGATAGTTCCGAGCTCTCTAAAAATTGTAGCATAGACATATTGACCTCAAATATGTGGATCCCTTGTGTGATTTTATTTTGGGGGAAAACATTTTTTCATGACACAACTTCATTTGGAAACACATGAATTGGAATAGGGATTCCTATATAAGCTCTCTTGTCCCCTTTATTGTTAGCATTGATCATTTTCTACTTTAAAGTAATTCCTCACAACATGGTGTTTAACAATTTATTTAAAGTGGGGGCATACATTGGAATTATTCTTTTGCAACTCATGTTTCATTGTGTAGTCTTCTTACTTCATGCGATGTGTCTTTCTCTTTGTGGTGACATTGGGTTGGATGTCCCTTAAGAGTGTGATCTCTCTTAGCATATGATATTCCTTGTAGTGGCTTGATGTGACACACTGCATCCCCTAAGTTGTGAATCTTCTATTCTTTGATTGGTCCTCTCTTGGAGACATTAGGTATGATGTCCCTTAAGTTGAGACCTTATATGAACTAAGAAAAACTCCTTTGAACGTACCTTACACTATTTTTCATTTACAATAACTATTATATGGCCACCTTGCATAACACACTTTGCTTTCCTGTGGATCCATCTTGTTTGTTCATGAGTATGAAGTATACAAAGTTTTCATTGCCTCGTGAATCTTGTTGTTCATGCTATGTGGCACCTTAAGTATCAAAATTATCAAGAGGTATAGATTTGGTATGGTTACCATATGGAATCTGAACTTAGGTGTGACTTTCCTATAGCCACTTGCTTGTTTGTGTGAGTGCATACCGACAACATGCATATGTATCTTGCTCAGGGCTCACCTAGTGGACGACTTGAGGTTCCACTAGCCCTTGTGAGCATGCATTTGGTTTGCATAGTGGACACCATGTTCCACTTGTAAATTTTTTTGGACAAACAACTTAGATCTAATCCACATCGTGCTAGACAAATGCTCGAGGCTTGATCCACCCCTTTTTTTTCATCCTTTTTTTTGTATTTGGTAGTGTATGCTTATGATTTTTTGTTTCTCCTTACACTATTCACATATGTGTTCTTTTGTGCCTATGTGTTTTTTCTATAGGATCATGATCTTGGGGCTTGTGCAACCCTCTTGATCGTTGTCATCATATCTTACTAGCATTGGTACACTTGGACTCCTCTTGATGCAAGTTTGTCTACTTTAGTGTGATTTTGAAAAAAGTTTCTCCTCTCACTAAAGTGAGGGCTAAATGTAGTGTAGGAAAATGTATCCCTTTACATTTTCACACCTTTTTGGGCCCTCCCTACTAAAATTTGGCTTCTTTATGCCTTATTTGGTCCTATTTTGCACCCACAAGCCTTGTTTAATGCATCTTTATGAGGATAATCCTGACACATATCTAATGACCAATCATAACTCATTATTTTTGGGTTGTGTGTTCTATATTTAGTGATTTTGGACTCATATGCGACCTTGGGCGTATGGGTCCCACCTAAGTTTCAGGGCTTGATCCTAAAAATGGCATAAAACTTAGCATTTCTTGAAATTTGTGTCCCAAGCTTAGGATACTAGGACTCATATGCCCCAACTGGTGTATGAGTCTCTCTTTAGCTTGGACCTATTTTGAATTCAATTATTAGCAGGATTTTATTCTCCTAGATTTGATGTCGACTTGTAATGTTGTAATTTTGGGAAATTTGGCATAAACAAGTATAAATACAAGGTTATTTCACATATTTTCCCCTAATATTTTCAAGAGAGCATTAATATAGCAATTTTATGAGATCAAGATCAATTCAAGAGTATTCAAGAGTATTCAAGAGCATTCAAGAGAATTCAAGAGCTGATTATCAAGTATTTTGGAGCTACATTCAAATCCAAGCATCATGTCAAAGTCATCATGCATCATGTTTTTTTTTGAGCTAACATTTGTGATGTAGGTTTTAATGATTCAAGCAAGCATTGAAGTCAAGATTCATAACATACAATCAAGAGTCAAGATTTACATTCATGCTATCGATTTCATACAAGATTGCATCCTTTGTTCCAAGGGTTTGGTGAGTTGCAACATAGATTATTTGTTCATTTATCATTCCTCCATTCTATTTCTATTCATTTCAAGTTTTTATTACCAAAATGAGGTTTGACCAAGGCAAACCCCTATCCACTAACAAACCAAAAATTTTCCCTCTCTTTGATTTGTGATTTGCAAATCTAGGTTGAAGATCCATTGAAGAGAAAGATTGGAGAAAGTTCTCAAAGTTGCAAAGTTGTCAAGGTTGTCACCTTTCTTGCAAGATTATAGAAAGTCACCTACATGTCAAAATTTAGAGTTTCAGACTCAGAGATCAGAAGGGAGAGAAGCTATAGGAGATCACTAGAGGATAACAGAGTTTTAGATCAACCTTGATACTAGGACTAAATCGCTACCTTGGGCGTATGAGTCCTAGTATACTAGTTTTCAAACTTTTTTATAGATCCTGGTTTACTAGTTACAGATTCCAGTTTCGGCCTGAAACCTTAAACTAGGACTAAATCTCCCCAACTAGCGTATGAGTTCCAATGCGCTTCAAAATTCATAATTTCAGGATTACAGACCTTGTTTCAGGCATCTCTAGTTTTCTAGGTGCACCTCTGTTCATTCTCAATCCATTAAATTTAGATTTTGAATTTGATTTCCTAGGTCACATAGTTAGATTTACATATCATTTACATTTCCTTCTTTCTAAGCCTTTGCTTAGTGGTGAACCCCCTTTTGTCTTTAATCACACCCAAGGAGACTTCCTAGTAGTCCTTCCCTCAATTGATTCACTTGGTTGAGGGATATCTAGGGTTTCCTTGAATGAAATAGAGCAAAATAGGAGAACCCCTCTTGTGTGTTCCATTTCCTAAAAGGTGGAATACAACACTCGTATTTTCTTTATTTCACAAGTTATTTAATTTTAACACCTTATGTCCTCTCATTTCATTAAATAATCTTAAATATTTAATTAAATGTCATTTTGAACCCCTTTTCATTAAATAAGTTAATTATTTAATGGATATCCTATTATTCCTCAACTTGCACTTGATTAAAACTTAGTTTTAATTACTAATTACTAATTTTCCTCGGCCATCCACTTGCATAGGGAATATTCTTCTATTTCCAGCTCCAAAAAGGAATGATTATTTTCAAACAAAATTTGTAACAAACTTTCAAAGTTGTTACAAAGTGTGTTTGTTTGAATCATTGTGAGCCCTTGATGCTTTCTTTTATCCATGTGATCTTTGATTCTCATCCATTGATGAGAATCCTTGATCCATGTCTTCACCCTTGATTCCATCTTGACCATTGATTGATCCTTTTCATCTTGATCATTGATTCTTCATTTTCTCTCTTATAAATACAGACCATTTGGAGAGAAATGGATCCACCTTTTCAGAGTAAAGTTATGCTGCTGAAATTCATAGTCACATCCACATTTAGCATTTGTTAGCATTTAGCTTAATCTTCATCCATATTATTTTAAGAATCCACTAATGGCTTCCATTTTAGCTTAGTTTGCATCCATTTTAGCATAAGTTTGCATCCATGGCTTGCATCTTTGAACTTCATTTCTATTTAGTGTAGCTTGCATCCATCTCCATCAAGAATTTAAGCATTTATCACTCATTTTCATCATGTTAAACTAGTTTTGCATCCATATTTTGTTCATATTTCATTAGTTTCATCGGTTTTCATCAATAAAATTGATTGGAACGACACATGTTATCCAAGGGATTGGGAAATGGTCACCATTCCACATCAATGTGATACCACTCCCCCAATGGGAGAAGATTTGGAGAATTAGAATAGTTTTCATGTTTATTTCGTGTTTAGTTTAATGGGTTCTTAGTTTTGGCGCTTTTGAGCATCTCATTGGGATCATGGCTTAGTGGAGTAAATATAGTTTAAATTCATTTGGATCTGATGTGTTTAATTCATATGATGACTATGATAACGGGAATAAATTCATCCTCTTCACTATGTGGTAGCCTCACACCTCTCTTGTGCAGTGGAAATATTGTTTGAGCTCTCTTTACTAATCAACTAGTTCTTGCTTGCGCTTTATTCTTCATCTACATGGAGCCAAGTGTAAGAACAATAAATGCTAGACACATACACATAGACATATATTCAAAGTGAAGGAGAGGGTTTGATGGTGGTGAGTTCTATGTTGTGCGATGGGTCGACGTCAACAAAGGACATGTTGGACAAAAACTTGAATTGCATACAATCCTTAACTAATCATATCCTTAATTCTAACCCTTACAACCCTTAGTTGATCATGGAATATATATATATATATATGTGTGTGTGTGTGTGTGTGTGTGTGTGTGTGTGTGTGTGTGTGTGTGTGTGTGTCGTGTGCATATATATATGTATATATATGTGTATATATATATGTGTGTGTATATACATATATATATGTATATATATGTATATGTATATATATGTATATGTATATATATATATATGTGTGTGTGTGTGTGTGTGTGTGTGTGTGTGTGTGTGTGTAATAAATTAAGGGGTTATATATAACTTGAAACACCAGTATGATACAAATATTTATAACTATTTTTGAAATAGAATTATGATATTTACATATAACTTGAAACAATAGTATAAAACAAATATTTATCTTTTTGAAACAATAGTATGATACAAATATTTACAACCCTTTTTGAAACAATATTATGATATTTATATATATCTTGAAAAAACAATATGCTACAAATATTTATAACCCTTTCTGAAACAACATTATGATATTAATTGAAACAACATTATCATACATGTAAAAGTCACCGTAATTGAAGAACAAACAAACCATACATCTAATTCTTTTAAATTTAAATAAAGAAGGCTATAGGAAACATTGTGTGTGTGTGTGTGTGTATCATAATGGTGTATCAGAAAGGGTCATAAATATTTGTATCATAATGTTGTTTCAAGTTATATATAAATATCATAATGCTATTTCACAAATGGTTATAAATATTTGTATCATAATGTTGTTTCAAGTTATATAAATATCATTATGTTGTTTCACAAAAGGTTATACATTGCTATAATTTGAGGATATCATATACTTGATTGTTAAGGGTTTTATGCACTTATCTTTTGGTTGACTGTGTGTATGTGTAAAGGATGATATGTGGAATGCTACATAAGTATGGAAATATTTTTGAACAAAATCATGATATGTATGAATAATAATCATATATTGAATAGTTTATACAATTGTAATCTTAAAACATCTTTGAAATATACATACCATGGAAGCTACAACAGGTGTGTGAAAGAAGTTTATAGAAGCTATCTACAAATAGTATTGAACAAGTGTCTGAAACTGAAACTAAGAAATTTGAATTATGAATAATGCTAGCTTTCAATGGACATTTGTGGCGAGTTGTAGAATTAAGGCTAAATTGACTTGTATAAATTTGAAAAGGTAGGTGCGAGTGGAGAATTTTGAATTGTTGGAGGGAATTTGAGGTTGAATACTTGGAATTAATGGTAAAAGTGATATGAATTGGGTTGTGAATGATACATATTAATGTGATTTAAGAGGTTATAAATTTAGGTTGGCAATATTAGTTATAGTGTGGTTGGAAAGTTGATATTAGAAATTGGAAATTGCTTTTTATTTGATTATTTTGTGTAGATTTATTAAATATCATGTATAATTGTGAAATATGGTTGAAATAATGAGTCTTTATTTTGTAAAATTGTATTGCATAGTGAGCCTAAGACTTGGTTTTCAATTTTTGCAAGGTATATTTGTTGAAAGACTAGTATAGTTGGACATGGTGGAACAATAAGTTTGTCAACCAAGGATGAATAATGGAACATTTTTATTTGTAATATGTTGAAATGTATTTCCAAGTTGGTCAATTATCAAATCTATGGTGGTTGAAATGTAAATGTTGTTTTGTACATGTCAACTTAGTTTTAATGTATTAGTGCATATATTATGCAAATAAAAATATCTATTTTCATTCACCTATGTTTGGGAAGATGGAAAGTATTTACTCCATCATTGATAGGACATTTTTTTGATTTAATATGTGCTTGTCATATCATATTAATATATAACTATTTGAAAAAAAATAAAATTGGGTCTTATATTATTATTAAGTGAGGCCCAAGCTATCAACTCCTATCCCCACGATAGGAACCTACTCCACCATCAAGCCCTCTACCTTAATGATGGTTCTATCCCCATCGATATACAGGAGAAACCTGATGGCCATGAAACCCTTCTATCAACAATATTCTCGTTTCTTAATAATTTTTTTTAACTGATATTTGAACTTTGCCCCACTTTACACGTTTTCATCTTTTATTTAGACTTAATTTCACTTAAAATCTAAAAATAGACTTTTTAATCACCCACTTTTTTATTATAAATAACCATTTATTTGTTTTCATTTTACTTCCATAGGAAATGGAGAAGAAATTCAACATTTGTTGGATGTTCTATGAGAAGCAACACATTCAACAAGAATACAAACAATGTGGAATAATTTTCCCATATTTCTCGCCAAAAACAATGAATTTGGCACCACAAATAAACTGAAGTGACGTAATTGATTCAGAATATCCAATCATGTCTACCACCATCACCACACTTTGTAGTGGCATTCAATTTTTCAAAGCGAGGAAAACAGTTGTAGATGCAACCATGATAAATGACACGTCACTACTTCATATCTATTCTCTACCTCATTCCTTCTTTGCTCCTACACACCTCTCTACAATCACACCCAACCACAAGCTGGAAGTTCCTCAGAACAAACGCCACAACCAAATTATTCAAGAACTTCACAACCATAATCTGAGCTTAAAATAGAGAGTGATCAAGATTTTCTAAACCTTATGAATGCTACTTAAAAGTGTGCAGCTTAAACTACAAACCAAGTTTGTTAAATACTTGAATGCAATCTTGGGTTACCACAAACTATAATAATGTGATATGCTAATAACCATTATGGAAAGTATTAAAGAAAAACCCATGCTATATAAGATACATTTCCCTGATCAGGTTTACATACCTTAATGATCAAACAGAAGCTTCCCACACACTCTAGGATACAATCCAAGATCATACCATAACCCTGTTAAGACAACTAATTTTCTAACCCAAGATTTAAGGTTGTTTTTTAATACCAACAAAAGCATTGGTAAGAGCATGAATAGGGTACAAACCCTAGGCCTTCGTAGAAACATAAACAATAACTCTAGCGGATTAGTGAGGTTGTAATACCAGAAAGATTGAGACATTGTAGCTAATAAAAAATCTTGAAATCTAAAGATTATAGCTAATAACAAGCACACTATGTAGCTTAGTGACATTTGTAAATGCAATCTATGGTAAGAAGAATGATAGTCACTTGAGGTGTGATAGTCAAAAAGAGGCTGAGCAATGACAAGATAATAAAGCTCAAACTTTGCATAGTAAAGTGGAGATTTTAACAGTGATTTTCCTTACCCCCTTGTTGACCTTAAGGGTTTTTCAAATGCTTTTGGTAGTGTTAGACAAGGAAAATGCAATCAGGGAATGGTTGTTCAAATGAAGTAACAGTGATAATCACAGGTTCAATGTTTCTTCTTAGCCATTGTATAATGGAGGTAGTGGATTGCATGTTTGAGCAGTGTTTTGAGACTCATTAAAGATGGGAGAATAGTGAATAATACCTTGTGGACTGTGAAGTAGTGACAATAAGGTTGAAAAGGATCTTAAGACCCACAATACCATGAAACAATGAGTCCCCTTTAGTAAGTAAGTAGGAAGTTTATAGGGCATAGTTTGATTTTATAGAAGGATGCTCATGAAAGGAATCTTCAAGTGACAATGAGTGAGTTGTTTGAGATTGCAAATGAGGGTGCAATATCCAGTCTTAAAGGAAGTTAGCAAAGTAGTAAATGTGCAAGAAAATCAAATTGTACACAACAAACAATTCACAATGTTATCTTGCATAATGCCTTGAGTTTGAAGACAAAAAATCATTGTATCTTGATGAAAGTAGTGACCTTAATGGTCAATCACTGGCAACCATGATTTTAAAACATGGTATTATGCTTATGGAGGCAACATTTTAAGCAAGGCAGTGAGTGGTGGTTTGGAACAATGGCAGGTATGAAGGACTTGCTTTATATGCATACTATGTAGTCTAGCTTAAGACAACATTCTTAGAAGAGATTGAAGGTGGATTATGGAACTCAAAGGTTACCATGATAAGGATTAAAGCACAAGCTAAGATCTATTTAAAAGCCATGGTCATGAAGATATTAAAGATGTCACATGCAAAACCCTAGCAACTGGAATAATGAATATAGTGCCAAAGAGGATAGTGTGCTGGGGTAGATTTAGGAGATCTCCACTTATCTAATTATAGGCAAATACATCATTTATTTATTTTTTTAAATTAAAAGAAATCATTGTAAACCCTATATAGTATACATTGATACTTCAAAAGCATCTGATTTATTTTTTAAATTATAAGAAATCATTCTAAACCCTATGTAGGATACATTGATACTTCAAAAGCATCTGAAGGAATTTGAGATTATGCAAATATATGTCAATTAAATACCTGGATTATAAATAGTAGCAGGAACAATGTAACATTTGTTGAGCAGAGTAGGAATGAGATAATCAACAATGAATCCTATGCCTCTTTTCATGCACATCTCCTTACCATTTTCTGTCATTCTTTACTGAAACAATTTTCCATTTTGGTGGGCTATGCCTAAAAATAATGTTTCGACAAAGGTTTTAGAGTATGTTTATTAAAATGAAAACCACATTCAGGCGGGCTATGCCTGAAAATAAGATTTCGACGAAAGTTTTAGGTTATGCTTATTAAAGTTTTAGAGTATTTTGGTGGGCTATATTCTTGATTCCTTAAATGGTTTATTCAAATGGATCATGACTCAATAAATGACAAATTATTTAGTTATTTTTATTTGTGTGACTAAATAATTTTTAGTCAAGGACCAAATTAGTCATTTATTTACTCATTTATATCTGAGTTGCAAAAAATGAGTAGAATTTAGTCATTTTTAGATGTTTTGACTAAAATTTTTAGTCACCTAGTCATTTATTTTCCAAATTCTACTAGTGGCCCTCCATGGAACAAGAGTATATTCATAATTCTAGAAAATTTTGTCAATGTCAGTAGCACAATGACCTTGGTCACACACCAACATAGGATTTGAGACCCATCACAACACCATGGCCTTTTTTGCAATGGGGATTAGACCTGGTAGGAAAGATTTCTCCTACTTCCTCTAACAAGCACAAGTTTATTATTACAACAATTGAATACTTCACTAAATGGATAGAAGCAATTTCGTTGACCTACATCACTAAAAAATAGATATCAAAGTTCATTCTAAATCATCTGATTTGTAGATATGGAATTCCACAAACAATTATAATGGACAATGGAACCCCATTCAAACATCAACACATCTAAGAAATTTGTTCCAAATTATCTATCCAACATAGATTCTCCACGCCCTACTATCCCCAAGGAAATGTTCAAGCTGAAGCATCAAACAAAACCATCCTAAAGATATTAAATAATAATGTTAATGAAGTCAACTATGATTAGCATTTGCAATTGAACCCAACCCTATGGGATTATCGAACTAGCATCCGAACACCTACAGGTGCCACACCTTTCTCCTTGGTCTACGGGTTAGAAGCTATCTTACCTATTGAAGTCGAAATCCCCCCATTGCGAATCTCACTAAAAGGCATGGTTAACAATGAAGAGTATCGATTATCTAGATTAAATGAGTTGGAACTCAAGGAAAGGCATTTGAGTATGTTAAACCATCTGTAGGTCTATCAGAATCAACTCAAATGAAGCTATGTCAAAAGGATCAAGGATAGAAACTTTCAAGTTGGTGACTTGGTATTCAAAGAGAATCAGAAGGTACAATTGAATCAAGATGGCAAAGGCAAGTTTGAACCCAACTGGTTAGGCCCATTCATTATCACAACTTGCTATGGTTCAGAAGCTTATCAGTTGGCTACTTCTGAAGGGGAACCCTTAGCCGAACTGCTAAACAGAAGCCACCTTAAGAGATTCTACACTTGAAGCATGTCAGAATACTCAAATGTTCTTTAAGTGAAAACCACTTTGTGGTGCTCTTAGAATAGGTACCATTGTGAAAACCTGACAAATAGGCACTATGTTTGAATAAGACTTGCATCGTTATCTATTGGTACTATCCAAAGCATCCACCCATTCGTCCCATAATAAAACATGTGTCCAACCATGGCTTGGTAACTAATTGAGTATTGAATCGTGTTACATGATCAACGTCAATCTCCTAGAGAAGGTAGTTGTATACCTTGATATTTTATGCTACTCTAAATGTGTGAATCTAACTAAGAAACATGAAAGACAAAACACCAAGGACACCTCAAGATTAGCCAAAAGAGAGTTACAACGAAAAGGAATGCAAATAAAATGAAACACAAACACTTTTACCTCCCTTGTTGTTGAAACTTCTTTGATTGGCCCTTGCTTAGATTGGTTGTGTGCTCCTTAGATGATAGATTGAGTGACTATAATGCAAGCTTCAATATGCAAAATGGTGAACAAAGATGGTTGAATGATCTAACAAGGCTTGGACAGCATGTAATTATGAGAGTGCAAAGTGTTGAGAATACAAAATGATAGCATAAGGGTGCAAGATAGCTAAGTGTTGTGGAAATGCCCTTGAGGAGGGGGTATTTATAGAAGAATTTGAATTCTCTAGGGAATTCAAGGGTCAAGATTGATCCAACAAGGCCAAGATGAAGGGCTATGGTGGGTTGAGAACCCACAAGCCCTCACATCTTGACATGTGGAGGGTGAAGTGGACAAGAGGATATGAGGTGGAGATGAGTTGACAAAAAAGGTACATGAGGTGGAAAAGGACATGCACCTTGGGGGATGAGAGGATTTCCACAAAAAGGGATTTCTTGTCCCCAAGTGGGAGTGAAAGGGACATTTGAGGAATTTTGGAATTCCTCAAAAATCTACATGGGAAAAGGAAAGGTGGTTGGAGGGATAAATGTGAATTAAAAATTCACATTCATAAGATGACCTAGAGGATAAAAGGTGGGCTCCAAAAAGGTGGGACTTGGTCACATGTGGAGATTGGGACAAGTCCAAGGTTCTAGAAGCCTTGGGAGAATGGAATGTGAATTAAAAATTCACATTTAAAGGAGAGGAATCTAGAGCAAATAAATGTGAATTAAAAATTCACATAGAAAAGGGGGTTGACACCAAAAAGGAAAAATGGAAGAATTGACCAAAAAGAGGTGCTAAATTTAGTTAATGATTTTGGTTAAGGTTGTGCAAATATTGGATTAGGCTAATTAACAGAAGGTTAGAGGCAAGTGGCAAATGTTGGAGGATGTGATAAGGAGAGAGAAAGTGAGAAATTTTAAATTGATTTTTAAATCAAAAAGAGGCAGAATGACTAAATTAAATAAATTAGTGTATTTATTTAATTTAGAGAGGAATAAGGGTAAATGATAAAGTATTAATTATTAAATTAAATACTTTATGGGACAAAGGGTGTAATATTAATTTAATAAATTAATATTAATATGATAGACGTAAATGCAACAAATTTAATCATATGGAAGTGATTAAATTTAGGTGTCTACATTTTGCCCCTCTTCGAAATATTGTTGAAATAACAATGTTTCGAAGAAAAGTGAATGTCGAGGATTGATGCCCCGGCCTGACGAAGAAGAAAGAGGATGCCCCAGTGCCTGGTTTGAAATGGAAGGAAGTGGTAGGGTATGCCCCCTCGAGAGGGCGGTTGGGGAAGAAAGAAGGGGCCTCGGACAACGTCTCGATAAAGGGAAATGGAGGGGACCGTTGGATAGAGGGCGAAAAATTAAGCAAGTTTGTCTTTGGAACGGAGTGGATCGGACGTACAGTTTGCGAATGGCGGCCCCGGGAAGTTTGGAATTAGTTGGGGGAAAAAAGGTAAATAAAAGGTAAAAAATACCTTTTTTTGGAGGGAGGAGTTAAAAGGTAATTTGAAAAATTACCTGGCTCACTTGCACTGTAGCAGCTGAGCGGAAGAGTGGAGAGGAGAGAAAAAACGAGGGAGATTATGCCGACAGACAACGACACCGCGATCGTGCACCGGGCGGATGGGGTACGGGCAATGTACCGCGAGGGCACAGGCGGACAGCAGGTGAGTTAAAAACAAAAACCCCCCTTTTGTGATTTACGCAATTTTTTGACGGAAAAAATAAATTTAAAAATGCGGGTTTTGTCGGGGACGGGCAAAAATAAAACGGGTTATTTGAAAA
>VDFB02379711.1:159009821-159132024 GCA_007258455.2 Sequoia sempervirens
GGCTTCTCAAAGCCCACTTGATTACTCTTCCTCCTCCAACATGTAATAAACTTCATAAACATGATCAATCAAATCCTTCTTTCTATTTATATCACTGAGTTCTTACACATTCCACTAGTGAATTTCAGGCCTTAGATAATAAAATACAACTTCTCTATTCTAGTGCTATCACTCTTGTGTTTATGCACTTGTTCCTTCTAAATGATAAACTTTATTCTATTGTGTTGCTCCTCACTATGTGGAATTTGTAGCTCCATATGTTCTCTCATTACCATTCATGGTGGTACAATCGTATGTGCAACCATAATTCATCTATGGTGGCAAAAAAATAGTATCTAGCATGATTTTCCTCAGTCATACACTTGGGGGGCAAGGATAACTAGTTTTGGAGGTGTGCACACTTCTTGAGGATCCCCTCTATTCTTTCTTCCCCCTTATTTTCCTTAAAACATTAGCATAGCAAGTATGCTAACATTTTAAGGGAGGGATATCACCTATCCATTTGTACATCCACACATGCACCCTTATCCATTCATGCTCATTGAGCTTTGGCTTATTGATGTTCCCCCTCTGATGATGTTTTTTATAACACCCCTTGAGGCATGGTTATCAATTCATCCATTGAGATGTTGTTTATTTAGATGCTTCTTGAGGCATGATTATCAATTCTTCCCCTAAAATTTTGTTCATTTGTACACACCTTGAGGCATTAACAATACATGGTCACTTAGCATAATGCATCTTGTTAGCCTATGAATATGTGTACTTTATAATCCACCTAGAATAATGCAACTTGCTAACCTATGTGATTTATTTGTCACATCCATGTTTACCTAGAATAACACAACATTATAGCCTATGATTCATGGGGGCTTTATAATGCCCATGACCCCTAGTGATAGAGCAAGCTAGTGTTTGTGTCATTTACCCTCCTTTGTCTGTATTGATTTCTCCCTATCAATTTGTATTCATTCTTCCTTTAGAGAAATCGATCAACTTGCTATCTTCTTCTCTTCTCTTTAGAATTCCTCTATGTGTTTGTGTATTTGATGGATGACACTTGTACTATAGAGAAAAAATTTTAAACTAGAGTATTCTTACCTTGTTGACTCAAATTTTTGTTTTAGATCTAGTATGTATTGACATTATTGTTGAATGTTTTTTTCTCTCCATGTATGCTTCATGTTTGCTTCATGTATGCTTTGAGTATGTTTCATATATGTTTCACATATGATTCATGTATGCTTCATGTATGCTTCATGTATGCTTCATGTATGCTTCATGTTTACTTCATGTATTCTTTGTGTCTACTTCATGTATCCTTTATGCATGCTTTACATGCACTCTATTGTTTTCTTAATGTGTGCCTTCTATATGTTCAAATTTTGCCTCATCTTGTGTGTGATATATCTATTTTGTGCATGTGACCTCTTTATATTGATATTGTACATTGATAAGATCCCAAGTCTGGGGGCTATCACATCTCTCATCTTGGTTTCATCTTTTCTCTTTATAATTTTTATAAAGAAACCTATATTTTCCATACTTTAGTGTGAGTATGAATGCAAGCTCATACCCTCACTAAAGTGGGGGCTAAATTTGGTGTCATAAATTGTCACCCTTGACAATTTCACACTAGGTTTGGTACTCTATTTTACATGTATAATTAATTATGTTCATAATATGTTCATTTCTAGTCCACATTAATAAAAATATATTAAATTCCTTGACATCCTAAATTTTTGGAGTGAAAATGATCTAAACAGGGGTGTTGGGTGATCTAGTTTTGGGCATTAGCTTTTAAAAAGTTACAAATTCTAGTGTCAACCTTTGATGCTTTGAAAATGGTACCTTGTTGACTTGACTCCAAAAATTACTCAAGATGCATATATAAAAAATTATTTCCCTCTCATTTGGAAAATTATTATGCACTAATTGTGAACACACATGCAACTTCCTCTCTACATGCTTGTTATATAGCTCTATATTTTGTTATGTATACTAACCCTTGCAAGTATTCAAGGAAATTTAATCCTTCATTAACTCCTTGTGGCAACTTGTATGACATCACTCCAACAAGGGTTTCATACCTAAGGTAATGCTATCTTATACATTATTTCATTTATTATAGTTTTTACCTTTCCTTTTACATCTACTCCCTTGAGAGCACACGCCCTTTATCATCATCATCATTTCTATTATGGAGGTGGGAACACCAACATGGGGTTTGATTGAAGAAAAATCCTATACAACACAACCATTTTCCCTCTTTTGTGTGTGTAGATCTAAATCCATAAAATTTTGATAGTGACAGACTACAAGAAGGTAGAAAAAAACACAATAGGTGGACAAGAGCTTAAAACAACCCAAAACCCTAGGACTAGGGCACTTGGTGCCCCACTCCCTTCAATTCAACCTCTATTTCTAGTGATAGGTGCCCCTCTCTCTGCACATTTCGGATCTATAGTTGTTTTTTTAATTTTCTGTTTACATCCATGTAATTTATTTTGTATTTTCAAATTAGGGCTTATATCAATTAGGTTAATTAAATCACACTTAAAAATTTACCTTCCTTGCAACAAAGAAACAAAACCTAGGTATATTTGATCTCCTTTGAGTTAGTTATCCAATCATTTGGGTTAATCTACTAGTTAGATCTAGGATCACTTTTCCCACTTAACAAGAGCATATGCTTAGAAGTGAACAAACACATGACATAAAATATTACTTTCCCTAAAAAAAAATGAAATGTTCCTAAATTAGTGATAAAAAAAGGTGTGTCTTTGACAAATTTTGGTTGCAAATGATAGTGTTAGTAGTTGAGTACTTTTTTTCTTGTACAAGTGATTTCAAGTTATACAAGCAAGAGGTTAGACAACAAAATAATCAAAGAAAATGATAAGGAAACAATGAGTTGGGAAAGGGTGGAATTATCAAAATAAGGCACACAAGATCAACGAAACAAAGTGTGAACATGTTGAATGACTAAAAATAGTCTAAAATTATACCTACAAGCATAACAACCAAAATATGTTGTATATCCACTAAAGCAAGGTATGAATCTTGTTGATTTATAAATTGTTTAGTCCAATGAAAAGTGCATACACTAATTCAAATGTAGATCCACTAAAATATATAGTGCATACACTGAATTAGGGAGTGCATACACTAAAACATGGTATCTACACAAAAAATAAAAAAATTAGATTTAAAAAAAAATGAATTTTGTTTAAGGTGATATTTAGATAGCATAAACCATCGCAAAATTGATCTCTAATAAAAATAAATATTTATATATAGTCATAAAATGTTAAAAATACATTTAGAGGGGTGAAGAGCAAAGTTGTTGATATGTAATGGATCCAACAAAACACATAGTGCATTCGATGAAACATAGGGTGGATCCACCAAAATGCATTGAAGATGTAAATATCTACAAGAAAGCATGTTAGAATTGCAAAATAAGGTTTGTGGGTTCAAATTAATAACATAATAGCTTGTGAGATTGAACCCATACCAACAAACTTAATGTTAGAGAACTAGAGGGTCAAAAGTGGATACATCAAAATGTAGAGTGTAACCACCGAAACATAGACCAAAGCCTCCAAAACATAAAGATAAAACATTAAATTGTAACCTAGGAGCATAAAATAGGTAGAAATAACAAAAAAAAAAGTAAAAGGGACGTGGGTCCCACTAGAAACACCAGAAATGTGTACATGAAAATGTGAACTCAAAATAACAAGCTAAACTAAGCTAACCTATTCAATTCACAATCAAATGCAACACTCAATATTAGACCATAAGAAGACCCAAAAACACAAGTAAAAAAAGGAAATACCCTCATTAAAGCGTCCTTGTTGCACCAACATATGGTGGATAAATCCAAGGATTTGAACTTGGATATGTAGATATGTTTGTTCTCACAATGGTAGAGTAACATTACATCCGTGAGAAGTGATCAAATGGCTTGGATTTAGCTCAATTTATTATTTTTTTGGGCTAGAGGATGGAGTACTAGGTTTTGAGATCAAAGGCTCAAATTGAATGAGTGTCTTGGGAGGATGAAGAGAGAAAAAATGGCTAAACTTGGTTGGTGAGGATGGAGGGGGTCAAGATTGATGGAAAATCAATGGTGAGAGATAGACTTTGAATAAAGTGGATGGTGGGGATCAAAATATTACTTTGAGGTACCTTGGAAGAATTGAAAAAGTGATTTTTGAATTTATGTGAAGACCTCCCCTTGCCTCCAGGTACTCTAAGTACCCAACTACTATGACATGTGAATCCATATGGAAACTAGAGCAAATAAATCCTAGATTAATAATTATTAGTCATGTGTAAATTATTAGGGTGGTTGGAATAGATTTGATTATATGGTTAATCAAAAGTGTATAAAATAGGCCAATTAAATGAATATTGCTATTTATTTATTTTTTGGATGGAAAATGGAGTAAGCCTAGATAAAGAAACACTTATATTTATCTAAGGTTAGGGCATGAAAGAAGGGGAATTTTAACAATCTCGGTTGAAAAAAGGAATGAATGAATAATGGATATTATTTTTTATTTGATTAATTTTGAGATGAAATCGAATAATTAATCAAATACAATGATTAATTATAGAAGAAATGACGAGTGATGACTTGAAATGGCGGTGAGTCAATTTCAAGTGTCTATAATAAAATTTCAACCAATTAATGTGCAACATAAGTTGTAACTTAATCATGCATTTTACCTATAAATATTAATTTGTAATGAACAAGAAATAACAAAAGTCTATTTAACAGCCATGCAATCTTTATCTATTTTTTTGCGTTTTTCTTTTCAAAAAAAGGTGTTTTTAGTAGTTGAGAACCTATTAACTATGATTCTATCCCACCAATATATGAAGCAAACCTAATGACCATAACCCTCTTCTATCAGTTCTCCTCTTGACACTTTACAAAAAAAAAATTACCAATATTCAGACTTTGCCCCACTTTATATGTTTTCATCACGCTAATAATAGACCTTTTAACCACACTTTCTTTTAAGAAATAAACGTTTTCATTTTACTTTTCCACTTGATAAACTGAATGGAAGAAATTCAACATTTGTCTATATGTTCTATGATAAGCAACAAGAATACAAACAACGTTGAAAACTTTGCCAAAAACAATGAACTGGCGACACAAATAAAGTGAAGTGGCGTAATTGATTCAGAATATCCAATCATGTCTACCGCCATCACCACACTTTGTAGTGGCATTCATTTTTTCAAAGCAAGGAAAACAGTTGTAGATGCAACCATGACAGATGACACGTCACTACTTCAAGTCATGTGTGGGTGTATCTATTCTCTATCTCATTCCTCCTTTGCACCTGCACACCTCTCTGCAATCACACTCAACCGGAAGCTGGAAGTTCCTCGGAACAAACGCCACAACAAAAGTATTGAAGACCACAACAACCATATTCTGAGCATGATCACCATATTAAAGAAATGGGTGATAAGGAATGACAAGTAAATGCTCTGCTGATTAAAGGGGGACATTGTCAATATGGTGAATGAATAGAGCCATTGAGAATGACGTTCATTTTTCAAGCAAGCACGTAAGTCAAAGTTGTCGCAGTTGAGCAGGGCCGTAGGAGCAAAATTGCAGAGGAAATGGCTAAGGCAGCAAAATGATTCTCGAAATGCTAAATAATTTGAGATGATCTTTTTTAACAGAATTCTTATTTGTTAAAGCAAAGTTGAAGTTTATTATATTTTAATAATTGATTTTTAGGTGGTTCATCTCAAAATATATTGAATCATTTATTTATTAGTGTGATTTAAGATGAATCGTCTTAAGAATAATACTTAGAATGTGTTATTTAAATCAAATCAGATCTCTTATATCTGATAAAAACGATTCAATGACTACCATGCTAATTCAAGATTATTCAATATCTTTCTTCTCGCTTTGAGCAGAAATATTTGGAGACAAACACTCCACACCCATAGCAGTTTCAAATACAGGTGGAAATGTAAAGTGGGTGGGCCTAGGTTTGCTGCTGGTAATTGTGGTTCTACAGAAGGTGGACAGTACTGAGAATAACCAGATGTAGTAGTCCAAAAAACAAATGCCCAAAGAGGGAAGTATTAACAACTATGCAATTCCAAACCCACAGAGACAAATGCCCCAAAATTGTACAATACACTACAAAACAATAGAAAAATTCATGTTGTCCAATTTCTTTTACCAGTTTTGTATACGTGTACTGCCTCTACGGTTTTTGGTTCCACTTTGATATGCAGCCTAAGGAATGATGGTTACCAGTGGCGCCGAAAACTTTATTGATTGCCAGTTTTAATAATGTGTGTCAGTCTAAAGATAGTAGGTTTCCACAATCCATATCATAGATTTGTATTGCTTCTGGATTCGATTGTGTAAGGATTTTTTGCTTCATCCTGATGGTGTGTCAGTCTGTCAGATAAAAAAGAAGATTTTGGTCATAACCTTTACGAGGAGATTTTAGTCATGCTTTTGTCTTTGATTATATTTTTATTTTATTATTATTGATCAAATTTATGTTATTAGTATGTTTTTGGTTGAGTTATTATAAGAGACAAATGAAAAAGGTTAGATCAATAATTGTATATTCAGAATTAATAGTTTTGTATTGAGTTATATTTTGTTAATATATATATGATTTATTATTTTTTGAATCTAATTACTATATTTTATTCAATTATTAGTATTAGTTCTTCTATTAATAATATTATACTATTTAAAATATTCCGTTTTAAATGTATAATTACTACTACAACTATTAAGCCTTCATTCTTAGGTAAAATAAATATATCAATCTTAGAAGTTTTTTACCGTTTGAAATTATCTTTTATAGTTGTTAATATTTTTGTGCTCATTTGTTGCACTATCAATATATTTTTGGATATTCTTATCAATTGAGCATCTCCAAAAGTTTTAGTCAATATAATCCAAATGTTTTGAACCCTGATGGATGTTGTAATCAAGAAAATACAATCATCATTTTCAATTGTGCTCAATCAATTGAACTACAACCTTTTAATGTAAATATTTTTTTTAATAAAGAGTTGAATTAGAAATGTGTTTTTTTTTTTAATTGAAAAAATGCATATATTAAAAATAGAAAAAGAATGTACAATAGAAAAGGAAATCCTAAAGGAGGCATTTCAAAGCCTATCGACCTAAAAGTAAGAATTTAGACTAGAATTAAATGCAACAAAGCATTACAAAGAAGAACAAATCAACTTAAGGTAACTACAAGAAACATTTTTAGAACATGTATTACACATAACAAAAGAGAAAAAAAGCACTTTTCTCCAAGAGTACATATCACCAAGTGCTCTTTCGTAATGATATTAAACATTGCAAAAATGTTTATATGAAAATATAAAGAAAGGAAAAGAAAAAATGTGTACTTTGATTTTAATAAAGAGGACATAGATAGATGATTGTTACATTATATTAAAAAATTGAACTTGGAAAAATTAGATGGAGACATCCCAACACAACCTTATTGAAAATATTTGTAACCCTTAGTTAATTTCATGCCTATGTAAAATGAATTTTATCTATAGATTCAAAATTTGAAAGTGAAATTTACCTAACAACCTATAGACATTCTATATCTAGAAACAAATATCTACTTAAGTTTATATCCCTTCAATAAAGAAATGATAGTGTTGATGAATACTTTCAAGAGTTTGTTAAGTGAGGATCTTCTCTTTATGACAAGCATGTCAATTGATTTAATGAAATAGATAAAAATATAAGACTAACATGTATTTAATGTAATGATAAGTGTAATTTGGAACTTGATATCTAGCACTTCAACAAAAGTGCAAAAAGAAGTGATCCAATGACCTAATGTTAAATGAACTTTGAAAATTATTGATAAAAAGGTAATACAACTGGAATATGTCAATATAAAAATGGTTGTATGAGAAGGGTGGGTTTGATTCTAAGAATCTGCTACGCCCTTAATATTGGTGTACATCGGATTATGAATAGTGGGCTTGTGGCTATCTTAACTCCTAATTAATTCATGTTATCATCTTAATATTGGTGTACATCAGGTTATGAATAGTCGGCTTGTGGCTATCTTAACTCCTAATTAAGTCATGTTATCATTATTATATTATTATTTAGTTGGTTGGATCAGCCTAGGTCTTATATAGGGGTGTCTAAGTCAACCTAGGTGATATCCTAGGCATAAATAGGTAAATATAGGAGGTACAGAGTCTCATTTCATCATCAAGTTGTGATGTGTGTTCTAGAGGGTTGCCCCCTCAAAGTGGCTTGTTATTCTTAGTTATTATCAAGTATTTGTAGCATATTTCATATCATATTCTTCTATTGTGCAAGTGATTTCTTAACAAGTGGCATCAAAGCATGATCTTGGCACCATAGAGGCAAGGTTTTTTCTCAATATTGGAGGTGATTTTGGGAAGAGTATATCTTTCATATTTTGGCAAAAAAAAATTGTAATTTTTAAATGGTTTTTGAATACCATATTAAAGAAGCTACAGTCCATATTTCAAAAGAATTGGAGCAGAATTGAGTGAATTATTGCAGAATTAGAGTTTCTACACAATTATTTTGGAATCAGAATATCTATCACATCTTGTCAAATTGGAGCTTGATTTTTATTGATTTTTTGAAGATATACTAAGGGATCTTACAATAAAAATATTGGAGGAATTGGAGGATAAATCGGCAAGTTATTGAAAAATTAAGTTTTCCACAAATATCACTCTCGGGGCTGCGAATCTACTTATTTCTTGGATATTTTTCTAGGTGAGGGTTTTTTTGTCCCTATTACATTAAAGTGAAAATTTTAGGGGATTTAAGTTTCATTTTTGTGATTTATTTCAAAATTACCGGTTCTCATCATGACGGGGCTTGCAACAAGGGGCAAAAAGAATGTTGTCACTCTAGGGAAGACTCCTAAAAAGGATGGGGTAAAAATAGAGGATATTAATCCTAATTAAGAAATTAGTAAGGTCAAGGAAGATATTTCCTCAATGAAGATGGATATGAGTGACCTAAGCAGAGATATTTCAGATATACGGAACATGTTAAGTACCTATATGGCTGAACCAAGAAAGGAGTTTTCAAGCAACCAAGGTGAAAATTCCAGGTCAGATAACATTCAAACAAGTTTTAATACTCCTATGGGATCTAGAAATTTATTTCCAAAGGTGGATATGCGCAAGTTCGATGGCAAGGATCCTCTAACATGGATAAATCAAATGGAGAATTTTTATGAAGTACACCAAATTCCAAATGGAAAAAAGGTCACGATGGCTTCCCTATATCTAGAACCAGATCAATTCATTTGGTATCATTGGCTTTTCACTCATCAACGGAAAAAGGGGCTCACCATCTCATGGTCATTTTTTACGGAGGAACTCCAAGCACAATATAGCAATAGCGTGATAAACAACTTCTTTAGCCATCTTGCTAAACTTCAACAAACAGGATCAGTTAAGGATTATATTCCACAATTCCAAAATCTATTCTTAAAAGTGGATATAATTACAAAGGAGAACTTGAATTATTTATTCTTGGGGGGTCTCAAGGATCACATTCAACATGAGGTACGCATGTTTAGCCCTAGCTCTATAAATGAGTCTTTTATCTTAGCATGTAGGGTAGAGGAGAAGTGTTTGATTCCTAAGAAACAAGGAGCTAATATGACAAGAGAGAAAGGATATTCAACACAACCTACTAGGTTGACTCCACAACAAATTGAGGAGAAAAGAGAAAAAGGGTTGTGTTTCAATTGTGATAGCAAATACAATCAAGGACATAAATGCAGTGAAAATAAATTGTTCTATATTGAAGGTCCAAGTGAGGAACAAGAGGAGGAACCCATACTAGAGGATAAAGGGGAGTCTAATGAGGAATCAAATGATTCTCAACCAATAATTTCTTGTCATGCACTCTCAGGTTTTAGTGCTCCACAAACTCTCAAGGTGGTGAGGTTCTTAAAGAAGCAGAAGGTAACAGTGTTGATCAACTCAGGTAGTACTCATAATTTCATCAACAAAAATTTAGCTACTCGTCTAAATTGTTTTATATATCTAGCTCCAGAGTTTCAGGTTTTGATTGTAGATGGTGGTACAGTTAGTTGTTTAGGGAAGTGTCATAGCATTAAATTATCCATGGGAGATTATCAACTTGATTCCTCAATGTATGTGATATCTATGGGTGCAGCAGATATTGTTTTGGGAGTACAATGGCTTCCTACATTGGGAACGATTGAGATGAACTTCCAAGAACTATTCATGAGATTTCAATCAGAAGGAAGGGTAGTAGAGCTAAGGGGGTTGAAGGAAAAATCCACACAAATGAAGGGTAGTAGAGCTAAGGGGGTTGAAGGAAAAATCCACACAAATGGTAAGCTCACATCAAATGAAAAAATTTCTTAAGAAAGGAGTGCATGGATTTGTGGCCCAGCTATGTTCATTAGAAGTCTCTCAATCTAATGCTCCTACTCATCTAGATTTGCAAGTTATAATTGATCGTCACGTAGTTGTTCTTAGAGATATGCCTAAAGGACTTCCTCCTAAGAGGGATCATGATCATGCCATACAGTTAGTTCCAAGAATCCAACCACCGAACATCAAGCCTTATAGGTATCCACACATACAAAAGAGTGAGATAAAAAAAAATTGTTGAGGAGATGCTAGAGGCAGGAATTATCAAGCATAGCCAAAGTGCTTCTCCTCCCCTATGGTGATGGTACGTAAGAAGGATTACACTTGGTGCATGTGTCCAAATTATAGAGTGCTCAACATGTACACCATTAAAGATAAGTTTCCTATTCCATTCATTGATGATTTGCTAGATGAATTGCATGGAGCTATGTAGTTTACCAAGTTAGATCTTAGATCTGGTTATCACCAAATTTGGATTAAGGAGGAAGATATTTGGAAGACAACATTCCAAACTCATGAAGGTCATTATGAATTTTTGGTGATGCCATTCAGTCTTACCAATGCACCATCTACATTCCAAAGTCTGATGAATTCCATTTTTAAGAAGTTCTTGAGGAAGTTTGTGTTAGTATTCTTTGATGATATAAATTGATTTATAGCAATACTTGGGAAGAACATTTGCAACATGTGGATCAAGCATTACAAATACTTGAAGATCATCAACTCTATCTAAGCCATCCAAGTGTGCTTTTGGTCTTAAGGAGGTGGAGTATTTGGGACACATAGTTTCACATGAAGGAGTAAAGGTGGACCCTAAGAAAATTAAGGCTATCATGGAATGGCCTATTCCAAAAACCATTAAGAAACTAAGGGGTTTCTTGGGATTAGCAGGGTACTATACAATATTTATGAAGAATTATGGTCATATAGCACTACCCCTCACCACTCTATTGAAGAAGGATTCTTTTCAGTGGAACAATTCCACTAATATAGCATTTAAGAGATTGAAGGAGGCTATGTGTACAACTCCAGTGCTTTCCACTCTTGAATTCACCAAGGAATTCATTGTGGAATGTGATGCTTCAGGGAATGGGATAGGAGTAGTTCTCATGCAAGATGGTCGACCAATTGCTTTTGAGAGACGTCAATTAAAGGGTAAGAATCAGTTAAAACCTATTTGTGAGAAGGAAATGCTAGCAATCCTTCATATAGTTAAACAATGGAGGCCTTATCTAATGGGTAGACACTTCAAGGTTAAGACAGATCATGATAGCCAAAAATATTTTTTGGAACAAAGACTATCTTCTAAAGAGCAAGAAAAATGGGTCACTAAGATGTCGAGATATGACTTTGAGATTGTATATAAGAAAGGGAAGGGAAATATTGTAGCAAATTCACTTTCAAAGAAGGATGAGAAAGATGAAGCCTTATTGTGTGCCCTTTCAATATTACAAACAAATTGGGTGGAGGAAGCCAAAGCAGAGTGGAAAAATGATGTTGCAACAAGTAATCTCATCCAACAATTAAAAAGTGATCGTTGTAGTTCAAATAAGTTTTTTTGGAAGGGAGATACTCTTTGGTATAAAGAGTGTTTGCATCTTTGCAAGAATTCCACTCTTAAACACAAGATTCTCACAGAGTTGCATGAGTCTCCAATTGGTGGTCATTCAGGATCTTTGAAGACATCGTCAAGTCAAGCAAGATTTTTTTTTGGGAAGGGCTAAAAGCTGATGTTCAAAACTTTGTGGCTGAATGTTTGGTTTGTCAAAGGAGAAAAGGGGAGACAATTAAGACACTAGGTCTCTTGCAACCCTTATCTATTCCTAGCCAACATTGGGAAGAGGTGTCCATGGAATTCATCATAGGGCTTCCAAATCTAAAGGTCATAATGTCATCATGGTAGTAGTTGATCGCCTCACTAAATATGCACATTTCATTGCATTATCACATTTCACAACAAGTGTAGTGGAAAAAGACTTTTTGGATAATATCAAAAAGCTACATGGTACACCCAAGGTTATTGTTAGTGATTGTGATCCTATCTTCACTAGTCACTTTTGGAAGGATTTATTCTCATGTTTGGGTACTCAATTGGCTCATAGCTCTTCATACCACCCTCAATCAGATGGGAAAATGGAGGTTGCTAATAAATGTTTGGAAGAATATCTATGTTGTTTCACTTTAGAGAAACAGTCTCAATGGGTAGATTGGCTACAACTTGCAGAATGGTGGTATAACACTTCTTTTCATAGCTCATCAAAAATGTCTCCATTTTTGGCACTTTATGGATATCATCCTCCTTCCATCACATCATCAATAAAAGTGTCACCAAGAGTTCAAGCAGTAGAGGACCACTTGCTTCATCAATAACAGGTACTTTAAGGACTCAAGTAGAATTTAGCCATGGCACAAAATCGAATGAAACAACAGGCAGACCAACATCGTAGTGAAAGAAGTTTTGAAGTTGGAGATTGGGTCTTCTTGAGATTGCATCCTTATAAGAAAATCTCACTAAAGCAAAAAAATAATAATAATAAGTTGTCTCCAAGGTATTATGGACCATACCAAATCATACAAAAGATCGAAAGTGTTTCCTACAAGCTAGAGTTTCCACCAACAACAAAGATACATCCAGTTTTTCATGTTTCTTGTTTGAAGAAGGTAATTGGGAATAATATTCCAACTCAAACAACACTACTAGAGCTCGATGAAGAAGGAAGAATCATTTTGGAACTAGAGTGCATTTGTCAAACACGCACAAAGAAGTTGAGGAATAAAACTCTCACTGAGTATCTCATCCAATGGAAGAATTTACCAGTTGAAGATGTTGCATGGGAGGACAAGGAGTTCACTCAAAAGCATCCAAACTTGACTAGCATTGAGGACAATGCTTCTTTGAAGAAGGGGACATGCTACGCCCTTAATATTGGTGTACATTGGGTTATGAATGGTTGGCTTGTGGCTATCTTAACTCCTAATTAAGTCATGTTATCATCTTAATATTGGTGTACATCGGGTTATGAATAGTCGGCTTGTGGCTATCTTAACTCCTAATTAAGTCATATTATCATTATGATATTATTATTCAGTTGGTTGGGTCGGCCTAGGTCTTATATAGGGGTGTCTAAGTTGACCTAGGTGATATCCTAAGCATAAATAGGTATATATAGGAGGTAGAGAGTCTCATTTCATCATCAAGTTGTGAAGTGTGTTCTCATTAGAGATATTTGGAGGTTTTCCCCCTCGAAGTGGCTTGTTATTCTCAGTTATTATCAAGTATTTGCAACATATTTCATATCATATTCTTCTATTGTGCAAGTTATATCTTAACAGACTCACAATATTTAAAGTTTGTGATTCTAAAGAATAGGGTTATTCTACATGGTGCTAGATAATAAAAAATTATCTAAAGACAGTGTCCTTTTATGCACAATCTAGACATACAATATGTAACAGTTTGGTGCAAAAGTTGTTCCATCATGACTAATTGAAACTAAGTCACCTTCAACCTAAAATAAAATTTAAAATTTTGAATATGTGTCAAATGTACATTGTAAAATTGATCTAAATCATTTTTACTCCCATCTCTCTCTCTATATATATATATGAAATAGAAGTCATATTATATATATATATATATATATATATATATATATATATATATATATATATATATATATATATATATATATATATATATATATCAATTAAAAATAAAAATCAAATAATATACTAGAGTAATCAAAATTATAGAGGATATGGTTCATAGTTGAGCACCCTTACTTTTAACTATGGTTTCAAACCTACATCATCAAATATGATACCACATTAACATGTTTTTGGTTAAGGTGTTTAAAAAAAACTAAAAAGGTAGAATGGTAGTTGTACATCAAGTCATATTTTATTCATGTGATGATGACATCACATGATTTGTTATTTTTTAGATCTAAAAACACATTTCATTCAATTATGAAATCTCACGATCATCATTGACAATTTTAAAATCTCAATCACTAATAAATATATTATTAAAAATATTAGACATTAAATCATCAAATTCTATCTCAACTATTAAAACATGCTCAACTACCAAAGTCTCTCCCCTACTATAAATGTGCTCTCAAACACCAATACAAAACGGTATATAACCAAAAAAAAAATATATCACAGGAAATGCACTTTTCCACCTTTACAATCTTATCGGCACTTCCCCATAATTCTTAGCGAGCTCGCACAATGTGAAGCCAGTGTATGATCATTATGGCAGTGCAATTGAAGTATATTTAGTAATCTGTGTACCTTTCATTTTTGGATTAACATATCTCGATGTTGGAGATAATCTGGTGTGGCGCCCATTGTAGTGATGTTGTCGATATGACCTCAACAAAAATTTTGTAAAAAGCAAACCAAACCCCGATTACTTTATGATTAATAACTCCCGGACTGCAATGTCTCCCACTATCATCAACTTTTATCATCTCCACATTTAATTACTAATTCTGAGGAAAGCCGCACATGAGAAAGGTAGAGAAAGGTAGTTTTCAAGTTATCGCCAATGGACAATGAAACCCACTTACTCTTGCCCGTTTTCATGATATGATGTATTAAAGGCAGCCTTTAACCCAAAGGAACTGGGAAGTCGGTGGCCGTGCATTCATTTACTGGAATTACATATTATAATAATACCGCCTTTGTCCTTGCCTGCTGTGCAGATTGTTGAAACCTGCAGCGTAGGCTGTTGCTTTTCTACCCACCCCAAATTGTACGCACTAACAGACTAGGGAAAACAGCCATAAATGTGCAAAACGTTGGTCTACCTTAACATTGTCTGTTTTGGTGACATACCAACAATCATATGAAGTAGTTATATGGTACCTGTGCGGAAGCTTCAATTAACATTTGTTGGTTTAGCTGACGGGGTATACACGCTCTTGAACCACCACCGTATTTATAATTATGTATTAAATTTTTGTTAAGAAAATAGGTGTCTCAATGTTAATTTCCATGCAAAACGTATAAAAAATATACATAGAAACATATCCGTCTGTCAATCATACATGTGTATTGATACATATATAGAAACATACATAAAAACATACATAGAAACATAAATAACATGGTACATAAAAAACATACATAGAAACATACATAACATGATGGGATGCCGTAGTGCGGGGCTTGTCAAGATAGGGGATAAAAGTGATGAAATCAACAAACAGGAGGAAATGTGACGACAAGAGAAGCGAGGAGATAACAACGTCGTTAAGTCGTTTTTCTTGTGTTTTGTTGGTCATGACATCGTGGCAGGAGTTCGACATAAAACTTGGGGGGCCGGTGGCTTGTGCAAGAAGCTATCACTTTATTCTATACACCCACAAAGATTGGGGGTGGATTAACATGAGTAAGACCTGCGTTGAAAATTGTAATAAGAATTGTTTTTCGAGAACACAAAAAACCACTGTGTTGTGAGTGTTTTCAGTCTGCACATTCAAAGCTAAAGGTTGGAGTTCATGGGGAGGAGTTGGAGGAGAAAACTGACCAAATCGAGGTGATGGGTGACTAACCAATTGGGTTGTTACTTGTAAATGGTTTGAAAACAATATGTGGGTTGCAAGTTTCATAACACATTGTGTTTTGCAACCTAGAATTTTACAAAACAAAATGAATGTCTTGAAAAGCTTTTGTTATTTAGACAATACGAATGTAATGAAAGGCCCCTTCAAAATTTATAACCACTCTTAATTTGAGTAAAAATTGCATTTAAATTTCCTCATGATTGAAAACAAAAGTGCAAAAAATAATTGTAAATTGGAAAACACAATGCAGGTTGTCAGTTATTTGAATATGCATGTTTAAATGTAAATGGTTGTCTCACGGGGAGGAGTTGCAGGTGGAGGTTACATAAAACTAACCAAATTGAGTTGAGGAGTGACTAACCAATTGGGTTCTTAAGTGTAGAGGGTTTTACAATACTATGTGGGTTGCTTGTTTATTAACACCTAGGGTTTTGCAACATAAAATTTTACAAAACAATATGAATGTCTTGAAAATATTTTGATGTTTAAACAGTACGAATGTAGTGAAAGGCCCCTTGAAAATTTATAACGACTCTTAATTAGAGTAAAAATTGCATTTAAATTTCCTCATATGATTGAAAAATTGCACAAAATAATTACAAATTGAAAAACACAATGTGGGTTGTCAATTATTTGATTATGATTGTTTAAATGTAAAGGGTTGTCTCACGAGGAAGAGTTACAAGTGAAAAATACATAAAACTAACCAAATTGAGCTAAGGGGCGACTAACCAATTGGGTTGTTACATGTAGAGGGTTTTACAACACTTTGTGAGTTGCAAGTTTATTAACACCTAGGGTTTTGCAACATGGAATTTTACAAAAGAAAATATGAATTTCTTGAAATCCTTTTGTTGTTTAGACAGTGCGAATGTAATGAAAGAACCCTTCAAAATTTATAACCATTCTTAATTAGAGAAAATTGCATTTAAATTTCCTCATATGATTAAAAAAAATGCACAAAATAATTGCAAATTGGAAAACAAAATTTGGGTTGCCAGTTATATGATTGTGCTTGTCAAGGCATCTTTATCTTTTATACATTGTGCAACTGCACCTTTGACTTTTGATCTATCAAAATGCTTTACACGTTCATTATAGGTAAACTAAACATTTCTTAATTGAGCCTCAAGGTGCTTGATATCAGCCTTAAACTTTTGAACTACCTCAGATTCTTGCAAACACTCATTTTGTAATGTGTCCATGTGCCCTTCTTCATAAGCAACACCTTGCATTGTTGTCTTTATTTTTTCAACTTCGTGTCTTTTAGATTGCAGCTCTTTATCAACAACATTAATTAAATTCCTTTTCTTTCGACAATAAAAGCCTTTTTTAATCTTTTAATTCCTTTTCTAAGTGGTTAATTGTAGTGTTTCTATTATTTTGCTTCAGTTTCAACACTTCCAACTATTTCTTTTGCATCTGGAAGTTGACTAGGCACACATTTTTCCTCATCCCCACTACTCTTACCTATTAACACCCCCTGGTATTCCTTTTCATGAGCTTCTTAATTATTTTTCATATCTTTTACTTTAAGCTTTAGAGTAGTTGCTCCCTCATCATCCCTTAGGACAACACTATCCATTTCTTGGATAGAGTTTTCAATGTCTTCAATACTTTTATGTAGCTTTGTAGCCACTTTTTTCTAAGCTCTGAGAGTGTCTTTCTAATTACAGAATCCAGATGTTTCTTTCTAAAAGCTTGTCCTTAAGACAACAACATCCTAACAAGTTCCTTACAAGACTTGTCTACCTTTTCATATAAGACTTTCATGTCTCCACCCAACTGATTCTCTTTTCTTGCACTAAGATCTAATTTTTCCTTTTCCTTATCATCTATTTCCAATTGTATTTGTTCCATAGAATTCTTAAGTTCAAGAATCTTTGACTTCATTTTTTCAAGTCCACTTATGGCATCATCTCTCACTTTCTTTTCTTGCAAAAATTCATATGCAATACAAAACCTCTTGATTTTATCCACTTTTGCATTGCCATTTTCCCATTGCACATACTACACACACTCCTTTGTCAACTTCTCAAGAGCAGGAACAATCTCTTCAATCAATAAATTATCTATCTCACTCACTTTGGTCTATTTATTTTCAAGTGTTTTTAGAGAAAATTCCTCTTTCATTACATACTTTCTTGTACCTGAACATGCTCAAATTATGCATTTCCATTTTCCCATTGTGCATAATGCACACACACCTTCCTCAAATTCTCAACAAATGGGAGAATGTCTTCAATCAATACGTGTTATATGTCTCATTCACTTTGGTCAGCTTCTTTTCAATTATTTCTACAACAAATTCCTTTTTCATTTCATACATTTTAGTACCTATTGCCTCCAATTTTTCATTGTCATTTTCCCATTGCACATACTTCACATGCTATTTAACTTCTCAAGAGTAAGAAGAATCTCTTCAGTAAATACATTATTTATCTCATACACTTTGGTTTGCTTCTTTTGAAGTGTTTTTACAACTATTTCCTTATTCATTTCATGCATTCTAGTACCCTTTAACTCCTCAAGCATTGACAAGATCTCAAGTTTAACACCCAATACACAATATGATTGTAATGGAAACCTTTTTTGTTTAGATAGTATGAATGTAAGAAAAGAAACCTTCAAAATTTACCAAAATTGTTACTTACAGTATGAATTATGTTTGGATTTTCTCATATCATTAAAATATAGGTAGGTAGGAAAACATAGTGGGTTGTGAGTTAGTTCGTTCTACTTGTTCAAAGCTCAAGGGTAGAGAGTTCAGGGAGGAGCTGCAACTAGGGGATACATAAAACTAACCAAATTTAGTTGAGCAGTGACCAACCAATTGGGTTTTTACATTTAGAGGATTTTACAACACTATGTGGGTTGCAGGTTTCTTAACACCTTGTGTTTTCCAACCTTCGATTATATAGACAATATGATTGTATTGAAAACCTTTTGTTATTTATACAATATGAATGTACTGAAAGGAACCTTCAAATTATATAATAAGCCATAGGTAGAATAAAATTGTGTTTCAATTTCCTCATATCATTAAAATAATGGCACATTGGAAAACACTATGGGTTGTGATTTATATAATTCCACTTGCTCTAAGCTAAAGGGTGGAGAGTTCGGGGAGGAGATGCAACTGGGGGATACATTAAAATAACCAGATTCAATTGAGGGGTGACCAACCAATTGGGTTGTTATATTTAGAGGGTTTTACAACACTATGTGGGTTGTAGGTTTCTTAACACCCTGTGTTTTCCAACCTCCAATTATATACAAACAATATGATTATAATGAAATCATTTTGTTGTTTAGACAATATGAATGTAATGAAAGGCACCTTCAATATATATAACAAGTCTTAGGTAGACTAAAAATTACATTTCAATTTCCTCATATCATTAAAATAATGGCACGTTGGAAAACACTATGGGTTGTGATTTATATAATTTTTCTTGCTCTAAGTTCAAGGGTGGAGAGTTTGAGGAGGAGTTGCAACTGGGGGACACATAAAACTAACCAAATTCATATGAGGGGTCACCAACAAATTGGGTTGCTATATTTAGAGGGTTTTACAACATTATGTGGTTTACAGGTTTCTTAACACCCTATGTTTTTCAACCTTCGATTATATAGACAATATGATTGTAATGAAAACCTTTTGTTGTTTAGACAATAGGAATGTAATGAAAGGAACCTTGAAAATATATAACAAGTCTCAGGTAGACTAAAAATTGTGTTCCAATTTCTTCATATCATTAAAATAATGCCACGTTGGAAAACACTGTGGGTTGTGATTTATATAATTCTTCTTGCTCTAAGCTCGAGGGTGGAGAGTTTGGGGAGGAGTTACAATAGGTGGATACATAAAACTAACCAGATTTAGTTGAGGGGTGACCAACCAATTGGTTGTTTACATTTAGAGGGTTTTACAACATTATGTGGATTGCAGGTTTCTTAAAGCCTTGTGTTTTCCAACCTCATATTATACATAGACAATATGATTATAATAAAAACCTTTTATTGTTTAGACAGTACGAATGTAAGAAAAGGAACCTTCAAATTTACCAAAACTATTACAGTAAGAATTGAATTTGGATTTCCTAATATTATTAAAATATAGGCAGGTAGGAAAACACAATATGTTGTGAGTTAGTTCATTCTGCTTGTCCAAAGCTCAAGGGTGGAGAGTTTGGGGTGGTGAGTTAGCTTTAAGTTCAAGAATTTTTGAACTCGTTAGTTGAACTCTACTTATAGCATCATATCTCACTTTCTTTGCTCACACAAATTCATATGCTTGATACAAAATCTTTCGGGTTTATCCACTTCTGCATTACTCTTTTCCCATTGCACACACAGCACACGCTCCTTCCTCAACTTCTCAAGAGCGGGAAGAATATCTTCAGTTAAAACATTATCTATCTCATTCATTTTTGATCTCCTTCTTTTCAAGTGTTTTTAGAGTGGATTCCTTTTCGATTTCATAAATTATAGTACCTATTGCCTCTAGTTTTTCATTGTCTCTTTGCATTTACACATACTACACATGCTCCTTCCTCAATTTATCAAGAGTAGGAAGAATCTCTCCAGTCAACACATTATCTATCTCATTCACTATGGTTTTAAATGCAAGTGACCTTCACAATTTATTAAAAGTGTCGTTTACAATTAAAATTGCATTTCATATTCTTCATATGTTTGACAAATAAATGCACAAAAAAAATATTGCAGGTTGTATAACAAGGCCCGGGGTGTTCAGTTATTTCCTTTTGCTTGTTGAAAGGTAAAGGGTTGATAGCTCAGGGAGGTCTTGCACATGGGAGACATGCATCAAAAAATCAAATTGAGGTGAGGGGTAACTAACCAATTGGTTTTCTACATGTTTAATGGCTTTTAAATAGCATGGGGCTTGTAGGATTCATAACACCCTGTGTTTCCCAACCTGCAATTTCATAGTGGCATAGGTGAAATTTTAGAGTAGACACTTCATAATGGACATGCTTGCTACTACAAAAAATAGTTGGCAGTAAGATATGATTTGTATTGATGGAAAGAGAGTATGATTTCTAAGTTGCACATGATTTGTTAATTATTGTAATGTATCCAAAATTTCACTTTCTTTTTTCATCCATAATTTGTGACAAAATATACAAAGGACAAGGAAATAACTAAGATTTAGAGCTATGATGAAACAAATGGTTGCCATTCAATGTTATTACAATATATCGTTAGATAATTTATTATTTCTTTTGTTGGTGTAATTGAGCTATGCCTACTCATGCATTATCCCCATTCAAAGAATGTTTCAACCTATGTAAGGGAAGTAAATTTGTCAAAGTTTTATACTAGTTAGAGGGTGAACATAGAATAAAAACATGATTGTAGACTTCAAAATTGTGAATGTTTGAATGAGATATTTTCATAGTCCATAACAAAATATGTGTAAGAAGTTACCTACATATACATGTACACCACATCCAACTTATGTTACTATGTTTTCTATTGTGTCATTCATTTCTATAAGTAAATACATTTCATTTTTTGTGTTACCATTTTAGGCCACAGATAAAATTGCAGGTTCAAATAAATATTATGTTGTTGAAGCTACACAATTGTAGCTTTTTGTGTGTAAGATCTCCTTTTCGTCCTCATTTAAAGTTACATCAAACAAATTGGTTTGATTGGACAACCTTTATCTTTAACTGAAAGATTTATTACCACCTATGTAAAGGGAACCTTTTTCACATTTTAGCTTATGTTCGTTCACTCCTTTACTAATTCATTATTTTATCAATAGATGCAAAGAATGTGTTTTTTCTTTTGACATTGTTGGCATCCATAGAAGTAATCACATATTATTATGCACGTTATACTTATAGGCTAGATACAAAGTTGTAGGTTAGACTTCTCATCATGTTGTTCAACCTACACATTTTCAGTTCATGCATTATCATATATGCCTATGTTGGTCATGTTAAGTGACCTCAAACAAAGGTTCAATATCACAATATGCCTACTCAAGTAAATGAGATTTTTACACCCCATATACTTTGAAGTCTTTGTTTTATTTTCATGTGGGGTTGTGAGTTTACTTGTAGTCTTTATGTTTGCTTGGAGGTTCAACTAGACACTATGTTTTCCAAGCTGCATTGGAATACATCATGGTTGATCAATAGGAAATTTTACACCTTTATGCCTTTCTTTCTTCAATCCATTACTAATTCATTATTTTTTCAATAGATGCAAAAACCATATTATTCTTTTGGCATTGGTGGCAACAATGGATGCATATTTTGTGACATAAAATATTGTCATAAAAGGTTTTTGTTTCCCTCTAACCTTTCATCTCCATTAACACACACACACACACACACACACACACACACACACACTACAACCAACGTATCTTCTCAAAATAAAACATTTCTTTTTGCAACTGTAGAAGATTACATACTATTATGCATGTTACACTTGTACACCACATACAAAGTTGTAGGTTGAACCACTCATCTTGTTGTTCAACCTACACTTTTTTATTTCATGAATTTCTATATGTACTTTTGTTTCTCATGTTAAGTCACCCCAAATGGAAGGCTCAATATCAAAACATGTCTACTTAGGTAAAAGAGGTTTGTACTCCCCATAGACTTTGAACTTTTAGTTTTATTTTCATGTGGGGTTGCAATTTTACTTGCAAATTTTATGTCCACTTGGAGGTTCAGCTAAATATTGTGTTTTCCAACCTACATTGGCTTACATCATGGTTGATAGGAAATTTTACACCTTTAAGCCTTTCCTAATTCTCTCCATTACTGATTCATTATTTTTTCAACAAATGCAAAAAACATGTTATTCTTTTGGCATTGATGACAATAATGGATGCACATTTTTTACATACAAGGATGTCATAAAAGTTTTTGGTTGACCTCTGACCTTTCATCTCTATTGACACATACACACATACCACAACCAATGTATCTTCCCAAAATAATACAATTCTTGTTGCAACTATAGAAGTAATTACATACTATTATGCACGTTACACTTATACACCACATACAAAGTTGCAGGTTGAACCACTCATCGTGTTGTTCAACCTACACTTTTTAATTTCATGAATTTTTAGATGTGCTTTTTCTTCTCATGTTAAGTTTCCCCAAATGGAAGGCTCAATATCAAAACATTCATACTTAGGTAAAAGAGGTTTGTACACCCCATATACTCTAAACTATTAGTTTTTTTTTTCATATGGGGTTGTGATTTTACTTGAGGTATTTATGTCCACTTGGAGGTTCAACTAGATGCTATATTTTCCAACCTGCATTGGCTTACATCATGTTTGATAGGAAATTTTACACCTTTATGTCTTTCCTAATGATCTTCATTACTAATTCATTATTTTGTCAATAGATGCAAAAAATGTGTTATTCTTTTGGCATTGCAGACAACAATCCAAATGTACACTGTTTTACATATAATTTTGTCATAAAAGGTTTTGGTTGACCTATAACCTTTCATCTCTATTGACACATACACACACACCACAATTAACGTATCTTCCCAAAATAATACATTTATTTTTGCAACTGTAGAAGTAATTACATACTGTTATGCATGTTACACTTAAACACCACATACAAAGTTACAGGTTGAACCACTCATCGTGTTATTCAACTTGCACTTTTTTATTTCATGAATTGGCAGATGTTCTTTTCCTTCTCATGTTAAGTCAACCTAGATGGAAGGATCAATATCAAAAGATGCCTACTCAAGTAAATGAGGTTTGTACACACCGTAACCCCATATACTCTAAGCTCTTAGTTTTATTTTCATGCAGGGTTGTGATTTACTTGTAGTCTTTATGTCCACTTAGAGGTTCAACTAGACACTATGTTTTCCAAACTACATTGGCTTATGTCATGGTTGATAGGAAATTTTAACCTTTATACCTTTCTTGATTCTCTCCATTACTGATTCATTATTTTTTCAACAAATGCAAAAAATAGGTTATTCTTTTGGCATTGCTGGCAGAAATGGATGCACATTTCTTTTCATAAAATATTTTGGTTGACCTCTAACCTTTCATCTCCATTAACACATACACACACCACAACCAATGTATTTCCCAAAATAATACATTTCATGTTGCATTTGTAGAAGTAATTACATATTGCTATGCATGTTACACTTGTATGCCACATACACATTTGTAGGTTGAACCACTCATCATTTTGTTTCTCAAACAACACAACTTTACTTCAAAAATATGGTTGGTTTTCACAAGCTTCACCTTCATGTAAAATAGGTTTATGTGCCACACCTAAAATGGACTCTTCGTTGAATGTCCATGTACTCTTGTGTTTGTGTCGTCATTGCCTATTTCAACTTGTACATTGAGTTACACACTCTTATTTCCAACTCATATTTGTTACATATTTTATGCATATCTTGATTCAATATATCACTTATTATTTTTCCTCAGCATAATTTTGCAACCTTCTATTGGTTTCATGTTGGTGGCAGTAATGCAAACACATTTTATTTACGTTCAACAAATAATTCCTCTCTTCTATTTTACAAAATTATCTACCCAATTTTTTTAATTTTCATTCAATTCCTACCTTACATAGAATGGGGAGAGCTTTGAAATGGAAAATGGAAGATGAGCTAGAGGTGCAAAATGTACGGGATGGACGCTTTCCTTTTTCCTCTTTCAATTTGGAGTGGACTCTTATTACCATCAAAGAAGATGGGATCACTGACCTTGTCACAATAATTCCTCATAGTAGACTCAATGATTTCATTCGCGGTGAAGGGTTTCTTGAAGGTTTTGAAGTTTCATTTGTCTACTAGAAAAAAAGAGAGAAGAATAACATCACGAGTCCCATCAACAAAAATAACTACAACACAACAATTATGTGGCACAAGTTTGTACCTTTCAACTTTAATGTGTATGATCCAATGATATCTTATTATCTCTTGCTTGAAGATGATGATATGATTCTTTATTTATAGTTACTTATGTGCATATGGTCCTAAAGACTAGAGGAATAAGCCTCCACCACAAAAAAGATAACGAATGTTTATAAAAAGTGAGGTTGTTAATGCCACTTCATTGCAAAAGTTATTTACGGTAAACCTAATGTTGTGTATCTTCTCTTCAAAGAAATGTTTCATGTTGATATCAATGGTGAATTTTTCCATGGAATTGACAACACAAGAAAATACTTGCATGCCAGGTTCACCCCTAATCTATCCACATAATATAAAATCTATATTAAAAGCCTTTTTCTCATGCATGTGAGTGTTGATGCAATAATAGACAAACACCTCACTAATCCTATTTTATGTGGCATGATGAGTAAGAGAGATGAATTCTTAACAATAAATGATGTAATGAATGCTTGGTGAAAGGTGTGCTCTATTTATGCACAGAAACACAAATATGATTCATCAAGTATCATAATGTGGAATGTGCATGACAAGGACAACTTCTACTTTCAATAGCCCCATGGAAATGAGATTCCTTTCATTATCGGGGTTGAAACTCCATGGATGCCAGATATGATGGTTCCCCACTCAGACAAATCAATCATCTCCATGGATTCCATCTTTTCCACTAACAAATATGGGGTGATGCATTAGAAACATTGACGAATAATTCTTCATATTTTCAATGATCTTATTGGCTATATACATGACAATGCTCATGCTAACTTGTTATGTCTATTGTACGAATTGTATACTTTTCTCATCTTTGATGAGAAACATAGTGATGTTCCCATTACATGGGTAGTCTCCTCATGAAACAAGATTGAGGACATTTATGGTTGGCTATACATGGTGCATGCCCATGGAAGAAGATCCAGAGTTGACTGGAGAATCAATTTTTTTTTATCAATGATGCCACTACAAAAATTCAAGCCATATAGTATGTGCATGTTTTGGTTGGTTTGTGTACCTTTCTCATTTCCTATTTATTTTCAATGCCACTTTTTCATGAAAATCAAAACTAAACAATATCCTTTCTATTGTCTATAAGGGTTTTCTTTGGATGGATGTTGTGTGCTTCTATGCATTTGGAAAGTTTGAAGGGCTTGGCTAAATAACACACATAAGTACACAGCCAAGGATAGGGAAATGGACATCTTTCACAAAGAAAGAAAGATCATGATGGCAATTTGTGAGAGCGAAGATATCATTGCTCAAGTAAATTTAATAATTTCTTTAAGGATTTCAATCATCGACCCTAGTTTTTAGAGTACTTCAAGAAGACATGGTGCGAAGGAGATGGTAAAATTGGTGAGTTTACAATTTATATCACCCCGTTTGATTCTCACCATTCACATTCTTTGAAATTGAACCATTGATTTTTGGCTCCTATGGGCTACTCTTGCTCTTCTAGGGTTTTTCACCCAAAAGGAGAGAGATAGGAGCAAAAATGGTAATGGTTCAATCAAACTGTGAAATGTGTGATGTTGTCTAAGCTAAATGAAGTTAACTAAATCCAATTGGCTGATCTAAATGAATGAAAATGAATGCAAAAGTGAAATTAAAGTTATGAAAACACATTGTGATATGTAAACAATGAAGTAAATGAAGAAAATATGTAGAACAAAATAAGATGAGTTAAATCAAAGTGCACCTGGGTGAAGTATGATGAATTTGGAATGTTGTGGATGTTGGCTAAAATCACTGATTTTTCACAGTGAGACTCATTTTCCCAGGATGGCAAATCAGTCCTCTTCCTAGTGAAAAACTGTCAAGAACAAGTTTCTGTCTGTCGGGATCTGGAATCTGAAAAAATTCAAATTTTCAATCCTAAAATGGGACTCATTCACCAAAAGTGGTGAATCAGTCCTCTCCCAAATTTCTAAAAAATTAAGAGACAACTCTACAACACCAGATCTGGGAATCACCGATTGTTGGGTTGTTAAAGTCAGTTCTGCAAGAAACAGACAGAAAACCTTCACCAAGCGTGAAATATACTTGAGTTGACTTGAAGCACCTAGTTGACTTGTAAATCAATCTTCAACACCAAAAAATCTTGTCAAATTTGGACACAAAAGGTTGCAAACAAACATGCAATAGGGGAAAAATGGTTTAGGGTTAATGAATAGGGGTTTTCCTTGGTCAAACCCCACTTTTGGTAATCAAACCCTTAATGAAACAATGAAATGAAAGAGGATGATAAACTAATAACATGCAATAGCTATCAACTTACCAAACCCTTGATAATGCAAGTCTGAAGTAATGTCAATGTGCTTGAATAGTACTTGAAAATATGTTGTAAAATGCTTTAATGCTTGAATGAATAGGTGAATAAGTGAACTTGATGAACGGGGGTTGAAATGAGGTGAAAATAACTTATTTATACACACTTGTGCCTTAGTTACCTATTCATACCTCATCACAGGCCTACATCAAGTGTTTTTGAATAAAATCTTGAAAAGAAAATTTAAAAATTTTGAATTTGGGGCTAAGGGGGACTCATTTACCACCCATGGCGAATGGGTCCCACATAGGACCTAAAAAAGTGTGTTGGGAAATATGTTGTATTTAATGTTGTTTATCGAGATAATACTCAAAAATACACTTAATTAAGTATGAGAGCATGACAAAGGCATAAATAGTGAAAATATGCCTAGAAAAGCATGAAAGCTTGTTACAAGACTTTACAACACTTAAAAATAGAACTTGATTAGTATAAAAAGGTGATTTTTAGGTGAATTGTAATTAATAGAGTCTAGAAGAGTGTAGAAATGTCTTACAACACTTCACAACACCTTCATAAGATGTCATTCTTTGAATTTTAGTACCTAAATAAGCATGTTCAAGCCATGTCACAATATAAAATCAAAGCAAAATAGACAAACAACATGAAACAAGACCTAAAAGGCCATGAAAATGACAAGGGGCCATTTTTCTATGGCACATAAATTACCTCTAATATGTTGTGGTTCACTTCACTCTTGCTTTTTTTCATAGTTGTAGTGTAGAAAAAAGTATCTCTTGCTTGATTTGGGAATAATTAATGATAAATTAGACTTAACGAGGCCTTGATTTAGTGTTGTGAGATGTTTTACACATCCACATTAGGTCTTGGACCATTTCAAACTAAATAAAATGTGTTTATCGATGTCTTGTAAAGGTGTTGTAAAGTGTTGTAAAATACTTTCACACTTTTCTAGACTTTTATTAAGCATCTAAGTCTAATGGACCTATTTTCTCCCCTAATTTAATGTTATAAAATGTATTTAATTGCATTATCACATTAATCTAGAAGGCTTGTAAATTAAACCTAATTCTAATCTAGTGTTGTAATGTGTTTTACACATTCACATTGGATGTGCCTTTCTAGGCTATATGGACCTCATTTTAATGTTGTAAAGTGTATTTAATCACACTTTCACATTAAACTTTGTGTCTTTAGCCCTAATTACCCTTTTACATAATCATTAATAGGCCCCTATGACCACATATTGTGCATCTCGAGGCTTATTTTGATCAAAGACCTGATAAAATCAACATATAAACCTGATTTCTTCACTCCCCGACATCTCAGCTGGAAAAAGAGCCCTTGTGGGACTCATTCACCACTTTGGTAGAGTGAGTCCCATTTGGGCCATTTTCAAGGTTTGAGTGGGAAAATTTGGGTTTTAAGTTTAATTTTCTTCCATTTTGGCCTTGGGGATCAAATTAATGAGCATTTTAGGTGGATTTCATATATAAACAAGATTTTAAACCCTAATTAATTGACCTAATCATTCATTCATCATTCATGATCTCTCTCAAATCAAGCAAGCTAGGGTTTTAGCATTCTAAGTCATCAAGATAGCTTTCTAAAGCATTCAAGGGCAGATTCACCATCCATTGTTACAGAAATTCAAGATCTATCATCATGGAAAGTTTCCAATTCCTTCATTTCATTTTCATGCTTCATATTATTTCGTCATTTGGTTTAATTACCCAAAAGGGGTTTGACCAAGGAAAACCCCCATTCCTTAACATTCAACATTTCTCTCTTTCTTTGTGTGGTTACAGATTTAGGTACTTGAAAGATTTGGAGATCATTGAAGAATAGGTTGTAAACTTGTTGAAGACATCTCCTTGTCAGCTAGGTCAAAATATCCACAAAAAGTCACTCACATACCCGAATTTGGCAATTTCAGATCCATATTCCTGAAGGAATAGAAAGTGCAAACCAAGAGCTTTTGTTTCCACTTTCAGATTTTTAGAAAAGCCAAAGTGGACTCATACGCCATTAGTGGTGTATGAGTCCCACTACATATTTCTTTTAGATATTTCTGTAGATTCGGATATCCATTTGGCTGAAACGAGTTTCGGAATAGTTTTCCAGATCTGGGACTAAGTCACCTAGAATGGCATATGAGTCCCAATATGTCAAAATTTTAGGATCAGCAGCATTTCCAGTCCTCATTCTAGTCTACAACACATTCCTAGGTGCACACTTTCTATTTTTCTTCCATGTTCTATTTTACTTGCATTTCTATTCATCTTTTTGGGTCTTTCTACATACAACACTGTGTTTTCAAACATCTTGCATTTCATTAGTTTTCTATTAATATTCATTCTCTTTTATCATTTTTTAGCCTTTAGGACATTCCCCTTTGACATATTTCAGTCTCCTTTACATTGAAATCTCAAGGGTTTGTTCTTGAGTGAAGTGGTGATCTTTGTCGAGCTCTCCTTTTAGGTGCAAAACCCTAGAGGTGTAAGAGGTGACAAAAATATTCATTTCAGTAGCCATGTGGGAAAAAAATTATAGAATATTCTCACATTCCAACTAGGATACAAATGTTACCATTGATACATACCATTGCACGTTAAAAACTTGATACTTATGTGATTGACAAAAAAATGCACAAGGTGAATGGACTATTTGTATTACACACTTGTGTATAGAGTGGAATGATTCTTTAGGAAAAAGAAAAAGTTGTAGCATCATGGTTTTTTTACTAACTATAAGATTCAAAATATTAAATCTATTTTGGAGAGGGTGAAGGAAATTTCAGATGATGACTGTGTTTTGGATTAAACACATCCTGGATGGCACTAGGTGAAAAGTAAAAGTAGGTGTGATCACTACCTAGTTCAAAAATTTGGCGACCACCTATTTTTTTGTGATTTCCCTTAGATTTTGTAGGGGAACACTTTTAAACATTTCCTTAACCTATTGCCAAACTAATTAAAAGACATCTGACATTGAAGGGGTGGTCCACAATAAGTGAATTTCAAGTTGAAGTGTTACTTTATGGGAGACAATCGTGTTTTACATTTTCTAGCACCTAATACAAGTTTCTTGTGTGTTGTCATTTAGATGATGGATGTGAAGGCATTGATAGAGGGACAGATTTGAATGAGACGTTGTCACAAGGGGCATCCAAGAAAACATTCCTTATGTTCTCACCCCTACACAAGCTCCTTTTGTCAGTGATGAACATGATATACATATGCAAAAAATGTGTATTTGGAATGACACAAATCAAATCTTGAAGAAAGTGATATGTACACCACCCTAGTGGCTACAACAAGTACAATCATATGCACAATATGTCAAGAGGTTTCTATAGGATATGCAACAATCCAATGCATTTCCATTTGAATTCATTCAAGATCTCGATGCAACTGTAACTAGCATTTTTTTGCATGTGTCCATGGTTTAGTGCAACCAGTGATCATCCTTGATGTGCAACCCACTATAGGGAGTGTACTAGACAACATTTAGACTGTTGAACTCCTATGTGTGACTCCTTTGCCTTGACCACAGATAATAGCATTAATATGAATGTGACACATTAGGCACACCTACTATGGATTGGCCATAGGATATGAAATCTAATATGGGTGAGTATGAGAAAACCCATTTCAATTTCTATATTGTAATAGGAATGGTAAATTTCAGATTCCTTTTCCCATTAATCAGCTCCGACCACCTCATAAACTTTCTATTTCTTTTGTCTTTTTTGTTCTCTTCAATATTTGAATGTGCAGAAAGGATTTCTCATCGATAGTTTTCTTTCGTGAGTGTAAAACCAATGGAAGATATGGTTCCAATTTAACAACTATACATAGGTAAGTCCATTTTTTGGTATGACATTATGCAATAGTGTGTTTCAATATAAATTTTTGACTACAGTGACAAGCTGATGTCAGCCAATGTACATTCACTTTGGTGCTTTTTGAAGAGGTACTGAGGATTGCAAAAGCATACATTAGTGAACCCTCATTTGTAGGTAAGCATGCCTTCCTTTAAATGATGTGTTATGGAATGTCTTATAGATGACTATTTTAAGATGATTCTTTTAACAAGTTATTTAGAAAACTTGTCAACATTTTTAGATACAAATTTCATGTCTCCATCAAACTAATTCTATTTTTCTAAACTTAGATCTGATTTTTCCTTTTTGTTATCATCTATTTGAAGTTGTATTTGTTCCATGGAATTCTTAAGTTCAAAAATCTTTGAATTCATTTGGTCAATTGCACTTATAGCATCATATCTCACTTTCTTTCCCTACACAAATTCATGTGCAGTACAAAACCTCTCCAGTGTATGTACTTCTACCTTTCCAATTTCCCATTCCATAAACTGCACAAGAACCTTCCTCAACTTCTCAAGATCATGAAGGATCTCTTCAATCAAATTATCTATCTCACTTACTCTAGACTATGCTTCTTTTCAAGTGTTTTTACCATTGTTTCCTTTTTCATTTCATACATTCTTAACCTATTTGTTATTTTCTTCCAACTTATTTTTCATATCTTTTACTTTAATATTTGGAGCAGTTGGTCCCTCATCAACCCTTAGGCTAGCATCATCCATTTTTGGATAGAGTATTCAATGTCTTAAATAGTGTTATGTAGCTTTGCAGCCACTTTTTTATCACCATTAAGAGTGTATTTCTAATTAGAGAATGTAGTTTTATCTTCTAAAAAAGTTGTTCGCACAAGTTGTCTACAATTTTCATGTATTAGACTTTCATGTCTCCACCCAACTAATTCTATTTTTCTACAGTGGTATTTATCTGACATTAGACAATTTTCACTCAATACATTATCTATCTCACTCACTCTACTCTGATTCTTTTCAAGTATTTTTATAGCTTTTTTATTTTTTATTTAATGCATTCTAGTACCTATTGCTCCAATTGTGCATTTCCATTTTCCCATTGCACATATTGCGTAGGCTCCTTAACTTCTGAAGAGCAAGAAGAATCTCTTCAGTCAATATATTATTGATCTCATTCATTATGGTCTACTTCTTTTCAAGTGTTTTTAGAAAAGGTTCATTTTCAATTCCCTGCACTCTAGCACTTGTTGCCTCCAATTCTACATTGTCATTTTCCCATTGCACATACTGCACATGATCCTTATTCAACTTCTCAAGAGCAGGAACAATCTCTTCAGTCAATACATTATCTATCTTGTTCACTTTGGTTTGCTTCTTTTCAAGTGTTTTCATAGAAAATTATTTTTTAATTACATGCTTTCTAGTACATGATACTCTAGTTGTACCACATCTATTTGTTTGAGAAAATTTTCATTTCAATTTATTCGTATGATTGACAAAAAAAATGCACAAAAATATTGGCAGGGTGGAAAAAAAGTGGTTTTTGTGTTATTTAAATCTGCTTGGTCAAATCTCAACTTCTCAAGAATGGGTAGAATCTCCTACTCTAATGCATGTACCTTGGACATGCATCACATCTATTTATTTTAGAAAAAAAAAAATTCATTTCTTCATATGATTAACAAATAGAATGCACAACATATTGACAGGGTGGAAAACACAATGGGTTCTATGTTATTTGATTATGCTTGGTCAAAGCTCAACTTATCAAGAATAGGTAGAATCTCTCAAGTCAATACATGTAATTTAAACATGTACCACATCTGTTTGTTTGAGCAAAAATTAAATTTTAATTTCTTCATATATGATTGACAAAAAAATGCACAAAACATTGGTAGGATGGAAAACACGATGGGTTGTGTGTTCTAATTCTACTTTGTATGGTCAAGATCTGTGAAACATAATAATTTATTTGATTTAGATATACAATATGTCATGTAATGCACACACATGGGTCTCTAGTTGGTTGAATAACTACCACCGGAATCTTCCATGTAATGTCCTCACTCGGATAGAGGAATTGAGTCTCCTATACAAGTTGAGAGAGAAGATGTTCAGGAGAATTGACACACATGGGTCAAGGTGTGGTGACAAAAAATTAATAATTATGATCATTACATTAACTGCCTCTATGGTCTGTGGGTGAAAATGAACTTGGACATTAAATATCATAATCTAAAAATAGAGATTGTAGATTTCTATTACTGGCCATTTGGTCTTTATGAAGAGCTTCGAGACCTTTTTCTAGCTGGATGTATTTGGAAGGTATCCATTAAACCAACAATAATTATCAACAAGCACAGTCTTCTCAATGATCTAAGCATGAAATTCATGAGATTCCTTAAGGGGGAATCTTGAATTAGTTCTCACATGGGCCCTGTTGAGGAATGGTTGCTTGTTTTCTTCAAATTGAACTACACTGTCAGGTTCGAGGTGCACCATTTGATACCATCATTTAGGATATTACATGCAAATTATGGGAGATCTAAATTGTATGTAGTCAAGTCTAACTTGACAATCAAAGTGCAGAAAAATATTCTTGATAGTGGCAATGCAAAAATGTTACCTATTCATGAATGGTTGACCTGGTAACAATGTTTACAAACTATTTAGTTTTTGAAAGAGGAAAGAATGGGTTTTACAGGGACTTGAAACCACAAATTTTACAAAATAAAGATAGAGTCATTAAAGACAACAAAGTCAGAAAGGCTGTAAAAATAACAACAATAAAAGACCATAGCCACCAAAAAGGCCAGCGAAGGCCACAGAACCAAAAAACCAGACAAAAAGCCACAAAACCAAACTATTTAGTTATTATAGCCACTATTTATTAAATTGTTAGTCACAAATTTTTGCAAGGTTTTCACAAATTGTATATATAAGTATATCCAATTTCAATAGCTTTATGATGTCATTAGTGATTGCCTCACACTTGTTGCCATGTGTTATATTTACAATGATGTTTAGAACTTTTATAGACAATAAATACAAAATACATAGTGTTTACCAAAATGAATATGATTTGTATTTTTTGTAAAGATTAGTTATCTATTACATATGATTTTTTATTTTTTTGTAGATGGATAAATAACTACACTTACTTGTTTCATATGATATATTTGTGATGTTTTCGTATGTCCAAGTTTGATTCATTTATTATTAAAATATCTTATTTGCCTTGGTATGGTATGCCTTTATAACCTGATGAAATAGGCACCGCTCTTGGAATAAAATGATCCACCATGCATGCCAAAAGAGAACATATTTAACCCACATATCATGAGTAGAAAATTCATTTGAATGTATGTCAAGAATTAATATTTTCTCCAAGGAGAATTTTTAATAATAATTAAGAGTTCTTATGGTACACTCATGTTTTATATGCACACATTTTATAGTTTTGCAAAGACACAATAAACTTGGCATTATATTGACAAGTAAAGTCATTGCAATGTCCCCAAATTTCATACAAAAGGAAAAAGTAATATAATTAATCACTATAACAAGGATTAATGCCTTTTGGATATGATTAAGGACTCGTCAGTCAAAAGTTAAGTGCATGTAATGATACAAGTTAAAAGAAGTTGTGCAAAATAAGGATAATGAGTTTTATGCTTTATATAAAATATTCAACACTTTAGAAAGATGATGAAGGAGAATCTTAAAGTGTAAGATAAATATTGAATCAACCAAAAATAGTTTATTTTTGTTTAAGGTCTAATTTGTAATGTTTCCAAATTACATTCATAGTATTTTCAAAATTCACATGTTGGCAAACACTGAATGTTAAGAATCCTACCACCCACATGCTCTTGTGAAACCTTGTACACAGAACAACCCCATTGGTTGTTGGGATATGGTGTTGTACACCATGGCATAAAATGATTTATTATAATTTTGTAATTAAATAATTATTTAGTTGTGATGCACCTTGGTGGTGTGGTTAATCAAACTAGGTAATTATTTGGGAGACCACTTATGCTATATTATAACATTGTATTATTATTTAATGTGTGGGAGACATATGATAATAATTTAATATTGGGTAAATATTAAATAAAGTGAAGTCTTAGTACCCAATATTAAATAAGGGTTTAGTGTTTTTGTATTCACATGGTTTTGCAGTACATGGTCTTACCTTACCACTAGTTGTATTATATGTGAGCTTGTGAGTATAAAAGAAAACACATGTGTGGTGGTTTAGGTGGGCTGAGTGGGTTGGATGTCATTATTGAGTCTTTTTGAGGAGTGCATTTGTGAAGCATGTCATGGGATGTGTGGATTCATGCTTTGACACATGAGAGTGCATTGGAGGGATTGATGATTTAGAGGTATTCATTGTAACTCTTATATTGGTTATTGCTAAATAATATGATGGAGTATGGATGCTTTTGGAGGTTGGTTTTTTCCCTCTTGATGGTTTTCCTAGGGTATATCTTGTGTTATCTTGTGGCTTGTCTATTTGATCTATGCATTGTGGTTACTTGTATGCATGTTTATCTTTCATGGGTTATGTAGGAAATGGATTAAGATCATGGGTTAAATGCAATATTTCATAACATTGGTTACTCAATCCTTGGGTGAATTTGGGTAGTTATGTGTATCCCCCGCCTGTAACTCCTCCCCATCCTCCCCACCCTATAGCTTTGAAGTTGCAGAAGAAAATAACTGACAGGGCATAGTGTCTTTTCCAACACTACAAATAATGTGATCATTTTTTTGTTGCAATCAGATGAAGAAAGTGAAAATCCATTTTTACTTTACCAAAGAGTTGCTCTAAAATTTGAAGGTGGACTGCATTATATTCTTGGTGTGTATGAAACAAAAACTTTTCATTAAGAACTAACTGACAAGGGACAATGCATTTTCCAACACTACAAATAATGTGAGCAGATTTTTGTTCCAATTGGATGAAGAAAGTGAAATGCCATTTTTACTATACCAAATAGTTCTAAAATTTGGTGGAATTCATTACATTCTTGCTACGTACGAAACAAAAAAAATTCATTAGGAAATAACTGATAGGGGCAATGTGTTTTCCAACACTGCAAATAATGCGAGCATTATTTTGTTCCAATCATATGAAAGAAGTGAAATTTCATTTTTACTATACCAAAGAGTTTTTCTAAAATTTCAAGGTGGATTTCATTACATTCTTGGTGCATACAAAACAAAAAAAAATAGGAAATAACTGATAGGGGATAGTGTGTTTTCCAACACTACAAGTAATGTGAGCATTTTTTTGTTCCAATCAGATGAAGAAAGTGAAATTCCATTTTTACTATACCAAATATTTGTTCAAAAATTTGAAGGTGGACTTCATTACATTCTTGGTGTGTACAAAACAAAAAAAATCAGTAAGAAATAACTAACATGGGACAGTGTTTTTTCCAACACCACAAATAATGTGAGCATTTTTTTGTTCCAATCAAATGAAGAAAGTGAAATGTCATTTTTACTGTACCAAAGAGTTGTTCTAAAATTTGAAGGTGGACTTCATTACATTCTTGGTGCATACGAAACAAAAAAAAAATCATTAGGAAATAACTAGCAGGGGATAGTGTGTTTTCCAACGCTACAAATAATGTGACCATTTTTATGTTCCAATTGGATGAAGAAAGTGAAATGCCATTTTTACTATACCAAAAAGTTGTTCTAAAATTTGAAGGTGGACTTCATTACATTCTTGGTACGTATGAAACATAAAATTTTCATTACATTTGTACTATTTTCTAAGCCTACAAGTTAGAAAACATAGAGTGTTGTAAACCCTACAATCCACATGCTATCTTAAAACCCTATACACGTCAATACCCAATTGGTTTCTCACTCGAAACTAATTTTGAAATTTTTTATCTATCACCGACCTACAACTACTCCACCCTTTAGCATTAAACATGTAAAATGAATTGAAGGACAAGCCACATTGTCTTTTTCCACCTGCAATTATATTATGCATTCATTTTGCAATCATATGAAGAAATTGCAATGCAATAGGTAATAGAATGCATGAAATAAAAAAGGATTCTACTCTAAAAAATATTGAAAAGAAGGATACCAAAGTGAATGAGGCAAATAATGTATTGACTAGACACATTGTTCCTGCTCTTGAGAAGTTGAGGAAGGAGCGTGTGTAGTATGTGCAATGGACAAATGGCAATACAAAAGTGGATAAAGTGAAAAGGATTTGTATTACATATGAGTTCGTGGAAGTAGAGAAAGTGAGAGATGATGGTATATGTGAAGTCAAAGAAATGAAGTCAAAGACTATTGAACTTTAGAATTCCATGAAACAAATATAATTGGAAATAGATGTTAAAGAGAAAGCAATATCAGATGTACCTACACAAATAGAGAATTAGACAATTTTTCTAAAGAACTTTTTAAAAGAAACATCTACATTCTATAATTAGAAAGACACTCCCAAAGCTGATCAAAAAGTGGTTGTAAAGCTATATAATAGTACTTAGAAAAGGAATTAAAAGATAAGAAGAAGATTTCATCATTGAAAGAAAATAAGGTTAATTAATGTTATCGAGAGAGTAAGTTGAGAAAATAAGCACAACAATGGAAGGTGTTGCTTATGAAGGAGGGTGCATGGAGTGATTAGTGTTACACCCCAATTGTGTAATTACTATTTACTATTACTATGTGGGGTAAATGTGAATGTAATTTGTATTCTGATGATGAATAAATTGTGTTTGCACTTTATTATCAATGCATTATGAATGAATGTTATTTCATTTAATGATATGTGAAGAAATGCATATATATGAAATGGATGGTTATTGAATTAATATTATAAATATGGAGATGTATTATTTGTAATGAATATTTTTTGAACAACTGACTATTGCGAGCATGTGTTCGTGGATGCAAGTATATGTTCAATTCCTCCAGGCGGAGGGGAATTATCACCAAAGAGAAGATCTTGGTTAGGTAACCAGTAACGTAACCTATTTGAGCTTACACACACTCACATTAGTTTGGTTGAGTCAAGTTATTATGAGGGAATTTGGAAATTCATCCTTAGCTTGATGTGTCGACATTAGTAAGAGTCTTTTTTACTATTGAGTGCACTATTGGGTGGTGTTTATCTGTTTGAGCTTGTGAGTTATTCCTATATTTCTATGCTTGTATTGATGAATAAAACATATGTGGAATATGTATATGTACACATATGCATGTCGATGATAGATGATACACATGAAGGAGCACGTACATGAGGGTACATAGGTTGACATACCTATGCACACTTATGGACGAGTTGCTTATGTGCATGGAACTAACAGATGGACCTTACGACATGTATATGTATATGTATAGATATATCACATGTATGTGCTTATCAATACAATAGTAATTGTGTATGACTATGGTGTGTAATCGAATGTGTATATATATATAATATATATACATATATCCATATGTATGTATGTATCAATACACATGTATAATTGGAAAACAGATATGCCCATACAAATGTATTGATATATGTATACATGCGTATACATATACATAGAGGAATATAAATATATATATATATGTACACAATCGATATACTTGTTATTACTATGTGATTGCTAGCTTGTTTGTATTCATTTGTATATTGAATGTATACATACTTTATTGGCATATGATATATATAAATATATATTAACATATATATATATACATATATATATATGTGTGTGTTGATATACATATATGTGTATATGTAATATGACTATATGCTTTGAGGGTGGTTACTTTAAACAATGCTTTGAGGCTGATTTACTTACTTAACCATAGGTCAATTGTATAATCATATAAAAAGAATTTATAAGGCCGAATATAACACATATTGGAAATTAATATAGAGCAAACTTTATGCAATATAAAGTGCAGCAAGTAAGTCGATTTGAGAAGTTTGACTTATTCGATGCATTGTGATGGAATACTTTTGACTTAGTAAGTTGCATTTACCTTGGATGCCTTATCATGAATTGAATAGCAACTACAAAGTAAATGTAAATTTTGAATGATAGCAAAGGTTTTTGCAAGTTGATGAATTGGTCAAAATAGATTTAAGAGACATGGCGACTCAACATAGACTAAGTCGACTTATGCTAAGTGTTGCATTTTAATTATTGATTGGTTCAAACAAGAGAAAAGTCATGCCAACTATAGAAGGATAGTTGCTTGCTTTGGTGCCACCTTATGAATTTTGATTACTATAGAACTGTATTTTCGGAACAATTCAAATGCCATCTTTTTACTATGTGTTATTTCAAAATGGTCTTATGTTGCTATCAATTTTAGAGGGAAATTTGTAGATTTATTTTACTGAGTACACTCTCAACTTGATGCCACCTTATTTCCAAGCTAAGTGAGTTGAATAAGGTGGATTTTTTTTGTCAATACTCATGCCCTTTTTGTAGGATGAGAAGTCTCCAACCTGGTGTATAAAAAGTGAGGTTGAGCTATCATTTGGGATGGATTTTGCTACACATTCCAAAGGCTTTTGTTCTACATTTTATGCATATTTTATATCATTCTATTCCAAAGTTCTGAGTTACCTTATTCTGCAAGTTTATTCTGAGTATTGTGAGAGAGCTTTGAGTATTTAGAGTGAAGTATATTATCAACTTGAGGGAAGGATTTATAGAGGAATTGCTTGTGAAGTCAAAGTAAAGCTAGTGGCTGAAATTGGGAAGTTGTACATCATTTAGTCAATTGAATAAGCGAGTTACAAGAACAAGGATGATTCTTCCTTTAATTTTCTTAGTTTATGAAAGATTGATTCTTGAATGCTTTATTTAGTCTATCGTGATTACTTGCATTAGAGAAAAATAGTATTTTCTTTGAAAGGAAGTAGAAGATATTTATATTGTTTTGTGAAGTGACTGTAATTACTCCATAATATGAGCAATTATTTTTCATAGGTATTAATTGTTGGATATTATGGTTGTGTTGTTGATATGAGGTTTTCATTGATGTCAACACTATTAGCATTAATTCATTTGAAGTTGTATATGTCAAGGATATTGATAAAATTATAATAAATGAGTTGCAAGTTGTTAGTGGTGAACTAAAGTTCTGACTATTGGTGAGTTATGTACATTGATGATCAGAGGTTATGAACTAAAGGGTTTGTTTTTTAGTATATCTAGTCTATCCACGTCAAGATTCAGAGATCTGCGTGAATATTTGATCAAGTTATGAATATTTTCACTTTGGTAGTTTTTTTGTTGCTTCAGTTGGTGTTTCTGATTGAAGATGAGGCTATTTCAGTTATCTCGATTGCTATAGATGCTTCTTTGATGTTACGTAATTTTTTTGGATGTTTCTAGATCATGTTCTACCTTTTTTGCACATCCACATTGATCGTTGTGCTCATGGTTCACGATTTTCTCTTGCGTGTTTATGTTTTTCTTATTCTTGGCCGACATGGTGTTTGTAGCATGTTGTGGATCTTCAAGGAGAAATTAATTGAAGCTTTTTCCATGTTGGAATGTTAATTTCGGTCTTCACTAAGTTGTGGCCGACCTTGGCTAATTTGTATTGTTAATCTTAATTGTTTTGGGCCAACAGTTTATATTCATTTTATTATTTTGTTGAAGCTAACATGAAGGAATGAAATTTCTTGTTGCGGATATATAAGAGTTATTTTTTATTTGAATTAAAAGGTGTGAGTGAATTCTAGAGTGTGCTTCTATGTGTGTATGTGTGAATATCATTTGAATGAAGAGCAGATTGTGAAGAAGAGTGAAGAAGATTGAAGAAGTGTCCATGTGCTTAACTGGAACTGTGATCAGGCATTAGCAGATGCTATTTTATCAATTCAAATCCTTGCAGATGTAATATGATTCTTTCTATAAGACATTCTATCTTCCCTTGGGAAATTATCCTTGTAATTGAGTAGTGAGCTCTAAGCAGTGTGCCTGAATGCATGTGCATTCCCCATATTTCATTTTCATTATACTTTTAATAGGGTATAATCTTGTGGACTAACCTCCATCATGGTTTTTCCCCTAACAAGGTTTCCATCATAAAAAATCTTGGTGTTATGTGTGTTTCTGTGTATTGATGATTTATGCTTTAATGGTTAATTATCATATGTAAAAATAAGGTTAACAAGTTGAATAAGTTTCAATTTTTTGTGACAATTGATTCACCCCCCCTCTCAGTTGTATCCCTTGTGTTGCCAACAATTAGTATCAGAGCAGGTTCCCTAAAATAAGTTTAACAGCGTAAGGTGATTTGGGACAGCCAATTACAAGAAGGATAGTCTGAGATTTGATGTAACAAATTATTCTCTATGGAAGACTTGAATGGAGTGTCATTTGAGATGCATTGGTGAACCCTACTAGAGCATTACATATAATAGGTATGTTATTCCTCAAAATGGTCCTACTACTACTACTAAGATTAGAGATGTTGAGTATAATATTCAGGATAAGGAAGCTTTGTTGAGTGCTTTGACTGATTCTGAGATGACAAATGTTATGGATTTGAAGACTGCTCATGATATCTGGAAAAAGTTGGAAACCTTGCATGAAGGTGATACTAATGTGAAGATTGCTAAGTTGCAAAGTCTGAAAGGGAAATATGAAAGGTTGAGAATGGGTGATGATGAGAACATTAATACTTTCATGCAAAGAGTGAATGAACTTGTGTGTGGTATTAGATGTGTTGGTGGATAGATAGACAAATCTGACATTGTTGCTAAAATGCTTAGATCCCTTCCTAATTCTTATGAAGTCAAAGCTAGTGCTATTGAAGAACTCCAGACTGTAACAAATATAACCAGAGATATGTTGGTTGGTAAGCTGACTGCTTTTGAGTTGAGTGAATTTGGTGATGCCCTTCCTAAGGTTGAATCTACATTTAAGGCTACTACTTCCAGAAGAGATAGACAAATATATGATCCAGGTGAGAGTTCATCTAGAAATACATTCAAGTATGAGGATGAAATCAAACAGATTGAAGAAGAAGAAAGAGAGATGGAAGATATGAAAGCACTTATTGTCAAGAGAGTACCAAGAGGAAAAGGTAAGTATGAAGTAAAATTGCCTCTTAAATGTTTTTCTTACAATAAGATAGGTCATTTTGCATCAAGGTGTCTGGAAAGAGCTCCTAAGCCAAGTCATAACAAGCCTAGATTTCAGAAGAAGTGTTATTATGTTGATGATGAAGGTGTGGCAAATGTTGAATATAATAAAGGAAATAGAAGTGATGATGAATGGGCATTTATTGCTATCAAGGAAAATAACCCTGTATCTACCAAATTTGTTGGTTGTACAAATGTGGAGAAATCCCTAGTTGCTTGAGTTGAAGAGAAAGATGAATGGGTGATTGATAGTGGATGTTAACATCATATGATAGGATACAAAAGTAAGTTTATAAGATTGGAAAAGTATGATGGTGGTGTTGTGAGATTTGGTGATAATACAATTGGCATGATCTGTAGAAGAGGATGCATTTCTCTTGATGGTAAGCATAATACTGATGATATTTTGTATGTGGAAGGCTTGAAGCATAATATTTTGAGTGTTGGTCAAATGGTTGATAAGGGATACAATCTTTAGTTCAAGGATGGAAAGTTCAAAATATTGAGTTCTAGAAATGAAATTGCATTAGATACAAAAAAAAAAGGTAATATCTTTCACTTAAGTGATGCTAGCAAAAGTTGTTTGATTGCTCAAGTTGATGAAAGTTGGTTATGGCATAGGAGAATGTGTCATGTTAACTTTGATAATATTGTTAAGATAAGTTATACTAAGGCTGTGAGATATCTACCCAAGTTGGCGAAGCCTACTAATACTATATGCAGGGAATGACAGTTAGGAAAGAAAACTAGAATTTATTTTCAGAGTAAAAAGCATTGTTCAAATGAATTTTTAGAACTGGTGCATATTGATTTGTGCGGTCCCTCTAAGGTCAGAAGTTTACAAGGTTACAAGTGCTTCATGTTACTAATTGATGATTATTCTAGAATGGTATGGGTTGCTTTCTTAAGGGAGAAATCTAAAGCACTAGAAAAGTTCAAGATCTTTAAAGCTATGGTTGAGACAAAGACAGGTTTGAAAATTAAGTGTCTAAGATTAGATAGAGGTGGTGAATTCACTTTCAGTGAATTTAATTCTTTTTGTGAAGAACATGGAATAAGGAGACAATTATTTGCACCACAGACCCCTCAGCAAAATGGAGTTGTGCAAAGAAAGAATAGAACAATTGAAGATGTTGCTAGAACAATGATGTTGGAAGGAAATGTCCCTCATATCTACTGGAGAGAAGTTGTGAGTACTGTTGTGTACACACTCAACCGAGTACAAATCAAATGTGATACTGGAAAGACCCATTTTTAGCTATGGACTGGTCAGAAGCCTACTCTTAAACATTTCAAGATATTTGGATGCAAATGTTTTATCAAGAGAGATGAAGACATAGGAAAGTTTGATGCAAGGAATGATGAAGGTATCTTTCTGAGTTATTCTACTAAGAGCAAGGCCTACCGGTGTTACAATAAAAGATTGAAGAAAATGGTCAAAAGTACAACTGTCAAGGTTGATGAAGACTTAGGTACACCATACATAACCTGTGGATATGATTCTGATGATCAGGATGATAGTACAAAGTAAGGAAAGCAAGTTCAGACTACAAATCAAGTGCAAATCAATTTAGTGAATTAGGAGAATGAAGAAGAAGGAGAAACTAGTGGAAGCACAGAAGAGAAAACATAAGAGCCTAAAGTTGAAGAACATCCTAAGAAGACTCTAAGGTATGTAAGACTGAATCATTTAGAAGATTAGATTATAGGTGATAAGAAAAAAGGTGTCCAGACTAGGAGAAATATTGCAAAATAGTATTGCTTGATTTCAAAAATTGAGCCTACTAGTGTGAATGAAGTATGTAAAGATGAGCATTGGGTTGAAGCAATGAAAGAAGAGTTACAAAAGATTGAAAATAATGATACATGGATTCTTGTTCCCACACCTAAGGATAAGAATGTCGTTGGAACCAAGTGGGTCTTTAGAAACAAACTGAATGAGCAAGGTGGAATGGTTAGAAACAAAGCAAGACTGGTATGTAAAGGATATTCTCATATGGAAGGAATTGATTTTGAAGAGACTTTTTCCCCTGTTGCTAGAACTAAGGATGTATATTCAAACTAAAGTATGTGCCTACTAAGGAGCAGATTGAAAACATCTTTACCAAGCCATTTCCTAAGGATACTTTTGAGTATCTCAAAAGGAAGTTAGGGGTGATTAACCCTCCTAATCAGAACTAAGAATGCATTGCTTTGCATCAGTCTGTGTATTTCATGGTCATATCTTGTTTTAGATTGATGTTGTGGTGGTTGCTACTCAAGAAAAGTAGTTAGATGTTCAAATATGTGATTCAGAGTTTGTGTGGAGCTTAGAGATCTTTTTCATTGATGTCAAAGGGGGAGAAGATTCATGTAAAAAATTGGTCATTATCTAGGGAGAAGGGCCTTGTGGGGAAAATATCATGTGAAAGTGTTAACGTGAAAATGAGTTAGATTCTAAGGGGGAGTAAGTGTCAAGAGTTAGTTACATTGATGGTGTTTTTTACATCATGTGTTTCCATAAATTCCAAGGGAGATTGTTGGATATTTTGGTTGTGTTGCTGATATGAGGTTGTCATTGATGTCAACACTATTAGGATTAATTCATTTGAAGCTGTATAAGTTGAGGATAAATTGAGAAAATTGTAATAAATGAGTTGTAGGTTGTCAGTGGTGAAGTGAAGTTCTAACTATCAATGAGTTTTGTACATTTATGATTAGAGGTTGTGGACTAAATGGTTTTTTGCTAAGTATATCTAGTCTATCCATGTCAATTTTTAGAGATCCGCATGAAGATTTGATCAAGTTATGAAGATTTTCATTCTGACAGTTTTTCTATTGCTTCAGTTGGTGTTTCTGATTGAAGATGAGGCTATTTCAGTTAACTCAGTTGTTGCAGATGCTTATCTAATGTTTTTTAATGCTTGTGGATGTTTCTAGATCATGATCTATCTTTGTTGCACATCTACATTAATCATTGTGCTCGTGGTTGGCAATTTTCTCTTGCATGTTCATGTTTTTCTTGTTCTTGGCTAAGATGGTGTTTGTAGAGTGTTTTCAATCTTCAACGAGAAATTAATTGAATTTTTTCATGTTGGAGATGTTAATTTGTGTCTTCACTAAGTTGTGGCTAACCTTGGTTGATTCACATTGTTAATCTTAAATGTTTTGGGCCGACAGATTATATACATTTTATTATTTTTTTGAAGCCAACATGAAGGGATGAATTTTCTTGTTGTGGATATATAAGAGCGATTGTTTATTAGAATGAAAAGGTGCGACTGAATTCCAAAGTGTGCTTTTGTGTGTGTATGTGCGAATATTATTCAAAGGCAAAGAAAAGTGTAAAGAAGAGTGAAGAAGTGTTCATGTGCTTAACCAGAACTGTGATTAGGCATTAGGAGATGCTATTTTATCAATTCAAATCCATGCGGATGTAATTTGATTCTTTCTATAAGATAGTGTGTCTTCCCTTAGGTGGTTATCCTTGTTCTAATTGAGCAATGAGCTCTAGGAAGTGTGCCTAAATGCATGTGTATTCCCAATATTTAATTTTCATTATACTTTTAACAGGGTATAATCTTGTGGACTAACCTCCACCATGTTTTTTCCCCTAACAAGGTTTCCATGTGAAAAATCTTGGTGTTATGTGTGCTTCTGTGTATTGATGATTTATGCTTTCATGGTTAATCATTAGATCTGAAAATAATGTTAACAAGTTGAATAAGTTTTGAATTTCGGTGACAATTGATTCACCCCCCTCTCAGTTGTATGCCCTTGTGTTGCCAATGTTAATATACTAGATATGATTAAAAATAGATAGCTTAAGGGTTACTCATGGCTAAATTATTTGATTATAATAGATAGCTAGTGGGTTACTCCTAGGATTGTTAGTCCATTGAAGGGAGGGAACTTTTATATATGCTTTAAGAGTAGAAATACCCTAGAGTTTGTATAAAAGGTGATAGGTTAATTCTAGGGTTAAATCTTACCCATGGGAGGGATTACCTATGCATAGATTATAGTGGCCTTAAGTGAAAATGAGTTTAAGAAATGTAGTTGAATAAATGACCATCACTTGAAGTACCGAGTGAGAAAACTTTGGCCAAAGTAGTGTGATTGCTTTTAGCTCCACTGTCAGTTCACCATGTCCCATGTAGTGCATGCTATTTGCAGATTGTAGTGTTACAAGCTCTAGTCATGTAGGGCACAACACTAAGCTCAATGTGGTTTTTCATAGGGGGTTATTCAACCAATCTCTTCATCAAAGGGTAGGGCCATCTATCTTATGATAGATGTGTGGGGGATCACATATGAGTCCATATTGTAATTTGTGAAATTATTAAATTGAAATGGAATCCTTTTTGAATATTGTTATGGCATCTTTTTTCATTTGTACTCAATAAAGAAAAGAAAAAAAATCATTGCAATGGCTTGTTACATAGTTTATTTACTCGTAAGGTGAAAACATAGGAAAAATTACTTCAGTGAATGGTTGGAATGTTACATGTGCTATCAGAGCTAGGTTTAGCTCTAGAACCTATGATCTCATCATTCTTTCTATCCAACATTATCTAATGTTTGGAAATTTTTGTGCCAGGATGGTGCATGTCAGTTTAATGGCTAGAAAGTTTGTAATGGGAAACGAGGGCTATCTCAAGGCCAAGGAAAGAGAAGCCATCGTTAGAAAAATTTAGAGTACTAATTACAACAATGTGATCTTGTTAAGTGACACTAAAACATTCAGTCGTGCACTTTCTCAAATCAGTGATGTGAAGAGAAAGATGAAGATGGAGGCCATGTACAATTACCTACCTTCCATCTCACCAGAGAAGTCTAAGTCATTATCACTTTCAGGGATATTCCCTCAGAATGAAGTGTCAATCTGACATTTATCTTTAGGGACCCTAGAATTCTTCCAATGGTGGAAGTAATGGTAATTTCCTCAAGTAACAAGTTTGAGGGCTATGTACCTCGTAACTATGTATCAGATGAAAAATCCGAAGGCTACTATCCATTTTGGGATAAGTATGAACAAATGAGAGATGAGGAATAATCTCAATCTGTAGGATATGCTCCATTAAGTTATGTGTCAGAGAGTGAATCCAAGGGATACTCTCCACTCGACTATTTGAATAGTCACTCCATGTAATGAAAAGGATATTGAGATCCTTAAGAAATGAATAAAATCATGTGTTTATCGAAAGCATGTGCTTAATCATATGTGGAATTCTTTATATGTTTGAATTCCATTTTAATATTTTCCATAAGATAGTTTATAACATGATTAAATCTAACATGGATAAACATTTAGGTAAAATCAATTCTTGTGAAGATGGTGAGGACGTGAACCAATCCTAGCAAAATCCAAGAAGTTGGGTAAGGACCCGCAAGAGTTGAAGCTAGACTTGACCAAATCTTAGCAACATTGGAAAACCTTGAACAAGAAAGGGTAAAAGATAGGGTTGAGAAGGAAGTCCCAAATAATGAGAAGATGGAGAAAACTCTTCTCATGAACGTGATGAAACTCATGATCGTGATAGAGAGAAATCACCTTCTCTATCCAAGGAAACAAATAAGAAGTGTATGGCTTCTAAACTTTCTAGAGATATGAAGAAAATTACCCCACCCAAGTTTGAGGGAAGCGCCAGCAGAGAAGAAGTTGAGGCTTGCCTAGTCTAAATGGAGAAGTATTTTGAGATTTGAAATTACATTGAGGTCACCAAAGCCACATGGGGCACATACCAGTTAGTAGGAGAAGCCTCTAACTAGTGAATAAATAAAAAAATGGAACTCAATATTAACTCATGGAAACTAACATGGGGTGAATTTTTTGAGATTTTTTGTAAGAGATGGTTTCCTCAACTCTAATTTGACCAAAAACTCATAGAATTATAGAGTTTGAGACAAGGTAATATGTCAGTCAATGAGTATTGGGAAAAGTTTACCCAACTTCTGCATTATGTTCCTATGTACCATAAAGATGAACGATTTTGCATAAGAAAGTTTAATGTGGGACTTAAAAATCATATTAGAGGAGAGGTGGATGTGCATGGTCCAACAACTATGGATCTTGTGTATGAGAAAGCAAGTAAACAGGAGCAAAAGCTCAAAGCTATCTCCACCCATCAGGAAAATAGAGACCGCAAGAAGATTGAGGGAGATCAAGACAAGCCAACTCCAAAGAAGGTGAAAGTTATGCAAAGTGTACCCAAGCAAGGGGAAAAAGGATCCTATAATGGTGGAAAAGAATCAAAAAGGGAACATAAGAGGAATGGTTCCAATGGTGGGAATACCAACAATATTAGTGGAAACACTAGTAAGTCTGGAGAACCCGCAAGGAACAGAGGATTGTATACTAGATGCTTTACATGTGGAGGAGACCACTTTTCAAGAGAATGTCCCAATATGTCTTTCAAGTTGCAATCTTATGGTATTCCACTACCCACCCAGCAAGCGATGTTCCAACAAAAGATACATGTAGTTGTAGATGCTCGCCAAGTCAAGTATCAAGTGACTCCAATTGAAACTCCAGGTATTTTGTTTGGCTTGCCCATTTCTATACTTATAGATACTAGTGCAATTGAGAATTTCATTTCACCTAGAGTAGCTAAGAAATTATCTAGAAAGGTTGGATACATGGCAACATCTCGGGATGTAGAGTATGCAAACCAGACAAGAGCAAAGGTGGAATAATGTTTGTTCAAGGCTAGGATAGAGCTACCGTTTTTTTCTATAGAAGTGAATCTATATGTCATGCCTTTAGGATCCTATAATGTTATCTTAGGTATGAATTGGATATGGATACATAGGGCTAAGGTAAATTTCCATGCTAAAACTATAGAATGCCTAGATGATCGTGGTAACCAATTGAAGTTTCAAGGAATACCTAGAGAGGTCAAGATTTGTCAAATATATGTAATGAAACTATTAAGGGCTAAGAAGAAAGGGTGCAAAATATTTGCATTCAAGATTGAGGAACTTGAAGAGAACCTTGATAACTTTGGGTCACAAAACTTCCAAGAGATGGAAGAGGGTGAAATGGATGAAACTGGAATGTCAAATATGGAGAGGTACCCTATATTGAGAAAATTTTCAGATGTGTTTCTAGATGAGTTACATAGGTTGCCACCAAAAGGGATATTTGAATTCTCCATAGATATAGTTCTAGGGTATGAACCTATTTCCAAGGCACCATATAGGATGACAACAACTGAGCTAATGGAGCTTAAGTCACAATTGGATGATTTTTTGTCTAAGGGGTTGATAAGACCAAGTGTATCACCTTGGGGAGCACCAGTCATCTTTGTGAAAAACAAGGATGGTACTTTGTGTTTGTGTATCGATTATTGCATGCTTAACAAAACTATAGTAAAGAACAAGTATTTGTTGCCACGCATTGACGATCTTTTCAATCAAATGAGGGGAGTTTCCATATTCTCTAAGATATATTTGAGATCTAGATACAATCAATTAAGAATTAAGGATGAAGACATCTTTAAGACTGCATTCAGAACTAGATATGGACATTATGAGTTCATATTTTTACCCTTTGGTTTAACAAATGCACCTGCAAAATTTATGAACCTGATGAATAGTGTATTTAGGGATTGCCTAGATAAGTTTGTCCTAGTTTTTTTAGAGGACATCCTAATTTATTCAAAGGATGAGGAAGATCATTGCAAATATTTAGAGATAGTCCTACAATGTTTAAGAGAATATAAGTTGTATGGTAAACTCCCTAAGTGTACCTTCTTTCAAAGGAGAGTGCATTATCTTGGGCATGTGATCTCAGCGGATGGAATCTTCGTAGATCTAGGTAAGATCAAGGTAGTACTTGAGTGGCTAGTACCCAAGAATGTGTCTAAGGTATGGAGTTTCATGGGTCTAGTAGGGTATTATAGGAATTTTGTTGCAAACTTTTCCAAGATCACCTTTTCGATTATAAGATAGAAAATTGTCACCCCAAGGGTTTTAGGACCTAGGGAAACAAACTTTATATACTCCACATTCAAGGATAACCCTGGAGATCTCAATGCAAAGGAGAAAGAGATCTTGCAATAAGGTTGTCCTAGAGGCTAATTGTAAGTTAATAGGGGATTCACCACCAAGTAAGAACTTGGAAAGACAAATGCAATGCAAGTTGAAATGTAAGATGTAATGTTAAACCATAATTCAATGCAAACCTTCACTAAATGACCTAGAAATGCAAATGAAATAAAAAAGAAAGCTACAGAATGGGATGTATGCACCTGGAAATCTAGAGATGAATGGGTGGAGCTCTGAAATGTTGAATAACCTAAAATTTAGGCCTACTAGGACTCATTTGCCACTTCTGGGGAATCAGTCTCGTTTTGTCGTGAAGTTCCCTAGGAGTAGAAACTTGAATTAAAACTTTGCAAGCCTCTGAAGATGGATAAAATAAGCACTTTCCCACTAATTTCATGCAAGTTCAATGGATATTTTACCCCAGATCTAAGTTTCTATGAGTCTTGACAACTTTTCATGACAACTTTGTAATTTTGGGTACTTTTGAAGGCTTCAAATCCATTTTTCTTCTATAAACTTGTAATCACACATGTAAAGACGACAAAAAACTTGTTGATTGTTAGTGAATAGGGGTTTTCCTTGGTCAAACCCCTTTTATGTAATTAAACCGAATGATGAAATAATGAAAGATGAACATGAAACATGCAACATAAGATATGAAACATGAGCAATGATACCTTGAATGAAGTCTTGTAAATTTGCAACTCAACATGAAATGGTCATAAAGGATTTAGATCTTGATCTTGACAATAGGTGTAGAACAATGCTTGATCTTGGATTTTTAATACTACATCACAACACTAGCTCAATAGCATGCTTGATGCTTGATATCCTTGACATGATGATGGACCTTGAATTGCTGCAAAAATTGATGAAGAAATTTTCCCTTGGATGCTCTTGTAAACACTTGAATGCTCTTCTCAACTTCAATTTTTCTATTATGAATTCTCTCACGAAAGTCTTAGGTGAAAATGAGTGAAAGAACCTTGTATTTATACTTAATTATGCAAGAATTCATAAAATTACAAAACTACAAGCTGACATCAAATCTAGGAGGATAAAATCCCACCAAAATTTTGAATTAATTTTAATTTTGGGCCATACATGACTCATTTTCCCATGGTGGTGAATGAGTCCCATTAGGCATAATTTTTGGCACCATTTTTAAAAATGCTTAGAAAGGTGTGAAACCAGGTTTGCAACCCAAAAACCTAGGTGGGACTCATTCGGCCAAAGTCGTGAATGAGTCCCAAATCACTAAATTTAGGCCACACAAGCTGAAAACACCCGAATTATGATTGAGTATTGATCCATTTCGAGATTATCCTCGCAAAGATGCATTAAATGAGGCTTGTGGATGCAAAATAAGGCCAATTGAAGCATAAAGAAGCCTAATTATTTATGAAAACCTTAGAAAAGTGTGAAAGTGTGTTACAACACTTTAAATAAGGCATTATTAAGGTTTAAAATAGATTTATTAGGCTCATTTAATTAATAAAACCTCAAAAAAGTGTGAAAGTGTGTTACAACACTTCGCAATACTTTAACAAATTACCATTTTAAGTTCATTAGTTCACAAGGGCCCAGGACCTAATGTGGATGTGTAAAACACATCACAAACACTAGATTAAGGTGATATCAATTCCAATTTATCATTAATTATTCCCAAATCAAGCAATGAAAAGGGGGGCTCTTTTCCATCATTATAATGATTACTTCTTTACAGAAGAAAGGGAAGAAAATTGAGTGGACTAAGAAGTGTCAAGAATCCTTTGACCTACTCAAAGAGAAGTTGACTACTGCACCGATCTTGAAAGTACCAGATCTTGAAGGTAACTTTACTGTCATCACATATGCATTTGGGGAGGGCTTAGGAGGTGTGTTAATGCAAGATGGGAAAGTAATTACTTACAAATCTAGAAAGCTAAAACCTTATGGGCATAATTATGCATCACATGATTTGGAGTTAGCAGTTGTGGTTCACACATTGCAAATGTGGAGGCACTACTTGTTAGGGAAACCGTTTGAGATGAAAACTAATCATCATGGGTTGAATTATCTATTCACTCAGCCTAATTTGAATGTTAGATAGAGAAGATGGTTGGAGTTAATAGTGGATTATGACTTCAACATCAGTTATATCAAGGGAAAGGAGAATCAAGTTGTCGATGCCTTGAGTCGAAGACATCATATTGCTTCAATAGTGACAATTCAAACTAACTTTAAAGGACAAGTGTTGTAGAAATGCAAAGAGAATAAGTACTACTTGTAATTCAAACAAGCACTCACTAGCAATCCGCAAGAGTCTAGGTATGAAGGTTTTCATTTTGAACCCAATGGATTTACTTAGATATAAAGGGAGAATGTATGTATCTAACATAGAAGAGTTAATAAATTTGGTATGGAAAGGAGTACATGAAGCACCGTACTTTGGAAACCCTAGAGTGACCAAAATGATGGCAGATATGAATCCTTTATATTTTTGGAAGGGGATGAAAGGAGATGTTGCTAGATTTGTAGCTAGGTATCTTGAGTTTCAAAGGGTGAAACTAGAGCATCATCATCCTACAGGCTTGTTATACCTACATGATATACCAAAGAGGAAATGACAAGTCATAAGTATGGACTTTCTACAAGGATTTCCTATGTAAAAGAATAAGCACAATGCCATTCTTGTGGTAGTAGATAAGCTTACCAAAGTAGCACATTTCATACCTGAGAATCTAACTAATGGAGCACCTATCATAGCAAGAAAATTTGTGCAAGAAGTGTTTAGGTTGCATGGGATTCCTAAGAAAATTATCTCATATAGGGATGCACGAGTCACTTCTAGGTTTTGGCAGACCTTGTTTTCTGCACCAGGGACTCAATTGAACATTAGCTCAGCATATCATCCAGAAATGGATGGACAAACTAAAAGGGTGAATTAAGTATTGGAAGACCTACTTAGAATGTATTGCATGGATCAATAGTACAAGTGGGAAGACTACTTGCCTTTAATGCAATTTGCTTGCAACAATTCTTACCATTCCACGATAAAGATGGATCCTTTCGAAGTGTTATATGGTCGAAAGTGTCAAAATCCTATAAGTTGGGATAAACTTGAGGATAGAGTGAGTCTTGGGCTAGAGATGTTGGCTAAAAAGGAACAACAATTTAAGATTATTAAACAAAGGTTGGCTGAAACTAACGACTGATACAAAAGCTATGTTGATGCTAATAGAGTGCCCCAAAAATTTTCTCTAGGTGACAAGGTGTTGTTGAGAGTGAAACCTCACAAGAGCTCCAATAAATTTGGGAAATCTTCCAAGTTATCTTCGTGTTATGTAGGACCTTTTGAGATTCTTGAAGAAGTGAATCTGGTAGCTTATCAAATTACATTTCCACCTACTCTTGCTAGAAAGCATAATATCTTCCATGAGTCCTACCTAAGGAAGTATATACCAGGTGATAATAATGTGATTGATTGGACTGCTTTATAGGTACAAGACCCTGAAGTGGTAACACTCAAACCCATAAAGGTGCTCAAAACATGTAAGCTTTACTTCTGTAATAGGGAAGTCTTGCAATGCAAAGTCTAGTGGGACTAGTATGTGGAAGACTTTGCTACTTGGGAAGACTATGCTGAGATTCAGCAAAAATTTCCTCATGTTTTAGATGCATTTGAGAATACTTGAAAAATAATATGTTTTTTGTTTTCTTTGTTTTATGTTGCTACATAAAATCATCGAGGATGATGAATACAAGGGGGGGAGTATGTTACACTGCAATTGTGTAATTACTATTTACTATTACTATGTAGGGTAAATGTGAATGTAATTTGTATTCTGATGATGAATAAATTGTGCTTGCACTTTGTTATCAATGCATTATGAATGAATTTTATTTTATTTAATGATATGTGAAGAAATGCATATATAAGAAATGGATGGTTATTGAATTAATATTCTAAAAATGGAGATGTATTATGTGTAATGCATGTTTTGTAAACAATTGACTGCCATGGGAATGTATTAGTGGATGCACGTATATGTTCAATTCCTCCAGGTGAAGGGGAAGTATCACTCAAGAGAAGATCTTGGTTGGGTAACCAGTAACGTAACCTATCTGAGATTACACACACTCACAATAGTATGGTTGATTCAAGTTATTATGAGGGAAGTTGGTAAGTCATCCTTAGCTTGATGTGTCAACATTAGTAAGAGTGTTGTTTACTATTAAGTGCACTATTAGGTGATGTTTATATGTTTGAGCTTGTGATTTCTTCCTATATTTATATGCTTGTATTGATGAATAGAACATACATGGAATATGTATATGTACACATATGCATGTCGATGATAGACCATACACATGAAGGAAAGCGTACATGAGGGTACATAGGTAGACGTACCTATGCACACTTATGGATGAGTTGCTGGTGCATGGAACTATCATATGGACCTTACAACATATATATGTATATGTCCATGTATAGATATATCACACGTAGGTTCTTATCAATTTAATAGTAAGTGTGTATGACTATGGTGTGTAATTGAATGTATCTATATATAATATACATATATCCATATGTATATATGTATCAATACACATGTATGATTGGAAAATGGATATGCCCATACAAATGTATCGATATATGTATACATATGTATACATGTACATAGAGGAATATATCTAAATATATATATATGTACACAATCGATATACTTGTTATTACTATGTGATTGCTAGCTTATTTGTATATCAAAGGTATACATACTTTACTGGCATATGATATATATAAATATATATTAACATATATATATACATATACATATATATGAGTTTGTTGATATACATATATATGTATATGTAAATATATGTTATATATATATATATTTAAATATGACTATATACTTTGAGGGCAATTACTTTAAACAATGCTTTGACACTGATTTACTTACTTAACCATAGGTCAATTGTATATATCATATACAAAGCATTTATAAGGCTAAATATAACACATATTGGTGATGAATATAGATCAAACTTTATGTAATATAAAGTGCAGAAAGTAAGTCGATTTGAGAAGTTTGACTTAGTCGATGCATTGTGATGGAATACTTTTGACTTAGTAAACTACATTTACCTTGGGTGCCTTATCATGAGTTGAATAGAAACTACAAAGTAAATGTAAATGCTAAGTGATATAAAGGGTTTCTACAATTAGATGAATTGGTCAAAACAGATTTAAGAGATATGGTGACTCAACATAGACTAGGTCAACTTATGCTAATTATTGCATTTTAGTTATTGACTGGTCCAAACAAGAGAAAAGTTGTGCCAACTATATAAGGATAGTTGCTTACTTTGGGACCACCTTATGAATTCTGATTGTTGTAGTTCGTGTCTTTTCAGAGCAATTTGAATGCCATCCTTTTACCATGTGTTATTTTGAAATGATCTTATGTTGCTATCAATTTTAGAGGGCAATTTGTAGCCTTATTTTACTGAGTACACTCTCAACTTACTACCACCTTATTTCCAAGTTAAGTGAGTCAACTAAGGTGGGGTTTACTGTCAATACTCTTGCCTTTTCTATAGGATGAGAAGTCTCCAACCTATTGTATAAATAGTGAGGTTGAGCTCTCATTTGGGACAACTTTTGCTATGCATTCCATGCACTTTTGCTTTGCATTTTATATGCATTTTATAGCATTGTATTCCATAGTTTTGAGTTGCCTTATTCTACAAGTTTATTTTGATTGTTGTGAGAAATATTTGAGTATTTATAGTGAAGTATATTATCAACTTGAGGGAAGGCTTTATAGAGGCATTGCTTGTGAATTCAAAGTAAAGCTACTAGCTGAAATTGGGAAGTTGTGCATCATTCAATCAATTGGGTAGTACAAGGATAATTCTTCCTTCAATTGTCTTAGTTTATGAAAGATTGATTCTTGAATGCTTTATAGTCTATCATGATTATTTTCTTTAGAGAAAAATAGTATTTTCTTTGAAAGGAAGTAGAATTTGTTTATATTGTTTTTTGAAGTGCTTGTAATTACTCCATAATAGGAGGAATTGTTTGTCATAGGTATTAATATACTAGATATGATTAAAAAAAGATAGCTTAAGGTTTACTCGTGGCTAAATTATTTGATTGTAATAGATAGATAGTGGGTTACTCCTGGGATTGTTAGTCCATTGAAGGGAGGGAAATTTTAGATATGTTTTAAGAGTAGAAATACCCTAGAGTTTGTATAAAAGGTGATAGGTTAATTTTGGGGTTAAAGCTTACCCATGGGAGGGATTACCTATGCATAGATTATAGTGGCCTTAATTAAAAATGATTTTAAGCAATGTAGTTGAATAAATGACCATCACTCGAAGTACTAAGTGAGAACACTTTGGCCAAAGTAGTGTGATTACCTTTGGCTCCACTATCAGTTCACCATGTCCATGTAGTGCATGCTAGTTGCAGATTGTAGGGTTACAAGCTCTAGTCATGTAGGGAACAACACTAAGCTCAGTGTGGTTTTCCATACGAGGTTATTCAACAAATCTCTTCATTGAAGGGTAGGGCCATCTATCTTATGATAGATGTGTGGGGGACCGCATATGAGTCTATGGTTGGTAGAAAAGCTAAGGTTTTGAAAGGAAAATCCCAGACCATCTATATCTATTGCTCTAAAGCTCAATTGAGCTATGTATGTAATTGTGTACATTCTTGGAATATTGTAATTTGTGAAATTATTATATTGAAATGGAATCCTTATTGAAGATTGTTATGGAATCTTTGTTCATTTGTACTCAATAAAGAAAAGATTTTTTTTACTGCAATGGCTTGTTACATATTTTATTTACTCACAATGTGAAAACTTAGGAAAAATTACTTCAATGAACGGTTGGCATGTGACAATTAGAATATGAGCATTTGCAAGAATCTCAAGTCATTTAGAAGTTGAAGGTTGATAACATGCACCTTGAGGCTCAATTAGTAAATGTTCAACTTACTAATAATGATCATGTAAGGCATGATATTCAAAGATCAAAAGTTAAACGTGTTGTTACACAACTTATAAAAATTTAAATTACATGAATGGTAAATATTGCATTGATTAAAGATACCCTTCATGCTCTTGAGAAGTTGAGGAAGGTGCATGTGCAGTATGTGGAATTGACAAATGGAAATGCAAAAGTGGATAAGTTGAAGGGGTTTTATATTGTACATGAATTTATGTAGGAAAAGAAAGTGAGATAATTCTATAAGTGTAGTTGACCAAATGAATTCAAGGATTCTTGAACTTAAGACTTCATGGAAAAAATACAACTAAAAATAGATGATAAAGAAAAATTGGGGATTGGAAGATAGTGGGTGTTATGAACCTATAACCTACATAGTGTTGAAAAACTCTCTACACACAACAATCCAATTGGCTAGTCACCCCTCAACTCAATTTGCTTAGTTTTATGTTTTGAATCAGATGAAGAAAGTGAAATTCCTTTTTACTCTAACTAAAAGTTGTTCTGAATTTTGAAGGTGGACTTGATTGCATTATTACAGTGTGCAAAACATAAACTTTTTTATTACACTCACACTGTTTTCTAAATCTGCAGGTTGGAAAATAAAGGGTGTTATAAACCCTACAATCCACATGTTCTAAAACCCACTACACATAACAACCCAATTGGTTAGTCACCCCTCAGGTCAATGACCTAATTTGCATATCAAACATACAAAAATATAATTTAACACCATTATTCATTTTAAAGTATCCATGATGAGAAAAATACTTTCCCACATATATACATACACATAACATTTATTGCTATACTTTATTGAATTAATCTATTCAGTACTATTATATTAAAAATTATTGAGCTCAAATAATTTAAAAGTCAACTTTTTTCTTTCATTTATAAGCAAGCTACCATAAACAATAACTAGACTTCAGGTGGCATTTCTTACCATTATTTTACATTGTTTATAATGTAATTATATAAGGAAATAAAAAGTTTGATATGAAATGTATAACAACATAGTGTTCAAACATATGGAAATAATGTCTACACCATAATTGATCAATAATTAAATGATGAAATCCACAATGCATAATGAATATTTTCAACCAATCTCATCATCTCTTATGCTACCTACTCTTTGCAATTGAGGAGATTCCTTCATAAAAATATTTACGCCTCGTTGGGTTCTTATGCACTTTGGGAGGGGTGATTCCATCTCCATGAACCCTCGCAAATGAATGTGAAACGAAACTTTTTTGGAGAGGTTGTTCTTTGATCTTCATACTTTGAATACCTTCAGCCAATAAGAAACACTTTGAACAATTAATGTATGGATGGAAACAAATATAAGGTACTATGATATATACGACAAGAAATTGTTTATATGTACCTGCAAAAGAGAAGGCCTCAAGTCAGAGAGCTTCCATATCATGAAGTTGCCCTCATAATCTTTGAAAATATCTACAAAAGAACTAGGATAAGGCAATTTGTAGTCACTAGCAATGGCCTTAACAACATTGACTTTCACACAACCTTGTGGGAGTGGAATGTTGTGGAAAAAAGCACATCTAGTCACAATATTTGCAATTCCTTTTCCAACCAATTTACTCTACTAGTAAAGGTCAACATGATCATCAAACTTAAAAGCTATAATCAAGCATATCTTTTTTCAATCATAAGAGGAATTTGAAATGCATTTTTTAGTCTACTTAAGACTTGTGATAAATTTTCAAGGTTCCTCTCATTACATTCATTCTGTCTAAATAAAAAAAGGTTTTCAATACATTCATATTGTCAAAAAAATTGCAAGTTGGAAAAGAGATGGTGTTATGAAACCTACAACCCACATAGTGTTGTAAAACCCTATACACATAACAACCCAATTGGTTAGTCACCCCTTAGCTCGATTTGGTTTGAATTATGTATCCTCCACTTGTAAAATGAAATAACTCACAACCCATTGTTTTTTCCAACCTACATTTATTTTTCAATCACAAGAAGATATTGAATTACAATTTTTACTATAACTAACAACTTTGGTAAATTTTGAAGGTGGCTTTCATTACATTAGTACTATCTAAATAAAAAAATATTTTCAAGGCATTCATACTTTTTATAAAATTATAGGTTGGAAAACACTGGGTGTTATAAAACCTACAACCCACATATTGTTCTAAAAGCCTTTACAAGTAACAACCCAATTGGTTAGTCACCCCTCACCTCAATTTGGTATGTTCTGTGATTTTCTTGAGAACCTTTTGCTTTGTAGATAGCAATATTATAATGAAATTGGAAAATACTATGTGTTATGAAACCTGCAATCCACATACTATTGTAAAACCCTCTACACATAACAACCCAATTGGGTAGTCACCCCTTAGCTCAATTTGGTTAGTTTTATGTATCCCCCACCTAAAACTCCTCCTCATGCTCTCAACCCTTTAGATTTAAACATGCAAAATGAAACAACTGACAACACACATTGTGTTTTCCAATCTACAATTATTTTATGCATTTTTTGTTTCAATCGTACGAAGAAATTGAAATCCAATTTATACTATAACTAAGAGTTATATAGTTTCAAGGTGAACTTCATTACATTCTTACTATCAATGAAACAAAAGGTTTTCAAGACATTCCTACTATCAACATAATTTTACAGGTAGGACATACATAAAAGTATCCAAACTCACCTAAGGTGTGATCAACCAATTGAGTTCTTATTGTGTAACTAGCCAAAATGTTTTTATTACATTCATACTATCTATGTGTAATTACAGGTTGGAAAACGCTGGTTGTTATGAAACCTGTAAATTAAATACTATTTTAAAACCCTTTACAAGTAACAACCCAATTGGTTACTCACCCCTCAAGTGAATTTGGATAGTTTTATATATCCCCCACGGGAAACTCCACCCTGTGCTCTCAAACCTTTAGCTTTCAACATGAAGAATGAAAAAACTCATGTAACACAAAGTGTTTTCCAACTTCCAATTATTTTGTACAATTTCATATTTGAACACGTCTTCTCAAAAACAATACTTTATTACAATTTAGAACACAAGTCTTACTCACGCCAGTCCACTTCCAATGCCCACGGGTGCATAGAATTTAGTGAAAGGGATAGCTTCTCACGCAAGCCATTGGGCTAGAAAGTTTTATGGTTGAATTCCCAACACGATGTCATGGCCAATAAAAGGTAGCAAAAAAGACCTGAAAGCACCAATATCTCCTTGCTTTCATCATCATAATGTTTCCTCCCATTTTCCAAATTCATCACTTTAATCCCCCATCTTGGGAGGCCCTGCACTACACTATCTCATCATGTGGTGTATGTTTTTTTGTATATTTTTGTATGTTATGATGCCTCGGACATGTGTTCTTCTAGGGAGAAAAGTTGTGGATCTCCCTACAAAACTGCATGGCTTACACATGATAACATATTTCCCTTTTTTAGGGATAATACATGATTGATTATGTTATCATGTCCAAGACATACATTCTTTCAAGGATAATAGCTTGATTTTACTATATTTTGTAGGGAGATTAACTTCTCCCCATTGGACAAGGCTATTCTCCCTACAAAAATGCATGTCAGATGCATCATAATTGTTATAATATTTTAAAAACCATAATTTAGAATGCACAAAAAGCCCAAAACGTCACCACTTTCAGCATTCACATTTTGGAGGTTTTTTGGTACCTCGAAAGGGAGTTGCAGGTGTTTGAAGGCCAAAGCAAAATAGTCATTCTCCCTACCAAAACACATGTGATAAGCATAGTAGTTAGTTATCAGGTATGTATATCTTCCAGAAATATATGCCATTTTCCATTCTTTCTAGGGAATTTGAATAATTTAACATATATTTGTTGCAAAAATGGGTATTCATTGATAGGTTTCCAAGGGTTTACCTTGCAAAAATGGGTTTTCATTTGATATACAGAGTTGATTATGTGCTTTTCTGTGGAGGGTTTTTTAATTTTACAATTTTAATGTTTAGTCCAAAACTATCATAAATGAGGAAAACTATCCAAATTGAGCTCATGGGTGACTAACCAATTCGGTCATTACGTGTTCAACTATGAATGTCCCCACACAGATATAAGGTTTGAAAACACACTATTATTTTTCAACTGCACTTAATGACATAAACCAAGCTTCAAGGTAGATAGTTAAACCAGCACAACCTGTGTGATATAAAAAAATCCATTCTTCATAACACACTATGTTTTCCAACCTTCACATCACAACGTACCCAAGATCTTGTGGTTTTTAAGACCGTATATGTAGGTGTGCATTACAAATAGAAAGAACACCAATTTCTTTCCATTATTGGCAATAATGAATAAAATTGTTGACAATGGTGAATGTTTTGTAGTGCACATTGGGAAACACAATGTGTTTTGAATCCTACCTTTACTTATACCCAAGCTTTGTCATGAAATGCAGATATAAAAATGTATCTAGATGGGGTTCTATTTTATCAAATAACACATTTATCATTAAAGGAAAACTCTATTAAAGGTCAATACCTAGTGTACTTCATAGTACACACTTCACAGTGCAAGGAGAGCATGACAAAAGAGTCTATATAGTTTACAACACATTGTGTTTCTAAATCTTCAAAATGGGAAACAAGGAATACTCATATTTGTAAAGGGGCTTCTACATTGAAAAACACATTGTGTTTACAAAAATTTTGCATTGTTTTTATAGAACAACAATTCCAATACAAAATTTGGGAAGCCTAATGGCCATTTATGTGTTATTATGGCCTTGCCTTGGCATTTTGTATGGTATATTATAATGAGTAAAAATAATAGCAATAACAATGTTCCTTAATCACAACCTTATGAAACCTAAGTATGCAAAGATGTTTCACAATTGAACAAAGGTACATTATTTAAATGGAGAAATACTCTAATGTAAAATGATAAATATTATGTTCTTTTACAAATATATGTGATCTAATTACCAAGGATCCAAAGGTTCCTATTCTATTTTGGGAGATAAATCATACTGATGTAGTGTTGGAGAAATCATCCTAAAATTTTAACACAAATCAATTATGAGGAGGATAAGATGCAATATCATCGTTCACTATTTCTTTGAGCATTTTCAATGTAACACTCACAATTCAAGGAGGAAACCTCCTTCACACAAAATTTTGGGATATAATAGGTACACATTAATGTAACATTTATTTATTTAAATTAAACTGCAAATTGTTTGCATTCCCCACAGTAAGCATCTCATCTATAAATATATCAGAACTTCTAAATGTAAAATAAATTAAATAAATTTGTGTCTAATACTCTTACAATTCAAGCTATGACAACTAGAATCACTTGTACTCTGTGCAGAAGCTTCGCGTCTCTCAAAGCACCCTTCTTAATCCACCTGCCCTTGTTTTATTCAATTTGTTTCCTCACCTATATCAACCACCTGAAAAGAAGACAAGTGTTAGTGATAGATTAAATTGGAAAATTAAATACATTTGGTGCTATAAAGAATTAATTTTATTCCAAATTTCATCAATATTGGATTATATGTTGTTGAAACAATGAGAAAAGGGGTTTGGTGGATTGAAATACATCAAAGTGATGTATGATGATCCTATTTCTATCTTTTGTGATAATACAATTGCAAATAACATTTCAAAGAACCCAATGATGCACTCAAGGAAAAAGCATATATCTATTAGGTATCACTTCTTGAGAGAGAAGGTTGTGGAGAATGAAGTAAAACTTGGGTATGTACCTACGAAGGATCAAATTGCTGATATATTTACAAAGGCTCTTCCTAAAGATACGTTTGAGTAGCTCCAGGAGAAGTTAGAGGTGATTTTCCCTCCCTTCTTGAACTAGATGCATATAGAGATGCATCAATTTAGTGGGTCTATGGATCTATCTTTCTTCTAGACTGATGTTTTGGTGGCTACCTCTCAAGGGGAGTAGATAGTGCCATGTGTTGTCATTGAAAGAATATTTTTTGTTTAATGTCAAAGGGGAAATCAATGTGAAACATCTTTTTCCCTTGCCATTGATGTCAAAGGGGGAGATGAGGAAGATGTGAAACAGGTTATCCTCTAAGGGGGAGAAACAAAAAGAAAAATCATGAGAAGTGTGTTAAAAGCTAGATTGTTGTCTTTGATGGTTTTCACATCATGTGTTTCCATCAATGACAAAGGGGGAGATTGTTGCAAGTATGAAAGAATTTGTTGCAAGAATGAAGGTGTTGCCATTGATGTCAACTAGTTAACTGATTATAAACCAGTTGCTATTTTCATTAATGTCATGGATGAAAGTTATTGGATGTATATGTCGAGGATATTGAGAAAATTGTAAAATAAAAGGTTGCAGGTATTCAATGGTTTCTTTGGGATTTGCTCTGATATTTTCTCCTATGTTTATGTGGTTCAAATATGTTGATCATGGTTGTTGGAAGCTGATATATCCAAAGTTTTGGCTTTTAATTCATTGTACAGTGAGAGAACTTATTTTCACCAATTGTGAACTATTGTTTTTAGGGTTTTTGGTCAAGGTCCGAGAGAAATGTTGTTGGTCCAGATTTATATTTGTTTAAGTCTTATGACTTGTGGTTCCAGAGATATGCTATTATGATCATGCTAAAGATAATTTTATTGTTTGGAAAGATTGGATCATGTTAAGGGATGTGTGTGCTTAATTGTTCTATGTGTTTTACAATGCTTTGGCCGACCTTGTGTTAAACACTACTTTCTAAGTTCATGAAGTGTTTTGGGACTTATTTGGGTCCTCTCTTAGCATGTGTTTGGGTCACCCTCATTCTAATTCAACCCTAGAATGTTTTGGCACCAACCTAATTTGAATTTAATGTTTGATCATCGACTTTGGATATGTTTCAAAGTTGAAGATGGTATATATATAGGATGAGATATTGGTGAAAAGTGTACAAAGAGTGGTGTGAAGAAATAGAGTAGATTGATGTGAAACAGATGTGAATAAGTTTGTATGTGATGCATGTTGAATACCCAATATACTGAGGGGGGTGAATCAATATCTTCTTAAACTTATTGAAAAAACACCATCGAATTACTCCAATGCATATAACAATAAAAATAAGCAAGAGCATTAATAGAGCATAAGAACACATAACACATGAACACCAAGATTTTTACGTGGAAAACCCAAAATGGGAAAAACCACAGTGAGGATTAGCTCACAATATAGTATAACTAGTTATAAGATATTACAAAGGGTGGCTCACTGCTAGGACTCACTGTCCAAAATGGGAGGCTCACTGCCTACAAAAGATACAATAAGAAAATGGCTTACAACCAGAATATGAACTAATAAAGTTACACCTAACAAGTGTTGATTCAGTTCCTTTGATGCTTAGTAAACTAACTTAACACACTTCATCATTTTCACATGATTGTCTTCTTCTCTTTGCACTTCACACCTCTAATTCTCCAAAAATCACAAAACTATCCAATATATATACCTGACATATCCACAAGCATCAATTAGGTCAACCTAATTAGATGCAACCCTTATTCACCAAAAAGATAATTGTCGGCTTCAAGCATGTACAAAATCTTTCCAAAAAAAATTCAAGCATTTAGCACGCTACAACATGTCCACATTGACCAAAGATAGGTCACAATTATAGCCACAATAAAAACATTAATCCATTACAACATCAACTATACATTAGGTCGGCCAGAGATAGACCTAATAGCAAAATGTAACAACAAAGTAATGCCAACTTGTCATACAAGCACCTGTGCACATGAGATTTTGAACATACAAGCTTCCAACATCCATAAACCATTTCCAAAAACCACAAGAAAATATATTCAATAACGGAGGATTGTGGACCAAAATACTAAAGGATAGTAAGTTCTACATACCAATTCGGATACTGGTTTAGAATGCCAGATCAAGCTAGAACTTAAACTTGCAGTTGCAACTCATATAACATGGTGACATCAATGACAACACAAAACTTGTATAATAAGATGTTCATCTTCATTCTTCCAACAATTTAAGTGTGGTAGATCAGTGTGGAATCTAAATGTTGAGTTTTTGGAAGTAGTGAGTTGAAGGTGTACTCTATCATTCATGCATGTTTGCAAGTGGTTGAGTGAATCATGGTGAAAATCTCTGTTGCATTAATATTTTCTTCTTTGTGTAACATATCTCTTCTATCATCTTTGTATATGTGTGGTAGTGAGCCCTCCAGGTGGTTAACCCTTGTTGGATAGTGAGTCCTGATCCGGATAGTGAGTCCTTGTTGTTTTTGCAGTGAACCTTTGTAATCGGTTTTGATATTCTCTATATTGTGAGCTAATACTCACTGTGGTTTTTCCCTCTTTGGGATTTCCATGTAAATCTGGTGTTATTGTGTATGTGTACATTGCATTTCAAGTTTTTCCTTTGCACTTGATGTTTAATCATTTTAACAAAGTAAAGGATTTGTGATTGATCTAAGTTCTGGTGGTTGTTTTAAGATTAAATTTGCTACAACTGATTCACCCCCCTCTCAGTTGTCTTGTTCAATAGATCTTCTTCTTGATATCATTCGAATTCTCCAATAGTTGTGGTTGGAGCAACTCACAAAGATCATATCCAGTCCTTTTCTCAATCATCTTTAAAGCTATGTCAATTTTAGTGGCAGAAACAACATTATCACCAAAAATCAAGTGTGCAATAACAATACTTGCATATTGAACTGCTATATTATTGATTTCAGTACTTATATTCTTTATCAATCCTTTTCCTTTGTTAGGTTTTCATACTGGAGTAGGTTTAAAGGAAGATAGACCAGTAATTTCTCTAATTGCATCTTTGGATATCACATAAGAATCATCAAGCCACATAGACTAATCATGAAACCTACTATGTGCCAATATAATGCATTTCACTTCAATGTTAAAGTCGGGAAACTGATGCCACACATCTAATTTCATCTCCATCAGCATGTTGTGTTCCAGTTTCAAGGTATAGCCTTCTCCAATTAACTCTTCAAACTGGACAATATGTGTGTTTTTTCATAAGTAGGTTCTTCCAACTTCCTATGAATGTATATCCTAATGTCTTCAGTCAGAATGACGCCAAGGGGAACTTCCAAAAATGCACCTAGAGGGTCAAGTTCTAGGGTTTCAACAGAATACTTCTTAAACTATTGTTCTGTTCTTTTTGAATTATCCATGACTTGAGGTGTATCCATTACATTCAAATGAATAATTCACAGAGAACAATTTATAACAATAGTTACTTACCTTTTTCCTGCACTCAAAAGCCAAATACCAAAATTATGCTATATGGAAGAGCTTCAAATTCTTCAAGCTTGCTCCACACTCTACTTTTCTTTCAAAAATGCCTTACATCAAATGATTTTTTTTCTTAATACACTTAAATTTATTTCTTCAATCCCATTTGTGTCAATAATAAATGCTTTAGATCACAAGTAGATGTCTTCAGAATTTGTGTGTATTTCCATCTTTTCAAGCTCTGCAATATTCCTTCTTCGCACATGTCCTCTTAAAATTCCTTTCATATGAGATCTTGAATTCATCGTCTTCAATAAATGCATTTGTGTTATACCATGACACCAAATACTGGTAGGGGATATTAAATTTTCTGATATTGCTCCCCCTAAGCCACTGCCTAGGTTTAATTTTTTATGGGATTATCTGCACTGGAGGATGGAATAGATGAAATTGAAACTTTTGATCCTTCTTGCTTCTTAGATTCTCCTTTCTTCTTCCAGATCTTTTCCATTTCCTTCTTAACTTTTGTTGGATCAACTTTAGTGATTGGTTCATATCTCTTTCTAGATAGTCCTTTTTCACATTTCTACTTCTGCAGACTTTGGCAAAGTGTCCTGGTTTGCAGCAAATATAAAAAATAATATTATTCCATCTAAATTTTCCTTTATTCAATCTGGATCTGCATTGGTTAGCCTTGTGTCCAAATAAATTGTAGTGATAACAGTAACCTTTGAAAGGATAGATCATTTTGTTCAACATCTAACTTCTGCATCCTATAGCTTTATGTCCAATTCTTTTATATTTAAAACATTATCTGATAAATGATAAAGCATTTTGACTCATTCTATCATTCTATTTTATTTTGTTTCTACAATATTTTTCCCTATGTCCAAATCTATTGTAGGAATAATAGATACCATTAAAATATAAGTACCTTTGACCATGTGGTTGCTTGATAGGAGGTCTTCTTGCCGTATTCCTCTAGTTTCGGATCTCACCAATATATTTCGTGTCTTCAATCCTCTTAGTATTTGAACTTTCTCCATTCCCATGTCCTAGACCACTCTTGTCCTTAGATATTTTCTAACCATAAATCAACTCATCAAGCATTAAAGAGCTTGTCTTAAATTTATCCTCATGTCTTCTTGCTTTTTCAAGATCTAATTTCAAAATTACCATTTCTTGTTCAAGCCTTACACATTCATCCATCTTGTTGTTCAGCCTTGCATTTAGGCATTCCTCAATTCTTTTCTTTTCTTCCACTTACTCTTTTAGTCTGGTGATGTCATCATTTTCTTTCTTCAATTGATCACTGACTTCTCTATGTCTTTATTTGAATTTCTTGATTTGTTCTCTCAATTTCTTGATGCACTCATTTGCTTCCTTCAGGCTTTCCTTCAAATATTTTTTTTCTTTCTCAATTCTATCAATATCTTCAAGAGAAATTTCAAGTTCACCATCATCATCTAGGATACAATATTCTTCAATATGTTTAGAAGGAATCTCTTCTGGAAGAATAAGAAATCTCTTCTCTATCATGTGTTCAAATTTTAAGATCTTCCTCAAGCTGTTGGATTTCTTAAGATGAACCAAGCTCTAATATCAGTTGTTGAACACCTAGAATACTGAGAGGGGGGGTGAATCAATATTCCATTAAACCATTTACATAATATCCATCCAAGTAATAACACAACTCTAACTGTAGTAGCAAGTGAAAGCATGGAATCAACACAAGATCACAACACACATGAACACTAGGATTTTTACATGGAAAACCCAAAATGGGAAAAACCATGGTGAGGGTTAACTCACAATATAATATATCTAGATATAGATTATTACAATGGCTCATTGCATAGACTCACTGTCCTTGAAGGTTCACTACCTGAAGTAACTTAAAAAATAGAGTATGGCTCATTACCAAGAGGTGAACTGAGATGGAATGCACTTCCTTGTGTTGGAGTTCAATTCCAATGAAGCACCAAATATGAAAAACTTCTCTATAAAGTGTACTCAACAATTATTTCTGCTCATTCATATAATTTCACACATTCACACCATACAACAGTCCATACATGATCTCTCTGAATTTCACCACTTCATTATTTCGCTCTATGCCACATCTTCATTCATTATCATCATGTCCAACTTCTCAAAAATGTCTTTCATATATATATATATATACACTTTATGCATTCACATACACTAATTAGGTTGGCCTAATTAGAGTGGCCTTATTTCAAATCAAAACTAACTTTGTCGGCTTTATTCTCGAAACATATTCATCTTCACGCACAACACAAGCATGTAATATATGGTATCAATTGACATGAACCTAAGATAGATCCATTTAACATTCGCAACACATATTTAATCTTCTTAACACAAATTTATAATTAGGTTGGCCAAAGTTAGACCTAAAACATCAAAGACTTTGAACGTATATGCAATTCACTAAACATGTAATCCCAAAACTTGTTAACACATTGAATTCTCCTTCAGATGACATCCAATAACTTATCTTCAACTCCAAAATGAAAAAAAATTAATCCTCAAAACAAAAAACTGCTACTCATATCTTTCATATGCGTTCACATATCTTGATAAAAATTTTGAAGTAAGATGAATCTCATAGCCACAAATCTATGCACAAAATCCTGTAATAACATCTTTCTTTGTGGTAGAATACGAACCAAAAAATTGACACATTGAACCAGTATATAAATAGAACATTGTGTACCAACCTTTTGCTAATTGTATCTTTCCAACCATATAACCAAGCCAACTGAAATCTTGTCTGTAGATGCAAATGATGTCAAGATAGAACATATTACTATCTTTTGAAAGAATCTTACAAGATGAGATGATCTAGACCAAAATACTAGATCAACAAACTTTTAGTACTGATTAGAATAGCTTGAACCATTATTACCAGAGCAACTATTGATCTATACAAGTAATGTGAGTGAGGTATAGTGATGTTAATGTTGACATCAATGAAAATCTTCTAATTACCAATAGGTCCCACTTAGGGTTTTTGATAGGTTCAGATAGTGAAAAACTATACCATAGAAAAATGGATCATTGACATTTTCATGGTCTTTTTAGTCCTTTCTCTTGTGATGCTTGGTCTATCTTGCTTTGATTTAATGTTGTAATGTGGCTTAAACATTCACATTAGGTCCTAAACATTCAAATTATGACATCTTGTGAAGGTGTTGTGAAGTGTTGTAACACATTTCTACACTTTTCTAGACTCTTTTCATTATAATTCACCTAAAAATAACCTTTTCATCACTTATCAAGTCCTATTTTAAAGTGTTTTAAAGTCTTGTAACAAGATTTTATGCTTTTCTAGGCTTAACTTCACTATTTACACCTTTCTTATGCTTTATTTTCCCCTTTATGCACTCATAAGGCTTAATTAAGTGTATTTTTTAATGTAAACCCAATAAACAACATTAAATATGAATTAATTCCTGACACCCACTTACAAGCTCAAGGTGGGACCCATTCACCATGGGTGGTGAATGAGTCCCTCTTGGCTTCAAAATCAAAATAATTCAAATTTTCTTTTGGGTTTTTATTTAAAAATACCTTATGTCAACCTGTGATGAGGTACTATCAAAAAATTAGGGAAGAATTGTGTATAAATAAGTGTTTTTCTTCTCATTTTACACCTAATTCATTCAAGCATTCAATCATCCATTCAAGCACTTTGCATCATTCAATCAAGTATCAATCAAGCATCTTGGAGCAGCCATTGAGATAACTTCAAATTTCTTCAACAAGGTTGGTGAGTTTAGGACACTTGCATGTTGTTTATTCATCATTCCTTGTTCATTTCATTTCATTTCATCATTAAGGGTTTAATTACCAAAGTGGGATTTGACCAAGGAAAATCCCTATAACCTAACCCTTAACCATTTTTCCCCTTTTGCATGTGTGTTTGTAGACTTTTGTATGCAAATTTGTTCAAAAATTAGATGTTGAAAGGTGGTCAAGAATTCAACAAAATGTTTCAAGTCAACTAAACCCTATTTCAAGCTTGGAGACAACCTACAATTTGTTTTCTGCATATTTGACTTCGTCAACCTGACAAGAAGACAAGTGCAGATTTGGAGCTATAGAATTGACCTTTGATTTCACAAAATTTTGGGAGAGGACTGATTCACCATCAGTGGTGAATGAGTCCCACCTTAAGGCTAAAAAATTAGATTCTATCAGATTCCAATTCCCGACAACTAGAAACCAGTTTTCAGGAGTTTTTTCCAGTAGCAAGACTGATTCATCATCAGTGGTGAATGAGTCCCACTAGTGATTTTGACTCATTTTTAGGGTATGTGTAGGATCATGGTGCGCCAAAAAGTGGCAATATTATGGGGGTATGTGGCTGACGACTTTATTTTCACCCAAAATTAATGAAACGAAAAGGGTTTTTAGAGGAGATTCTCAGCTTTCCAAAAATATAAATTATGATTTAATTTGAATTTAATACATAATTATTATTCATTTTCTATTAGAATTATGACTAAAGTCCTAATCAATGGCTGATTGAAAAACATCTATAACTTTCAAACGGTGTCATATTTTTTGAATCTGAAACATGCGTCACATTCTATGCTTCACATGCTATAGGATTAAAAAAAGAAAAATAAAATTCATGAATTTTTGACCAAGTTAAGGTGGTCAGGACAAAGCGAGTTTTTATATTTTCTAAAATTTGTAATAAAAATTCATAATTAATTATTTACTTGGAAAAAATTACAAAAAAATATGCATCACATCCGGACATGGAGTCCTATACTTATATATAAAATATTACAAAAAAAATATTATCATTTTATTATGGTTAGGGTGGTCAGACAGACACCTACTTCTTATTTTTTCCCGAAATTTAAAGTACTCATTGAAATTTCAAATTTTCACCAAATAGATTTTATTTATTTTTAAATAAACCTAGTATTTTAGAAACTACATTCAATTTTCTACAAATTCTATTCTTACATATTTTTGAAATACTATAGATAACTTATTCAAATATTTACATCAAGTTGCCTAACACTGATTTTTCTGAATTTTTTGCCACTTAAGGGCCTATTTTTTGCACGATGATCCTGCACATACCCTTTACCAACATTCAGACCATTACAGATTCATCATTCATTGCTCAGGTGCACTCTATTCAACCTTCTTTCAATTTTGTTTTGCATTTGTTCATGTTTTAGTTCATTATTGCATATCACAATGTGTTTTCAAACATTGCATATTTCATAGGTTTTGCATAATTAATCAATCTAGAACAATATTTAGTTGCATTCACATCATTGCATTTAGTCTTAATTACATCATATAATCTTCCATTTGAGTGAACCACCTCAATTTTGGGGTTCTATCTCTCTCCTTTTAGGTGAAAGATCCTAAGAGTGCAAGAGAAGTTTATAGCGAACCACAAAATTGTTGGTTCAAAAACAAACAGTATAGAATACCCATAAATCTGGGAAAAAGACCTGTACGGGGACTAAATCACCCAAGTGAGCGAAAGAGTCCTAAATTAGGTTTTTTAAGCATGAATCAACAAATTTTGAGTTATTTTAATGTGTCTAGGTTGTATACTCAATGGATTGTTTGCAATTACAGGTTTCCAATGAAATTGAATGATGCAAAATGAAAAAATGCAACCTATATGCACTTTTCACTAATGCAGTGTTTAGAAGCCCTAAATACAATTCAACTAATGCAAATCTAGTGCAAAGTTAATACAATCTAGATCTAGGACTACAATGTTCTCCAAATCAGAAATTCAAGGGACCAAAGGTCAGGTTCACCAAAATGAACAAAAGGGAAATAGGGTTCCACCTTTTTGGAGATGGAATTGGACCTATTTCTCACTTTAGTTCACTAGGAAACCTAGATCCCTCAACCAAGTGACTCGATTGAGGGATGGTTGGATGGCTCCTAGTGTAATTGGACGGGGGTTCACCATTAAACAAAGCTTCAAAGGATAAATGCAAATGCTTATGCACAAACCTTAGAAACTTGAAAGCATGAAATCAAATTGACAAACAAACTGAAACAAAAAATTACTTGGAGTGGAGAGGCCAAAATAAGGTTTGTAAACCCTATAAATCTACTTTTTGAAGTACACTAGGACTAATGCGATAGGCTGGGCAATTTAGTCCTTATGCAGGGTTTCTAGGCAGAATCTGGAATCTTTTGGTGATTGAAAAGGATCTATAGAAAGGTGGAATAAGGGGTGTGTTGGGACTAATACACCAAGTGGGGTGATTTAGTCTTGTTATTAGGGTTTGACTAATACTTTTGTAGCCTATAGTGATCTTTTGTAGCTCCCTTCTTGTCTGATCTTCAGGTTAGAAAGTTTGAATTTTGGTCTATAGGTGAGTTTCTATGAAGATGATAGCTTCTTGAAAACTTTGTCTTCAAAGGATCTCCAAGCTCCAATTCACCTAGAAACTTTTGAGTTAGGGAATGGGGGTTTTCCTTGGTCAAACTCTGTTTTGGTAATTAAACCTTGAAATGAAATAGAAAAGCATGAAGGAATGATGAATGAACAAATGCAATGTTGCAACTCACCAAACCCTTGAAATGAAGGTTGCAAACTTGTGTGAAATGGCTTCAATGGATTTAGATCTTGAATCTTGATTGAATTGTTAAACTTCTTCTTGAATGCTTGTTTGAATCATGAAACCTACATCACAAATGTTAGCTCACAAACACACATGATGCATGAAGACTTTGACATGATGCTTGAATCTTGAATGTAGCTCTAAATTCTTGATGATTTTCTCTTGAATGCTCTTGTAGACTCTATAATGCTCTTGTGAAATCTTAGGATGCTTGACTCAAAATTGATAGATTGTTCTTCTTAGGAGAAAATTGACCTTGTATTTATACAAGTGTTTATGCCTAATTTCCTAAAATTACAACACTACAAGCCGACATTCAAAAATTGGATCTAAGGATGATAAAATCCCACCAAGAATTTGAATTAAAATAGGTCCTATGTTAAAGTGAGACTCATATGCCAAGTTGGGCATATGAGTGCCAAAGGCTTAAACCTAGGACACAAATTTCAAGAAGTGTTATAATGTCCAATGTATCATTTGAAATCAAGGCCCAAGACCTAGGGATGACCCATACACCCAAAGGGGCGTATGAGTCCCAGATCCCTAAATCTAGAACACATAGCCAAAAACATTAAATTATGATTTTTCATTTATTAAATGTTAGGATTATCCTTAGAAAAGTGCACTTAACTAGGCTTGTGGATGCAAAAATAGGACCAATTAAGGCATAAATAAGCCAGATTTTAAGATGGAGGACCCAAACAAGTGTGAAAATGTAAAGGGATACATTTTTCTACACTACAATAATATCTCATGACTATGCATTATGTGTCTCTGGAATGAAGTATTACATTCATGTTTGGCATGTGGTGGCTATTAGTGGCATGTTAGTATGAAAGATGTGTCTAGAAGTGTTGTTGGATGTTCATGGAACATCCCAATGTGATCTGTAAATTGTTGGTTGTGCTCCTTGGTGCTCCATTGTGTCTTGAGTTAGTTTTCTAGGTTATTTGTGGATATCTAGATGATAGGGCTTGTTCTCCTACTTGTGCTAAATGCTTAAGTGTTTACGTCAGCATATGAAGTTGTGATATGATAGATTTGGGTCTTGACCTATCTTGGTTGAGACCACATTAAGTTAATTCAATTAGAAGAGTGTTTTTGGGTTGATTGGTTATGTGATACATGTTTCATCCACAAGTTTCCTTATTTCCAACTTAGGTTGTGTGTTAGTGTGTGAATTTTTTTGGATCACATTGGAAGAAATAAGAATTTATTTTTTTCCTCTCTATCCTCATGATAGAACCACAATATGTTGTTGTGACCGACTTGATGAAATCATTGTTTGTATTCTTTCCTAGCCAACCTAATTGAAGTTGTGAATCTAGTTAGATGGATATATATGCAAGTTCTTTTCAAATGCAAAGGCATTCAAAATTCTGAACAAGTGTGAAGAAGTGTGAGTGTGGAATGTATTGAATATCCAACAAGGTTAGTGCTAAAGTGTGAAGAAGAAAGATCAAATGTGCTCGAATGCCTCAATCAGTAGAGTGAATTGTTGACAAATATTGTGGTTATCTATAAACTTTTTGTATCTTGCTATGAGATAGTGAATCTCATTAGGTCCTTTGTATCTTGCCCCTGGGGTTATATTTTCTCTAGCTCTGCAAGTCCTTTGTATCTTGCTCTAAGTTACTATGCCTTAGTTTGCAAGTCCTTTTTGGCAATGAGCCTTTATATTGTCAGTTAACTCTCACCATGGTTTTTCCCTCATTAGGTTTTCCATGTAAATCTAGTGTCATCTTGTGAATGTGTCTCATGTTTCATTTTCATTTTTTATGATCTAACTAAGGATAAAATTGCTATATCTTTCATTTTCGAAGATTGTTGAAACTACTAAAGGTTTAAACTACAATATCTCTCTTTATTGCTAATCTATTTAAGGGTTTATATTTGGTTAAGAAGTTTTGTGCTAAAGAGTTCAATTTCAATAAGGGTTTAATTTTTTGAAGATATTGATTCACCCCCCTCTCATTATCCTTTGTGTTCAACAATAAAAATTCCACATAAATAAATGTAGTTTATCACATAATGTATCATTCATAATAATAGAAGGTCAAAGTATGTAAGCAACCTCTACAATAGATGTGTCATGAAGTAGAGGATGGGAGGGAAATATCCTCAAAGGTATTATAGAAGTAAGATCAAGAACACTACTATCACTCTACATATACGAGTATGCAACATATGATATTCATTGATTATTAAATTAAATGTGTCTAATAAAGAAGGGAAAATGACAATAAATCCATAACTAAAGAAAAGATGCATATATGGTGATATAATTCTTCCACAATTATGTTCAATAGAATGCCATAACTGAATTAAGGAAAAAAGGATCACAAATTGTATAAACATGTCATAAATTAGTAAGGGAAGCACACATAGATGTTATGGATAGAGGACCATAAGAATCCATGATGTAAAAAAAAGGGTCTAACTAAGGATGAGAAGTTTAGGGTTCATGAGATTATGCAATAAAGACTCAAAAACCTTAAATTTAGGTAAATGGTAATAAGATCTAGATGTATAGTAGAAAATCAATCCTAAACTAGATCTAAATTAAGGGTTAAATATAAACCTAAAGCTAATGTAGAAATCAGTAGGGTGGGTAAAATATAATATATTTGAATAAGCTCACCAAAACCTAAAATAAGGATGTATCAATTAAGAACAAGGATGTAAAAGGAAGGTAGATTTAAAAGAAAATGTAAACTAAGAAAAATATAGATATAAAAAACCCTAATAGTGATAAAAAAAACCCTATATGAAAACTAGGTTGTGTAAGATGAATGAATTCACCAAAAATGTAAGGGAAAATAAATGTTCTTTAAGCTTAATCTAGACTAATTAAATACATGCACAATGATGAAGCATAAATCAATGTAGATTAATTAATAATTAGTTGTGGTCAAAATAATGAGAAATATGATCATTAAATGCTAAAGTATGCAAAGTAAATGTTGAAAATGAAACTAATTGCTCTATGCTCTAGGAAGGAGAATAATCCTAACATGGTATTGAATCTTAGATGTCTTCTGACTAAAAATTAATCCTTTAGTGTCTACTTTTCCTTAGAATCTAAATAGTCTATGCACTCTATGAAGGGTCAAATCTATTGGTTTGGGTATTTTCTATGGACATAGATTTGTCATGTGAATCACATAAATGATCTAGTTATTTATATGCTTAAGTTCTTTAAATCAATGGATTCACCTATCTACACTACTATTTGGACAAGAAATACTTAAAAATACCATTGGAGAGTTATTGGTATGTCACTTGGAGACATGTTCTCCTAGGTTAAGCCCTAGAAAAAGGTAAAAGGTTGAAGACAATATATTTTAGTTGTGAAATTAATCTAGAATGATTTGATGTAGAACTATGTTCATTTAGGTACTCAAATAGAAATATTTCTAGTATGCTCATTTTGTAAATACAAATGAAATTCAATGTTATTTGATGATGAAAACGAGTGCAATTAAAATGCCTTTAAATACAAGTACGTAGTTATAAATTGTACAAAAAGTACTGTATGCTTAATTTTCCCTTGGCTCAAAAGGCATGTGTGGGAGTTGATCAAAACTTAAATTTGAAATTTCAAAAGCTAGAGGTCAAATCTATGGCTGTGAGGTTGATCCTATAGATCCATAGAAATGTCTTGGAACATGGAAATGGCCAAATCAAGTGGATGAGAAAATGTATAGGGATAAGTGCATGTATAGGTGCATCAAACATGTAATATGAGTGAATATAACATGGTGTGTGTAAATGAATAAGACATTGATAAATATAAGAATATGTATGTACGCTGATAAGAAAAGACTAGAAAAATGAGGTCAACTTTATATAAGATTATAGCATTTATCAATCTATAAATATACTAAACTATTCTATGAAAATAAATACAAAAAAAAATAGAAATAACAATAATTTCTTAATTTCTTAATTTCAATTAAATATAGATTCACCAACAATGAAAAGCTCACTTTCAACCCATATATGTTAAATATTAAGGTGTATCAAACAATACATAAATAATAAACAAGAGCTTTCCAATCCAAAATTAAATTTCAACTTTTAAATTCTAATTAAACCTTGAATCCAAAAGGGTCGGAAGGCCTAGCTCGATTGGCTAAAGCATCCTGTTGCAGATCACGAGGTTTAGTCTCCCCTCCATCCCCTGGTACAGGAGGATGTGTCACGTCAGTGTCATCGTCACGTGAAAAAGTTTACCATACCAGAGGCATTGCAGTTTATAGGGGGCTACCTGATTCCTTCAGTCAAAAAAAAACTTCGAATCCAAAAACTAAAACTTTAATACATAATTATAAATATAAAGATGGTTCAAGAGCGTGTATACCCACTCAGCTAAAACCAACAAATGTTAATTGAAGCTTCGACACAGGTAGCATACAACAACTCCATATTTTTGTTGGTATGTCACCAAAACATAGAACGTTAAGGTAGACAAATTTTTTGCACGATTATGGCTGTTTTCCTTAGTCTGTCAGTGCGCAATTTGGGGTGGGTAGAAAAGCAACAGCCAACGCTGCAGGTTTGAACAATCTGCACAGCAGGCAAGGACAAAGGCGGTAGTATTACAATATGTAATTCCAGTATAGTAAATGAATGCACGGTCACCCACTTCCCAGTTCCTCTGGGAGAAAGGCTTCCTTTAATACATCATATCATGAGAACGAGCAGGAGTAAGTGGGTTTCATTGTCTATTGGCGATAACGTGAAAACTACATTTCTCTACCTTTCTCAAGTCATTGTCATGTGCGGCTCTCCTCAGAAATTAGTAATTAAATGTGGAGATGATATAAAGTTGATGATAGTGGGAGAAACACATTGCAGTCCACGAATTATTTATCATAAAGTAATCAGGGTTTGGTTTGCTTTTTACAAAGATTTTGTTGAGATCGTATCAACACCATCACTACAATTGGGCGCCACACCAGATTGTTTATTTCCAACATCGAGATATGTTCATCCAAAACAAAGTACACAGATTACTAAATATACTTCAATTGCACTAGCATAATGGTCATACAGTGGCTTCACATTGGCGAGCTCGCTGATAATTATGGGGAAGCGCTGATAAGATTGTAAAGGTGCAAAAGTGCATTTCCTGTGATATTTTTTTGGTTATATACTATTTTGTGTTGGTGTTTGAGTGCACAGTTTTAGAATAGGGGAGAGAATCTATTAGTTGACAATGTTGGATGTCTAATATTTTTAATAATATTGTATTTATTAGTGATTGAGATTTTAAAGTTGTCAATATTGATCATGAGTATTCATAATTGAATGAAACGTGTTTCTTCATTTATAAATAATAAATCATGTGATGTTAGATCATTGCATGAATAAAATATGACTTGATGTACAACTATTATAACTTAATACACAACTAGTCTATCTTTTTTTGGGGCCTTTTAAACACCTTAACAAAAAAATATGTTAATGTGGCATCATATTTGATGATGTAGACTTGACACCATAGTTATAAGGATGCCCAACTAGTGAATCATATCCTCTATGATTTTGATTACTCTCGTATATTAAATGACTTTCATTTTTAATTGATTTATATATAGTTTGATACACACACACACCCATATATATGTATGTATAAATATATGTATATATATACACATACATGTATGCATGTATCATACATACATACATACATATATATATATATATATATATATATATATATATATATATATATATATATATATGTGTGTGTGTGTGTGTGTGTGTGTGTGTGTGTGTGTGTGTGCATACATGTATGTATGTATGCATACATACATACATATAATGGGGGAGTAAAAATTGACCTAAATTATTTTTACTCTTATATGTGTGTGTGTGTGCGTGTACATACATATATATGTGTATGTATGTATGTATGTATGTATGTATGTGTATACACATACATACATACATACATACATACATGTGTGTGTGTGTGCATACATGTATGTATATATATATATATATACACATACATACATACAAACATAATGGGGGAGTAAAAATTGACCTAAATCATTTTTACTTCCATATATATAGGGGAGTAAAAATGATTTAGGTCAATTTTATAGTGTATAGTTAACTCTCACATTTTAAATTTTAAATTTTTTGAATTTTAGGTTGAAGGTGACTTTGTTTCAATTAGTCATGTTGTGATAACTTTTGCATCAAAATGTTACATATCATTTTTATCATCCAACACCATGTAGAATAATTACCCTACTCTCAAAGTTTGAATGATAGAACAAATCCGTTTTTCATAGGCATGAAATTAACCTGGGGTTACAAATATTTTCAACAAGGTTGTGCTTGGTTGCCTCCATCTAATTGTTCCAAATTCAATTTTTTAATATAAGATAACAATCATCTATCTATCCCCTCTTTATTAACATCAAATTATATAGTTTTTCTTGCCATTTATTTATATTTTCATATACACATTTTTGACACATAAAAGAGGGGTAAAAATTTATTAAAACAAGAGAAAATTACAGAGCAAAGTCATTACATAGCCTTATCCAACTCCACCAAATGGTCCAACTGTTGAGACAAATCAGGGGGTAATTGACCCCGATCAACCAAATTCCAGTCATGAATATGATCAGAAGCCCATTTAGCCAAACAATCAGCAACACCATTCCACTCCCTAGGAATATGAGTGAAAGTAACAGACTCAAGAGAAACACAGAGTCTAGAGAATTTGTTCAATAATCAAAGCCAGGTGCCAATTGACATCATCTAACCTACGCCTGTTCAGCAAGTTCACCACAATTTGGGAATCAGATTCACAAATAATCCTGCGCCACCCCAACTGACTGCTACGCTCCACAGCTAGTAAAATTGCCTGAGCCTCCATAAGATTATTAGTTTGTAGACCCTTATAAATAGAGAATATAAATTGAACATCCCCAGAGCTATCCCGACCAACACCACCAATTCCAGCATGACTAGGGTTTCCACGAGAAGAGCCATCCGTATTAATTTTTAGGATGCCTTGAGGAGGAGGAGACCATCTTCCCTCCCTATTCACCTTTGGTGTTGGATGCCTACCCCTGTTGTGTATAGGCTGTCAATGAGAAGGAGGAAGATGAAGGCGGTTGAAACAACCAACATCAGAAGGGGCAATCGAATCGGTCAGATCACACTTAGTCGCAATCGTTACTCCCAAAGAATGCAAAATTTCCCACCACAAGCGAGGGGCCCCCATCATCACATCTTGAAAAATCTAACGATTCCTCTCCAACCAAAGATTCCAAATAATGAAGGAAGGGCCAATCGCCCAAGCAGCTTGAAGAAAGGAAGTAGAGACAGGGGCCCTACTCCCCCGATCCACAAACTCAGCCAAAGAGGAAACATGCGAACAGGGCACATTCCACACCCACCACCAAAAATGCCAAATCTCCCGAGCATAGGAACATTGGAAGAAGAGATGAGAAGCACACTCCTCAGCCTCACGACACAACACACAACAAGAGGGACCCTGGAAACCCGCTTGCATAAATTATCCCAAGTAAGACACTTCATATACACATTTTTAATTTAACTTTTTTATTAAAAATAATTTATTTACATTAAAATTTTGGAGTTCAGTTGATTGAGCACAATTGGAGGTGCAATTTGACTAAGTTTGATTTTGTTGGATTCTATTGACTAAAACATTTGGAGATGTTCTTCACCTCAATTAATGAGAATAACCAAAAATATATTGATAATGAATTAAATGAAGACAAAAATATTAATAACTATGAAAAATAATCTTCAAAAACTACTAAGGTTGATATATTTATTTACCTAGGAATAAAGGCTTAATAGTTGTGATAGTACTTGTACATTTAAAGTATTTAAAGTCCAATATTTTAAATAGTACAATACTATTAACAATAGAATAACTCATATTAATAATTGAATAAAATATATCTATTAGATTCAAAAAACAACAAAACATATTATACGACTTTGACATAAATATGACTTAATAGAAAACTATTGATTTTTAATACACAATTATTAATCTAATCTTTTTTAGTTGTCTGTTATAATAGCTCAACCAAAAACATGCTAGGGGAGAGGACTCAATAGTTGTGCACCCTAACTTCGCGCTTCTAATTATCCTACATGGAAATTTCAAATCACTCCCAATTTTTTACAGCAGCTTACTTGGCAAGTCCCCTGCTTATAACTAAGGTTTCAGGGCCACATCATCAAATATGATGCCACATCAGCATGCTTTTTGTCAAGGTGTCCCAAAAGGCCCAAAAAAAAAGTGAGACCGATACTTGTAAGTTCACAGCATGTTTTACTGAGCGCTGATGTGGAATCACATGAATGGTTACTTTTTAGATCAAAGGAATACATTTTGTTTAATTATGGGTAGTCATCATCAATACTAACAACTTTAAAGTGATAACTATTGGTTCAATATTGATAAAAATATTGGACATTATATAAACAACTACTATCACAACTATTGAAACATGCTCAGGGACTGGATCCTCTCCCCTAATAACATAAATTTGATCAAGAATAATAAAATAAATATTTAAAGCGTGATATATTTTTTTTGGCAATAACTTAAAATAGGCATAATCGCCATCAAAATCAATGACAAAAAAGCATGACTAAAATCTCCTAGTTAAGGTTATGACCAAAAAAAAAAATCATCTGACAGACTGGTACATATTATCAGAACTGGCAAACAATAAAGTTTTCGGCGCCACTGATAGCCATCACTCTTTAGGCTGCATATCAAAGTGGAACGAACAACCGTAGAGGCAGTACATGTATACAAAACTGGTAAAAGAAATTGGACAACATGGATTTTTCTATTGTTTTGTAGTGTATTGTACAATTTTGGGGCACTCCTCTATGTGGATTGGAATTGCATAGTTGTTAATACTTCCCTCCTTGGACATTTGTTTTTTGGACCACTACTCCATCTGGTTATTCTCAGTACTGTCCAGCTTCTGTAGAACCACAACTATCAGCAACAAACCTAGGCCCACCCACTTCCAATTTCCACCTGCATTTGAAACTGCTATGGGTGTGGACTGTTTGTCTCCAGGTATTTCTGCTCAAAGTGAGAAGAAAGATATTGAAATAGTTATTGAATCTGATTTGACTTAAAAACACACTCTAAGCACTGATTTATTAAGATGATTCATCTTAAATCACACTAATAAATAATTCTTACTGAAAAATTCAAATGAACCACTTAATCAAATCAATACTTAAAATATGTCCACTGATAGCAAACTTCAACTTTAGTTTAACAAATCACTTCTAATTATTAGTAAGAATTCTATAATAAAAGAAATGTTACAAACAGATCATCTCAAATTATTTAGCATTTCGAGAATCATTTACTAAAACATTCAACTTTTTGGCAATCATTTTGCTGCCTTAGCCATTTCCTCTGCAATTTTGCTGATACGGCCCTGCTCAACTGCGACAACTTTGACTTACGTGCTTGCTTGAAAATTGAACCATCATTCTGAATGGCTCTCTCTATTCATTCACCATGTTGACAATGTCCCCCTTTAATCAATAGAGCATTTACTTGTCATTCCTTATCACCATTTTCTTTAATATGGTGATCATGCTCAGAATATGGTTGTTGTAGTCTTAAATACTTTTGTTGTGGCGTTTGTTCCGAGGGACGTCGAGGTTGTGATTGCAGAGAGGTGTGCAGGAGCAAACAAGGAATGAGGTAGAGAATAGATACGAAGTAGTGACGTGTCATCTGTCATGGTTGCATCTACAACAGTTTTCCTCGCTTTGAAATTTTGAATTCTTCCACTACTAAGTGTGGTGATGGCGGTAGACATGATTGGATATTCTGAATGAATTACGTGACTTCACTTTATTTGTGGTGCCAAGTTCATTGTTTTTGGCAAGAAATATGGGCAAAGTTTTCAACGTTCGTTTGTATTCTTGTAGCTTATCATAGACCATCTAGACAAATATTGAATTTCTTTTCATTCAGTTTATCAAGTGGAAAAGTAAAATGAGAACGGTTATTTATTAAAACAAGTGGGTGGTTAAAAGGTCTATTATTAGCGTAATGAAAACATATAAAGTGGGGCAAAGTCTGAATATTGGTTAAAAAAAAATTGTTAAGTGTTCGAGAGGAGTATTGATAGAAGAGGGTTATGGTCATTTGATCATTTGGTAAAAAAAAAATTGTGAAGTGAAAAGAGGAGTATTGATAGAAGAGGGTTATGGTCATTCGGTTTGTTTCATATATTAGTGGGATAGAATCATAGTTAATAGGTTTCCAACTAGTAAGAACATCTTTTTTAAAAGAAAAATAAAAAAATAGACAAAGATTGCATGGCTGTTAATTAGACTTTTGTTATTTCTTGCTCATTATAAATTAATAGTTATAGGTAAAATGTATGATTAAATTACAACCTATGTTGCACATTAATTGGATGAAATTTTAATATAGACACTTGAAATTGATTCATCGCTATTTCAAGTCATCACTATCATTTCTTCTATAATTAATCATTGTATTTGATTTATTATTTGATTTCATCTCAAAATTAATTAAATAATAAATAATATTCATTATTCATTCATTCCTTTTTTCAATTGAGATTGTTAAAATTTCCCTTCTTTCATGCCCTAACCTTAGATAAATATAAGTGTTTCTTTATCTAGGCTTACTCCATTTCCATCCAAAAATTAAATAAATAGCAATATTCATTTAATTGACTTATTTATGCACTTTTTATTAACCATATAATCAAATCTATTAGCCACCCTAATAATTTACACATGACTAATAATGATTAATCTAGGATTTATTTGCTCTAGTTTCCATATGGAACACATGTCATAGTAGTTGGGTAATTAGAGTACTTGGAGGCATGGGGAGGTCTTACTTAAATTCAAAATTCACTTTTGAATTCTTCCAAGGTACCTCAAAGAAATATTTTGATCCCCGCCATCCACTTTATTCAAATTCCATCTCTCACCATTGATTTTCCATCAATCTTGACCCCCCTCCATCCTCACCAACCATGTTGAGCCATTTTTTCTTTCTTCATCCTCCCAAGACACTCATTCAATTTGAGCCTTTGATCTTAAAACCTAGCACTCCATCCTCTAGCCCAAAATATTATAAATTGAGCTAAAGCCAAGTCATTTGATCATTTCTCATGAATGTAATGTTACTCTACCATTGTGAGAACAAACATATCTACATATCCAAGTTCAAATCCTTGGACTTATCTACCATATGTTGGTGGAACAAGGAGGCTTGAATGAGGGTATTGCATGTTTTTTACTTGTGTTTTTGGGTCATCTTATGGTCTAATATTGGGTGTTGCATTTGAGTGTGAATGAATACGTCAGCTTAGTTTATCTTGTTCCTTTGAGTTCACATTTTCATGTACATATTTTTGGTATATCTAGTGGGACCCACATCCCTTTTACTAATTATTTTGTTGTTTCTACCTATGCTATACTCCTAGGTTACAGTTCAATGGTTTTTTTTTATGTTTTGATGGCTTTGCCCTGTGTTTTGGTGGTTATGCTCTACATTTAGATGTATGCTCTTTTGACTCTCCTGACACATTTTTTTAGTATTTTTTAGTTCTCTAACATTAAGCTTGTTGATATGGCCCGTCAATCTCATATGCTATTATGCTATTAATTTGAACCTACAAACCTTATTTTGCAATTCTAACATGCTTTCTTGTAGATATTTACATCTCCAATGCATTTTGGTGGATCCACCCTATGTTTCATCGAATCCATTATGTTTTGGTGGATCCATTACATATCAATGAATTTGCTCTTCGCCCCTGTTTAGATCACTATCACTCCAAAAAATTAGGATGTCAAGGAATTTAATATATTTTAAATTAATCTAGAATAGAAATGAATATATTATTAACATAATTAATTATACATGTGAAAAATAGAGTACCAAACCTAGTGTGAAATTGTCAGGGGGTGATCCCACAAAGTTGGTTTACAATTTCTAGGAGATTTTGATTTTTGCCGAAATCACATATTTTTAGAAAATATAATGATTTAAGCCGTAAAAAGTTCCATTTAAAGCATTCCAATTGAAGATGGTTTGATAAAACTACCTTAGATCAAACCCCCTTGGATAGAACCCCACTAGTTTTAAACTATACCTATAATGGAGTCTCCTTTACACCTATCAAAATGCTGATAAAAAACCACTTTTGATTTACCTTTTGGGGGATCAAATGAATTCATTTAAAATTTATTTTTTGTAAGTATGTAGTCCTTATTATAAGCTTCCCAAAAGTATAATTTTAAATAAATTTAATTTTATTATTATATTTATTTTTTATTTCTTGTGAATATAAGTTTTTCACCGAAAATCAAGCTCTTTGTTCTGCACATGTGAAAAAATAGAATATTATCAAAAAAAATTTGAAAAAAAAGAGTGCAACATATATTGAAGTCCTTGATCCAACAAAAAAAATATTTGAATTTTGATACATACAAAAAAAAGTTGTGTTATACAATCCACCTATTTCTCTATTGTAATTGGTTTGACTTTGAAACTTGATTAAGGAAAAAATATTCAATAAAAAACTATGAAACCAATTGGAAGCACTAGATATCGTAATTACAAATCTAAATTCAAAAAAAATAGAATTTTATCCTTCATGGAAAAAAATTTGTGTTATATGGTGAGCGTCACTCCTTAAAAATGGTGTTTACTGAAAAAAACTAGTTTTCGAAGGAGATGGAAAAAGAAGTGCAATCTGATTCAAAAAAAATTAAAAAAACATATTTAGAATCTACTAAAAAAATGTCACAAATCACTAGTTTGCATCATCTTCAAATTCCTCACGGTTTAGCTGTTATAGGTGCCTGAAAGTGAATATTTAGTTAGAAAAAATCAGTTCAATGTCCAGTTTGGCCAAAAATTGTAAACCAATATTCTGGTATCACTAAGGGATGACAATTTATTACACTACATTTAGCCCCCACTTTAGTGAGGGTATGAGCTTACGTTCATACTCACACTAAAGTATGGAAAATATAGGCTTCTTTATAATAAGCTAAAGATAAAAGATGAAACCAAGATGAGAAATGTGATAGCCCCTGGAGACTTGGGATCTTATTATGTAAGGGGGAAATCAGGAAGATGTGATAAGATCAAATTTGGGAATTAGAAACTAATCTAATCAAAAAAATGCTAATGATTCATGCCCATTACTCATGAAATGAAACTACAACTTAAAGAATTCAAGAACGAAATTGAAAGAACAATAACAATTGAATTAAAAAAAAAAGGCATCTTTACCATCCTGTGTCGGAGTGTGTTCGTGAAGATGTTGGGTTGTTTGTATCAATACGAAGCCTCCATTATGCATGCAAAACCTTGAAGAATGTGCATGTGTTGATCGAAGATATGTGTTGAAGCTTTGTCAAATGTCGATTAAGATATTGGCATTAATTCGTTGTGCAAAATAGGTTGATTCTCTAATCATTTTTTAGGAAGAAGATGGTTGTTATATAGATTTTGTGTTTTAAATGAACGCTTGAGATTGCGTAGTAGAATATCTTGATCAACAGTTAAAAGATGTTCATAGGATTTAAATGGGCATAATCTATGCAAATTGATTACGTAATTGGTGTGATTGAAGAAATAGATTGATCTGTTAGGAAATAGATTGATCTATCAAGCAATCAGAGTGAGCAATCGATGGTTCTTAATTTTCTCAATCATGAAAGTGGATGAGGATAATTAGTTAATATTTTTGGAGTTGAATGTGCAAATTAAGTTTGAATTTTGCAAACAAAGTTGTATTTGTTTGATTTGGCCTTTTGGATGATGCTTTGAATAATTAATTTAATTATTCAAATTTGGGGGAAAGTGATTTAATTAAATTATTATGTTTTAATTTAATTTAATTGACTTGGGGAAATAAAGTGAATTAGCAACATAATTGAATAACTGATGTTATTTAATTAATCAGGAGGAATAAAGTTAGATTAGGACTTTATTAAATAAATAAAATTTATTTAATTGGTCAATGTAAGATAGAATTTTTGTCTCCACTAGGGTTTAGAACCTAGGGCAACAATCTTCTATACTTCACATTCAAGGATGACCCTAGAGATCTCACCCCAAGAGTGGAATAGAGGTAACAGATTTGACAATAGGGTGCCCTAGGGTATGAATTTAGATTACAAGCGGGGTTCACCACCAATTTTATACTTGGAAAAGACAATGTCATGAAAGATGAAATGCAAAACCTAGTTTGATGCAATGCTTCACTAAATGACTTAGAAATGAAAACAAAGTAGAACATAAAACTATAAAATAGAAAAAGTGCACCTAGAAACTTGTTGAAGATGGAATGGAGCTCTAAAATCCTAAAAAATCCTAATTTTCTAGCCTAGTGGGACTCATTTTCCATTCTGGGTGAATCTGTCCTAGATCTAGGTCTCTGCACAAAATCAAGTTAAGCCAAATGAGTATCCAAATTTGCAAAGATCTATGAAAAAATCCTACAATGGGACTCATTCGACACTTGTGGAAAATGAGTTCAGTTTGGATTTTCTAGAAATTCAAAGTTTAGATTTACTCTTCTCAATCTACTCAATCTATTCCTCTAGGTTCCCATATCTGAAACTCTGATTTCGGGATTCTAGATGACCTTATAGTGAATATTTTGACCTTGCAAATGGGGAGACAAGTCCAAAAAAATTGTAACCTATCTTCAATGATCTTCAAGTCTTCAAGATGCCTAGATCTGTAATCACACAAAGAGAGAAAGAGAAAAACTTGTTGATTGTTAGGGAATTGGGGTTTGCCTTGGTCAAACCCCTTTTAGGTAATTAAACCAAATGATGAAATAAGATAATGAAGCATGAAACATGAAACAATGCAATTAGAAACTTGTCATGATAATGGATCTTGAATTGTTGCAACAATTGATGGATAATTTTTCCCTTGAATGCTCTTATGAATGCTTGAATGCTCTTGTGAACTCAATTTACTATTATGAATGTTCTCACAAAAGTCTTGGATGAAAATGAGTGAAAGAACATTGTCTTTATACTTAATTGTGCAAGAATTCCCAAAATTACAACACTACAAGCTGACATCAAATCTAGGAGAATAAAATCCCACCGAAAATTTGATTTAAATTCAAATTTTGATCACACAGGACTCATTCACCACAAGTGGTGAATGAGTCCCATCTAGCATAATGTATGGGACCAAAAATGAAAAGTGCTTAGAAAGGTGTAAAAACGGGTTTGGGACCCAAAAATCTAATGGGACTCATTCGCCCAAGGTGGCAAATGTGTCCTAGATCACTAAATTTGGGCCACACAAGCTAGAAACACTTGAATTATGATTGGTTACTGATTGGTGTCAGGATTATCCTTGAAAAGATGCAATAAATGAGGCTTGTGGATGCAAACTAGCGCCAATTAAAGCATGAGAAATCCCAATTATTAATGACAAGCCTAGAGAAGTGTGAAAGTGTGTTACAACACTTTACAACACTCCAAATAAGGCAAGATTAATGTTGATTATGATTAAAATTATGTTTATTATGTTTGGTTAATTGATAAAACCCTAGAAAAGTGTGAAAGTGTGTCACAACACTTTAGCAAGGCACCATTAAATTTCATTAGTTCACAATGGCCCAAGACCTAATGTGAATGTGTTAGCCACATTACAACACTAAATCAAGGCAACAATAAGCCAAAATCCACAAGGAGGACCTAAATGAGTGTGAAAATGTCAAGGGACCCATTTTTTGACACCACATTTTAAAATGATGAAAAAGTGAATTAATTAAATAATGTACTAGATTATTCAATTAATAGAGGAATTTAGGGTTTCAGGACTTTTGATGTGAAATGTAGTGATATTCGATGATAATGATGTCAATGATGTGAAAATATCATTTAAGGTGTGTGATAAGTGTTTAAAGGTCAATTTTACATGTCTACATTTTACCCCTCTTTGAGATAAAGTATTGGTTGCTTTGTTTCAAAGATTTTAATGCTAAGATCAAGTTTTGAAAAAAATTATATGCCCCACTGTGCCCCGACGGTCAGTGGAAATGATGACAGGACTCTGGGCTGCCCCCTCAAGAGGTTGGCTAAAAATAATAATTCAAGTCAAGTTCACAACACTATTTTATTTTAGTTTAGATGTGTAGAGAAAAAAAAATTAAGCCTATAGGGACTCTTGTTGCTAGTTCAAATAATCCTAGGACATACTAATTTTAACCTAGGAAGGTTTTCTAAGTAAAAATTAGGGTTCTTTAGGGGTTAAAATAGGTAATTAGGGTTCTAATTACTTCATTTGCACTTTAAGCCTATAGAGAATTCTTGCCTTTGGTTTTCTTGTTTTGTTAGTTGTCAAGGAGCTATGGTGAGGATTCGGGGAGCCCCACATGTCACAGATGCGGTTCGCGATTTTGGATGACCTACAAGCATCGGTGCCCCACTATGTACCCTCATTTCTCATTTTCATATTTTCATGTTTGTGTAATTAATGCACGAAGACAAAGTAGTCGATAGCACTAGTTTTAGGATTTTCTCGCTTTTGCATCATTTTTCTCACTTTTTCTCTTTTTAAACAATCATTTTTTATTATTCTTTGCACAATTGCTCTAAACTTGTGCTTTTGACCTAAATTTGTGCTTTTGATTTTCGCCCTCATTATAAAATTTCATTTTTAATATTTTTGCTTTTTTTTAGTGTTATGGTTAATGTTTTGCTTTTAACAAAAAATTGCGCTATTGAAACTTTCACATTTGAAATTTTGTATTGCTTTTGACTAACAGTTTTGTGCTTTCATTTGTTTTGTTCACTCTTGACAAAGAGTTTTGTGCTTTTGACAAAAAAAAAAGTTGACTTCTTTGGGATCCTAAGGAATTTTGTTCATCATTTTAAGTTCATTTTACACTTTCATAGAGAATCTTTAACATCATGGGTTGAATGGTTGCAGGCTATCCTTAATCTGCTTCAGTTGAGGGAGCAACGAACGTGTGATCTATTTGATTTTATCGTTGGGTTTCTCGAGCTAGATCAAGATATTTTGGATGTTTTTGGGATGCGACACATTTTCTACATGCCTATCATTAGAGGTCATAGAGCGATGATTACTACTCTTGCAGAGAGGTGGCACTTAGATACATCTTCATTTAATTTAACTACTAGGGAGTCCACCATCACCGTAGAGGATGTGTGGAGGATCCTCCATATACCCATTCATGGAGAGCTTGTTACATATTTTTTTTGATGGGGTACTTGTGCTATGCATCACGTACTTGGCGTGAAACATTTGGAGGTTTGGCAGTCAGAGATAGACTTATCATATTTTGTTGGCAGTGTTGATCATGTTTCACTTATTCTTTGTGGTTTGGTTTTGGGGCTTGTTATTCATGATAGGAGAGGCTGACAATTTACCATTGGTTGGGGTGTGTGTATTGAGCAAATGTTCAAGCACGGGACTAAATATGCATGGGGTCCATGTCTCCTTGACCATTTATACAAAGATATGCACAAGGTTGTGTACATCGTGGAGGGAGGTCTATTTCTGCTAGTGTTTCTCTTTTGTATGTATGTGCTTTGGAGCACATCTCAGTTACTATACCTAATGGTATACTAGATCATACTAATAGGGATCCATACTCTTTATCGCTATGGAGATTTCCTTCATTACACTTTACCTAGACAGCTTCCCTACTGGCATTGCATTTTTTATGATATGTCAAGTTTTATATGGAGACCATATATGGATTGTGAGGCATGGCCTGATGATTAGAAGCATTTGGTATATTTGCAGATAGACTAGATGGTCGATTGGTCGTGTGTGCTCTCTATTAGAGAGATATATAATTGACATGTAGGCAATTTAGAGAGAGATAGGGTCAATTTCCAAATTCCTATGAGGCTCAGATTGGTTGGACCATCAGAGAGGTCCATGCCTGGCATCTACAAGACAATCGAGATGTTGTTGTTGCACGTTTAGAACTCTTTTCCCATTCGGATGGGGTTGGCCAGTGGGTTTAGCCGATGCTAGTACTACTCCTCATTATGATCAGTCATGGGCACATGTTCCTTTGAGATTTATAGATTTTTTGGTGTTACCGTAGTGGGTAGATCAGGCATTACAAGAAATCATGGGGAGATGCAGTGTGTGGAGATCATTGTGGAGCAAATTGCTAGGGTGAGGCAGGATGGTGCACAGAGTGATTCGATGCAAGCAGATCAGGGATAGGTTCTAGGTCCTCCTCCACCACTTGGAGATGGAGGTGTAAATTTGGCATAGATGACAGCTACAAGGGATGTCGAGATATTACGGCGATAGGTCATAGAGGCACAGATTGTTACACTAACTATAGAGTGAGACACAGTTTGACAGGAGAGACAGACAGACAGATAGACAGACAGAGCTTTAGGATAGAGAGACACTAATATTGGGCATCGTCTAGTTGTCGAGACACAGTTGTAGGTTGTTACTACTGAGAGGGACAATCTTAGGACAGAGCGTGATATTCTACGAGTTGAGTGAGATCAGTTGCTACAGAGGTCAACCTATTATCAGAACATGTATCATGAGGCTTTTACTTGCAAAGCACAATGATTTCCATGGTTTGGAGAGCCCAGTGTTGCTATGGGTGTCGAATCAGGTAGTCACTCAGTTCGACACTCTGGTCAACCTGATCCCTAGATTCCTTCTCCTCCATCTGAGCAATGGCATATCTGTTCTTGATCTTTATGATGTTTATTGTTCAAAGACTTATATTATAGACATGATTTTGTATATATATTCATTAGCCCAACTGAGGCCTCGTATATATCTATATTTTGCATTATCCTATCACACATGTTTCATTGATGATGTACCCTGACATTCTCCTTTTTTATGATGATATATATGAGATATACATGCTTCGATTCGGCTTCATTATGTGTTTATGTGATGATTTATGGATGATAATGTATGATGATGTATGTTTTTTTTTACTTTTCTGATGTATTCCTATGATGTGGATGGATGGATTGATCATATTCTATTTTATATGATGTTTATTATGTATATAATGAATGTTGATATATGATGGTTGTATGCCTTATACATGATACATGATGTTTGTATTGCTTTATTATCATCATGATATGCATTTACAACATTGTGGATGCGGGATGAATATGGTCTTAATGATATTGTGATGTAGGATTGATGTTAGTTAGAAGATATATTTGATGATGGATAAAAATTGATGTTGTTTGATGAGTGTTGCTTTTTCTTTGCTTGGAGACTTCACATTTTTAACAATCCTTTTTTATGTAGGAAACATATACAATGCACCAGGGTATTAATGAACAAGGAAAAATTGTATCTATTGTGAGGACTTTGACTCGACATACAAAGAATACTCTTGCTCATACCAAACATACGAAAACTTTGTTTAAAATATATGGTTGGGTTGTGTTAAAACTTTTTCAGACCAATTATGTAAAGAGGTATAAAATACCTAACATGAAATTTCTACACAAATTATTTTAAAACAACTTCCATATACTCAATAAAGAAAGTATTCACCATGGTAGTATCACAAAAATATTTTACAAACAACAAATTGAAATGATGCTCAATTTCCCCCATTCCTTCTTCTCTAAATCCTTATGGAAATCCTCGAGAGATCCTAGGAATGATTCAATAAAATAAACCATAAAGATAAGACTATAAAAAGATAAAACAAAGTTGCAATATCACTTGCCATCTCTGTTTTGAGGTTTCAGGATATTATATGTTGTTGATCATGTCTATCGTAGGAATAGATCTGTTAAGGCATATCTCAGGATGTTGTTAGTGAGTTGTCAAAAGATAGGTAGTTAATACTTTGTTATTTTTTTCATCTATTTTGTAATCAAAATTTTGTTATTTTTTGCTTGAAAGTTCTAGCTTTTGATGTTTTCTATGTTTTTTTGTTTGTTTTGTCAAATGGTGAAGATGATTATTTGTTTATTTTGGGTGAAAATTTTATTGTGGATTGTGATGATGGAAATGAGACTTTTTTAACTTTTCTGAGTTTTTATGATGCTATTTTTTGTTGTTTTCATGGGACTAACCTAGGGCCTCAGGGGCTCATCAAATATAAGCCTTACCTACATTGTACACATAGAGGATCGTAGTTTGTTTGGTTTGATGTGAACATATTTTTTATCTTTTTTGTTTTGTGAATTTTTTTGGATTTTGAATTTTTTGAATAAGTTAAAATAAAGCATGATAGAAACCTAATTAGACTGGCCTAAGGCCTCGAGGGTTGATAAGCCTTGCCTATGTTCTACATGCACAACGACCACATAGTTCGACTAGTGTTGACTCAAAGAATAATATGTTTTTGGATTTCAAAAACATTGATAACTTGGATTGATATTCCACTTCTGTTTCTAGAGGATATGTTGTCAGAAATTTACTTGAACTAGCCTTGAGGTTCAAGCAAATGTTGATATCTTAGGTTGTTGAGTGAAAGAATGATCCAAGTTTTTTGTTTTGATTTTTTTTTGTGTTTTCTAGATGTTTTTTAATTTGTTTTTTTGACCATGATGGGACACTCAAGGATCTAATCCACAACCTATTTTCAAGAAGTTTCCCTCAATTTGAGACAAGACTACTGTAGACACCTAAATTTAATCACTTCCATATGATTAAATTTGTTGCATTTACGTCTATCATATTAATATTAATTTATTAAATTAATATTACACCCTTTGTCCCATAAAGTATTTAATTTAATAATTAATACTTTATCATTTACCCTTATTCCTCTCTAAATTAAATAAATACACTAATTTATTTAATTTAGTCATTCTGCCTCTTTTTGATTTAAAAATCAATTTAAAATTCCTCACTTTCTCTCTCCTTATCACATCCTCCAACATTTGCCACTTGCCTCTAACCTTCTGTTAATTAACCTAATCCAATATTTGCACAACCTTAACCAAAATCATTAACTAAATTTAGCACCTCTTTTTGGTCAATTCTTCCATTTTTCCTTTTTCATGTTAACCCTCTCTCCTATGTGAATTTTTAATTCACATTTATTCTTCCTAGATTCCTCTCCTTTAAATGTGAATTTTTAATTCACATTCCATTCTCCCAAGGCTTCTAGAACCTTGGACTTGTCACAATCTCCACATGTGACCAAGTCCCACTTTTTTGGAGCCCCCCTTTTATCCTCTAGGTCATCTTATGAATGTGAATTTTTAATTCACATTTATCCTCCCAACCACCTTTCTTTTTCCCATGTAGATTTTTGAGGAATTCTAAAATTCCTCAAAAGTCCCTTTCACTCCCACTTGGGGACAAGAAACCCTTTTTTGTGGAAATCCTCTCATCCCCCAAGGTGCATGTCCTTTTCCACCTCATGTACCTTTTGACAACTCATTTCCATCTCATCCACCCTTGGCCACCTCACCCTCCACATGTCAAGATGTGAGGGCTTTGGCCAGTTCTCAGCCACCATAGCCCTTCATCTTGGCCTTGTTGGAGCAATCTTGACCGTTGAATTCTCTAGAGAATTCAAATTCCTCTATAAATACCCCCCTCCTCAAGGGCATTTACAACACTTTTGATTTTCATAACCTTATGCTGCCATTTTGCCTTCACAACACTTTGCACTCTCACAACTACATACTGTCCAAGTCATTTTAGATCATTCAACCATCTTTTGTCCATCATTTTGCATATTGAAGCTTGCATTTTAATCACTCAATCTATCATCTAAGGAGCACACAACCAATCCAAGCAAAGGCCAATCAAAGAAGTTTCAACAACAAGGGAGGTAAAAGTGTTTGTGTTTCATTTTATTTGCATTCCTTTTTAGATTTGTATCTCTTTGGTAATCTTGAGTGTCCTTGGTGTTTGTCTTTCATGTTTCTTAGTTTAGATTCACACATTTAGGTAGCATAAAAAGCTCCAAGGAATATACATATATTTTAATTAGGTTTGAAGTCAAACCAATTACAATTTAGACATAGGTTTCTTGTATAATACAAGCTTTTGTATGTACCAGGAAATTCTTTTTTTTGTTGGATCAAAGGGACATCAATACCAAAGAGCATAGATATTTTCAAAAAAAATTTGGTAATCTACTATTTTTCCACATGTAAAACAAAGAGCTTGATTTTCATGAAAAACCCACATTCAAAAGAAATACAAAATAAATATAATAATCAAATTAAATATATTTAAAATTATACTTTTGGGAAGCTTATAATAAGGACTACATACTTACAAAATATAAATTTTAAATGAATTCATTTGATCCCTCAAAAGGTAAATCAAAAGTGGTTTTTATCATAATTTTGGTAGGTGTAGAGGAGACCCCATTATAGGTATGGTTTAAAACTAGCAAGGTTCTATACAAGGGGGTTTGATCAAACCCTCTTCAATTAAAATCCTTTAAATGAAACCTTTCAAGGCTTAAATCATTATATTTTCTAAATATATGTGATTTTAGCAAAAATCAAGATGTCCCAAAAAGTGTAACCCGTTATTGTGGTAGCACCCTAGTACAAGATACATGGTCAAACATTTTTTTTTTAAATATTGCATTTACAATAAAGAAAAATAAATCCCAACCTAAAGGAAAATATTCTCAACTAGTAGATTCAATGTTTTGAGAAGTGTGGTGTTCATTCTAATGCCACATCTATTAGCTCTTTGCATGATTTATTTGTATCTTTATAAATGTGGAACCATTCTATTACTTTTTGAATTGGTTGTAGCATCTAGTATATTGATATTCATTATCCTAGATTTCTAAGTGTACAATATATCTCTTGTAACGCCTCGTCATGCAAGCCCCAAAGGACAAATAAAATGCAACAATTTTTTTTAACCAAAAACCCCCAAAACCCCAAAAACTATTCTACAGCCAATTTCTTTCCATGAAGAAACTTCCTACCATTCACAGCATGCCAATATTCTCTCCAAGAATATTTTAAAAACAAGATTTTTTATTCAATTCCTCACTCACTCCCGTAAATATATTCTCATTATAATATAACTAATTTTTTTTAATAATTTTTCTTTTAATAATAATAAAGCATTATAAGCTATTTAATTAATTTAAAAATTCAAAAATCAATACCACTTACGTTATGCAAATTTAAATTTCTAATTTACATCAAAGCATCTAATATTTTTATTTAAACTATTCACTCAATCTAGAGCATTAATCAATTAACTTAACTATAATTATCTACAAATAACTATATCAATTAAATAACATTAATTAATCACACATAAAATAAAAATTAATTAAATAACAAACATTTACATACTAAAATAAATAATCAACACTAACCCAAACTTAAACAAAAACGAGGTTGAGAAAAAGACACCATAGACTCACAACAAGGTGACAGACTTGGGACATGTACACTTCCTTATCAACTCCCTTTTCAATATCATACCCGTTGGGTTTATGGGACATGCTCAAACCTGTCAAACAGGTGGAGTCGGTGTCCAGTACCTGCATCTTGCATAGAAAAAAATATCAAGTAGCATGTAAATCACCATTGCAGACACACTGTGAAAGGTAATCGTGGGGTAGCAGGGCACTCGCAAACAAGTGATGCCACTCTGTCCTTTCACCAAGACTCACTAGCAATCACATCAAAAACCATAACAGCATAGAATCACAACATCACCACATACATTATTAAAGAAAACCATAACATAACCATATAACATAATCACCATGAAATGTATCATCAGCATCATAAGTAATGTCAAGTGTAGCAAACCAACCAAACTATGAATCCACACACAACCAAAAATAGTGAACTGATCACCATCACAAACCAAGTACAAAATCAACACAAAAGAGTATCAACAACATGAGGGTTATTACATCCTCCCCCTAGAACATGGCTTACTCCTAGAAGCCACTAAATAAATATGGGTAAGCCTCTCTAATATGGGATGCATCCTCCCATGTCACTAAAGTCTCATCATTCGAGTCCCACTGAACCTACACCTGTTCAATACCTCTGCCCCTAAGGGCGAGTCTCCGATGCTGCAGCATAGCCATAGGCTCGAGTGCTAGCTACCCATCCTTGACCTGAAGAGCATTCCAATCAAGTACGTGAGTAACATCTAGATAATATGGCCTAAGTACTATAACATGAAAAACATCGTGAATCCACAATAGACTAGGCGACAATTCTAGGCAATAAGCAATGGGGCCAATCCTCTCCAAAACATCAAATGGTCCTACAAATCGAGGCGCGAGCTTGGACCCTTTCTGTAATGGATTGGGCTCTTTTTTGGTCACACTCTCAGAAAGACTCGATCACCAATAGAGAACTGACGATCAACTCTATGTGCATCAACATATTTCTTCTATCTATCTTGAGCTGCCACAAGATGCTCTCTGATGCGAGCTACCTATTGTTCCATGTCCTGAAGCATTTTAGGACCAAGGAGAACTTTGTCCTCAAGATGGTCCCAACTTAATGGGGTCCTACAGGGATGACCATATACCACCTAAAAGGGAGCCATACCAATCGAGCTATGATATCCATTATTGTAGGAAAACTCCACCAGATGCAAATAATCCTCCCAATGTGACTATTGATCCATCACATACATATGAAGCATCTCCTCAAGAACCTGATTAACTCTTTCTGTCTGATCATCTATTTTAGGATGGAAGGAAGAACTAAAGTTTAGCTGAGTTCCTAAGGCATGTTGTAATGATTTCCACAATGCAGATGTGAACACTAGATCTCTATCAGAAATGATTCTCTACAGAATACCATGTAGACAAACAATATCTTCCATGAAGATTCTAGCAATCGAAGAAGTAGTGTAAGATGATTAGATGGGGGAGAAGTGTGCCACCTTGGTCAATCTATCAACTATGACCATGATAGTATCATGATGTCGAGAAGTCATAGGCAATCCCACAATAAAGTCTACAAAAATTATGTCCCACTTCCATTCTAGAATGAGATGAGAATGTAAAAGACTTGCAGGATGCTGGTGTTCTGCCTTAACCCTTTGAAATTCCAAACATCTAGCCACCAAATCTACAATATCCCTCGTCATACTAGCCCAAAAGTATAGTGCACGAAGATCTTCATACATTTTCTTAACTCCCGGGTGAGCAGAGTAAGGAGCTTGATGTGCCTCAGTCATAATTAGAGTTTGAAGACCCTCAACAAAAGGCACGTACATGTGACCCATATACCTCAAAATACAATCTAACTCTAGTGAGTACCCAACAAACTTTCCTTCTAAAGCTCTACCTGATTCTATTTCTGACTTCACTTCCTAATACCAGCTATCTGTAGGAAGCACTACGAGGACTTGACTCCTCAAATACACCTCAAGAGCTACTGTAAAAATATCATGTCTTCGTTGACTCAGAGCATCCGCTGCTACATTTTCCTTTCCCTGAACATACTTGACCTCAAAGTCATATTCACAAAGGAATTCCATCCATCTTCTCTACTTGGCATTTAGGTTCGACTGAGTAAAAATGTATTGCAAACTACGATGATCACTATGAAGCTCAAACGTATGACCCAATAAGAAGTGTCTCCATCTTGCAAGGGCATGAACCACTATGGATAACTCCAAGTCATGCGTGGGGTAATTTAGCTCATGATCCTTGAGCTTATAGGATTCATAAGCAATTACACATCCTTCTTGCATCAAAATGGCTCCTAAGCCCTCCAAGGAAACATCAGTGCACACCACAAAATCCCTAGTAGGATCAAGAACCGCCAATATTGGTACACTAGTCGACTTATCCTTAAGGGTCTCAAATGTTGTCTAGCACTAATTAGACCAAATGAACTTCTTCCCTTTCCTCTAAAGGGAAGTAATGGGATGTGTGATCCTAGAAAAACCCTATACAAACCATCGATAATAGCCCACTAACCCCATAAAGCTGTGAATCTCTAGAACATTCTTGGGTGCTGACCAATCAACAACAGCCTAGATCTTTGATGGATCCACTATGATACCTACACTTGAGATGATGTGCCCCAAGTATTTCACTTTAGTTTTGTAGAAATCACACTTAGCCAAATTAGCAAACAACTGATTGTCCCTCAAACATTGTAATACCTGCCTCAGATGTTCCTTGTGCTCCTCCATAGATTTAGAGTAAACCAGGATATCATCAAGAAACACAAGTATTAACCTATCCAAATAGGTTCAAAAGACTCCATTCATTAGAATCATAAAAACTGATGGTGTGTTAGTTAACCCGAATGGCATAATAGTGAATTCATAATGCCTATAACGAGTGCAGAATGCAGTTTTATGAATATTAGCTTCGGCTATTCGCAACTGATGATAGCCAAACTTAAGATTAATATTAGTGAAAACCTAAGCTCCTTTTATCTGATCGAACAAGTCATCAATTCTCGGCAAAGGATACTGATTCTTGATCATCACTTTTTTGAGCTGCCTATAATCAATACATAATCGGAGTGAACTGTCCTTTTTCACAAATATAACCAGTGCTCCCCAAGGGGAACACTAAGACGGATGAATCCTTTCTCTAAAAGATCCTCCAACTGTAAATGGAGGTCCTACAATTCTTGTGTTATCATCTGGTATGGAGCTCGAGATATAGGCTCAATTCTAGGAACAAGATTGATTTTGAAGTCGATGTCATGCTTTCATGGCATCCTAGGAATTTCACTTGGAAAAACATCAAAATATTCTTTAAGAAGGGGGTAATCATCCAATGAGATCCCTTGACTCTTTTTTGAGTCCAAATCATTAATAGACACTACAAATAGCTAACAACCTTGTCTGAAGCACCTTTTTAATTGCATAGCTGAGATCAAACGTAGTGAGATAGGTCTTTGAATGCCAATGATCTCAACCTCATTACCCATATCATCAACACAACGCACAACCTTACGCCGATAATCAATTATGGCATGGTGGGAACTCAACCAATCCATACCTAGAACCACATCATATGAACCAAGAGGTAGGATTCAGAGATCCACCATAGTCATGAGTGACCCAATTTGAAAATTACAACCCTGAACTAGTGACTCAATTGCTACCTTTGCCCCGAAGGCCAATTCAACCTGCCACTTAATGCCTTGCCTTGCTGCCACTAGTCTACATCGTTCTACTACTAAAGGAGAAATGAATGAATCTGATGCTCCAAAATCAAAGAGAATGGAAATGCTAGTACCATACAATGCACCTAATGACTCAGCTATAGTGCCCTAATGTTCAGCTTGGCGATTGTCCACTACCACAAATACCTAATGAGCTCTACCTACATCACCCAATGTCAGCTTAGAAGTAGCTGGTCTCTGACGAAAACCTGTAGTGATCCTCTGTGCACACTATCTAGCAATATGTCCCTGTTTCCCACAAGATAAACAACCTGTGCCTCATCCAAAACCTCTAACACCCAACGATGCACTCGACTACTGGAAACTGCCTCGAGATGGTGTCGACTATGTGCTCTGTGCAGGCTGCTCAAAATGATCCTATCTAATTCTCTTCCAACTTCGGTTCTTCCTGCTCTGAGATCTATCTCCCTGCTGAGACTGTGATTTGTTATGTTTGGGTTGTGATTGATTTTGTTGTTGTGGAGCACCTTTAGAGGGTGCCCAAAAATTCTTGGAAGACCCTACAGCTTGAGGTTGTCCACCTCTAGAACCAAAATTTGATGCTGGGGCACTGCTGATATGAACTCTTGTGTGACCTCCCAATGCCATAGCCAAATTTTCTTCTACCAAACGAGCCTTCTCAACAACTACCTCCATTTTCTTCAGCTCGAAGACTCTAACTCCACCACTGATTTGGACATTTAAGCCCTTGACAAAATGTTGCACAAGCATTGCCTCATCATTTATGATCCCTGCATACTATTTGAGCTCGTAAAAATGATGCTCATATTGTTCCACAGACATTGCCATCTATCTTAATTCATGGATTTCATCTGCTCTTCACTGCCTCCAATGATCAGAATGAAAATAGGCCCTAAATCTCTCCATAAATAATTCCCAAGTCACCATGTTGATGTCAATGTGTAATTTCTATTCTACCAGTCACCACCAAGTGGATGCAAAGCCTCTGAGGTGCATGATGGCACACCTAGCCCTAGTATTACTACCATAGGGATGCATAACAAAGCATCTATCCAAATCGATCAACCAAGTCTCTTCCTCAAGACCCCCACCAGATCCATCAAAGGTGGGTGGTTGTGCTCTCAACAGGTCTCTCATGTGACCTACCACTACTGCATCCTGTTCAACTGTTATTTCCCCACGTCTAGGAGATCTCTCCTTTTCCCTTTCCAACCTTTGTTCTTCCACTTGCCTAGGGCCTAAACGACCTAGTACCTCCTCTAGTAAATGTTGCAACTGACCATCTAAACCAGCTTGTTCTGAATTCTGACCACCACCTGTCGGATTGCTTTGGGAACTTTGTAGTTCCTCACACTCAAAATCATGGGAGCTCGGAGGTGATGGACTTTGGCAGTTGGCCCCATGGCCACCACCTTGGCTTCTTCCTCGACCATGACCTCTACCCTGAGGCATGATCTTGCACAACAATTGGGGTTATGTGAGATCAAGAATTAACGCAAAGGTTGCCTAACGAACTCAAACTACCCAGAGTACCTAGTGTTTGCAAACCTAGCTTTGATACCAAGTTGTAACACCTCATCATGCAAACCCCAAAGGACAACTAAAACACAACAAAAAATTTTAACCAGAAACCCCCAAAACCCCAAAACCCTAAAAGTCTGTCTTGGCCGGCACTCTACAAAACCCCTACATGCCCATATTCTCCTCCTGCAGTTACCTTTATTCACCTCCTACGAGGAATTCTCATTGGCACAGGAATGCATTCTAAAATTATTTTCTTTTAAATACTTATCATATGCTCTATTTTTCATCAGAATGGCATCCTCAGCACCAAGCAAAATTCTCCACTCACACATCTATTCTGGACAAACTGATTCACCCATTTTCACACCATTCCAACTAAATCATTCCACAATAACTATATCAATTAAATAACATTAACTAATCACACATAAAATAAAAATTAATTAAATAAAAAATATTTACATACTAAAATAAATAATCAACACTAACCCAAACTTAAACAAAAATGAGGTTGAGACAAAGACACCATAGAATCACAACAAGGTGACAAACTTTGGGGATTGTGGACATTTCCTTATCAAATCCCTTTTCAACATCATATATTTATGGACATGCTCAAACCTATCAAATGTAGTGGAGTCATGGTTCAAGACTGTGATCTTGCATAGAAAAAATGTCAAGTGGCATGTAACCAGAGTGTCCTCTCGCCCATATCACGATTGTTTTCAATTGTGGGAGATAGGGTATCATTTGATTTTAATTTGTTTTATTGTTATTTCTTTGATTAAATAAATATTGCTAATACTTTATTTAGTTTAAATAAATTAAGGTGAAAATATTTATTAAAATAAATATATTTTATTATAACTAAAAGAAAGATTAAATTATTAAATATTTATTAAATATTTAATAGTTGATCTATTTGGTTCATATATTAAAGAGTCAATTATAAAATAATGAATAGGGGTAGTGGCTGGCTTACAATCGTAACTGATGGAAGTGCAACGGTCTACTGATGGGAGTGTAAAAGACACCATCAAAGAAATTATAATAAGTGATAGAAGTCGAATGGTTCCCGAAGGGGAGTGGAAAAGACACCATGAAACAAATTATAAACAAGAATTATTTTGGAGGATAGGGGGAGGGAAGCTTGGAATCGGGCGGACAGTGTAAACTTGGTGGTCATCATCACTATGAAGTTTGTAACTCATGGGAATTCGATTAAGGTCAGATCTTAACTTTATTCTCTTGCACCTTTTGAAGCCTTCATAGTATTCTTACCTTTGTCGTGACTTGGAGTAGCCGATTTCCATTGACTGTGATTTCATACATGGAATGATTCTATCTTATATCGATGTCTATATTTTGTTATGTGTCTCAGATGTTCATCAGTAATTTCGTGTTCTTGAAGATTTGTGTGTTAAAAATTGATGAATCTGCCTTGCCCTCGAAATTCTTAACAGTTCGAGTGATGGGTGTTTGATTTACTTGTGAAACTATCAACCCTTATTACTGATTTTAGCTTAACGTCCATACATTATTCTTGCCTTAAGGGAAGTTCTTGATTCCAGTTATTACCTTATTAAGTTTCATGCAATTAAAGCTTTGAATTTGTCGATGCTTCGTGATTTTCCTCGCACCTGCTAATCGAATCTTATTTGAAAGATTTCTAAATTCTGCCATGATATAGCATTTGTGTGTATCCTGCAGTCATAACATTAATTTCTGGCATTCTGGAAAATAGATCGCTGTCTAGAATAAGTTTTAAAGTTTGAATAATCTTCTTGATTTTGTTAACAATCCACCACAACTGCAACAATTGAAAGCAAAATGTTGTCACAGTATAAATAACCTCCCTGAATCCTCAGCAATCTGCTCAGCCGCACACTTGAACTTAATAGGAAGTCTATAGATTTAAATAAACTACTTGATTCATCTGGCAATCTATCGCAGTTGCAGCACTTGAAAATAAGATATTATTCAATTTCTATTAAAATAAAGGGCTTCCATTGGTCGTGAAGTTAATTTCCAAACTTCAAACTTGAGCGCGCCTCTGGAAACTCGCCAGCAAACAGAAATGTGGTTAAAAAGGAAAAGTTGTACATTAATTCTCCTTCTCTTAAGTCACGTATTTGCACCTCACCTTTCTCCTTCCCTTCTGTCTTGTGGATAACGTGTGAGATTTGATAATAATGCAAGTAGATGGCAATATTTCCAAATTCCAATATTCACTTTCTAATATTCTTGGCAACCTGTCACAGTTACAGCATTTGAAGTTGAGGCATTATACAGAATTAAATAACCTCTTTGATTCTTTTCTTTCTTCTTCTCTTCCTCAACAGTGAGTGCCTTCAAGCCAATTTTTCCTCAAGTCTTATATATCCAAATGGCAACTGTAGAATATAATAGAGGTAATTGTATTCCTAAATATTTTTCTAGTGTCAAATTCTCGGTGCATATTTTGATAAGTTCATATAAAGATTACTGCATGCATTCATTTCATCATTTTGAATGAGAATTGATAATTTTAGCTCATTGAATTGAGCCTTCACTTAAAATCTTTCTTAAGAATCTACACTATAATTAAATATTGTCACCCAAGAGAATTAAGTTCAAGGTATATTATTTGTCATGAATGGTGGAGACTTTTAGGGGAAGATCTTCAGTGATGCCAAAATTAATTTATTCTTCAACCCCTTTCTGTTCATCAGCAAGAAAACGTTTTAAGCCAAGGATAGGCATTCACTTACTAGCAATATGTATAGTGAGAGATCTTGGAAATATACGGTCTTAAGTTAGGAATCACCCCTTTTATGGAAAAGCCAATTAAACTATGTTAAAACTAGTTAAAGACAGTTAGTATTGTCTTTATGTAACTTATATTTGTAAATTACTCTCCTTTTTACTTAATAAAGTATTGTTTGAAGAAAATGTTTTAATATGATTTTAAGTTGTATGTTGTTGATGTATGTAGATAATATTGGTGATAAGAATTATTTATGTTTAGGTGGAATATATTGATTTATAAGATAAATGGATGTATATAAATTTGAAAATTTTAATTAGTTGGGTATTACGATAAAGGCTAGTGAATGATTGTAGATTCGATAAATGTTTTTTTTGATTAATTATATTTAGTTAAACAAAGGGCTTATGTAAATGAATAAAATTAGATGATCTTTTCTAAGTCAATTTCCCTCATATTCTTTTGGGTTTTTTATAAGAATAGTCCTAGAAAATACTTGTGATTGATATCATGATCAAATTGTTTGTTTGAGTGGGTTGATCTTCGAAGGGAGATTGTTGTTATAATGTGTAAATTGGAATATATTTGTTTTAATTTGTGTTTGGAAGAGTATACTTGTGATTAGTGTCTTATGGCTTAAAACATTAGATTTTATCTTCACTTCGCAATATTGTGCTATCCTTAAATGTTGGAAATGATTGATCTTTAAAATAATGTTCTTTTTAGATTGTTTCAAGTTACTTCTTATTGAATGAATGGATATATTGTATTTGAATGTGTGGTTTTATGGATTGTTTTGATAAATCCTTTCGATGTGATTTTTCATGAGTTGATTTTGAGTGGGGGATTTTCTCTCATTTAATTTATGTGCTATTCTTTGGGAACCCATATGTTTTCTTTTGTTCTTTACCCTAAGTGGTAAATCGGTTAATATTGTCATGATTGATGGTTCTGCTTGAGTTGTTAATGAGTCAAATTGAAAATTTCTTCTAGTTATGGGTATTCCGAGAGGAGAAAATAGATGTTTCCCTTGATTTCCGATTTAGTTTGTATCGAAGTTGTTGATGTTGTTTGAATGGAGTTGTTGATCTTATTTTGATGTATTCACTCATTATATTTGTATTGAAAATAGTTCTTGTGGCCTTGCAATTATTGTGGTCAGTTCTTTGATGGGGAAAACCTAGTGTAAACTTTTTGAGAGTCTTCCAGAGGCTTGTTTTTATTGTTGGTCGATGTCTCTTCTTTTTATGTGCTTTTGACATGACAAGATATTGGTATCATTATTTTGAAAGGGTTGTACGAACTTTGTGAGACTTTGATTTTGTACTTGTTAGCGAGATGGGTAATGCCTCGCATGCTTTTGTGTTGTGATTCTTTGTTCAAATTATGATGGTACAACCCTTGGGTTTTTATGTTGTTGGGTCTCTAGGGAGAGTGGCTCCTCATGGGGCCGCACTCGCTTAAGGGAAGGGGCACGTGGATAACCCATGAGTGAGTTAGTAAACAAGGGAAAACCTAATAATTAACTTAGAGGGTTGGGTATTATCATTATAAGATTTTAAAAATGGATACCTCATCTTCATTAGTGCTTCCACAGACTAATGGAAGGCTGAGAAGGCCGTGGTTAGCAAGGTCGTGATCTCGTCTTCACGAGAGGTCTACGGCTCCGCATGAGCTACCCTATGGTTCCGGCGCCTCAAGTAGGAGGAAGGGCCAGGAGATCCATAGATGGGGGCTGATGCCTTAGTTTGGAGGAAGGGCCAGGAGAACCCATGTAGGCTATGCGATGACACTCTTCCCTAGTTGCCCATGTGTTTTACTTTATTGTGTTCCTCTGGAAGTAGGTTTTGGGAGTTGGTTTAGATTGTTGTTGAATGGACTTATATTGATTTTTGGAGTATTGCCTTGATATATCTTTGGTGTACTTTGTGGTCTTGTATGATCTCATTGATATTTGATTTATGACCTTGTGCTTTTATGGTACTGTGTTATGATGTTATTATATTGTTTAATTGCAATTTGGAATTGTATTATGTTTATTAATTCAGTTTGATTTGGTAGTGTTTCATGATCATCCTTTGGTTACTTGTTTACTCGTCATTGCTTTGATTTATGTGATGAGATTTATGATTTTAAGTTATTTTGATGACTCTTGGATGTTGTTGATTAAGTCATTGTAATCCTTGAGTTTTATGATACTTTAGTATGTTGTTGAGTCTTGTGGTTCCGTGTTTGGATGTTCTTGGTTGAAGACTCTTTCTTGTCAGCTCCTTAGCATGGGGGTGGGTCTTTGGACCCACGTGGTTGGGTGGAATGTGCTAAGTACCCCATTGGGTCCCCAGTCGAGGATCGAGAGGTGCAACTTGGTGTCATGGTGGCTTAATTCCAGAAGTTGTGACATTTGTCTTGGAGCCAGTTATGAGACTGTGTATTCATCTATTCATTTGTATCATGTTATCTTGTTGTATGGTTTCCGCTCATGTTTGGAAACACTTTTGTATCATTGTACCTCTTGAACATTGTACTGTAATGTAACGTTAAACCTTGTGTGGATATTGGCCATGGTAGTTGTTATTCAATGTGTTGAGTTAATCATGTATACGTTGCATTTATGTACACAGATGGTTTCTTATCAATGATTTATCATGTATGTGTTATATTTGTTAATGTTTACTTTGTCATGGATTATATCTTTGACTTTCATTCTTTATTGTCATTGTGGGGGATCTAAGTCGTAATGACTTCGTACCCCAAGGGATGGTATGTGTTAGTGAATTTACTTAAAATGAAATTCATGTCATGACTTAATGTGTATTACATGTATGTTATGTTATCTTTTAAAAAAAATTATGTAAAGGATTATTGTTTATTTGTACTTTTGGGTTCAGCATAACTAGCTACAAAATCACCATTGTAGACACACCGTGAAAGGTAATCGCGGGGTAGCAGGTCACTCACAAGCAAGTGATACCACTTCGTCCTTTCACCAAGACTCACTAGCATTCACATCAAAAACCATAACAACATAGAATCACAACATCACCACATATATTATTAAAGAAAACCATAACATAACCATATAACATAATCACCATGAAATGTATCATCAAGAATCATAAGTAATGTCAAGTGTAGCAAACCAACCAAACTATGAATCCACACACAACCAAAACTAGTGAACTAATCACCATAACAAACCAAGTACAAAATCAACAAAATAGAGTATCAACAACATGAGGGGTATTACATCTCTCTTTGAAATTAACCTTTTTTTAATATATGAAATAAAATTTATTTTCCTCCTAAATTATTTGAAATAAAGACTCTTTTATATTTTCTACACAAGCTCTTCTTTCATGAATTCAATCACAATGTCTTTGATTTTTACAATATTTTTTGAAGTCTAATATTACATGTACATGGAATTGAGTTAATGATTGAAAATTTTCAAATCTAACATCACTTATTTGATTTCTCATTTTTCTCAAAGATCGTACAACATACTCCAAAGTTCAATCATCAATTTAAAATCTGTATTCCAATACATACCATTATCTCAACATCAATATTAGTCATATCTAGGACCCTCAAATTACATAATTTAATTATGAAATACATGAATATTATGTGTCCCACCTCTTCTCTCATGTTGACCTCTCAACTTTGTTTCCCTAATCTATTTGCAACTCTTTCAATGGAGGATCAAATCACTTTTCAATCAAACTATAGAAACTAAAATAATTCCTTTAAATTATCATATTTACTATTCATTATAATTACTCTTCATTAATATCCATTAATCTATTATTATCATTTATTTAGATAATTATTCATTATTTAATTAATATAAGTTAATCATCATTCATTAAATAAATTAACTAATTAATTCCATTTATTATCCATTAATATTTAAATAATCTTCCATCTCATTATCCATTAAAAAAATTAATAAAATCCATAATTATCACCCCATGAGTTAAATTCCTCATCAAAATTAGTTAACTATTCCACATCTTCACATTGAATCCATAATCAATGGAGTTAACTCATGATCTATGCTCAAATCTAGACCATCCATTCATTGTCCCAAAAATCTATAAATTCATCATCTTGTTCATCATTTTCAATAATATATCTGTAATACATTATTAAGTTGTCAATTTAATCATCCAAAGAATGCTAATATTATGTTGCAAAAAGTGAAAGCGTCCACATACATACATTGAAGCACATGTCAACATTATCATTAGAACAAAAAAGGTTTATGGGGGCACATCCTCTCATTGCTCAAACAAAGGTTGCTTAAGTTAGAATAGTATTTTGAATTTAATTTTTAACTCTTTTTTTTTCATTCTAACTTTTCATAATATAGCTTCCTTCCTCTTATAACTAGCCCCACTATCTCTTCCTCACAACTTCTTGTAGTTCTTGACTCTTGCTAAATCTCATTCTTGTTTATGTTAGCCAATTTGATCTTTCTATTTTTATTACCAAGTTAATCAACCATATGTCAACCCTCATGTTAACCAATACTTATGACTATACTTTAGCCAACCAACATCTATACAAGCACAATCCAAAAAGGTATAGGAATGCAATAAAAAAATGGTACAAGAATAAAATGGTTCACCTTCCAATTATCAAGTAACTACTAAGATTCTCTCACCAACCAAAAAGAGATAATTGTTACATGATCAACAACTATGGCCACTTGCTCCAAAAGAGAATGAAATGAATGTGCAACCATGGAATGCATATAATTTCTAGTGAGTTAGACACTACCCAAACTATTAATTAAGTGGCCAAATAGCTTGCACCAAATCACTTAGAAGCATGCTCATGTGGAAGAATGAGAAATATATGTTAAGAAGACAAAATGAGACCTTACAACTGAGAAATCATCTACAAATATAAGTAGAAAAATGGTAATATCTACCCAAAAGAATATCAACTAATCATACTAAAGAAGATGAATAGTTACTACAAGAAAAGTAAGTGATTAATTGCTAAAACATAATGATTAGATACCCTAATATTTTTTAAGACAAAAGGGATTACAACACTACCCCTTTTAGAGGTTAATAGATTGGCAAATGGAATAATAGCCACAAATGTATACAAATCAACCTAGTTACGACTTGCCCAAAATACCTATAACATGTTATCAAGTTGCATATAGCAAGTTAAATAACACCTATAATAGCCCAATATAATTATAAGAACTTATCACATTCCTATATCAAGTTTCAAACATTAGCAACAATCACCAAGATACCTATAGTGTTGGGATAATGGATGCATAGTCCTTGAAGCTGCAGTCTTCGATGTAGGACCTTTAAGCCAGGAAAGATAATCAACCACCCAGAAAGTGTTGCAACTAGGCATGCACAATGGAGATTCAATATTGATATGATATATATTGATTATGATATCTGATTGATATCTTGATTTATTACAAATGTACAAGATGCCTTGAATATATAGGCATGAGCTAAACCCTAATATGCATGAGATGTTGCCATGTGTCTTGATCTAACAACATGTGACAACATGTGAACCCTAATGGTGATGATCATTAAATGAGGGGATAAGTTCTAGAAGGACAACTCATCTTCTAGATGGAATCTTATCTCCTACAAATAAGGAAGGGAATATTATCCCATTTATTAAATGATTGATCTAATAATGCAACCTAGGACTTAATGATTAAATGCAAGACCTAAGTTAACTTATGCTAGTGTAATAATTAATTAATTACACCAACATAGTGCACTATAAAATAATTGTAGCAACATATTCTTACCTATAACAAGCTATAGATGATTTGTAGTAAAAATATAAGTAGGTCCATGGCCTAAATAGTATTTGTAGCATTCCTATAGAAACCTTCAATCAAAGAATTTCCAGTGAAAACTTATATGCAAGAACCAAAAATTAAAGAAAATTGAACACATATCTATCTATTGCTTTTGGAGACATGAAATTGCTAATGAACCTACATACTCTTGCATTATACATGTTGAGAAAAAAAAATTGGGAGCAGGGTGCTCATAAATTAGAATTAAATAGTAGAACCAATCTTCCAAAGAGCACACAATTGACAACACTCTCCATTATTATAACAAGTATATCAAAAGACATATTTCTTTACCTCTTCCAACATTTCGCTAGCACAATCATGTGATATGCCAAGTTTCATCATTTTTTTCCATTCCTCTTATGGGTCCCAATCCAACATAACCTAACGTCCTCCAAATGGTTCTCCTATTCCTTCCTCCTCTTTTGGGTTTAACCTACCACTAGCTATCCACTGGTGGCAACACAAGGGCATAAAACTAAGAGGGGGGGTGAATTAGTTGTCACAAAAATTTAAAACTTACTCAACTTATTAACTGCATTCTCAGATCTAATTATTAACCATGAAAACATAAATCATCAACACATCAGAAACACACATAACACCAATATTTTTTACATGGAAACCCTATTAGGGGAAAAACCACATCGGTGGAGGTCAGTCCACAAGATTATACCATGTTAAAAGTATAAAGAATGAAATGGGGAATGCACATGCATTCAGGAAAACTGCCTAGAGCTCACTGCTCAATTACAACAAGGCTAACCGGCCAAAGGAAGACACACTATCTTACACAAAGAATCAGATTACATCCGTAGGGATTTGAACTGATAAAATAGCATATGATAATGCCTAATCACAGTTTTGGTTAAGCACATGAACACTTCTACACACTTCATCACATTTTGCTCTATCTTTGAATGATATTTGCACATACACACATAGAAGCACACTCTGGAATCAACTCACACTCTTCAATTTGAATAAACAATTGCTCTTATATATATGCAACAAGAAATTTCATTGCAACAAGTTAGCTTCAACCAAAAATAATAAAATGAATATAAAGTGTCAGCCCACACATTAAAGATTAACAATGTGAATCAACCAAAGTCAGCCAAAACTTAGTGAAGACCCAAAACAACATCTCTAACTTGAAAACACTTCAATTAATTACAGCTCGAAGATCCACAACACGCTACAAACACCATGTCATCCAGGAACAAGAAAAACATGAACATGCAAGAGAAAATTGCCAACCACAAGCACAACGATCAATGCAGATGTGCAACAAAGATAGAGCACAATCTAGAAACATCCACAAACAATACAAATCACCATAGAAGCATCCACAACAACTGAACTAACTGAAATAGCCTCATCTTCAATTTGGAACACTAACTAAAGAAAAAAAAAACTGTCATAATGAAAATCTTCACAACTCGAACAAATCTTCACACGGATCTGAAACTTGATGGATAAACTAGATACACTCAGCAACAAACCCTTTATTCCACAACCTCAGATCATCAACATACACAACTTACTAACACATTGAACTTCACTTCACTACTAACAACCTGCAACTCATTTATTACAATTTTCTCAATATCCTCGACATATACAACTTTAAGTGAATTAATGCTAATAGTGTTGAAATTAATGACAACCACATATCAACAACACAACCCCAACATCCAACAATCTCCCCTTTTGGCATTGATGGCAACACATAATGTGAAAAACACCATCAACTCAACTAACTCTTGACACTTACTCCCCCTTAGGTTCTGACTCATTTTCTCCTCAACTGTTCCACATGATCTTCCCCACAAGGCTCTTAAATTCTAGAAAGTTTTTCACATTATTTTCTCCCCCTTTGACATCAATGAAAAAAATCTCTTCTATACAAGCTCTGAACCACATATCTGAACATCTGACTACTCCCCTTGAGTAGTAGCCACCACAACATCAATCTAAAACAAGATATAGCTATGAAATGTACAAACTAATGCAATGCAATGCATCCTTAGTTTTGATTAGGAGGGGTAATCACCCCTAAATTCCCTCTAAGATACTCAAAAGTATCCTTAGGCAATGACTTTGTAAAGATTTCTGCAATCTTCTCCTTAGTCGGCACATACTCCAGTCTGACTTCTTTTTCACTTACCTTCTCCCTCAAAAAGTGAAACTCAATAGATATATGTTTTGTTTTTGAATGCAACACCAGATTCTTAGAAATTTTAATAGCACTTTAATTATCACAAAATATAGCTATTGGTTCATCATGCATCACTCTAATATCCTTCAATATTTTCTCCATCCACAGGACTTGAGTACAATTATTAGTAGCATCAATATATTAGCCATGAAATTAGTTTCTTACCCAAGAAAAATGCTCCATCACTAGTACTTTTCTTGTCATTCACATCTCTTTCCCAATCAGCATCAATAAAGGAACTCAAGGTAAGATCATCATCTTTAGGATACCGTAGGCCAAGGTCAACTATTCCCTTCAAGTATCTAAAAATTCTCTTCACAACAGTCACATGAGATTCCTTTGGATCAGCTTGAAATCTTACAACAATACATATAGCATTCATGATATCAAGCCTAGTTTGAGTCAAATACAACAATCCACCAATCATTGATCTATATCTAGTCTGATTTTCCTTCAGAGAATCATCTTTTGTTGTCAACTTGCATCCGGTCACCATGGGTGTACCAACTGGCTTTGAATCTTCCATGCCAAACTTCTTCATCAATTCTTTCACATACTTAGACTGATATATAAAAATCCCTTTATCTAACTGAGTAATTTGCAATCCCAAAAAAAAATTCATCTCACTGATCATTGACATCTTAAATTCATTATGAATCTCATTAGCAAAATTTATGCACAAACCAGCATCTCCTCTAAAAATGATATCATCAACAAATACTTCAACTATCAACGCTTTGTCATGATCAATATTGAAATACATATTACTGTCAGTAGTACCTTTGTTAAATCCAAGCTTCAGCAAATACTTGTCCAATCTAGCATACCATGTAATGCCCGTCTTAATAACCTAAGAATGTTGCAAAAGTGATATAAGGTGTAATAATTTTTTTAAAAAGTTTAATTATAAGTTAATTAATTGCATACATTCTTAGAGTTAAGCGACATTACACTACTTTGAGATTTCCATGGTACATGTATTTCATTGCACAATAAATTCATATCATAAAGATAAACATTGCATAATAATAAATTTTCCATTCAAGATATAATAAAGTAGAACATGTTTCCTTACATTGCATTGATATGATATTACAATACTCATCCATCTGATGAGGTAGTTCAACAATAGTTACAAATACAATTACATTGATCACCTCTTATACAATTGAGGGATGTTTTCAAATACATGTTTACAATATACAATGATGAAAGTATAGAAGAAATCCATGTGCGAGCTCTCCATCCATGAAGCTCTCAATGCTACGATCAAACTGGGGACCCAACGGAGTAAGGTGCACGTTCCACCCAACCATGTGGTACCCGTAGGTCCACCCCCCATGCTAGGAGATAGTAATAAGGTTACCTAGACCTAATCTACTAACCCTAGACACTAGTACATACAAACTATTGGTTACATTGCTTCCAGATTTTGACAATTGATTGAAACACAAACACAAGGTTTAACTGTTATTTAGGTGGAGTGTCATCACAACGATGCAAAGGTTACCCTGGTGTTTCTTCCTAGGTTCCGGCCCCCAATCCTTGGGTTACCCTGGTAACCTCTTACGAAACCCGGCCCCTATTACATACCGTTGCGGAATCGAATGCCTCTTAAAGAAACGAGACACCGATTTGCCATTCCAGGCCTTCTCAACTTATACTCATGACTGTAGAAGCTCAAAAGTCATAAGAGAGGCATACATAACTTGTTAAAAGTTTTTAATTCTAATCTACAATGTCATTTAATTATCACTGACTTAGTTAACTAATTGTAAGTTACCCTGACACCACTTTGTGTGTTGGCCCTTACAATTAGCCACTCCCCTAAACATAACACGGAAATTCTAGGTTTTTATGACAAAGGTTGACAAGGTATGCAGAAATACAACAAGAAACTTCAACTCTTTACAAAACAATTAGCAATAACTATGCTCTTAAAAATCAGGTGTCTAAACACCACACATACACCATGTATACAACCTTAGTTATCTCAAGAATTTAACTTTAATAATCACAATCCCCACATTTTCAAATGATTTGGAAGACTTAATAACACATAAAAATCCCCATTTGCCCAACAAAAGAAAATAGGAACTTAAAATAGCAAATCAAAAATTACTATCATCTACCGTTCGGATTTACTAAATCCAATTCAAAACATTCAAAATAAACAAGATAATAAAATCAACTAATTCGTAATTTACTTCTCAAACATCAAAGAAAATTTGCATTATTTTATTCTAACTTAACTTTCTTAATTTTACAAATATATATAAACATCATTATCCCAATTTAAAATATTTCATTTATATTTTAAATTCTAATTCTACACACTTATACAACTTAGCATAATAAAATATTTAATTCAAAATTTTTATACCAAAATATTTATTTAAATATTTTATTATAACAATAAATTGACAATATTATTCCAATTTTCTATTTTTCATAATATTTAATAATACATATTTATAAAAACAATATATATATATATAATATATATTATAATAATATATATTAAATATAATATATATATATATATTATAATTATAAATATTATAAAACATTAAAAATTATATAAAATAAAATTTTAAATGAAATAAATTTTGAAAGGGTTTCGGCGCTGCCCGCGACCCCCATGAAGGAGGCCGCGGCCCTTACAGGGCTGCGCCCAGCAGCCCTGGTGGCTGCTGTGCGCAGCCATGAGGGCTGCGCCCTCTAATAAGGAGGGAGGGGAGGGTTTCGGCCCTCCCCAACCTTCTGTGTATTATATATATATTTTTATATTTTATTTTTTTTAAAAATCATTTCGGCAATTTCTGTACTGACGGAAATAAAATCGTATAAAATTGGTAAAAATTTAAACAGTGATTTTTACAATCATTCATACTATAAAATTTAACAGTCAAATCTACATATAAAGAATATTATATTCTTATAAGAATTTAATTAAAGAATATAATAAATTTTCTAGGGGTTTCACAGAGAAAAATTGGGAAATTTTTTTTTTACAAACTTCTACAGAATTTTCAATTAATCAATTAATTTTCTGGTAAATTTTCTATAGGAAAAATTGAGAAAATAATATTGCACATAATTTTTCTTTTATTCCCAAAATGTTTCTAATATATATAAAACAATAACAAGAATTCAATACTCTTTTCTCTAATTTCTTTTCCAAAAGTTATCACAGAAATTTTCAAAATGAAAATTATTTCTTAACTAAACTTCTTTCTTGAAGATTCATGCAAACAAAAATAAAATAAAAATAAATTTCAACAGAGAGTTTTTCTACATCTTGCCAAGAAGACAAAATCTACTCTTCAACTTCCTTTCAAATAAAGAAATTAAATTTACTAGAAAAATACCTGTTGTTTTAAAATTGACTGTAGAAAATGTCTTCTTGCCTGAAGCGTCCAAATCCAAATCCCAAAATCTTCTTCACAGGAAAACTTCAATTCCAAGAAAACTAATCCAACCACCAAGAATTCTTTGGAAGATCTTCCAATTCCAAAATCAACCAAAACAAAATAACAACTTCTAAGAAGATTAATAGGATTTTACACAGAGAAAGAATTTTGTTAGCCTTTTTGAAAATTCCCAGGCAATTCCTCGCTGAATAGCCTCCGGCAATTTTCTCCGAGATCCATAATAACCTCCGTAACAAATTTTTCAACAACCTCATATAAAAGCACTCACACACTTGTCGAGAAGTTGTTGAGAAAATATCTTCTCCACTTCTCGGCAATTTTGCCATTTCAATTATTTGCATGTAATTATTATTTTATTTAAATTTAAAATTTGAAAATCAAATTTTCAATCCACATGCAAATTATTTATTTTATTTTATTTTCATTTTCTAATTTTCTAAATACAATTTAAATACAATATAATTTACACACTTAATAATTTAACTTAATTAATTAATTTATTTAACTAAAATAGTTAAATCTTTTTAAGACCAACTATTTAACCAAATAAGCTAACTAATGTATTAAATTATCAAATAAGTAAATTTCAATCATATTTAAATATTTAATTAAATAACAATAATTAAAGCACAATAACTAACATTAAAATTAACCAATATTTATCTTTTCAAAACGATTTAACCAACAGCAAATTCAATACAACCTATGACTCAAAACTGAAAACTGACAATGTACTAAGACCAAGGTTAAAGACTAGTCTAGGATAAACCTAACTACTATCTCCCGATCAACAATTTCCGTTGAGTCTTGACACGCTCAGACCTGATTACACAGGTGGAGTCGGTGTCATGTACCTGCAAATCCTGCAACCAAGCAAATAACGTGCATACATGTATATATATATATATAAAGCATTAAACAGGCACACCGTGCGGAGAAAATCACAGATATCACAGGGCACTCGCAAGCGAGTGATGCGATTCCGTTCTCCACACCAATACACTCACAACAAACTAACGAAATAAATGTTGTTAGTCCATCATGAGCATGTGCATATCCATAAACAACTGAAAGTAAACATCTACACTAAATCATATAATGTCTGAAAACAATAATCATCAAACAAGTAACATCATGTCACAGAATAATCCACCATCGCTCAAAACCAGCGATCAAAGTATCCAACAAAACATCATAGGTCTAACAGTATGAAAAAGTATCAACAAAGTAAAGCATAAGCATAAATCCAGGGTAAATTACATATCAGTTTCCAGGGGCTTGCTTGAGTCCATGCAATGCTTTCTTCAATAGACACACCATATCTTCCTTATCAATCAACTGGAATCCATCAGGTTTCTCAACATACACTTTTTCTAATTCACCATTTAGAAAAGTAGACTTGACATCCATCTAATAAACCTTGTAGTTCGGTGAGCAAATATAGGCAAGAAATAATCTTAAGGCCTAATTCCCAGCAATAGGGGCAAAGGTCTCTTCAAAATCAATTCCTTCCATATGAGAATATCCTTTACATACCAACCTTACTTTGTTTCTAACCACTCCACCTTGCTCTTTCAATTTGTTTCTAAAGACCCATTTGGTTCCAATGACATTCTCATCCTTCGGTCTGGGAACAAGAATCAATGTATCATTATTTTCAATCTGTTTCAGCTCTTCTTTCATTGCTTCAACCCAATTTTCATCTTTACATGCTTCATTCACATTAGTAGGCTCAGTTTTTGAAATTAAACAGTACTCTTCCACAATTCTTCTCCTAGTTTGGACACCTTTGTTCTTATCACCTATAATATAATCTTTTGAATGATTCTATCTTACATACCTCAGAATCTTCTTAGGTTTTTCTTCATCTTTAGGCTCTTGTGTTCTCTCTTTTGTGCTTCCACTAGTTGCTCCCTCTTCTTCATTCTCCTAATTCACCAAATTGATTTGCACTTGATTTGTAGTCTGAACTTGCTTTCCTTGGTTTGTACTATCATCCTGATCATCAGAGTCATATCCACAGGTTATGGAGGGTGTACCTAGGTCTTCATCAACCTTGACATTTGCACTTTCAACCATTTTATTCAATCTTTTATTGTAACACCGGTAGGCCTTGCTTTTAGTATAATAACCTAGAAAGATACCTTCATCACTTCTAGAATCAAACTTTCCTATATCTTCATCTCTTTTGATATAACATCTGCTTCCAAAGATCTTGAAATATCTAACAATAGGCTTTTAACCAATCCATGGCTCAAAAGGGGTCTTACCAGTATCACCTTTAATTTGTACCCAGTTGAGTGTGTACATAGTAGTACTCACATCTTCTCTCTAGTATATATGAGGGACATTTCCTTCCAGCATCATTGTTCTAGCAACATCTTCAACAATTTTGTTCTTCCTTTATACAATTCCATTTTGTTGAGGGGTTCGTGGTGCAAATAATTGTCTCTTTATTCCATATTCTTCACAAAAAGAATTAAATTCACTAGAAGTGAATTCACCACCTCTATCTAATCTCAGACACTTAATCTTCAAACCTATCTCAATCTCAACCATAGCCTTAAAGATCTTGAACTTTTCCAAAGCTTCATATTTCTCCCTTAAGAAAGTAACCCACATCATTCTTGAATAATCATCAATGAATAACATGAAATACCTGTAACCTTCTAAACCTTTGACCTTAGAGGGACCACACAGATCAGTATGCACAAGCTCCAACTATTCATTTGAACAATGCTCTTTGCTTTGAAATGAAATTCTGGTCAGCTTCCCTAACTGACATTCCTTGCATATTGCATTAGTAGGTTTCACCAACTTGGGTAGATCTCTCACAACCTTAGTAGAACTTATCTTAACAATATTATCAATGTTAACATGACAAAATCTTCTATGCCACAACCAACTTTCATCAACTCAAGCAATCAAACAACTTTTACTAGCAGAGTTCAAGTGAAAGATAATACCTTTTGTTTTTGTACCTAATGCAATTTCATTTTTGAAACTCAATATTCTGCACTTTCCATCCATGAACTGAAGATTGTATCCCTTATCAACCATCTGACCAAAACTCAAAAGATTATGCTTCAAGCCTTCCACATATAGAACATCATCAGTATTATGCTTACCATCAAGATAAATGCATCATCTTCCACGGATCACACTAGCTATATTATCACCAAATCTCACAACACCACCATCATACTTTTCCAAGCTCACAAACTTACTTTTATCTCTTGTCATATGATGTAAACATTCATTTTCAATCACCCATTCATCTTTCTCTTCAACTCAAGTAGCTAGGGCTTTCTCCACATTTGTACAACCAACAGGTTCAATAGATACAAGATTTTTTTCCTTGATAGCAATAAATACCCAATCATCTTCTTTATCAGATTCATCGTATGTCACACCTTCATTAGTAGCATTGTAACACTTCTTCTAAAATCTAGGCTTGTTATGTCTTGGTTTAGGAGCTCTTTTGGGACACATTGATGCAAAATGACCTATCTTATTGCAAGAAAAACATTTAAGAGGAAATTTTCCTTCATACTTACCTTTTCCTTTTGGTACTCTCTTGACAATAAGTGCTTCCAGCTCTTCCAGTTCTCTTTCTTCTTCTTTCTTTCAATCTGTTTTATTTCATCCTCATACTTGAAATTTCTAGATAAACTCTCACTCAGATCATATCTTTGTTTATCTCTTCCGTATAGTAGCCTAAATGCAATTCAACCTTAGAAGGGGGCATCATCAAATTCACTCAACTCAAAGCGCTTAGTTTTACTAACCAACATATCTCTCAAGCTATGATTTGTTACTTTGAAGCTCTTCAATAGCACTAGCTTTGACTTTGTAAGAACTAGGTAGGGATCTAAGCACTTTAGTAACAATCTCATATTCGTCTATCTTTCCGCCTACACATCTAATACCACACATAAATTCATTCACTCTTGTATGAAAGTATTAATGTTCTCATCATCACCCATTCTCAATCAACCTTTCATTTCCCTTCTCGTGACTCTCAGAGCTAGCAATCTTCACATTAGTATCATCATACAAGGTTTCCAACTTTTTCTAGATCTCTCATACATGCAATCTCAGATCCATAAACATTTTTCATCTCAGAATCAGTCAAAGCACTCAACAAAGCTTCCTTAGCTCGGATATTATACTCAACATCTCTAATATTAGCAGTACTAGTAGGACCATTCTAAGGAATAACATACCTATTACATGTAATGCTCTAGTAGGGCTCACCAATGCATCTCAAATGACACTCCATTCGAGTCTTCCACAAAAAATAATTTGTCCCATCAAATCTCAGACTATCCTTCTTATAACTTGCCATCTTGGATCACCTTAAGTTGTTAGAATTCTTCCAAGGAACCCACTCTAATATCAATTATTGGCAACAAAAGGGTAGATAACTGAGAGAGGGGGGATGAATCAGTTGTCACAAAAATTTAAAACTTACTCAACTTATTAACTGTATTCTCAGATCTTATTATTAACCATGAAAACATAAATCATCAACACATCAGAAACACACATAACACCAATATTTTTTACATGGAAACCCTGTTAGGGGAAAAACCATGGTGGAGGTCAGTCCACAAGATTATACCCTGTTAAAAGTATAAATAATGAAATGGGGAATGAAAATGCATTCAGGCACACTTCCTAGAGCTCACTACTCAATTACAACAAGGCTAACCACCCAAAGGAAGATACATTGTCTTACAGAAAGAATCAGATTACAACTGCAAGGATTTGAACCAATAAAATAGCATCTACTAATGCCTAATCACAGTTCTAGTTAAGCACATGAACACTTCTACACACTTCTACACACTTCTTCACACTATGCTCTGCCTTCGAATGATATCCACATATACACACAAAAAATCACACTCTATCATCCACTTGCACTCTTTAATTTGAATAAACAATTGCTCTTATATATATGCAACAAGAAATTTCATTGCAACAAGTCGGCTTCAACCAAAAATAATAAAATGAATATAAACTGTTAGCCCACACATTAAATATTAACAATGTGAATCAACCAAAGTCAGCCACAACTTAGTGAAGACCCAAAACAACATATCTAAATTGAAAACACTTCAATTAATTACACCTCAAAGATCCACAACATGCTACAAACAACATGTCAGCTAGGAACAAGAAAAACATGAACACACAAGAGAAAATCGCCAACCACAAGCACAATGATCAATGTGAATGTACAAAAAAGATAGAGCATAATCTAGAAACATCCATAAACAACACGGATCACCAAAAAAGCATCTGAAGCAACTGAACTAACTGAAATAGCCTCATCTTCAATTAGGAACACCAACTGGAGAAACAAAAAAACTGTCATAATGAAAATATTTGCAACTCAAACAAATCTTCATGCAGATCTCTAAAACTTGACGTGGATAAACTAGATACACTCAGCAACAAACCCTTTAGTCCACAACCTCTTATCATCAACATACAAAACTTATTGACACACTAAAATTCACTTCACTATTGACAACCTGCAACTCATTTATTATAATTTTCTCAATATCCTCGGCATATACAACTTCAAGTGAATTAATGCTAATAATGTTGACATCAATGAGAACCACATATCAACAACACAACCACAACATCCAACATCCATCTCCACCAAAATTTTCACCTTTCTCTTCTCTTGTTGGATTTGACCCACTATTGTTCATCCTTATCCACTAAATGCATTTAACTTCTCCACTCACTACTTCTTTCACCTCGCTATCTCCCCCATTCACAAAAAAAATAATTTCAATGTCTACAATTTCAAATATATGTACCATTCTAAGATATCCCTCATTCTCTTGATCTTGTGCACTCAATTACACCACATAACCCACCATATTCATGTCCTCCAATGAAAATACTACTATTGCACTCTCTCCACTAAAATATTTTCCCATATCCTCTATGATGAGGGTTTCTTCTTCCATAGATGGCACACTTCCTCCCTTCTCAAATCCATCTATCGAAGCTTCC
>VDFB02379711.1:159132124-159165666 GCA_007258455.2 Sequoia sempervirens
TTATCCCTATACATTTTGTCATCCACTTGATTTGGCCATTTCCATGTTCCAAGTCATTTCTATGGATCTATAGGATCAACCTCACAGCCATAGATTTGACCTCTAGCTTTTCAAATTTCAAATTTAAATTTTGATCAACTCCCACACATGCCTTCTGAGCCAAGGGAAAATTAAACATACTTTTTGTGCAATTTATAACTATGTACTTGTATTTAAAGGCATTTTAATTGCACTCATTTTCATCATCAAATAATATTGAATTTCATTTGTATTTACAAAATGAGCATACTAGAAATATTTCTATTGGATTACCTAAAATGAACATAGTTCTACATCAAATCATTCTAGATTAATTTCACAACTAAAATCTATTGTCTTCAATCTTTTAAAATCTATTGTCTTCAATCTTTTACCTTTTTATAGGGCTTAACCTAGGAGAACATGTCTCCAAGTGACATACCAATAACTCTCCAATGGTATTTTGAAGTATTTCTTGTCCAAATAGTAGTGTAGATAGGTGAATCCATTGATTTAAAGAACTTAAGCATATAAATAACTAGATCATTTATGTGATTCACATGACAAATCCATGTCCATAGAAAATACCCAAACCAATAGAGTTGACCCTTAAAAGAGTGCATAGATTATTTAGATTCTAAGGAAATGTAGACACTAAAGGATTAATTTTTAGTTGGAAGACATCTAAGATTCAATACCATGTTAGGATTATTCTCCTTCCTAGAGCATAGAGCTAATCAGTTTCATTTTCCACATTTACTTTGCATACTTTAGCATTTAATGATCATATTTCTCATTATTCTGACCACAACTAATTATTAATTAATCTACATTGATTTATGCTTCATCATTGCATGTATTTAATTAGCCTAGATTAAGCTTAAAGAACATTTATTTTCCCTTACATTTTTGGTGAATTCATTCATCTTACATAACCTAGTTTTCATATAGGGTTTTTTTTATCACTATTAGGGTTTCTTTATATCTATATTTTTCTTAGTTTACATTTTCTTTTAAATCTACCTTCCTTTTACATCCTTATTCTTAATTGATACATCCTTATTTTAGGTTTTGATGAGCTTATTCAAATATATTATATTTTACCCACCCTACTGATTTCTACATTAGCTTGAGGTTTATATTTAAGCCTTAATTTAGATCTAGTTTATGATTGATTTTCTACTATACATTATATCTTATTACCATTTACCTAAATTTAAGGTTTTTGAGTCTTTATTGTATAATCTCATGAACCCTAAACTTCTCGTCCCTAGTTAGACCCTTTTTTTTACATCATGGATTCTCATGGTCCTCTATCCATAGCATCTATGTGTGCTTCCCTTACTAATTTATGACATGTTTATACAATTTGTGATCCTTTTTTCCTTAATTCAGTTATGGAATTCTATTGAACACAATTATGGAAGAATTATATCACCATATATGCATCTTTTCTTTAGTTGGGGATTTATTGTAATTTTTCCTTCTCTATTAGACACATTTACTTTAATAATCCATGAATATAATATGTTGTATACTCGTATATGTAGAGTGATAGTAGTGTTCTTGATCTTACTTATATAATACCTTTGAGAATATTTCCCTCGCATCCTCTACTTCATGACACATCTATTGTGGAGGTTGCTTACATACTTTGACCTTCTATTATTATGAATAATACATTATGTGATAGACTAAATTTATTTATGTGGAATTTTTACTGTTGAAAACAAAGGATAATGAGAGGGGGGTGAATCAATATCTTCAAAAACTTAAACCCTTACTGAAATTGAACTCTTCAATACAAAACTTCTTAACCAAATATAAACCCTTAAATAGATTAGCAGTAAAGAGAGATATTGCAGTTTAAACCTTTAATAGTTTCAGCAATCTTCAACAATGAAAGATATAGCAATTCTATCCTTAATTAGATCATAAACAATGAAAATGAAACATGAGACAAACATTCACAAGATGACACTAGATTTACGTGGAAAACCTAATGAGGGAAAAACCGCGGTGAGAGTTAACTAATAATATAAAGGCTCATTGCCAAAAAGGACTTGCAAACTAAGGTGCACTAACTTAGAGCAAGATACAAAGGACTTGTAGAGCTAGAGAAAATACAATTCCAGGGGCAAGATACAAAGGACCTAATGAGATTCACTATCTCATAGCAGGATACAAATTTTTTATAGATAATTACAATATTTGTCAACAATTCACTCTACTGACTAAGGCATTCAAGCACATTTGATCTTTCTTCTTCACACTTTAGCACTAAATCTATTGGATATTCAATACATTCCACACTCACACTTCTTCGCACTTGTTCAAAATTTTGAATACCTTTGGATTTGAAAAGAACTTGCATTTATATCCATCTAACTCTTCACAACTTCAATTAGGTTGGCTAGGAAAGAATACAAACACTGATTTCATCAAGTTGGTCACAACAACATATTGTGGTTCTATCATGAGGATAGAGAGGATTTTTTTTTTCTTACATCTTCCAATGTGATCCAAAACAATTCACACACTAGCGCACAACAACCCAAGTTGGAAATAAGGAAACTTGTGGATGAAACGTGTATCGCATAACCAATCAACCCAAAAACATGCTTCTAATTGAATTAACTTAATGTGGTCTCAACCAAGATAGTTCAAGACCCAAATCTATCATATCACAACTTCATATGTTGACGTAAACACTTAAACATTTAGCACAAGTAGGAGAACAAGCACTGTCATCTAGATATCCACAAATAACCTAGAAAACTAACTCAAGACACAATGGAGCACCAAGGAGCACAACCAACAATGTGCAGATCACATGGGGATGTTCCATGAACATCTAACGACACTTCTAGACACATCTTTCATACTAACATGCCACTAATAGCCATCACATTCCAAACATGAATGTAATACTTCATTTCAGAGAAACATAATGCATAGTCATGAGATATTATTGTAGTGTAGAAAAATGTATCCCTTTACATTTTCAAACTTGTTTGGGTCCTCCCTCTTATAATATGGCTTATTTATGCCTTAATTGGTCCTATTTTTGCATCCACAAGCCTAGTTAAGTGCACTTTTCTAAGGATAATCTCAACACTTAATAAATGACAAATCATAATTTAATGTTTTTGGCTGTGTTCTAGATTTAGGGATTTGGGACTCATACAAGCCTTTGGGTGTATGGGTCATCCCTAGGTCTCGAGCCCTGATTTCAAATGATACATTGGATGTAACACTTCTTGAAATTGTGTCCTAGGTTTAAGCCTTGGGACTCATATGCCCAACTTGGCATATGAGTCTCACTTTAACCTAGGACCTATTTTAATTCAAATTCTTGGTGGGATTTTATTATCCTTATATCCAATTTTCGAATGTCGGCTTGTAGTGTTGTAATTTTAGGAAATTAGGCATAAACAAGTATAAATACAAGGTCATTTCATTAATTTTCTCCTAAGAAGAACAAGCTAACAATTTTGAGTCAAGCATCCTAAGATTTCACAAGAGCATTATAGAGTCTACAAGAGAATTCAAGAGCAAATCATCAAGCATTTAGAGCTACATTCAAGATTCAAGCATCATGTCAAAGTCTTCATGCATCATGTGTGTTTGTGAGCTAACATTTGTGATGTAGGTTTCATGATTCAAACAAGCATTCAAGAAGAAGTTTCAAGAATTCAATAAAGATTCAAGATCTACATCCATTGAAGCCATTTCACACAAGTTTGCAACCTTCATTTCAAGGGTTTCGTGAGTTGCAACATTGCATTTGTTCATTCATCATTCCTTCATGCTTTTCTATTTCATTTCAAAGTTTAATTACCAAAACGAAGTTTGACCAAGGCAAACCCCCATTCCCTAACAAAACAACATTTTTCTCTCTTGATGTGTGTTTGTAGATCTAGTTGAATTGGAGCTTCGAGATCCTTTGAAGATAAAGTTTCAAAAGTTATCAAAGTTTTCAAGAAGCTGTCATCTTCATAGAAACTCACCTATAGACCAAAATTCAAACTTTCTGACCTAAAGATTAGACAAGAAGGAAGCTACAAAAGATCACTAGAGGCTACAAAAGTATTAGTCAAACCCTAATAATAGGACTAAATCACCCCACTTGGTGTATTAGTCCCAGTACACCCCTTTTTCCCCCTTTCTATAGATCCTTTTCAATCACCAAAAGATTCCAGATTCTGCCTAGAAACCCTGCAGTAGGACTAAATCACCCAGCCTATCGCATAAGTCCTAGTGTACTTCAAAAAGTAGATTTATAGGGTTTACAAACCTTATTTTGGCCTCTCCACTCCTCCAGGTACTTTTTTGTTTCACTTTGTTTGTCAATCTGATTTCATGATTTCAAGTTTCTAAGGTTTGTGCATAAGTGTTTGCATTTATCCTTTGAAGCTTCATTTAATGGTGAACCCCCGTCCAATTACATTAGGAACCACCTAACCATCCCTCAATCAAGTCACTTGGTTGAGGGATCTAGGTTTCCTAATGAACTAAAGTGCGAAATAAGTCCAATTCCATCTCCAAAAAGGTGAAACCCTATTTCCCTTTTGTTCATTTTGGTGAACCTGACCTTTGGACCCTTGAATTTTTGATTTGGAGAACATTGTAGTCCTAGATCTAGATTGCATTAACTTTGCATTCGATTTGCATTGTTGAATTGCATTTAGGGCTTCTAAACATTGCATTAGTGAAAATTTCATATAGGTTACATTTTTGCATTTTGCATCATTCAATTTCATTGGAAACTTATAATTGCAAATATTCAATGGAGTATACAACCTAGACACATTAAAATCAACTCAAAATTTGTTGATTCATTCTTGAAAACCCTAATTTAGGAATCTTTCGCCCACCTGGGTGATTTAGTTCATGTACAGGTCTTTTTCCCATATTTATGGGTATTGTATGCTATTTTTTTTTGAACCAACAATTTTGTGGTTGGCTATTATAAACTTCTCTTGCACTCTTAGGATCTTTTAACCTAAAAGGAGAGAGGTAAAACCCCAAAATTGAAGTGGTTCACTCAAATAGAAGATTGTATGATGTAATTAAGACTAAATGCAATGATGTGAATGCAACTAAATACTGAACTAGATTGATTATTGATGCAAAACCTATGAATTATGCAATGTTTGAAAACACAATGTGATATGCAAGAATGAACTAAAACATGAACAAATGCAAAAAAAATTGAAAGAAGGCTAAACAGAGTGCACCTGGGCAATGAATGCTGAATCTGGAATGGTCTGAATGCTGGAAGAAATTAGTCAAAATCACTAGTGGGACTCATTCACCACTGATGGCGAATCAGTCTTGCTACTAGCAAAAACTCCTGAAAACTAGTTTTTGGTTGTTGGGAACTAGAATTTGACATAATCTACTTTTTCAACCTTAAAGTGGGACTCATTTTCCACTGATGGCGAATCAGTCCTCTCCCAAAAGTCGATGAAATCAAAGGTCAATTCTATAGCTCCAGATTTGCACTTGTCTTCTTGTCAGGTTGACGAAGTCAAATCTGTAGAAAACGGACCGTAGGTTGTCTCCAAGCTTGAAATAGGGTTTAGTTGACTTCTTGACCACCTTTCAACACATAATTTCTTAACAAATCTGCATACAAAAGTCTACAAACACACATGCAAAAGGGAAAAAATGGTTAAGGGTTAGGTTATAGGGATTTTCCTTGGTCAAATCCCACTTTGGTAATCAAACCCTTAATGAAGAATGAAATGAAATGAACAAGGAATGATGAATAAACAACATGCAAGTGTCCTAAACTCACCAACCTTATCGAATAAATATGAAGTTATGTCAATGGTTTCTCCAAGATGCTTGATTGATACTTGATTGAATGATGCAAAGTGCTTGAATGGGTGATTGAATGCTTGAATGAATTAGGTGTAAAATGAGAAGAAAAACAGTTATTTATACACAATTTTGCCCTAATTTTCTAATAATATCTCATCACAGGCTAACATAAGGTATTTTTAAATAAAAAATCGAAAGAAAATTTGAATTATTTTGATTTTGAAGCCAAGAGAGATTCATTTGCCACCCATGGTGAATGGGTCCCACCTTGAGCTTGTAAGTGGGTCTCGAGAATTAAGTCACATTTAATGTTGTTTGTTGGGTTTACATTCAAAAGTACACTTAATTAAGCCTTATGAGTGCATAAAGGGGTCAAATAAAGCATAAGAAAGGTGTAAATAGTGAAGTTAAGCCTAGAAAAGCATAAAATATTGTTACAAGACTTTAAAACACTTTAAAATAGGACTTGATAAGTGATGAAAATGTGATTTTTAGGTGAATTATAATGAAAGAGTCTAGAAAAGTGTAGAAATATGTTACAACACTTCACAACACCTTCACAAGACATCATAATTTGAATGTTTAGGACCTAATGTGAATGTTTAAGCCACATTACAACATTAAATCAAAGCAAGATAGACCAAGCATCACAAGAGAAAGGACTAAAAAGACCATGAAAATGTCAATGATCCATTTTTCTATGGTACGATTTTTCACTATCTAAACCTCTCAAAAAACCTAAGTGGGACCTATTGGAAATTGGAAGATTGTCATTGATGTCAACATTAACATCAATATACCTCACTCACATTACTTGTATAGATCAATAGTTGCTCTGGTAATAATGGTTCAAGCTATGCTAACTGATACTAAAAGTTTATTGATCTAGTATTTTGGTCTAGATCATCTCATCTTGTAAGATTCGTTTAAAAGCTAATAATATGTTCTATCTTGACATAATTTGCATCTACAGACAAGATTTCAGCTGGCTTGGTTATACGGTTGGAAAGATACAATCAACGGAAGGTTGGTACACAATGTTCTGTTTATATGCTGGTTCAATGCATCAATTTTTTGGTTCGTATTCTACCACAAAGAAAGATGTCACTACAGGATTTTGTGCATAGATTTGTAGCTGTGAGATTCATCTTACTTCAAAGTTTTTATGAATATATGCAAACACATACGACATATATGAGTAGCAGGTTTTTGTTCTAAGGATTACAGTAAGGTTCTGTATAGCGCATGGATGTGGGAGATTTTCTGCATTTTCTCATGATTAATTGTTTTTCATTTTGGAGTTGAAGATAAGTTATTTGATGTCTTCTAAAGGAGAATTCAATGTGTTTAAAAGTTTTGGGATTACACGTTTAGTGAATTGCATATACGTTTGAAGTCTTTGATGTTTTAGGTCTAACTTTGGCCAACCTAATTATAAATTTGTGTTAAGAAGATTAAATATGTGTTGCAAATGTTAAATGGATCTATCTTAGGTTCATGTCGATCGATACCATATATTACACACTTGTGTTGTGCACGAAGATGAATATGTTTCAAGGATAAAGCCAACAAAGTTAGTTTTGATTTGAAATAAGGCTACTCTAATTAGGACGACCTAATTAGTGTATGTGAATGCATACGGTATATATATATATATATAGATACGAAAGGCATTTTTGAGAAGTTGGACATGATGATAATGAATGAAGATGTGACATAGAGTGAAATAATGAAGTGGTGAAAGTCAGAGAGATCATATATGGATTGTTGTATGGTGTGAATGTGTGAAATCATATGAATGAGTAGACGTAATTGTTGAGTACACTTTATAGAGAAGTTTTTCGTATTTGGTGCTTCATTGGAATTAAACTCCAACACAAGGAAGGTGCGTTCCATCTCAGTTCACCTCTTGGCAGTGAGCCATACTCTATTTTGTAATTTACTTCAGGTAGTGAGCCTTCAAGGATAGTGAGTCTTGGCAATGAGCCATTGTAATATTATATATCTGGATATATTATATTGTGAATTAACCCTCACCGTGGTTTTTCCCATTTTGGGTTTTCCACATAAAAATCCGAGTGTTCATGTGTGTTGTGATCTTGTGTTGATTCCATGCTTTCACTTGCTATTATTGTTAGAGTTGTGTTATTACTTAGATGGATATTATGTAAATGGTTTAATGGAATATTGATTCACCCCCCCTCTCAGTATTCTGGGTGTTCAACAATTGGTATCAGAGCTTGGTTCATCTTAAGAAATCTAACAACTTGAGGAAGATCTTGAAATTTGAACACATGACAGAGAAGAGATTTCTTATTCCTCCGAAAGAGATTCCTATTTAACATATTGAAGAAGATTTTATCCTAGATAATGATGGTGAACTTGAAATTTCTCTTGAAGATATTGATAGAACTAAGAAAGAAAAAAAATATTTGAAGGAAAGCCTCAAGGAATCAAATTAGTGCATCGAGAAACTGAGAGAACAAATCAAGAAATTCAAATAAAGACAGAGAAGTCAGTGATCAATTGAAGAAAGCAAATGAGGACATCGCCAGACTGAAAGAGTAAGTGGAAGAAAAGAAAAGAATTGAGGAATGCCTAAATGCAAGGCTGAACAACAAGATGGATGAATGTGTAAGGCTTGAACAAGAAATGGTAATTTTGAAATCAAATCTTGAAAAAGAAAGAAGACATGAGGATAAATTCAAGACAAGCTCTTCAATGCTTGATGAGTTGATTTCTGGTCAGAAAATATCTAAGGACAAGAGTGGTCTAGGACATGAGAATGGAGAAAGTTCAAATACTAAGAGGATTGAAGACAAGAAATATATTGGTGAGATCCAGAACTAGAGAAATGGAGCAAGAAGACCTCTTATCAAACAACCACATGCTCAAAGGTACTTATCTTTTAATGGTATCTGTTATTCCTACAATAGATTTGGACATAGGGAAAAAGATTGTAGAAACAAAATAAAATAGAATGATAGAATGAGTCAAAATGCTTTATCATTTACCGGACAATGTTTTAAATGTAAAAGAATTGGACATAAAGCTATAGGATGAAAAAGCTAGATGTTGAACAAAATGATCTATCCCTTCAAAGGTTACTATTATCACTACAATTATTTGGACACAAGGCTAACCAGTGCAGATGTAGATTGAATAAAGGACAATTTGGATGGAATAATATTATTTTTAATATTTGCTGCAAACTAGGACACTTTGCCAAAGTCTGCAAAAGCATAAATGTGAAAAAGGACTATCCAGAAAGAGATATGAACCAATCACTAAAGTTGATCTGATAGAAGTTAAGAAGGAAATGGAAAATATCTGGAAGAAGGAAGGAGAATCTAAGAAGCAAGAAGAATCAAAAGTTTCAATTTCATCTATGCCATCCTCCGGTGTAGATAATCCCGTCAAAAATTAAACCTAGGTAGTGGCTTAGGGGGAGCAATATCAAAAAAATTAATATCCCCCTACCAGTATTTGGTTTCATGGTATAACACAAATGCATTTATTGAAGATGATGAATTCAAGATCTCATGGGAAAGGAATTTTAAGAGGACATGTGTGAAGAAGGAATATTGCAAAGCTTGAAAAGATGGAAATACACACAAATTCTTAGGACATCTACTTGCGATCTAAAGCATTTATTACTGACATAAATGGGATTGAAGAGATAAATTTAAGTGCATTAAGAAAAAAATTCATTTGATGTAAGGAATTTGCGAGAGAAAAGTAGAGTGTGGAGGAAGCTTGAAGAATTTGAAGCTCTTCCATATTGCAGAATTTTGGTGTTTGGCTTTTGAGTGCAGGAAAAAGGTAAGTAACTACTGTTAGACATTGTTCTCTGTGAATTATTCATTTGAATGTAATGGATACACCTCAAGTCGTGGATAATTCAAAAAGACTAGAACCATAGTTTAAGAAGTATTTTGCTGAAACCCTAGAACTTGACACTTTGGGTGCATTTTTGGAAGTTCCCATTGGCATCATTCTGACTGAAGACATTAGGATATACATTCATAGGAAGTTGGAAGAACCTACTTATGAAAAAGCACACATATTGTGGTTTGAAGAGTTAATTGGAGAAGACTATACCTTGAAACCGAAACACAACATGCTGAGGGAGATGAAATTAGATGTGTGGCATCAGTTTCCTGACTTTAGCAATGAAGTGAAATGCATTAGATTGGCACGTAGTAGGTTTTATGATTAGTCTATATGTGGCTTGATGATTCTTATGTGATATCCAAAGAAGCAATTAGAGAAATTATTGGTCTATCTTCCTCCAAACCAACTCCAGTATACATTTGAACCCAACAAAGGAAAATGATTAATAAAGAATACAGGTACTAAAATTAATAATATAGCAGTTCAATATGCAAGTATCATTATTGCACACTTGATTTTTGGTGATAATGTTGTTTCTGCCACTGAAATTTACATAGCTTTAAAGATGATTGAGAAAAGGATTGAATATGATCTTTGTGAGTTGATCTGGCCACAACTATTGGAGAATTTGAATGATATCAAGAAGAAGATCTATTGAACAAGATAATTGAGAGGGGGGGTGAATCAGTTATAGAAAATTTAATCTTAAAACATCCACTAGAACTTAGATCAATCACAAATCCTTTACTCTGCTAAAATGATTAAACATTAAGTGCAAAGGAAAAAACTGAAATGAAATGTACACATACACAATAACACCAGATTTACATGGAAAACCCAAAGAGGGAAAAACCACGGTGAGGATTAGCTCACAATATAGAGAAATCAAAACAAATTACAAAGGCTCATTGTGAAAACAACAAGGACTCACTATCCGGATTAGGACTTACTGTCCAACAAGGGTACTTAACCACTCGAAACCACTCGAAGGGCTCACTGCCACATAGATACAAAGAAGATAGAAGAGATATGTTACACAGAGAAGAAAATATTAATGCGACAAAGATTTTCACCACTATTTATTCAACCACTTGCAGAAATGCATGAATGATAGAGTACACCTTCAACTCACTACTTCCAAAAACTCAACATTTAGATTCCGCACTGATCTGCCACACTTGCATTGTTGGAAGAATGAAGAAGAACATCTTATTATACAACTTTTGTGTTGTCATTGATGTCACCATGTTATATGAGTTGCAACTGCAAGTTTAAGTTCTAGCTTGATCCAATATTTTGAATTGGTATCCGAACCGGTATGTAGTTACTATCCTCTGGTATTTTGGTCCGCAATTCTCCGCTAATGAATATATTTGCTTGTGGTTTTGGGAAATGGTTTATGGATGTTGGAAGCTTGTATGTTCAAAATATCATGTGCACAGGTGCTTGTACGACAAGTTGGCATTTCTCTGTTGTTACATTTTTCTATTAGGTCTATCTCTGGCCGACCTAATGTATAGTTGATGTTGTAATGGATTAATGTTTGTATTGCAGATATAATTGTGACCTATCTTTGGTCCATGTCGACATGTTGTACCATGCTACACACTTGAAATTTTTTTGGAAAGATTTTGTACATGCTTGAAGTCGACAATTATCTTTTTGGTGAATAAGGGTTGCATCTAATTAGGCCAACCTAATTGATGCTTGTGGATATGTCAGGTATATATATTGGATAGTTTTGTGATTTTTGGAGAATTAGAGGTGTGAAGTGCAAGGACAAGAAGACAAGCATGCGAAAATGATGAAGTGTATTAAGTCGGTTTATTGAGCATCAAAGGAATTGAATCAACACTTGTTAGGTGTAACTTTATTAGTTCATATTCTAGTTGTAAGACATTTTCTTATTGTATCTTTTGTAGGCAGTGAGCCTCCCATTTTGGACAGTGAGTTCTGGCAGTGAGCCAACCTTTGTAATATCTTATAACTGGTTATACTATATTGTGAGCTAATCCTCACTATGGTTTTTCCCATTTTGGGTTTCCACGTAAAAATCTTGGTGTTCATGTGTTATGTGTTCTTATGCTCTATTAATGCTCTTGCTTATTTTTACTATTATATGCATTGGAGTAATTGGATGGTGTTTTTTCAATAAGTTTAAGAAGATATTGATTCACCCCCCCTTTCAGTATATTGGGTATTCAACATGCTTCACATACAGACTTATTCACATCTGTTTCACATCAATCTACTCTATTTCTTCACACCACTCTTTGTACACTTTTCACCAATATATCATCCTATATATATACCATCTTCAACTTTGACACATATCCAAAGTCAACGATCAAACATTAAATTCAAATTAGGTTGGCGCCAAAATATTCTAGGGTTGAATTAGAATGAGGGAAACCCAAACACACGCTAAGAGAGGACCCAAATAAGTCCCAACACACTTCATGAACTTCGAAAGTAGTGTTTAACACAAGGTTGGCTAAACCAATGTAAAACACATAGAACAATTAAGCACACACATCCCTTAACACGATCCGATCTTTTCAAACAACAAAATTATCTTCAACACGATCAATTAACAACTTATCTCTGGAATGACAAGTCATAAGACTTAAACAAAAAGAAATTTGGATTGACAACATTTCTCTCGGACCTCAGCCAAAAACCCTAAAAACCATAGTTCACATCTGGTGAACAAAACTCACACTGTACAATGAATTAAAAGCCAAAAATATGGATATAGTAGCTTCCAACAACCATGATCAACATATCTAAACCACATAAACATAGGAGAAAATCCCGGAGCAAAGTCCACAGCAACCATTGAATACCTGCAACCTTTTCTTTTACAAATTTCTCAATATCCTTGACATATACAACCAATAACTTTCATCCATGACATTAATGACATTAGCAACCAGTTGATAACCAATTAACTAGTTGATGTATCAAAGAAAACACCTTCATTCTTGCAACAACTTCTTTCATACTTGCAACAATCTCCCCCTTTGTCATTGATGGAAACACATGATGTGAAAACCATTAAAGACAACACTCTAGCTCTGAACACACTTCTCATGATTTTGCTTTCTATTTCTCCCCCTTAGAGGATAACCTTTTTCACATCTTCCTCATCTCAGTAGATAATATTTTTCACATCTTCCTCATCTCCCCCCTTGACATAAATGGAAAAGGAAAAAGATGTTTTACAATTGATTTCCCCTTTGACATTAAACAAAAAATATTCTTTCAATGACAATGGATGACACTACCTACTCCCCTTGAGAGTTAGCCACTAAAACATCAGTCCAAAAGAAAGATAGATCCATAGACCCATTGAACTGATGCATCTCTATATGCATCTAGTTCAAGAAGAGAGGGGCAATCACCTCTAACTTCTCTCAGAGATACTAAAAAGTATCTTTAGGAAGAGCCTTCATAAATATATATCAGCAATTTGATCCTTCATAGGTACATACTCAAGTTTTACTTCATTCTCCACAACCTTCTCTCTCAAGAAGTGATACCTGATAGATATATTCTTTTTCCTCGAGTGCATCATTGGATTCTTTGAAATGTTATTTGTACTTGTATTATCACAAAAGATAGAAATAGGATCATCATACATAACTTTGATGTATTTCAATCCACCAAACCCCTTTTCTCATTGTTTCAACAACATATAATCCAATATTGATGAAATTTGGAATAAAATGAATTATTTATAGAACCAAATGTCTTTAATTTTCCAATTTAATCTATCACTAACACTTGTCTTCCTTTCAGGTGGTTGATATAGGTGAGGAAAGAAATTGAATAAAATAAGGGCAGGTGGATTGAGAAGGGTGCTTCAAGAGACGTGAAGCTTTTGCACAAAATACAAGTGATTGTAGTTGTCATAGCTTGAATTGCAAGTGCATTAGACACATAAATTTATTTTACATTTAGAAGTTCTGATTTATTTATAGATGAGATGCTTACTGTGGGGAATGCAAACAATTTGTAGTTTAATTTAAATAAATAAATGTTACATTAATGTGTGCCTATTATATCCCAAACTTTTGTGTAAAGGAGGTTTCCTCCTTGAAGTGTGAGTGTTATATCAATTGAAAATTCTCAAAGAAATAGTGAATGATGATATTGCATCTTATCCTCCTCATAATTGATTTGTGCAAAAATTTTAGGATGATTTCTCCAACACTAAATCAATATGATTTATCTCCCAAAATAGAATAGGAACCTTTGGATCCTTGGTAATTAGATCACATATATTTGTATTGGAATTGTTGTTTTATAAACACAATGCAATTTTTTTGTAAACACAATGTGTTTTGCAATGTAGAAGCCTCTTTACAAATATGAGTATTCCTTGTTGCCCATTTTGAAGATTTAGAAACACAATGCGTTGTCAACTATATAGACTCTTTTGTCATGCTCTCCTTGCACTGTGAAGTGTGTAATATGAAGTACACTAGGTATTGATGGTTACTAGAGTTTTCCTTTAATGATAAATGTGTTATTTGATAAAATAGAACCCCATCTATACATTTTTATATTTGCATTTCATGAAAAAGCTTGGGTATAAGTAAAGGTAGGCTTCAAGACAAGTTGTGTTTCCCAATGTTCACTACAAAACATTCACCATTTTCAACAAGTTTATTTATTATTGCCAATAATGGAAAGAAATTGGTGTTCTTTCTATTTGTAAGGCACACCTACATATACGGTCTTAAAAACCAAAAGATCTTGGGTATGTTGTGATGTGGAGGTTGGCAAACATAGTGTTTTATGAAGCATGATTTATTTTTATATCACACAGGCTGATGTAACTGTCGATTCTGTCCCTGACTGGCTGATGTGTAACGGTTGAAAATTGGCTCCCTTTGTCAATCCGTTACTTCCTTTTTTTTGGCTTGGCATGACTGTCTGTCTGATAGTTGATATTTTTGGCTTTTCTTCTCCATTTTTGGGGAGTTTTTAGGGTTTTTCTCCTTGGCAGTGGAATCTGCATGTTAGCAACAAGAAGATTTCTTTTCTTCAGCTGTGAATGATACAGAACAATATTGTCTAGTTTCTAATGAGAGTTTTTTCTTATTCATGAATCCTACGTCTATCCATGTTTTCTCTTTCTATGTGTTTGCAATTTAAGTTATTGGCCTTAGTTCATATCTTTGCTGTGAACAACAATGTTGTGCATTTGTTTAGTCTTTTGTCTATAGGGTGTTATGGGATAAGCTGAGAAGGGACCTGAAACATTTGAAGGCTTGGGTGCAGGAACAAAGGTTCGATCTATATCATAGGCTGTGCTGGTTTAATTGTCTACCCTAAAGCTTGGTCTATGTCATTAAGTGTAGTTGACAAATGATGGTGTGTTTTCAAACCTTATATTTGTGTGGGGCCAATCATAGTTGAACACGTAATGACTGAATTGGTTAGTCACTCATGAGCTCAATTTGGATAGTTTTCCTCATTTATGATAGTTTTGGACTGAACATTACAATCATAAAATTGAAAAACCCTCCAAAGAAAAGCACATAATCAACTCTGCATATCAAATGAAAACCCCTTTTTGCAAGGTAAACCCTTGGAAACCTGTCAATGAATACCCCTCTTTGTAACGAATATCCGTTCAATTCTTCAAATTCCCTAGGCAGAATGGAAAATGGCATATATTTCTAGAAGATATACATACCTGCTAACTAACTATTGTGCTTATCACATGTGTTTTGGTAGGGAGAATGGCTATTTTGCTTTGGCCTTCAAACACCTGCAACTCCCTTTCGAGGTACCAAACAACCTCCAAAATGTGAATGCCGAAAGTGGTGACATTTTGGGATTTTTGTGCATTCTAAATTATGGTTTTTAAAATATTATAACAATTATGATGCATCTGACATGCATTTTTGTAGGGAGAATAGCCTCGTCCAATAGGGAGAAGTTAATATCCCTACAAAATATAGTAAAATGAAGCTATTATCCTTGAAAGAATGTATGTCTTGGACATGATAACATAATCAATCATGTATTATCCCTAAAAAAAGGGAAATATGTTATCATGTGTAAGCCATGCAGTTTTGTAGGGAGATCCGTGAATTTTCTCTCTAGAAGAACGCATGTCAAAGGCATCATAACATACAAAAACATATTAAAATATACAAAAAACATACACCACATGATGAGATAGTGTAGTGCAGGGCCTCCCAAGATGGGGGATAAAAGTGATGAATTTGGAAAATGGGAGGAAACATTATGATGATGAAAGCGAGGAGATAATGGTGCTTTTAGGTCATTTTTGCTACCTTTTATTGGCTATGACATCATGGCCAGAGTTCGACCATAAAACTTGCTAGCCCAATGGCTTGCGTGAGAAGCTATCCCTTTCACTAAATTCTATGCATCCGTGGGCATTGGAAGTGAACTGACATGAGTAAGACTTGTGTTCTAAATTGTAATAAATTATTGTTTTTGAGAAGATGTGTTCAAATATGACATCGCACAAAATAATTGGAGGTTAGAAAACACTTTGTGTTGTGATTTTTTTCATTCTTCATTTTGAAAGCTAAAGGTTTGAGAGCACAGGGTGGAGTTTCCCGTGGGGGATATATAAAACTATCCAAATTCACCTGAGGGGTGAGTAACCAATTGGGTTGTTACTTGTAAAGGGTTTTAAAATAGTATTCAGTTTGCAGGTTTCATAACAACCAGTGTTTTCCAACCTACAATTACACATAGATAGTATGAATGTAAGAAAAACATTTTGGTTACTTACACAATAAGAACTCAATTGGTTGGTCACACCTCAGGTGAATTTGGATACTTTTATGTATCCCCTACCTATAAAATTATATTGACAGTAGGAATGTCTTGAAAACCTTTTGTTTCATCGATAGTAAGAATGTAATGAAGTTCACCTTGAAATTATATAACAAATGTTAGTTATAGTATAAATTGGATTTCAGTTTCTTCATACGATTGAAACAAAAAATGCACAAAATAATTGCATATTGGAAAACATAATGTGTATTGTCAATTGTTTCATTTTGCATGTTTAAATCTAAAGGGTTGAGAGCATGAGGAGGAGTTGCAGTTGGGGGATACATAAAAGTAACCAAATTGAGCTAAGGGTGACTAACCAATTGGGTTGTTACGTGTAGAGGGTTTTACAACAGTATGTGGATTGCAGGTTTCATAACACAACATTTTCCAATTTCATTATAGTATTGCTATCTACAAAGAAAAAGGTTCTCAAGAAAATCACAAAACATACCAAATTGAGGTAAAGGGTGACTAACCAATTGGGTTGTTACTTGTAAAGGCTTTTAGAACAATATGTGGGTTGTAGGTTTTATAACACCCAGTGTTTTCCAACCTAGAATTTTTAAAAAAAGTATGAATGCCTTGAAAATATTTTGTTATTTAGATAGTATGAATGTAATGAAAGGAACCTTCAAAATTTACCACAGCTATTAGTTATAGTGAAAATTGCAATTCAGTATCTTCTTGTGATTGAAAAATAAATGTAGGTTGGAAAACATAATGGGTTGTGAGTTATTTCATTCTGCAAGTGGATGATACATAATTCAAACCAAATCAAGCTAAGGGGTGACTAACCAATTGGGTTGTTATGTGTATAGGGTTTTACAACACTATGTGGGTTGTAGGTTTCATAACACCATCTCTTTTCCAACCTGCAATTTTTTTGATAGTATGAATGTATTGAAAACCTTTTTTTATTTAGACATAATCAATGTAATGAAAGAGACCTTCAAAATTTATCACAAGTCTTAAGTAGACTAAAAAACACATTTCAAATTCCTCTTATGATTGAAAAAAGATATGCTTGCTTATATCTTTTAAGTTCGATGATCATGTTGACCTTTACTAGTGGAGTAAATTGGTTGGAAAAGGCATTGCAAATATTGTGACTAGATGTGCTTTTTTCCACAACATTCCACTCCCACAAGGTTGTGTGAAAGTCAACGTTGTTAAGGCCATTGCTAGTGACTGCAGATTGCCTTATCCTTGTTCTTTTGTAGAGATTGTCAAAGATTATGAGGGAAACTTCATGATATGGAAGCTCTCCGACTTGAGGCCTTCTCTTTCGAATAAGCAATTTCTTGTCGTATATATCATAGTACCTTATATTTGTTTCCATCCATACATTAATTGTTCAAAGTGTTTCTTATTGGTTGAAGGTATTCAAAGTGTGAAGGTCAAAGAACAACCTCTCTAGAAATTTTTTGTTTTACATTCATCTGCGAGGGTTCATGGAAATGGAATCACCCCTCCCAAAGTGCACAAGAACCCAAAGAGGTGTAAATATTTTTATGAAGGCATCTCCTCAATTGCAAAGAATAGGTAGCATAGGAGATGATGAGACTGGTTGAAAATACTCATTATGCATTGTGGATTTCATCATTTAATTATTGATCAATTATGGTGTAGACATATTATTTCATTATGTTTGAACACTATGTTGTTATACATTTCATATGATACTTTTTATTTCCTTGTATAATTACATTATAAACAATGTAAAATAATGGTAAGCAATGCCACCTAAAGTCTTATTGTTTATGGTAGCTTGCTTATAAATGAAAGAAAAAATTTGACTTTTAAATTGTTTGAGCTCAACAATTTTTAATATAATAGTACTGAATAGACTAATTGCATACATGGTATTCAATAAAGTATAGCAATAAATGTTATGTGTATGTATATACGTTGGAAAGTATTTTTATCATCATGGATACTTTAAAATGAATAATGGTGTTAAATGATATTTGTGTATGTTTGATATGCAAATTAGGTCATTGACCTGAGGGGTGAATAACCAATTGGGTTGTTATGTGTAGTGGGTTTTAGAACATGTGGGTTGTAGGGTTTATAGCACCCTTCATTTTTGAACTTGCAATTTTAGAAAATAGTGTGAGTGTAATAAAAAAGTTTGTGTTTTTCACACTCTAATAATGCAATCAAGTCCACCTTCAAAATTCAGAACAACTCTTAGTTAGAGTTGTAGACATCTAATTTGACCACTTCCATATGATCAAAGACGTCTCCTTATTCATCCAGTTGCTTATCCCCTCTGTTAATATTAATTAAATAATTTGTTTAATTAATACCTTGCATCTTACATAGGGTTCATAAAGTATTTAGTTTAATAAATACTTTACCCCTCTTCCTCCCCTAAATTAAATAAATACACCATTTTATTTAATTTAGTCATATTCCCCTTTTGGAATTAAAATTTATTTTTTAATTCCTCTTTTCTCTCTCATTGTCACATCCTCCAACTTTTGCAAGTTGGTTTCTAATCCATCTTAACTTCTTCATCTTCCTCTAATTAACTATGGTTAACATATGCACACCCCTAATCATCATTAGGGTCACATCCTCCATAATCTCCCAGTTGCTTCTAATAAGTCATTAGTCCATCTAACTAAGTACTTGCACAACCTTAATCATTTGGTTAGTCTAACCTAATCCCCTTCCCATTTATGGCATTTGTCCTTAAGTCAACCTTATTAAAGTCTTTCTCCTTTTGGGCAAGGCACTCCACTTCCCCATGTGAATTTTTAATTTACTTTTAATCCCCCAATGCACTCAAAAGGAATTTTTAATTCCTTCACTCCTTCCCACATGTCCTCTCTTTATTCTTTATTCTTTCCCATCTCCCCATGAGAATATTTGAGAAATTTTTAATTCTTCACATGTCCTCTCACCCACATGGGGACAAGGACCTCCTTTATGAGGAGATTTTGTCCAATCCCAAGGTACTTTGTACCCCCCTCCATGTCATGTACTTCTCTTACACCTCATGTCCACCTCATCTTTCTTAAGCCTCTCCCCTTGCCACATGTCAAGATGTGAGGGCTTGTGAGTTCTCAACTCACCTTAGCCCTACATCTTGATATTTGGTGGCTCAATATTTCCCATCCATCTCTTCTAGGAATTCTCAAAATTCCTATAAATACCCCCTCTGTTCTCTCATTTTGGGGGAGATCATTTTGCTAGCCAAACTCTTGCAATTTTATTTCTCAATCTACACTTAGCCATTTTCATGCTTTCATCCATTTCCATCCATCCTCACATCATCATCTAGTTTGCATATCTTGCCATCCAAGGAGCATACACATCAAAGATCGAAGGGCCAACCAAAGGATCGATTTGAGACAAGGTATAAGGTTCCATTCGTTGCTTTTATCTTGTGTTGATTCCAACTTAGGCTAATTTTGAGGTGTAGGTTGTTTTGGTGTTTATTTACACTCTTTTATTTTCTGCTCATTTTCTAACGCTTATATTCAACCTATCACATTTCTGGCATGCCCGGTGGGACCCACAAACTGGTCTTTTTCTTTCATGTTAGCTATTTTTTGCATTTTTGCAGGTCTGGGTTACAGAGTGGCAGACCTGTCCTGCTGTGGCAGACCTGTCCTTACAGAGTGGCAGACCTGTCCTTACAGGGTGGCAGACATGTCCTTATAGGGTGGCGGACATGTCCTTACAAGGTGGTAGATCTATCCTTACAGGGTGGCGGACCTATCCTTACAGAGTGGCGGACCTATCCCTATGCTGTGGCGGACTTGTCCCCATACTGTGGTGGACCTGACCTCCCGAAGGTGAAATTTCAAGTTTTTACCAATTGTCCTTTGGTAAATTAGGCACATAGTTTAACTAGAGGGGTCAACGAACCTTGTTTGGTGTGTTTGTGGAAGGCTATTTGATGTATCCAATCCCCTTGCGCCATTTGGCGATCTTGGGTGACGAGAAATGTAGCTTTCCAAGTCCTTTGAGTCACCCCATTTTCATTTTCTTAGTGGGACCTGCTTGGGGATTTCATCACCCCAAGGGACGATTCCAACCACGATACCGCGGTATATAAAGGGAGAGCAAAAATGTACCTCAATCCAACCATGTTGTATTGGCAAGCGGGATGACGTGAAGAGTTGGTCTGAGCCTTTAGTATCTCGCTAAGGTTCCTGACTCACGCTTGTAACGGGTTGGTGTTCACGGTTTGGGCCTCACGTACCAGGTGTATATCGAGGACTCCTTAGCAACCATGTTCATCCTAGAGTAGAAGACTTTGTTGGCCATACCCATCTCTACTAATCTTAGGGTTGTGCTTTCTGATTTGTCTTTCTCGTGCAAAACCAGTCATTATAAGTTTGGCCAAATCTTTTCATGTTTGCTATATTTTGGGTCCTTTGCCTTACTTGTCCATCAAAAACATCAAGTTTAAAACTTATCCTTTGACGGACCTGACCACATGCTATGGCGGACCTGACCACATGCTGTGGCGGACCTGTCCTTATGCTGTGGTGGACCTGTCCTTATGCTGTGGTGGACCTGTCCCCATGCTATGGCAGACCTGACCCTATGCTGTGGCGGACCTATCTTTATGCTGTGGCGGACCTATCTTTATGCTGTGGCGGACCTGTCCCCATGCTGTGGCGGACCTGACCCCATGCTGTGGCAGACCTGACCTTATGCTACGGCGGACCTGACCTTTGGCCAACCTATATTATCACTTGGCATCCCTTGTCTCTCTGTTTTGAACATCGATACGACCATTCAGCATCCAAAACAAACATCTGAACGTCTGTTCCGAGTCTTCATCCCTTCGTTCTGAGAGTCATTCATTCTAAGCACTCTTTTGCTTGTTTCGAGAATCATTCATCTGTCTTGAGACGCTCCCCATCTGTCCTGAATCCGCTTTCATCTCTGATCTCCACTATTCCATATAAGCCCCGTTGGAGTAGTCATCTGAGTTGACCTAGGAGTTCATCCCTAATCATAATCATCATAACTGGCTTAGGATTGCTATCCATCTTAAGTCAGTCATCCTTTCCGACCCAATCAATCTGCTTCTATCTCAAGTTGGATTCGGTGTCGTTATCATACATCCACCTGTCAATCAATACCTAGTGTTACCAAGGATCCTTCTTAAACTCGGTTGTGGATTTTGGTCTTCATCATATTTATCATCAAAGAAATCCTAATCATCAGATCGATCCAACCCCCACATCATCAAATCCATCCAGATCAAAATCTGAAATCTAGATTAATCTAGTATCTACCAATCAATCCGATCCAATTTCATCAAATCAATCCACGTCGGTCTGACCAATCGTCATCAGCTAATCTCCCATCCAATCGAATCCATCATCCAAGTCTTTCCGATATCTTGATCCATCTGATCATCTTGCATGCCCGTTCAGACTCGATCATAGGCAAAGAAGATGGCCGACCAACAAGCCCAAATTGTCCAATCAAACAACCCTCAAGATCCCAACAACACAATGAACATTTCATCAGATCTTAACTATGGCGCTAACATCCCTCACGATCCCCACAATGGTACCTCATCACAATCCAACGTGGATGGTCAAAACACGTCACCACCTGGGGAGGAAAACATGGCTGATCAACCTGAGCTCACATTCGAAGAACACTTCAGTAACCCTGTTAATGCTCAAATGATAGAACGCCTTCTTGAAAAACATGGTGACAAAATCTTGGCTCACTTGATTGACAAAGGTGTCAAGCTACCATCAGGTGTTGACTTATCCAAGTACGGTACCTCCACACCTAATGTACCCCAAGGTTCACATGACATCCCAAGTAGCTCATACACCCCAATGTTCCTTCTGTAGAAGGTTGGCATCAACCTGAATTCGGCAACGCTGTTTTGTATCCCGTTGGCAATCCCATGCATTCCGTCATCTCGGTCACAGGGACACCCCAAACCATTGACCCCAATGACCCTTTCACTTATGACATGCCCCAAAACATCTCACAATCGCAACCACTAATGCTACCGGCACCACCCCCCTCAAATCCGCCCCCTGTCAATACTGTGGGCAGCCCTTTCGCTACCTTGCCTCCACCTCCTGGGGCTACGAATCCTCCACCATCGTCATTCATACCCCAACAACCTCCCCAATCCAACATCCCTCCACAAAATACATCCCAATCCTATGCTGCCACTAGTGCTCAACACCCCCCCTCGCAAAAAATCTCAGCCGCACCTCGACCTCAACAACAGACATTGGTCAATCCTTTATTCTCAACACAACCACCACTGCATCAACCGCAAGGAAATCAACCTCGGCCTTTAGCCCTGACTATATCTCCATTCCTTGCATCCATCTTACGCCCGCAAGTGCAACCACCACATAACATCCCATCTCGCCCACCACAACCACCAACAATGCATCAACAACCATCCCATCATTACAATTATTATAACCAGCAACAATATCAACAACAACCATCCTATGTGGCCTCACAATAGTCACATCAGCATCCCCAATATCCACAAACTAATCAGCAACACCTTCTCCATACTTCCCAATAGTACGCCGCCCATAACTACCCAACCAATCCATATCCTACCTCGCAACAACAACCTCTTTATCAATAAGTTCCCTTGGTGCATCAACAAGGGATACTGCCTCCTCATTATCCATACAACCATCCCCAAGCATCATCTCAGAATCCACAATCGTCCTACCATCAATACCCATCCAACACACCGGCCAGTGCAGACATACTAGAAATCAAAGCCACTCTGAAAGATCTTCAGGCAGGGACTGGCAAACAATCATTCAAGTTCGAAGATATATGCCCATATCTGTTTGATCCCTCCATCTCATTGATTCCCTTCCCCAAACATTTTGAAATGCCAAAGTTTGACAAATATATGGGGAACAAAGATCCTAAGGCCCACTTACAGGAGTTTTACTCCTAGTGTCAAGAAGTTATCCACAATGACAACTATCTCTTGCGCCTATTTCCTCGGAGTCTGGCAAGCAACGCCCTAGGGTGGTTCATGACCCTCGAAAAGGGATCTATAAAATCTTTTGCAGACCTGTCAGAAAAGTTTGTCTCCTACTTCTCCTTCAATTTGGAGAAAGATACCGATACCTTGGATCTCCTCAAAGAGAAACAACGTGAAGGGGAAACCTTTACCAACTACCTCCAAAGGTGGCGTGCCCTAGCAATCTGAATGAAAACCCCTTTGAAAGAAAATGACATGGTCACCCTCTTCGTGGAGAACTCTCATCCCGACATGGCTCATAACTTTAGATTACATTGTGTCACCACTTTCGCGGAGGTAGTAGAGAAGGGACCCATCCTTGAGCGTGCCCTTGTTGCCAAGGGGCACATCAAAATATATAATCAAGATAAGGAAAGGTCATTCAACGACAAGCCACGTTTTTGGAACAAGAACAAAAACACAGTAAATGATGGTGTTACTGATACTAAACATGTCCACGTGGCCAACACATCCTAGAGACAACAACAATCCATACCTAATGCCATATCTGTACCGCAGGGGACACCCCGTCCTCCCCAACAGTCCAATCAAAATAACCAAGGGAACACTAAACGCCAGTATGCTCAACTAGGAGAACCTCTGAGCGTCGTCTTCAATAAACTGTTATAGATCAACTATCTGATCACGTACCCTGTCACCAAGCCACTCGACGAATCCAAACCGAAGCCCGCATGGTTTAGGGAAAATGAATATTGTGAGTTCCATAAAATCAAAGGACACTCTTTGAATAAGTGTCAGGGTTTGAAAAACTACGTCCAAGATCTCATAGATCGAGGTGATATCAAGGTTGACCCCAGTCAAGCTCCGTCGTCCAATGCTCAATTGCAGATATATCAAAACGCCTTTCCAAACCATAATCAAGGCCCGAGCACCTCCAACAGTAATCCTCAAAACAACAACACAAATAACGTGAGCTATAAGAATGTACCCCTCAATTACGAGGGTATTATTCATTACATTGAGCAGGTAGAACCTCATGTATCCATGATACATGTCAAAGCTAAAGACCCTCAATGTGTTGTTACTACACGACGAGCCCGCATCACCATTCCTGCAGCCTCTGCACCCACCCAATCGACCCCTGTAAGCTCTCAGTACAACATCCTTGATCACTTAAGGAAGACCCCTGCTCATAGATCCATTTTGGATTTGCTTAAGTCTTCTCCGATACATCAAGAAATCCTCAATAGAGCACTGCAAGAAACCCATGTGCCAAATGATATCGACCCCAAACAATTCCAAGCATTGGTGGGACACTTGGCTTTGTCTCATCACCTGCACTTCAGCCAAAATGATATGCCAAACATTGATGTCAATCATAATCGCCCCTTACATATCGAAGTCATGGTTGCTCGCCATAAAATAAAAAGAGTCCTGGTAGATAATGGCTCTGCCCTTAATTTGTGTACTTTGAAATTCATAAAACAGGTGGGGTATACTCAAGCGGACTTAAGTAACCAGATCATCACAATCAAAGCCTATGATAATGCAGAAAGGAATTCAGAAGGGATTATCAATCTCCCTATCCAGGTGGGACCTTTGGTTCAATACATTACCTGTCATGTCCTTGATCTGGACTTGCCATATAATCTCCTCCTCAGTCGTCTGTGGCTCCATGCTATGCAAGCCGTCCCCTCCACATACCATCAGTCCCTGAAATTCCCAGTCAACGGACAAGAGGTCACCATCTATGCTGATCCCCAACCATTTGAATATTGCCGCGCTTTAGAAGCGTCATTTCCCCATTTACATTATTGTCTTAGGGTTGAAATGGGGGCATCCCAGTCATCATCCTCCAATCCACCCTCCATCGTGATAACCTCTCCATCTTTTGCCACCAATCCTACAGTCACTAAAGTCCAGATCATTGAAAAGGGTGTGGCGAGTATGAAATGCATACTGCTCTTAATGTAGCAACCATGCCACCATCACCACACGAGTATGGTCAACCTTCGCATGCTACTCCAAAGGAAGACAAGACTGTCACCTTCAGTGGTAGGAACATCCCCACCACCATTTTTAGGTCCCCAAGTGTCAAGATAGATGCACTAGAAGAAGACATAAGCCAATGGGTCTACCGAGAAGAGCCCGAACCAAAAACTTCTCTAAAGGAATATTTTTAAGAAAAGTACCCTTGGCCGAAAAAGTTCGTGGAAAAACTTAACTATCAAGGCAGGGGCCTAGGTAAAGAAGAGCAAGGGCGGTTGCAACCCATTGATACTTCACAGCTACCAAAGAACATAGGCATTGGGTATGACAGAAAGTAGAAAGGCCCTGAAACATCATCTAATACTTCCAATAGTGTCTCCGTGGACAATGGCTCATTGGAAGACATACCCGAGGAGGAATCCATCATACGTGCGTATGATGACGTCGATCACGCCAATCTATCATCCATGTTCGAATGCTTATCCGTCTGCACTATTAGCCTATCCCTTTGTCACCCTGACCTTATTGATTGGGACCTCCGTAATAGCACACCTGTCAGTATCTCTACGGATACGTATGTCAACCTTATGGGATTGGGGGAGGATGAACACTCCAGTTACAAAAATAAGAATAAGAAAAGTAAAAAGTGGTCATTTAGTGAAAACCTCCCTGAGGCACTTCCTGACCTTGAAAAAGTAAAAATAAAGGACGCATCTGATGGCAAAAACCTCGAAGAGGTGCTGGAAGATGGAGATGTTCATCTTCCCCTTATGGGAACTCACTTATCTGCCCAATCATCTATTCTAATCGAAGAAACTCAAGAAGTTAATCTGGGAACTACTGAAAGTCCTAAAATCACCTATGTAGCTAAGTCACTCTTAGAGCAAGAGTATTCGGTCATCGTGCAGCTACTCCAAGAGGGAATCATTAACTTTGCCTGGTCATACTCAGACATGCCAGGCTTAGACCCTACCTTAGTAGTTCATCACTTAGACATTCGCCCAGATGCCAAGCCTGTCAAACAAAAGCTCCGCAAGATGCATCCACAGGTCGCATTATTGGTCAAGAAGGAATTGGAGAAACTACTAGAGGCGGGTTTTATCAGACTGATTGACTACTCTGAGTGGATCTCCAATATAGTTCCAGTTGCCAAACCAAACGGAGACATTCGGGTCTGCACGGACTTCAGGGATCTTAACAAAGCCTGCCCAAAAGACGATTTCCCTCTGCCTAACATTGACATGTTGGTCGACCTAACAGCAGGACATGAGATGTTATCCCTTATGGATGGCTTCTCTGGTTATAATCAAATTTGAATCGCACCTGAAGACCAACACAAGACCACCTTCACAACTCCTTGGGGCACTTTCTGTTACAATGTTATGCCCTTTGGTCTCAAAAATGCGGGGGCAACATATCAGAGGGCAATGACGGTCATCTTCCATGACCTCATACATATCATCATGGAAGATTATGTCGATGACCTATTAGGGAAATCAAGAACACGAGCAGAACATCCTGCCACCCTAAAAAAAATATTTGAGCGGTTAGAACACTACAAGTTGCGGCTAAATCCAAAAAAGTGTGTCTTTGGGGTCACGTCAGGGAAGTTGCTGGGTTTCATAGTCTCTCGCAGGGGCATTGAGGTTGATCCTACCAAGGTAAAGGCTATCTTAGACATGCCACCCCCACGCAATCTAAAACAGTTAAGAAGCCTCCAAGGGAAGATGTAGTCCATTTGTCGGTTCATAGCCCAGCTAGCAGATAAGTGTCAGCCGTTCACTCATCTTCTGAAGAAAGATTCCACCTTCTGATGGAACCGGCAGTGTCAGATGGGTTTTGATCAAATTAAGGAATATTTATCTCATTCGCCGATCTTGATGCCACCTATTCTGGGAAAACCCCTCCTGCTTTACATCTCTGCCACTTCAGTCACATTGGGGGCATTGTTGGCACAACATGATGAATCATCAAAAGAGAGGGCGATCTACTACATCAGTCGGACATTGGTCAGCTACGAGTTAAACTAATCCCCCATGGAAAAAGCCTGCCTTGCACTCATCTTCAACACACAAAAATTCCAACATTACATGCTCAGCCATCTAGTTAAATTAATCACCAAAATCGATGCACTGAAGTATTTGTTATCTAGAACCACTCTGACTGGCCGCATGGCCAAGTGGGTCATGCTCCTAAGTGAATTCGACATAGAATATGTGGACCGCAAGGCTATTAAAGGACAGATAATCACAGATCAATTAGCAGAAGCTCCTTTAGTTGATGCTCATCCATTGATCACAGAATTCCCTAATGAAGAAGTCTTCTCCGTTGATGAGACTGCCATGTGGACACTATATTTTGATGGGTCATATACACACAATGGATCGGGGGCAGGAATTTTATTAGTTACCCCTTAAGGTGACTACATTCCAAAATCATTCAGGATAGCATTCCCATGTACCAACAATATGGTAGAATACAAAGCTCTCCTCACCGGCCTCAAAATTGCAAAACAGTGGCACATAACTCATTTGAAAGTCTTTGGTGATTATTTGCTAGTCATTAGACAAGTTAATGATGAGTTCCTAACCAAGGATGATAAGCTATTACCCTACAAGCACATGGTGGATGATTTCAAGAAATATTTCACCTCTATACAGTTTGAACAAATTCCTAGGGTACGAAACAAAGCAGCTGATGCAATGGCCACTATTGGTTCCCTGCTTGACATGCCTAAAGACCGCACAGAATGTGAGTTCCTTGTGGAACAACTTTTAATCCTAGCATATGATATCCCCGAGACTGACATGGTGTGCGACATTGTGGGTCCCACTTCCCCATGGTACCAGGACATCTACACCTACCTCCATGATAATATTATACCCCCAGATCTTACACGTAATCAACACAAATCCTTCGTTCACCATTCTTCCTGATACGTCATCGTCAGTGATACGCTTTATCATCACGGGTATGATGGAATCCTCCTTAGATGTCTGAATGAGACCGAAGCCCATGCTACACTAACAGAGGTACATGGCAGTGTCTGTGGAGCTCATTCAAATGGTATGGCTCTGGCCAAAAGGATCCTACGAGCTGGGTACTATTGGCCTACATTGGAAAATGATGCTTGTGAGTTTGTGAAGAAGTGTCTTCCATTCCAACAACATGTAGATTTGATTCATGCCCCAACACAAGATCTTCAGCCCCTCTTGGCACCATGGCCATTTTCTCAATGGGGTTTCGACTTGATTGGCAAGATTTACCCACCATCATCTGATGGCCATACATTCATCATTACTGCCACTGAGTACTTCACCAAGTGGGTGGAAGCGATGCCTCTTTCACAGATCACCGGTACTTAGATTTCCAAATTCATCCTCTACCATATTCTCTGCAGATATGGTATCCCGTCCACCATCCTCTCTGATAACAGAAAAACCTTCAAGAACCAAGCCATGAAACACCTCTGCGACACCTTCCATATCCAGCACCGTTGGTCAATTCCTTATTACCCCCAAGGTAATGGTCAGGCGGAAGCAACCAATAAAACCCTTATCTGTATCCTCAAAAAGGTTGTCAATAACACTGGACGAGATTGGCACCTCCATATTCATCCTGCCCTCTGGGCATATCGCACATCCATCCGCACCCCGACAAGCACCACCCCCTACTCTTTAGTGTATGGTGCTGAAGCCATTTTTCCAATCAAAGTTGAACTCCCATCATTGAGGATTTCTTTGAAGAATCTTATTAGCGAAGAAGATGCTTGCGTTGCACGACTTGCACAGCTGGAATTACTGGATGAACGAAGAATAAAAGCCTATGATCATCTGCAAGCATACCAAAATCGCCTCAAACGTAACTATAATAAGAAGGTTTGTCCTCGGCAATTCCAGGTGGGCGAGCTTGTTCTTAAGGAGAACCAGCGCACTCAGCAAGACCGAGACAAGAAAGGAAAATTTGAGGTAAATTGGTTAGGACCCTATATCATAGCCGCTAAATATGGATCTGACACATACAGGTTGACTACTCTTGAAGGAGAACCCCTCGATGAACCCATCAATATCATGCATCTGAAGAAGTTTTACACCTAAATCCACTTGGTAACCCCAAAAAATCAAAAAAAAAGTCAAAAAAAAAAAAAGTCAATTAGAAAATCAATTAAAAATAGTAAAGAAAAATAAGTTCATCCTATGGTGAAAACCTGGTGGTAGGCATCATCCATAGAGGGCTTAATCATTATCTACTGGACATCCTGGTTATTTTATACAATCATCTGCGCTATTGTCCTCCCCATCTCATCCTAGGCTGCTTGGTATATATTGATTGAGCATTGGACGACCCATCTGGCCTATCCCCCATCCTGAGCTTTTCAATATCTCACTTTGAGCTTACATTGTTCGTTCTCTCTGTCGATCGGTCTGTGTCATCATGTAGGATCATCCATCGTGTCGGTCTTCACCTAGATCACATCTTGTCGCGTCCGTCAGTCGAACTACGTTGCCCCTACGTTGTCACATAGGCAAGGTTGATCATTTGATTCACCCCTGGGGCATTTGTTTATCATCATCGATCATCATTGTCTTCTTTTCGCTTTATCCATGGTCTTTCCTAGAACTACGAGGGCTCTGCGCTTTCACATAGGCAAGGCTAATCTATGATCGACCCCCGAGCCCCTAGGTTTGTAGGTTGTGTTGGTCTTTTGTGCTTTGTCATCAAGTTATGCCCGCATCTAACCGGTTCTTAATAAACAAAATTCCCTCGTATTACAAGATCTTGTCCCTAGATAACATCCTGCGTCAACTGGGTCATTCTATTTTAGCATCCATCTTTGGTCCCAACAGGATGAACCCTTCCTAGCAGACCTCGTCAATCCCATCCACCACCTTGATCCTATGGCAAAGGACCTGTTGTCTTGATTGTGATCTCTTGATGCATTTGAAATTTGTTTATCATTTGGGTTCCTTACCATCACTTGTCAGAGTCGCCTTGGTCCACCATACCATGGCGTGCCTTGACTTGCTGACATGGGGGCATACCTTGATCATTTGTTTTGACTGTTGTCTTCTCAGTTTTCCCTCGTAAGACCCACCGAGATCTCTAAGGTCTTGTGTTACACTGGGACAACTTTGTGTGTTTGTGGTTATCTCAACACCAGACCCTACCAAGGTCATCGCGACATCGGGGTGTTGGGATAACCTTCTTGTTTGCTGTGTTTGTTTCGTGCGTTGAATACCCATTCGCCTTGATCTTCCATATCAAGGTACTTGGTATCCAACACTATAGTAAAAATCAATGTTCCAAAGATGGCAAAATCTCTTTTTCATTGCATTTTCATCACTCTGCATGCACCCTTCCTTTCCATCATGACGATTACCATATGATTTCGGTTGTGCAAGTACTCGTTCTTTTTTCCTCTTGAGTCCTCTTCCTCTCAGGATATTAATGGTTTTTTGGCAAATGAACTCTTCCATACGCCTATCGCCTATCCACATTCTCATGACGGTCTTTATTGACACTTAAGTGCATTATAAACATTTACCTTTCATTCATATTCCACACAAACATGTGCATCCATAGATCATAAATCATAAAAACATACATAAATCGTCCATCCACATGTGCATCCATAAATCATAAATCATAAAAACATACATAAATCGTCCATCCACATGTGCATCCATAAATCATAAATCATACAAACATACATAAATCGTCCATCCACATGTGCATCCATAAATCATAAATCATAAAAACATACATAAATCATCCATCCACATGTGCATCTATAAATCATACATCATAAAAACATACATAAATCGTTCATCCATATGTGCATCCATAAATCATATATCATAAAACGTACACAATTATCCATTTTAATAAACAATTGTACATCCATCAACATAATCATAAAACATACATCAATCGTCCATCCACATGAACATGTGCATCCATAAAACATAATCATAAAGCATAAATCATCCATCTATATAAACATGTGTATATATATGAAACCACCTCATAAATCATCCCATATAGCCGCATAAAAGAAATATCATGCCTAGTGTCAATAAAGGCCCTCGCATAATCAAAATAATAAACATCCTATCATAATACAATGCATCTCCATCATATATCGCCAAATAAGATACAAAATCCAGAGATGTCGATCACCTCTGACCTCTGGCGACATGAACAAAACATCCATCTGTATCTGCCAAAAAATCAATGTCCTGCATCTGCCCACTCTACTGTGAGCTGCCCACATCTGATCTCTGTGGAGAGTCACGTACTGGCTCTCTGTGCACTAGAGTCCCCTGGTACTCACCGGTGGGAGTCCCTTGGTAATCGCCATATGGGGATGGAGTCCGCCGATATTCGCTGAATCCCCTGGTGCGTGTCCCTAATGACTGGGACGACCCTGGTGGCTGTGGAGTCTGACTGACGTAGCGCGCTGTACGCTGCGCTGAATCCGGAAAAACCTGCTCGTATACACCCCTCCAATAGCTCACCTGCTACATGAACTAATCCCTCTACCCGGCTATCAGTCTCGCGGCATTTTTCTCATGCCTATACCGATCTCGATCTATACTGATAGCCCGCCGCTTCTGTACCCAGGCCTTCTGAGCTAGTATCAATTGTTGTATTTGCTCTGAGCCTCTATCCCTCTCTGCCTGCAACGCCTGTAACTGCGTGTGTAGCTCCTGAACATCTGTCCCTGGCCCTCCCCCCTCAACCAACCCCCTCTACAACTGAGTCCGTGCTGCATCCCTCTCGCCCTGTAGTGTCTACATCCACAACTCTGCAACATCCCTCTCCCTCTGTGCAGCCTGTCCCTGCGCCACCGCTACATCTCTGTCCCTCTGCAAGGCCTGTAATCTTAGCTCAACCAAATCCCGCTCTCGTCGCAAGCTAGATGCCTGCGATGTCGCTGTGTCTCTCTCTACAGAGAGACTGTACCTTTGCCTCGACCACCTGCCTCTCACTTTTTGCTACCTGGACCTGTGCTTGTAACACATCCCTCCCTGCCTCCAACACCTCCACCTGTGTCTGCGCCACATCTCTCTCTACCTCCACTGTGCGCACTCTGTCCCTAAGCTTAGGTAGCTCTCTCTGCACACTCTCTGCATCCACTGCATCCCCTGTCCTCCTGCTGACAACCTGCTGTGTCACCCCCTCTCCCACGAAACCTAATCCCTCCATCTGCATCATTTGACTCTACACCTCCGCCCGCAATCTCTCCACCTCAGCTCGCAGATCCATAGCCTCATCCCAGCTCTCATCTCTCTCTCTCACCAATCTCCTCTCCTACTCTGATACTAGCCTGACCAGCTCCGTGTAGTCTCTCTCACCCTGAGAAAATCGGGCCCGCCACTCATCCCTCTCTGCCTCTACTCTGATCCGCTCTACCTCTGTCTCCCGCACTCCCTGCTCGCTCTGTCGCAGTCTCTCCACTGTCTCTCTTAGTACTGCCCTCGGATCCTCCCCTGTGGGTGGTGCTACTGCTAGCGGTGCTACATCGTGCACATCTGAATCGACCTCCATCTCTCGCGGATGGTACCCCTCACTCTCTGCTGATAGCTCCATCTCATCCACATCTGTGACCCCGGGGGCTCCCTGCTGTGGCTGTCCTCCCCTGGCTCTATCTACGTCCTGTCCTCCGGTGGCCCTGGCTGTCTCCTACCCCCTGCCCTCTTAGGTCTATGTCCATCTCCTCTCCAACTCCGTCTGCCTCCTGTCCTCCGGTGGCACTGTCTGCCACCTGCCCCCCTGTCCTCTTAGGTCTCTATCCATCTCCTCTCCGACTCTGTCTGTCTCCTACCCTCTGGTAGTCCTGGTTGTCTCCTATCTAACCTCCTCCCCTCTGGCCCTGCTGGCCTCGCCCTGTGTACCCTATGGCTCTCCTCCTCGGGCTCTCGGCCTCCTCTCCTGTCGACCCCGCCCCCGAGCTCTCGACCTCCTCTCCACCACCTCCTCAGCCTCAGCCCCTCCCCCCTCTGCTCCGTCT
>VDFB02379711.1:159165766-159232299 GCA_007258455.2 Sequoia sempervirens
TAGTGGATGGCGGCACGTCATTTCGTTTATAAGGTATGATTGATATGAGACCATTTCAGATGATGTGTTACCGATACGAAGAGATAACCAACTTGCTTGCATACTAACTTAGACTGTAGACTTGACGTTTGGAGTTCTACTTTTAGACTGCTAGGCTTGTTTCTGACTGTTTTTCCAAACATTGATGATGATGATCAGTTTATTATGGATGGTGCTTATTGCGAGTGTAAGCGAGATGAGGCAGATGGATTTTTTCAAATATTTGGATGTTTTTGATATTTTGCAAAGTTTTGAAGCTGTTTTTTGGTATTTTTAGATTTTTGCGATGTTTTGATTTTTGATTTTTTGATGTTTTTGGGATTTTATGAGATTTTGACCAAGAGGCTAACCTAAAGACCTATCCTAGGGGTCTTGAGGGCTGATCGATAGATGAGCCTTGCCTACGTTATATACGCAAAGACCACGTAGTTCAATTGACGACTTGACTGATTTACAAATGATGATATACATGATGAAATGTCAGCTTATTATGAAGGACTCCTATAGGACTAACCTAAATGTCTCGGGGGATGATCAAAGATCAACCTTTCCTATGTTCAAGCTCAGAGACAACGTAGTTCCAGACACCTTGATGCAAAATGACCAATCTTATTGCAAGAAAAACATTTAAGAGGCAATTTTCCTTCATACTTACCTTTTCCTGTGGACTCTCTTGACAATAAGTGCTTCCAGCTCTTCCATCTCTCTTTCCTCTTCTTCAATCTATCTGATTTCATCCTCATACTTGAATGTCTTTCTAGATGAACTCAACTGGATCATATCTCTATCTATCTCTTCTAGAAGTAGTAGCCTTAAATGTGATTTCCTTAGGAAGGGCATCACCAAATTTACTCAACTCAAAAGCAGTCAGCTTACCAACCAATGTATCTCTGGTTATGTTTGTTACATCAGAGCTCTTCAATAGCACTAGCTTTGACTTTGTAAGAATCAGGCAAGGGATCTAAGCACTTTAGCAACAATCTCAGATTTGTCTATCTGTCTGCCAACACATCTAATACCACACACAAGTTCATTCACTCTTTGCATGAAAGTATTAATGTTCTCATCATCACCCATTCTCAACCTTTCATATTTCCCTTTCAGACTCTGCAACTTAGCAATCTTTACATTAGTATCACCTTCATACAAGGTTTCCAACTTTTTCCAGATGTCATGAGCAGTCTTCAAATCCATAACATTTGTCATGTCAGAATCAGTCAAAGCATTCAACAAAGCTTCCTTAGCCCATATATTATACTCAACATCTCTAATCTTAGCTGTAGTAGTAGGACCATTCTAAGGAATAACATACCTATTATATGTAATGCTCTAGTAGGGTTCACCAATGCATCTCAAATGACACTCCATTTGAGTCTTTGACAAAGAATAATTTGTTCTATCAAATCTTAGACTATCCTTCTTATAATTGGCCATCTCGGATCACCATAAGCTATTAAAATTCTTCCAAGGAACCTACTCTGATACCAATTGTTGGCAACACAAGGGAATACAACTGAGAGGGGGGGTGAATTAGTTGTCATGAAAATTCAAAACTTATTCAACTTGTTAACCTTATTTTTAGATATGATAATTAACTATTAAAGCATAAATCATCAATACACAAAAACACACATAACACCAATATTTTTTACATGGAAACTCTGTTAGGGGAAAAACCACGGTGGAGGTCAGTCCACAAGATTATACCCTATTAAAAGTATAATGAAAATGAAATATGGGGAATGCACATGGATTCAGACACATTGCCTAGAGCTCACTGCTCAATTACAATAAGAATAGCCGCCCAAGGGAAGACACACTGTCTTACAAAAAGAATCAGATTACATCCACATGGATTTGAATTGATAAAATAGCATCTGCTAATGCTTGATCACTGTTCTGGTTAAGCACATGAACGCTTCTTTAATCTTCTTCACTCTTCGTCACACTTTGCTCTGCCTTCAAATGATATTTGCACATACACACACAAAAGCACACTCTGGAATTCACTCAGACCTTTTAATTCGAATAAAAAATCGCTCTTATATATCTGCAACAAGAAATTTCATCCCTTCATGTTGGCTTCAACAAAATAATAAAATGAATATAAATTGTTGGCCCAAAACATTTAAGATTAACAATGCGAATCAACCAAGGTCGGCCACAACTTAGTGAAGACCCAAATTAACATCTCCAACATGAAAACAATTCAATTAATTTCTCCTTGAAGATCCACAACATGCTACAAACACCATGTTGGTCAAGAACAAGAAAAACATGAACACGCAAGAGAAAATCACCAACCACGAGCACAACGATCAATGCGGATGTGCAACAAAGATAGAGCATGATCTAGAAACATCCACAAACATTACGAAACATTAGAGAAGCATCCGTAGAAACTGAGATAACTAGAATAGCCTCATCTTCAATCAGAAATACCAACTGAAGCAACAAAAAAATGTCTACAAGAATTAAAATCGTCATAACTTGATCAAATCTTCACGTGGATCTCTAAAACTCGACGTGGATAGACTAGATACACTCAGCTACAAACCCTTTAGTTCACAACCTCTTATCATCAACATACGAAACTCACCGACAGTCAGAACTTCACTTCATAACTGACAAGCTGCAACTCATTTATTACAATTTTCTCAATATCCTCGACATATACAACTTCAAATGAATTAATGCTAATAGTGTTTACATCAATGAAAAACTCATATCAACAATACAACCACAATATCCAACAATTAATAGCTATGACAAACAATTCTGCCTATTATGGAGTAATTACAAGCACTTCACAAAATAGTATAAATATCTTGTACTTCCTTTCAAAGAAAATACTATTTTTATCTAATGCAAGTAATCATGATAGACTAAATAAAGCATTCAAGAATCAATCTTTCATAAACTAAGAAAATTAAAGGAAGAATTATCCCCGTGCCTGTAACTCGCTTATTCAATTGATTGAATGATGCACAACTTCCCAATTTCAGCCACTAGCTTTACTTTGACTTCACAAGCAATTTCTCTATAAATCCTTCCCTCAAGTTGATAATATACTTCAATCTAAATACTCAAAGCTCTCTCACAATACTCAGAATAAACTTGCATAATAAGGAAACTTAGAACTATGGAATATAATGCTATAAAATGCGTATAAAATGTAGAGCAAAAGCATTAGGAATGTGTAGCAAAATCCATCCCAAATGACAACTCAACCTCACTATTTATACACCAGGTTGGAGACTTCTCATCCTACAAAAAAGGAATGAGTATTGACAAAAAAATCCATCTTATTTGACTCACTTAGCTTGGAAATAAGGTGGTAGCAAGTTGAAAGTGTACTTAGTAAAACAAAGCTACAAATTTCCCTCTAAAATTGACAGCAGCAGAAGACCATTTCGAAACAACACATAGTAAAAAGATGGCATTCAAATTGTTTCAAAAATACACTTCTACAGTAATCAGATTTCATAAGGTGGCACCAAAGCAAGCAACTATCTTTCTATAGTTGGCATGAATTTTCTCTTGTTTGAACTAATCAATAACTAAAATAAAACACTTAGCATAAGTAGACTTAGTCTATGTTGAGTCGCCATGTCTCTTAAATCTGTTTTGACCAATTCATTGACTTGTAGAAACCTTTGCTATTATTCAAAATTTACATTTACTTTGCAGTTGCTATTCAATTCATGATAAGGCATCCAAGGTAAATGCAACTTACTAAGTCAAACTTCTCAAATTGACTTACTTGCTGCACTTTATATTGCATAAAGTTTGCTCTATATTCATTTCCAATATGTGTTATATTCAGCCTTATAAATGCTTTGTATATGATATATACAATTGACCTATGGTTAAGTAAGTAAATCGGCCTCAAAGCATTGTTTAAAGTAATCACCCTCAAAACATATAGTCATATTACATATGCATATATATATGTATATCAACACATATATATATGTATATGTATATATATATGTTAATATATATTTATATATATCATATGCCAGTAAAGTATGTATACATTCGATATACAAATGAATACAAACAAGCTAGCAATCACATAGTAATAACAAGTATATCGATTGTGTACATATATATATATTTATATTCCTCTATGTATATGTATACGTATGTATACATATATCAATACATTTGTATGGGAATATCCATTTTCCAATTATACATGTGTATTGATACATATATACATATGGATATACATACACATTTGATTACACACCATAGCCATACACAATTACTATTGTATTGATAAGCACCTACATGTGATATATCTATACATATACATATACATGTCGTAAGGTCCATCTGTTAGTTCCATGTGCATAAGCAACTCATCCATAAGTGTGCATAGGTATGTCAACCTATGTACCCTCATGTACGTGCTCTTTCATGTGTATGGTCTATCATTGACATGCATATGTGTACATATACATATTCCATGAATTTTTATTCATCAATACAAGCATAGAAATATAGAAATAACTCACAAGCTCAAATAGATAAACATCACCCAATAGTGCACTCAATAGTAAACAAGACTCTTGTAATGTTGACACATCAAGCTAAGGATGACTTACCAACTTCCCTCATAATAACTTGACTCAACCATACTAATGTGAGTGTGTGTAAGCTCAGATAGGTTATGTTACTGGTTACCTGACCAAGATCTTCTCTTGAGTGATACTTCCCCTTCGCCTGGAGGAATTGAACATATACTTGCATCCACTAACACATGCCCATGACAATTAGTTCAAAAAATATGCATTACACATAATACATCTCCATATTTATAATATTAATTCAATAACCATCCATTTCATATATATGCATTTCTTCACATATCATTAAATAAAATAACATTCATTCATAATGCATTGATAATAACGTGCAAGCACAATTTATTCATCATCAGAATAAAAATTACATTCACATTTACCCTACATAGTAATAGTAAATAGTAATTACACAATTGGGGTGTAACACTAATCACTCCATGCACCCTCCTTCATAAGCAACACCTTCCATTGTTGTGCTTATTTTCTCACTTACTCTCTCGACAACATTAATTAACCTCATTTTCTTTCGATGATGAAATCTTCTTCTTATCTTTTAATTCCTTTTCTAAGTACTGTTATATAGCTTTGCAACCACTTTTTTTATCAACTTTGGGAGTGTCTTTCTAATTATAGAATGTAGATGTTTCTTTTAAAAAGTTCTTTAGAAAAATTGTCTAATTCTCTATTTGTGCAGGCAAATGTGATATTGCTTTCTCCTTAACATCTATTTCCAATTATATTTGTTTCATGGAATTCTAAAGTTCAATAGTCTTTGACTTAATTTCTTTGACTCCACATATACCATCATCTCTCAATTTCTCTACTTCCACAAATTCATATGTAATACAAATCCTCTTCACTTTATCCACTTTTGTATTCCCATTTGTCCATTGCACATACTGCACACGCTCCTTCCTCAACTTCTCAAGAGCAGGAACAATGTGTCTAGTCAATACATTATTTGCCTCATTCACTTTGGTATCCTTCTTTTCAATATTTTTTAGAGTATAATCCTTTTTGATTTCATGCATTCTATTACCTATTGCGTTGCAATTTCTTCATATGATTGCAAAATGAATGCATAATATAATTGCAGGTGGAAAAAGACAATGTGGCTTGTCCTTTAATTCATTCTACATGTTTAACGCTAAAGGGTGGAGTAGTTGTAGGTGGGTGATAGATAAAAAAATCCAAAATTAGTTTCAAGTGAGAAACCAATTGGGTATTGACGTGTATAGGGTTTTAAGCTAGCATGTGGATTGTAGGGTTTACAACACTCTATGTTTTCTAACTTGTAAGCTTAGAAAATAGTACAAATGTAATGGAAAGTTTATGTTTCATATGTACCAAGAATGTAATGAAGTCCACCTTCAAATTTTAGAACAACTCTTTGGTATAGTAAAAATGGCATTTCACTTTCTTCATCCGACTGGAACATAAAAATGGTCACATTATTTGTAGCATTGGAAAACACACTATCCCCTGCTAGTTATTTCCTACTTAATTTTTTTGTTTCATATGCACCAAGAATGTAATGAAGTCCACCTTCAAATTTTAGAACAACTCTTTGGTATAGTAAAAATGACATTTCACTTTCTTCATTTGATTTGAACAAAAAAATGCTCACATTATTTGTGGTGTTGAAAAAAACATTGTCCCCTATTAGTTATTTCTTAATGAATTTTTTTTGTTTCATACACACCAAGAATGTAGTGAAGTCCATGTTCAAATTTTAGAACAAATATTTGGTATAGTAAAAATGGAATTTCACTTTCTTCATCTGATTGAACAAAAAAATGCTCACATTATTTGCAGTGTTGGAAAACACACTGTCCCTTGTTAGTTATTTCCTAATGATTCTTTTTTGTTTCATATGTACTAAGAATGTAATGAATTCTACCTTCAAATTTTAGAACAACTCTTTGGTACAATAAAAATGGCATTTCACTTTCTTCATCCGATTGGAACAAAAAACTGCTCACATTATTTGTAGTGTTGGAAAACACATTGTCCCCTGTCAGTTAGTTCTTAATGAATTTTTTTTGTTTCATGCGCACCAAGAATATAATGAAGTCCACCTTCAAATTTTAGAGCAACTCTTTGGTACAGTAAAAATGGCATTTCACTTTATTCATTTGATTGCAACAAAAAAATGATCACATTATTTGTAGTGTTGGAAAAGACACTGTGCCCTGTCAGTTATTTCCTTCTTCAACTTCAAAGCTATAGGGTGGGGAGGATGGGGAGGAGTTATAAGTGGGGGATATACATAACTATCCAAATTCACTTGAGGAGTGAGTAACCAATGTTATGAAATATTTCATTTAACCCATGATCTTAATCCATTTCCTACATAACCCATGAGAGATAAACATGCATACAAGTAACCACAATGCATAGATCAAATAGACAAGCCACATGATAATACAAGATATACCCTGGGAAAACCCTCAAGAGGGAAAATCCCAGCCTCCAAAAGCATCCATACTCCATCATATTATTCAACAATAACCGATACAAGAGTTACAATGAATACCTCTAAAGCATCAAGCCCTCCAATGCACTCTCATGTGTCGAAGCATGAATCCACACATCCCATGTCATGCTTCAAAAATGCACTCCTTAGAAAGACTCAATAATGACATCCAACCCACTCATCCAACCTAAACCACCACACGTGTATTTTCTTTTATAGTCACAAGCTCACACATAATACAACTAGTGGTAGGGTAAGACCATGTATCGCAAAACCATGTGAATACAAAACCACTAACCCCTTATTTAATATTGGGTACTAAGACTTCACTTTATTTAATATTTCCCCAATCTTAAATTATTATCAGATGTCTCCCACACATTAAATAATAATACAATGTTACAATACAACATAAGTGGTCCCCTAAATAATTACCAAGTTTTATTAACCACACCACCAAGGTGCATCACAACTAAATAATTATTTAATTACAACACTATAATAAATCATTTTATGCCATGGTGTACAACACCGTATCCCAACAACCAATGGTGTTGTTCTATGTACAAGGTTTCACAAGAGCATGTGGGTGGTAGGATTCTTAACACTCAGTGTTTGCCAACATGTGAATTTTGGAAAATACTATGAATGTAATGGAAACCTTACAAATCAGACCTTAAACAAAAATAAACTATTTTTGGTTGATTCAATATTTATCTTACACTCTGGGATTCTCCTTCATCATCTTTCTGAAGTGTTGAATATTTTATATAAAGTATAAAAATCATTATCCTTATTTTTTCACAACTTCTTTTAACTTGTATCATTACATGCACTTAACTTTTGAATGACGAGTCCTTAATCATATCCAAAAGGAATTAATCCTTGTTATAGTGGTTAAGTATATTAATTGTGCTTTTTTGTATGAAATTTGGGGACATTGCAATGCCTTTACTTGTCAATATAATGCCAAGTTTATTGTGTCTTTGCAAAATTATAAAATGTGTGCATATAAAACATGAGTGTACCATAAGAACTCTTAATTATTACTACAAATTCTCCTTGGAAAAAATATTAATTCTTGACATACATTCAAATGAATGTTCTACTCGTGATATGTGGGTTAAATATGTTCTCTTTTGGCATGCATGATGGATCATTTTATGCCAAGAGCGGTGCCTATTTCATCAGGTTATAAAGGCATACCATACCAAAGCAAATAAGATATTTTAATAATAAATGAATCAGACTTGGACATAAGCAAACATCACAAATATATCATATGAAACAAGTAAGTTTAGTTATTTATCCATCTACAAAAAAATAAAAAATCATATGTAATAGATAACTAATCATTACAAAAAAATACAAATCATATTCATTATGGTAAACATTGTGTATTTTGTATTTATTGTCCATAAAAGTTCTAAACATCATTGTAAATATGACACATGGAAATGAGTGTGAGGCAATCACTAATGACATCATAAAGCTATTGAAATTGGATATACTCATATATAAAATGTGTAAAAACTTTACAAAAAATTTTGACTAACAATTTCATAAATAGTGGCTATAATAACTAAATAGTTTGTAAACATTGTCACTAGGTCAACCCTTCATGAATAGGTAACATTTTTGCATTGTCACTATCAGGAAGAATTTTCCACACTCTGATTGTCAAGTTAGACTTGACCGCGTACAATCTAGATCTCCCATAATTTGCATGTAATAACCTAAATGATGGTATCAAATGGTGCACCTCAAACCTGATAGTGTAGTTCAATTTGAAGAAAACAAGCAACCATTTCTCAACAGGGCCCATGTGAGAACTAATTTGAGATTCCCCCTTAAGGAATCTCATGAATTTCATGCTCAGATCATTGAGAAGATTCTGCTTGTTGATAATTATTGTTGGTTCAATGGATACCTTCCAAATACATCCATCTAGAAAAAGGTCTCGAAGCTCTTCGTAAAGACCAAATGGTCAGTAATAGAAATCCACAATCTCTATTTTTAGATTATGATATTTAATGTCCAAGTTCATTTTCATCCACAAACCATAGAGGCAGTTAATGTAATGATCATAATTATTAAATTTTTTTTCAGCACACCTTGACCCATGTGTGTCAATTCTCTTGAACATCTTCTCTCTAAACTTTTACAGGAGACTCAATTCTTCTATCTGAGTGAGGACATTACATGGAAGATTCTGGTGGTAGTTAGTCAACCAACTAGAGACCCATGTGTGTGTATTACATGACATCTTGTATACCTAAATCAAATAAATTATTATGTTTCACATCTTGACCATACAAAGTAGAATTAGAACACACAACCCACTATGTTTTCCATCCTACCAATGTTTTGTGCATTTCTTTGTCTATCATATGAAGAAATTAAAATGTAATTTTTGCTCAAACAAATAGATGTGGTACATGTTGAAAGTACATGTATTGAAGTGAGAGATTCTACCTATTCTTGATAAGTTGAGCTTTGACCAAGCATAATCAAATAACACAGAACCCATTGTGTTTTCCACCCTATCAATATGTTGTGCATTCTTTTTGTTAATCATATGAAGAAATCAAAATACATTTTTTGTTGAAACAAATAGACGTGGTGCATGTCCAAGGTACATTTATTAGAGTAGGATATTCTACCCATTCTTGAGAAGTTGAGCTTTGACCGAGAAAATTTAAATAACACAAAAACCACTTTTTTTCCACCCTTCCAATATTTTGTGCATTTTTTTGTCAATCCTACGAATAAATTGAAATGTAATTTTTATCAAAGAAATAGATGTGGTACAACTAGAGCAACATGTACTAGAAAGCATGCAATTGAAAAAGAATCTGCTATGAAAACACTTGAAAAGAAGCAGACCAAAGTGAATGAGATAGATAATGTATTGATTGAAGAGATTGTTCCTGCTCTTGAGAAGTTGAATAAGGATCATGTGCAGTATGTGCAATGGGAAAATAAAAATGTAGAATTGGAGGCAACAAGTGCTAGAGTGCATGGAATTGAAAATGAACCTTTTCTTTAAAAACACTTGAAAAGAAGTAGACCATAGTGAATGAGATAGATAATGTATTGAATGAAGATATTCTTCTTGCTCTTCAGAAGTTAAGGAGCCTATGTAGTATGTGCAATGGGAAAATGGAAATGCACAACTGGAGCAATAGGTACTAGAATGCATTAAATAAAAAAGAAAAGAGCTATAAAAATACTTGAAAAGAAGCAGAGTAGAGTGAGTGAGATAGATAATGTATCGAGTGATAATTGTCTAATGTTAGATAGATACCACTGCAGAAAAATAGAATTAGTTAGGTGGAGACATGAAACTCTAATGTGAAAATTTTAGACAACTTGTGTGAACAACTTTTTTAGAAGATACAACTGCATTCTCTAATTAGAAAGAAACTCTCAATGGTGATCAAAAAGTGGCTGCAAAGCTACATAACACTATTGAAGACTTTGAATACTCTATCCAAAAATGGATGATGCTATCCTAAGGGTTGATGAGGGACTAACTGCTCCAAATATTAAAGTAAAAGATTCAAAAAATAAGTTGGAAGAAAATAACAAATAGGTTAAGAATGTATGAAATGAAAAAGGAAAAAAATGTAAAAACACTTGAAAAGAAGCATAGTCGAGTAAGTGAGATAGATTATTTGACTGAAGAGATCCTTCATGATCTTGAGAAGTTGAGGAAGGTGCTTGTGTAGTTTATGGAATGGGCAATTGGCAATGTAGAAGTACATAAACTGAAGAGGTTTTATATTGCACATGAATTTGTGTAGGGAAAGAAAGTGAGATATGATGCTATAAGTGCAGTTGACCAAATGAATTCAAATATTTTTGAACTTAGGAATAACGTGGAACAAATACAACTTCAAATAGATGATAAAAAAAAGGAAAAATTGGATCTAAGTGTAGAAAAATAGAATCAATTGGATGGAGATATGAAATTTGTATCTAAAAATGTAGACAAGTTTTCTAAATAACTTGTTAAAAGAATCATCTTAAAATAGTCATCTATAAGACATTCCATAACACATCGTTTAAAGGAAGGCATGCTTACCTACAAATGGGGGTTCACTAATGTAAGCTTTTGAAATCCTCAATAACTCTTCAAAAAGCACCAAAGTGAATGTACGTTGGCTGACATCAGCTTGTCACCATAGTCAAAAATTTATATTGAAGCACACTATTGCATAATGTCATACCAAAAAATGGACTTACCTATGTATAGTTGTTAAATTGGAGTTCCATACCTTCCATTGGTTTTACACTCATGAAATACAACTACCAATGAGGACTCCTTTCTGCACATTCAAATACTAAAGAGAACAAAAAAGACAAAAAATAATAGGAAGTTTATGAGGTGGTAGAAGCTGATTAATGGGAAAAGGAATTTTCAATTTACCATTCCTATTATAATATAGAAATTGAAATGAGTTTTCTCATACTCACACATATTAGATGTTGTATCCTATGGCCAATCTATAGTAGGTGTGCCTAATGTGTCACATTGCATATTGACATTCATATTAATGCTATTATCTATGGTCAAGGCAAAGGACTCACACATAGGAGTTCAACGGTTTAAATGTTGTGTAGTACACTCCCTATAGTGGGTTGCACATCAAGGATGATCACTAGTTGCACTAAACCATGGATGCATGCAAAAACTGCTAGTTACAGTTGCATTGAGATCTTGAATGAATTCAAATGGAAATGCATTAGATTGTTGCATATCCTATAGAAACCTCTTGACACATTGTGCATATGACTGTACTTGTTGTAGCCACTAGGGTGGTGTACACATCAATTTCTTCAAGATTTGATTTGTGTCATTCCAAATACACATTTTCTGCAAATGTACATCATGTTCGTCACTGACAGAAGGAGCTTGTGTAGGGGTGAGAACATAAGAAATGTTTTCTTGGACGCCCCTTGTGACAACGTCTCATTAAAATCTGTCCCCCTATCAATGCCTTCATATCCATCATCTAAATGACAACACGCAAGAAACTTGTATTAGGTGGTAGAAAATGTAAAACACGATTGTCTCCCATAAAGTAACACATTTCAAATTGAAATTCACTTATCGTGGACCACCCCTTCAATGTCAGATGCCTTTTAATTAGTTTGACAACCTTAAGGAAATGTTTATAAGTGTTCCCCTACAAACTCTAAGGGAACTCACAAACAAATAGGTGGTCGCCAAATTTTTGAACTAGGTAGTGGTCACACCTACTTTTACTTTTCACCCAGTGCCATCCAAGATGTGTGTCATCCAGAACACAATCATCATCTGAAATTTCCTTCACCCATTCCAAACTAGATTTAATATTTTGAATCTTATAGTTAGTCAAAAAACCATGATGCTGTAACTTTTTCTTTTCACTAAAGAATGGTTCCACTCTATACACAAGTGTGTAATACAAATAGTCCATTCGCCTTGGGCATTTTTTTGTCGATCACATAAGTATCAAGTTTTTAACATGCAATGGTATGACTCAATGGTAACATTTGTATCCTAGTTGGCATGTGAGAATATTCTATAATTTTTTTCCCACATGGCTACTGAAATGAAGATTTTTGACACCTCTTATACCTCTAGGGTTTTGCACGTAAAAGGAGAGAGACAAAGATCACCACTTCACTCAAGAACAAACCCTTGAGATTTCGTGTAAAGGAGACTGAAATATGTCAAAAGGGATTGTCCTAAAGGCTGAAAACTGATAAAAGAGATTGAATATTAATGCAAAACTAATGAAATGCAAGATGTTTGAAAATGCAGTGTTGTATGCAGAAAGACCCAAAAAGATGAATACAAATGCAAGTAAAATAGAACATGGAAGAAAAATAAAAAGTGTGCACCTGGAAATGTGTTGAAGACTAGAATGAGGACTGGAAATGCTCCTGATCCTAAAATTTTGACGTATTGGGACTCATACTCCATTTTGGCCGACTTAGTCCCAGATCTAGAAAATTGTTCTGGAGCTCGTTTCATCCAAATGGATATCTAAATCTACATAAATATCTGAAAAAAATGTGCAGTGGGACTCATACACCACTAATGGCATATGAGTCCACTTTGGCTTTTCTGAAAATTTGAAAGTGGAAACGAAAGCTCTTGGTTTGCACTTTCTATTCCTGCAGGTGTCCGGATCTTAAATTGCCAAATTTGGGTCTACGAGTGACTTTTTGTGGATATTTGACCCAGCCAACAAGGAGACACCTTCAACAAGTTTGCAAACTATTCTTCAATTATCTCCAAATCTTTCAAGTACCTAAATCTGCAACCACACAAAGAAAGAGAGAGAAATGTTGAATGTTAAGGAATGGGGGTTTTGCTTGGTCAAACCCCTTTTAGGTAATTAAACCAAATGAAGAAATAATATGAAGCATGAACATGAAATGAAGGAATTAGAAACTTTCCATGATGATAGATCTTGAATTTCTGCAACAATAGATGAAAAATCTACCCTTGAATGCTTTAGAAAGCTATCTTGATGACTTAGAATGCTAAAACCCTAGCTTGCTTGATTTGAGAGAGATCATGAATGATGAATGATTGATTAGGTCCATTAATTAGGGTTTAAAATTTTTTTTATATAGGAAATCCACCTAAAATGCTTGTTAATTTGATCCCCAAGGCCAATATGGAAGAAAATTAAACTTAAACCCAAATTTTCCTGCTCAAACCTCGAAAATGGCCCAAATGGGACTAAGTCGCCAAGTTGGGTGAGTTAGTCCCACTTGGATGGAACTCATTCTGACAAAGTGGCGAATGAGTCCCACTGGGGCTCTTTTGCCAGCTGGGATGTCGGGGAGTTGAAGAAATCAAGTTTATATGTTGATTTTATTGGGTCTTTGATCAAAATAAGCCTTGAGATGCACAATATGGGCTCATAGGGGCCTATTAATGATTATGTAAAAGGGTAATTAGGGCTAGGGACACAAATTTTAATGTGAAAGTGTGATTAAATACAATTTACAACATTAAAATGAGGTCCACATAGCTTAGAAAGGCACAACATCCAATGTGAATGTGTAAAACACATTACAACACTAGATTAGAATTAGGTTTAATTTACAAGAATTCTAGATTAATGTGAGAATGCAATTAAATACATTTTATAACATTAAATTAGGGAAAAAAATAGGTCCATTAGACTTAGATGCTTAATAAAATTCTAGAAAAGTCTAAAAGTCTTTTACAACACTTTAGAACACCTTTACAAGACATCGATAAATGCATTTTATCTAGATTGAAAGGGTCCAAGACCTAATGTGGATGTGTAAAAAGTCTCACAACACTAAATCAAGGCCTCGTTAAGTCTAACTTATCATTAATTATTCCCAAATCAAGCAAGAGATACTTTTTTCTACACTACAACTACAAAAAAAAGCAAGAGTGAAGTAAACCACTACATATTAGAGGTAATTTCTGTGCTGTAGAAAAATGGCCCCTTGTCATTTTCATGGCCTTTTAGGTCTTTTTTCATGGTTTTTGTCTATTTTTCTTTTATTTTATGTCGTGACATGGCTTGAACATGCTTATTTAGGTACTAAAATTCAAAGAATTACGTCTTGTGAAGGTGTTGTGAAGTGTTGTAAGACATTTCTACACTCTTCTAGACTTTATTAATTAAAATTCACCTAAAAATCACCTTTTTTATCACTAAACAAGTCCTATTTTGAAGTGTTGTAAAGTCTTGTAACAAGCTTTCACGCTTTTCTAGGCATATTTTCACTATTTATCCCTTTCTTATGCTTTATTTGGCCTCTTTATGCTCTCATATGCTTAATTAAGTGTAGTTTTGAGTATTATCCCAATAAACAACATTAAATACAACATATTTCCCGACACACATTTTTAGGTCCTAGGTGAGACCCATTCACCATGGGTGGCAAATGAGTCCCCCTTGGCCCCAAATTTTTTTTTTTTAAATTTTCCTTTTGGTATTTTATTCAAAAACACTTGACGTCGGACTGTGATGAGGTATGAATGGGTAACTAAGGCACAAGTGTACATATAAATAAGTGATTTTCACCTCATTTCAACCCCCATTCATCAAGTTCACTTATTCACCTATTCATTCAAGAATTCAAGCATTTTACAACATCTTTTCAAGCACTATTCAAGCACTTTGAAGTAGCCATTGACATTACTTTAGACTTGCATTATCAAGGGTTTGGTAAGTTGATAGCTATTGTATGTTATTATTTTATCATCCTCTTTCATTTCATTGTTTCATTAAGGGTTTGATTACCAAAAGTGGGGTTTGACCAAGGAAAACCCCTATTCATTAACCCTAAACCATTTTCCCCCTATTGCATGTTTGTTTGCAGCCTTTTGTGTGTAGATTTGACAAGATTTTTGGTGTTGAAGATTGGTTTATAAGTCAACTAGGTGCTTCAATTCAACTCAAGTCTATTTCAAGCTTGGTGAAGGTTTTCCATCTGTTTCCTGCAGAATTGACTTTGGTAACCTAACAACTAGTGATTCTCAGATCTAGTGTTGCAGAGTTGTCTCTTGATTTTTCAAAAATTTGGGAGAGGACTGATTCACCACCTATGGTGAATGAGTCCCATCTTAGGACTGAAAATCTAAATTTTGTCAGATTTCGGATCCTGACAGACAAAAACTTGTTCCTGACAATTTTTCACCAGGAGGTGGACTGATTCGCTACCTTGGGCGAATGAGTCCCACTGTGAAAAATCAGTGATTTCAGCCAACATCCACAACATTCTAGATTCATCATACTTCACCCAGGTGCACTCTGATTTATCTCATCTTATTCTTTTCTGCATATTTTCTTCATTTACTTCATTGTTTGCATATCATGTAATGTGTTTTCAAACATAGCTTTAATTTCACTTTTGTATTCATTTAGATCAGTCAATTGCATTTAGTTAACTTCATTTAGCTTAGAAAACACCACACATTGCACAATTTGAATGAACCATTAGCATTTTTTCTCCTATATCTCTCCTTTTAGGTGAAAAACCCTAGAAGAGCAAGAGTAGCCCATAGGAGCCAAAAATCAACGGTTCAATTTCAAAGAATGTGAATGGTGAGAATTGAATGAGGTGATAGAGATTTACAACTCACCAATTTGACCATCTCCTTCGCACCATGTCTTCTTGAAGTACTCTAAAAACTAGGGTTGATCGTTGAAATCCTCAAAGAAATTATTCAATTTACTTGAGTAATGATATCTTCACTCTCACCGATCACCATCATGATCTTGCTTTGTTTGTGAAATATGTCCATTGCCCTATCCTTGGCTGTGTACTTATGTGTGTTATTTATCCAAGCCCTTCAAACTTTCCAAATGCATAGAAGCACATGACATCCAAAGAAAACACTTATAGACAATAAGAAAAGATATTGTTTAGTGTTGATTTTCATGAAAAAGTGGCATTGAAAATAAATAGGAAATGAGAAAGGTACAAAAACCAACCAAAACATACACTTACTATATGGCTTGAATTTTTGTAGTGGCATCATCAATCAAAAAAGAACTGATTCTCCAATCAACTTGGATCTTCTTCCACGGGCATGCACCACATATAGCCAACCATAAATGTCCTCAATCTTGTTTCATGAGGAGACTACCCATGCAATGGACACATCACTATGTTGCTCATCAAAGATGAGAAAAGTATACAATTCATACTATAGAAATAACAAGTTAGCATGAGCATTGCCATGTATATAGCCAATAAGATCATTGAAAAGATGAAGAATTCATTGATGTTTCTAATGCATCACCCCATATTTGTTAGTGGAAAACATGGAATCCATGGAGATGACTGATTTGTGCAAATGGGGAACCATCATATCTGGCATCCATGGAGTTTGAACCCCGATAATGAAAGGCATCTCATTTCCATGGGGCTGTTGAAAGTAGAAGAAGTTGTCCTTGTCATGTGCATTCCGCATTATGATACTTGATAAATCATATTTGTGTTTCTGTGTGTAAATAGAGCACACCTTTCGCCAAGCATTCATTGCATCCTTTCTTGTTAAGAACTCATCTCTCCTACTCATCATGCCACATAAAATAGGATCAGTGAGGTGTTTGTCTATTATTGCATCGACACTCACATCCATGTGAAAAAGGCTTTTAATATAGATTTTGTATTATGTGGATAGATTAGGGGTGAACCTTACATGCAAGTCTTTGCTTGTGTTGTCAATTCCATGGAAAAATTCACCATTGAAATCAACATGAAAAATTTATTTGAAGAGCAGATACACAACATCAGGTCTGCCATACATAACTTTTGCAATGAAGTGGCATTAACAACCTCACTTTTTATAAACATTTGTCATATTTTATGTGGTGGAGGCTTGTTCATCTGGTATTTAGGACCATATGCACACTAGTAGCTATAAAGAAAGCATCATATCATCATCTTCAAACGAGAGATAATAAAATATCATTGGATCATACACATTAATGTTGAAAGGTACAAAGTTGTGCCACATAATTGTTGTGTTGTAATTATTTTCGTTGATGGGACTCGTGATGTTATTATTCTCTCCTTTTTTCTAGTAGACAAATGAAGCGTCAAAACCTTCAAGAAACCCTTCACCATGAATGAAATCATCGAGTCTTCTATGAGGAATTGTTGTGACAAGGTCAATGATCCCATCTTCTTTGATGGTAATAGGAGTCCACTCCAAATTGAAAGAGGAAAAAGGATTGCATCCATCCTGTACATCTTGCACCTCTAGCACATCTTCCCTTTTCCATTTCAAAGCTCTCCCCATTCTATGTAAGGTAGGAATTGGATGAACATTAAAAAATTTGGGTAGATTATGTTAAAAAAAAGAAATAAATTATTCATTGAACGCAAATAAAATGTGTTTGGATTGTTGCTACCAACGTGAAACCAATAGGAGGTTGCAAACTTCTGCCGAGGAAAAATAATAAGTGATAGATTGAATCAAGATATGCATAAAATATGTAACAAATACGAGTTGGAAATCAGAGTGTGTAGCTCAATGTACAAGTTGAAATAGGCAATGACGACACAATCACAAGAGTACGTGGACATTCAACAAAGAGTCCATTTTAGTTGTGGCACATAAATTTTTTTTACATGAAGATGAAGGTTGTGAAAATCAACCATATTTTTGAAGCAAAGTTGTGTTGTTTGAGAAACAACATGATGAGTGGTTCAACCTACAAATTTGTATGTGGCATACAAGTGTAACATGCATAGCAATATGTAATTACTTCTACAAATACAACATGAAATGTATTATTTTGGGAAATACATTGGTTGTGGTGTGTGTATGTGTTAATGGAGATGAAAGGTTAGAGGTCAACCAAAACCTTTTATGTAAAAAAATGTGCATCCATTTCTACCAGCAATGCCAAAAGAATAACATATTTTTGCATCTGTTGAAAAAATAATGAATTAGTAATGGAGAGAATTTGGAAAGGTATAAAGGTTAAAATTTCCTATCAACCATGACATAAGCCAATGCAGGTTGGAAAACACAGTGTCTAGTTGAACCTCCAAGTGGACATAAAGACTACAAGTAAAATCGTAACCCTGCATGAAAATAAAACTAAGAGCTTAGAGTATATGGGGTTATGGGGTGTACAAATCTCATTTACTTGAGTAGGCATCTTGTGATATCAATCCTTCCATCTAGGTTGAATTAACATGAGTAGGAAAAGCACGTCTGCCAATTCATGAAATAAAAAAGTGCAGGTTGAATAACACGATGAGTGGTTCAACCTGTAACTTTGTATGTTGTGTTCAAGTGTAACATGCATAACAATATGTAGTTACTTCTACAGTTGCAACAAGAAATGTATTATTTTGGGAAGATATGTTGGTTGTGGTGTGTGTGTGTGTGTCAATAGAGATAAAAGGTTATAGGTCAACCAAAACCTTTTATGACAAAATTGTATGTAAAAAAATGTACATCTGGATTGTTGCCTGCAATGCCAAAAGAATAACACATTTTTTACATCTATTGACAAAATAATGAATCAGTAATGGAGAGAATTAGGAAAGACCAAAAGGTTTAAAATTTCCTATCAACCATTATGTAAGCCAATGCCTATTTGGAAAACATAGCATCTAGTTGAACCTCCAAGTGGACATAAAGACCGCAAGTAAAATCACAACCCCGTATGAAAAAAAAACTAATAGTTCAAAGTATATGGGGTGTACAAACCTCTTTTACCTGAGTATGAATGTTTTGATATTGAGACTTCTATTTAGGGCGACTTAACATGAGAAGAAAAAGAAAATCTAAAAATTCATGAAATTAAAAAGTGTAGGTTGAACAACACAATGAGTGGTTCAACCTGCAACTTTGTATGTGGTATACAAGTGTAACATGCATAATAGTATGTAATTACTTCTATAGTTGCAACAAGAAATGCATTTTTTTGGGAAGATACATTGGTTGTGGTACATGTGTATGTGCTAATAGAGATGAAAGGTTAGAGGTCAACCAAAACCTTTTATGACATCCTTCTATGTAAAAAATGTGCATCCATTATTGTCATCAACGCCAAAAGAATAACACGTTTTTTTATTTGTTGACAAAATAATGAATCAATAATGGAGAGAATTGGGAAAGGCTTAAAGGTGTAAAATTTCCTATCAACCATGATGTAAGCCAATGTAGGTTGGAAAACACAATGTTTAGTTGAACCTCCAAGTGGACATAAAAGCCACAAGTAAAATTGCAACCCCACATGAAAATAAAACTAAAAGTTCAAAGTATATGGGGAGTACAAACCTCTTTTACCTAAGTAGACATGTTTTGATATCGAGCCTTCCATTTGGGGTGACTTAACATGAGCAACAAAAGCACATCTAGACATTCATGAAATAAAAAAGTGTAGGTTGAACAACATGATGAGTGGTTCAACCAACTTTGTATGTGGTGTACAAGTGTAACATGCATAATAGTATGTAATTACTTCTATAGTTGCAAAAAGAAATGTTTTATTTTGAGAAGATATGTTGGTTGTGGTGTGTGTGTGTGTATGCACGTTAATGGAGATGAAAGGTTAGAGGGAAACAAAAACCTTTTATGACAATATTTTATGTCACAAAATATGCATCCATTGCTGCCACCAATGCGAAAAGAATAATATGGTTTTTGCATCTATTGACAAAAAAATGAATTAGTAATGGATTGAAGCAAGAAAGGCATAAAGGTGTAAAATTTCCTATTGATCAACCATGATGTATTCCAATGCAGCTTGGAAAACATAGTGTCTAGTTGAACCTCCAAGCGAACATAAAGACTGCAAGTAAAATCACAACCCCACATGAACATAAAACAAAGAGTTTAGAGTATATGGGGTGTACAAACCTCATTTACCTAAGTAGGAATGTTGTGATATTGAACCTTTTGTTTGAGGTCACTTAACATGACCAACATAAGCATATATGATAATGCATGAACTAAAAATGTGCAGGTTGAACAACATGATGAGAAGTCCAACCTGCAACTTTCTACGTAGCCTATAAGTGTAACGTGCATAATAATATGTAATTACTTCTATGGATGCCAACAATTTCAAAAGAAAAAAACACATTATTTGCATCTATATCAATAAAATAATGAATTAGTAAAGGAGTGAATGAACATAAGCTAAAATGTGAAAAAGGTTCCCTTTGTTGTAGGTGGTAATAAATCTTTCAGTTAAAGATAAAGGTTGTCTAATCAAACCAATTTGTTTGACGTAACTTTAAATGAGGACGAAAAGGAAATCTTACACACAAAAAGCTACAATTGTGTAGCTTCAACAACATAATGTTTATTTGAACCTGCAATTTTATTTGTGGCCTAAAGGCCTAAAATGGTAACACAGAAAATGAAATGTATTTACCTATAGAAATTAATGACACTATAGAAAACATAGTAACATAGGTTGGATGTGGTGCATGTGTATATGTAGGTAACTTCTTACACATATTTTGTTATGGACTATGAAAATATCTCATTCAAACATTCACAATTTTGAAGTCTACAATCATGTTTTTATTCATCTTCACCCTCTGACTAGTACAAAACTTTGACAAATTTACTTCCCTTACGTAGGTTGAAACATTCTTCGAATGAGGATAATGCATGAGTATGCATAGCTCGATTACACCAACAAAATAAATAATAAATCTTATGATATATTGTAGATAACATTGAATGGCAACCATTTGTTTCATCATAGCACTAAATCTTAGTTATTTCCTTATCCTTTGCATATTTTGTCACAAATTATGGATGAAAAAAGAAAGTGAAAATTTGAATACATTATAATAATTAAAAAATCATGTGCAACTTAGAAATCATACTCTCTTTCCATTAATACAAATCATATATTACTGCCAACTATTTGTTGTAGCAGGAAGCATGTCCATTATCAAGTGTCCACTCTAAAATTTCACCTATGCCACTATGAAATTGTAGGTTGGGAAACACAGGGTGTTATGAATCCTGCAAACTCCATACTATTTAAAAGCCATTAAACATGTAAAAAACCAATTGGTTAGTTACCCCTCACCTCAATTTGATTTTTTGATGTGTCTCCCATGTGCAAGACCTCCCTGAGCTATCGACCCTTTACCTTTCAACAAGCAAAAGGAAATGATTGAACACCCACCATGTTATACAACCTGCAATTTTTTTTTGTGCATTTATTTGTTAAACATATGAAGAATTTGAAATGCAATTTTAACTGTAAACAACACTTTTAATAAATTGTGAAGGTCACTTGCATTGAAAACCATAGTGAATGAGATAGATAATGTGTTGACTAGAGAGATTCTTCCTACTCTTGATAAATTGAGGAAGGATCATGTGTAGTATGTGTAAAGGCAAAGAGACAATGCAAAACTAGAGGCAATAGGTACTATAATTTATGAAATAAAAAAGGAATATACTCTAAAAATACTTGAAAAGAAGGAGATCAAAACTTAATGAGATAGATAATGTTTTAACTAAAGAAATTCTTCCCGCTCTTGAGAAGTTGAGGAAGGAGTGTGTGCAGTATGTGCAATGGGAAAATGGTCATGCAAAAGTGGATAAACTTGAAAGATTTTGTATCAAGCATATGAATTTGTGTGAGCAAAGAAAGTGAGATATGATGCTATAAGTAGAGTTCAACTAATGAGTTCAAAAATTATTGAACTTAAAACTAACTCACCACCCCGAACTCTCCACCCTTGAGCTTTGGACAAGTAGAATGAACTAACTCACAACCTATTGTGTTTTCCTACCTACCTATATTTTAATAATATTAAGAAATTGAAATTCAATTCTTACTGTAATAGTTTTGGTAAATTTGAAGGTGCCTTTTCTTACATTTGTATTGTCTAAACAATAAAAGGTTTTTATTACAGTCATATTGTCTATGTATAATCCGAGGTTGGAAAAAACAAGGTTTTAAGAAACCTGCAATCCACATAATGTTGTAAAACCCTCTAAACGTAAACACCCAATTGGTTGGTCACCCCTCAATTAAATCTGGTTAGTTTTATGTATCCACCTATTGTAACTCCTCCCTGAACTCTCCACCCTTGAGCTTAGAGCAAGAATAATTATATAAATCACAACCCATAGTGTTTTCCAATGTGCCATTATTTTAATGATATGAAGAAATTGGAACACAATTTTTAGTCTACCTTAGACTTGTTATATATTTTGAAGGTTCCTTTCATTACATTCCTATTGTCTAAACAACAAAAGGTTTTCATTACAATCATATTGTATGTATAATTGGAGGTTGAAAAACATAGGGTGTTACGAAACCTGTAACCCACATAGTGTTGTAAAACCCTCTAAATATAACAACCCAATTTGTTGGTCACCCCTCACATGAATCTGGTTAGTTTTATGTGTCCCCCAGTTGCAACTCCTCCCCAAACTCTCCACCCTTGAGCTTAGAGCAAGAAAAATTATATAAATCCCAACCCATAGTGTTTTCCAACGTGCCATTATTTTAATGATATGAGGAAATTGAAACATAATTTTTAGTCTACCTAAGACTTGTTATATATATTGAAGGCTCCTTTCATTGCATTCATATTGTCTAAACAACAAAATGATTTCATTATAATCATATTGCTAGTATATAATTAGAGGTTGGAAAACACAGGGTGTTAAGAAACCTACAACCCACATAGTGTTATAAAACCCTCTAAATATAACAACCCAATTAGTTGGTCACCCCTCAATTGAATCTAGTTATTTTTATGTATGCCCTAGTTATAGCTCCTCCCCGAACTCTCCAACATTTAGCTTAGAGAAAGTAGAATTATATAAATCACAACCCATAGTGTTTTCCAACGTGACATTATTTTAATGATATGTTGAAATTGAAACACAATTTTAGTCTACCTATGGCTTATTATATAATTTTAAGGTTCCTTTAATTACATTCATATTGTCTAAATAACAAAAAGTTTTCATTACAATCATATTGTCTATATAATTGAAGGTTGGAAAACACAAGGTGTTAAGAAACCTGCAACCCACATAGTGTTGTAAAACCCTCTAAATGTAAACACCCAATCGGTCAGTCATTACTCAGCTAAATCTGGTTAGTTTTATGTATCCCCTAGTTGTAACTCCTCCCTGAACTCTCCACCCTTGAGCTTTTAACAAGTAGAATGAACTAACTCACAACCCACTGTGTTTTCCTACTTGCCTATATTTTAATGATATGAGAAAATCCAAACATAATTCATACTGTAAGTAACAATTTTGGTAAATTTTGAAGGTTTCTTTTCTTACATTCATACTATCTAAACAAAAAAAGGTTTTCATTACAATCATATTGTGTATATATAATTCAAGGTTGGAAAACACTAGGTGTTATTAAACTTGAGATCTTGTCAATGCTTGAGGAGGTAACGGGTATTAGAATGTATGAAATAAATAAGGAAACTGTTGTAAAAACACTTGAAAAGAAGCAAACCAAAGTGTATGAGATAAATAATTTATTTACTGAAGAGATTCTTCCCACTCTTGAGAAGTTAAGTAGCATGTGAAGTATGTGCAATGGGAAAATGACAATGAAAAATTGGAGGCAACATGTACTAGAATGTATGAAATGAAAAAGGAATTTGCTGTAGAAATACTTGAAAAGAAGCAGACCAAAGTGAATGAGACATATAGTGTATTGATTGAAGAGATTCTCCCATTTGTTGAGAAGTTGAAGAAGGTGTGTGTGCAGTATGCGCAATGGGAAAATGGAAATGCATAATTCGAGCATGTTCAGGTACAAGAAAGTATGTAATAAAAGAGGAATCTGCTCTAAAAACACTTGAAAATAAATAGACCAAAGTGAATGAGATAAATAATTTATTGACTGAAGAGATTGTTCCTGCTCTTGAGAAGTTGACGAAGGAGTGTCTATAGTATGTGCAATGGGAAAATGGCAATGCAGAAGTGGATAAAGTCAAGAGGTTTTGTATTGCATATGAATCTTTGCAAGAAAAGAAAGTGAGAGATGATTCCATAAGTGGAATTGGAAAAATGAAGTCAAAGATTCTTGAACTTAAGAATTCTATGGAACAAATACAATTGGAAATAGATGATAATGAAAAGGAAAAATTAGATCTTAGTGTAAAAAAAGAGAATTAGTTGGGTGGAGACATGAAAGTCTTTTTTTTTTTTGTCGTTAAAACACTGCTAGGGGCAACACCCTGTATTGATTTAGAAAAAAAGATACATGAGTTTATCCAAATTTGGAAGGTCTTTTCTGTAATAGTGACCTACCCAAACCACCTACCTACTCCATTCATGTAATTCAACCAAAATATGGAGGGCCTTTTCTGTAGTAATAGTCAATCCAGAGCACCTACCAAACCAAGCCAAAAAAACTACCAAAATTCCTCGAAGGCCTTTTTTGTAGTAATGACCAACCAGAGACACATCTACTCAAAGTCTTGATCAGCTAAACCACATCGAGGACTGAATCTATTTAGATACTTTATATACAAGAAATAAAGTGATAAACCAAAGTCACACCTACTGACCAGCGAATCATTCTAGCCTAGAACTACTCAGACCTCATCCTCCTCAGACTCGCACCTTTTCATGTATGCTTTATAACTTGCTACCACTAGATAGTTTGCACCGCACTTCAGATGTGCTGGGTTTTTCACTTTTTCCTCAGGGTCTCTTTGGTTGTTGGCAATCCACTCTTCCCCTTCACCCAGGTCCCAATCTTCATCGTCACTTGCAACTATCTCTTCTTCCAAGCCTTCATCCACAATGTGCCTGAACACCCAGCCATGAGGTAGATTTGTGGTCAGTTTCACTACTCAGAGAAGAAAGAAGATGTTTTTGTCCCTCTCCGCCCATAATTTCTCGAAACCTTCTGGGTCGATAGTGCTAATCAAGGAGAATTTCATCACTTCACGACCTCTCATAAGCAGCACGTGGTAGTTCTATGACATCAGGATTTTCCTATTGTCATCCACATTGTCCAGAGCTACATCTATTTCTCCCAGCCAGGCATGTACAAAAGACCATCTGGGTCAGTTTTTTACCTATCGCCTTTGAGACTCCCATATGTAGTAAGACCGCAAGAAACATTGCTGAAATTTCAGTGTTGCTTTTGGCCCTGTGGTAAGCTTTCAGGAACTCCGATCTGACCACTTTTTTGGTTGCCCAAAGAATGAGAGGATGAGAGGATTGCAACATTTCTTGAAGTATTTTATCTAATAATTCCCCTTTGAAAGCTTGCATTTTCTTTTCCGTGTCTAGTGCTAATGGCGTCTCCATGTCTTATAAATCACACCTCACCTTCTAGATGATTCTATCTTAACCTTGCTTTGATACAAGAATGCTAAGAAGTTATCTCTATCTTTTGTAACTAAGGGCTTGTTGTCTCATGATGCTTGAAGTACCAGATGGGACCTTCGTGCATGACAAGCCATCACTTTACTTGGTGATGGTGCTCATTCCATAGAATGATTATTAATACACCCTCCGGTTCTTTGTAAGGAGATATTCATTCCCTGATTATTCTCTACTTTGCACACTCAAAATTGACCCTTGTCATGTCAAGAATGATGCCAAGTTATTTCCTTTATTACCATATGCTTTTTGATTACCGTCGCGGCGGTAACCGGTGCTGAAATATTTCCTGGTGGTTGACCACGTGAATGTCCTACCTGTTGGTTTCAGAGGCCAATTTTTCCAGCTCATCTTCCCTAGAGTTTTCTTCCCTATATGTATGATTAACTTTGAAGGTTGCAAACCCGTCTGATAGTGACTTGATCTATTGTAGTAGATGGTTTAGTTTCCAATTAGGCGTGGAGCCCTTGCGAATTACATTGATTGTTATCATTGAATCTCCCTCTAGGTGTATCTGACCAATTCCCAATTCACGCCCAAGTTGAAAGCCTAATGTTGCTGCTCTAAATTCTGGCTCATTGTTTGTGCAATTGCTAAGAGGGATGGATCTTTCCGCTAAAATCTTACCTTCAGAGTCACAAGCAATGCACCTAGCCCCACCTAGTCTCGGGTTGCCATGATCCGCACCATCGAAGATAACCTTTATCCACCTTGAATCTAGAACTTGCCAAACAATCTCAGTCCTTTTGGATTGAAGGGAGCTATTCCCATTTAGATTGGAAGGTTTGAGACCCGGGAACTTATTGATCAAACAATCATCCCAACTTGTGAATACATTTTTCTTGCCACCCTCTTGTCGAGCATTTTCATTGACCAGTTCAACTATTGCTCTCTTAATTTTATCCCACAACCGATCCTTATTCAATTCTTTCCCTTGAAATATTCTCCTGTTTCTTTCCTTCCAGAGCTCCCAAATTACTACAGATGGAGTGACCTGCCAAATGCTAGCAAACACAGACTTGTTTGCTTTTTGGGGCCACATCTTGAACCAAGTTGACAGATCCTCTGGAATAGGGCTTTGAAGATTTAGTTTGACTCTCACAGAGTTCCAACATTCCATTGCATATGGGCATGATAATAGGATGTGATTTGTTGTCTCCTCGTGTTCTTTGCATAGGATACACCTTCCTAGTCCTTGGATACCAAGTTTGGCTAGTTTGTCTTCTGTTAGAATTCTCTTTTGAGTTGCCAGCCATGCAAAGACTTCGGATTTGGGTAGGCATTTTTTTCCCTAGAACAATTGGAATGGCCAGTCCTACTGGGCTAACGCTATTTCCTTGTCTTTGTATCCTAGGTTCACTTTGTAGGTTCCAGTTGAGGATCCACATCACCTGACTTGGTCCTTTTCATTGGATGGAACAAAGTATATTTCCTTGAGAATCTTTGCGAGTGCTTCTTTCTGGTCCTGAGGGGCATTGAGAGGATGAAAATCATTCCAAATCCAACTTGCTACTCCTTTGTGTGAAACCATTTTTCCGTAATTGGTTACCTTGTGTCCACAGAGTCTAGAGGTTTCTGCTTTTATTTCTTCCAGACCCAACCTACTACCAATGGGTTCTTTCCCGCACCATGAGTCATTCTAGAAGGATGCAATTTTTCCATGACGAACTTCCCATGTGACATGGTCTGCAATTATGTCCCTGTACTCTGATATGAAATTCCATATTACTGAGCCTCTTGGGAGATTTTGAGTTGTAAGGATTCTTGTTGGATCATCCGAATCCAGGTATTTTCTTTTAATGATTCTGACCCATCTATGATGTCCTTTGGTGTGTATATCCCAAACTAGTTTGGCTCCTAGGGCCTGGTTCATGATGGGAAGTTGTCTTATTCCTACACCTCCAACTTCTTTGGGCAAGCAAAACCTATCCCATGCCAATAGAGGAAATTTGTTTTGTTCTCTGTTGCCACTCCAAAAGAATATTTTGAAGATTTGGGTGAGAGCATCTTCCACTGCTTTGGGAATTTTAAGACAGGACATTGAATAAACTTGGATAGTTGATAGCAAAAATTTAACCATGAGGAGTCTTCCAGCTGATGAGAGCCATTTTCCCTTCCAAGTGCTTAATTTGTTCTTGCAATTTTTAATTAGGTGATCCCAATAGCAATTCTTATTGATGCCCACAAATAGGGGAATCCCCAAGTATCGACCAAGCAGGGAGGCAACTTTTAAGTTCAAAATTCTTGCTATATCTCTTTGTATATAGGCTTGGCTTGGTGTTTAAGAAAAAAAATTCCAATTTTCCCCAATTGATGTCTTGCCCTAATGCACTATAGTAGTCATTTAGGAAGTTCTTGATTGCTCTTGCTTCCCTTTTGCTTCCCTCACCCATTAGGACTATGTCATCAACAAACTGTAAGTGGGTTGAGGGCTCCAGGCCATTGGCTACATGAATTCCTTTCCATCTTCCTTCCTCTCTTAGCCTTTTAATTCCCCTTCCCAACACTTCCGCCATAATTATGAATAGAAATGGGGATAGGGGGTCACCTTGTCTTATCCCCCTAGAGGAGGAAAAGTAACCATTCACTAATCCATTACCAGGACTGAGAATTTTGGAGTGGAAATGTAGCTTCAGACCTAGTTTATCCAATTGTCTCCAAAACCAAATTTTCTTAACACTTCCAACAAGAAGCTCCTATCAACCATGTCATATGCTTTTAGGATGTCTAGTTTAAGTATCATACAAGGCTCTTTATTTTTCTTGGCTGTATGGATTGTTTCATGCGCTATAATGATTCCTTCTACTATGGATCAACCTAGGGTAAAGCCACTTTGTTCCTTAGAGATGACCTCCTGCAACACCTTTTTGAGCCCATTGGCAATTATCTTTGTAAACATTTTATATACCGTATTGCATAGGGCAATAGGCCTAAAGTCACCCATTGTTTGGGGATCCTTCTTCTTGGGAATTAAGGCCAAAAAGGTGTGATTTATTGCCCCTAGAATTGTCATTCTTTTCCTAGATTCCTCTATTGCTACACCAAGATCTTTCCCTACTATATCCCAGAAGGTTTGAAAGAATCCAGCTAGAAAACCGTTTGGGCCTGGAGCCTTATCTAGGTTCATTTGAAAGACTGCAATTTTTACTTCATCCAAGGATATCTTTTGGTATAGAAGCTTGTTCTGTTCTTCTTTTATGATGGAGGGAATTGCAACCAGCAAGTTGTCCCTCGTGACCCTGTTAACTTGGATTTCCTTGTTTAGCAAGGTTTCGAGGAAATCAACTGCCTCTTTATTGAATTCTTCAGTTGATTGAATTAACTCACCATTAGCTTTTTTGATTTCCACAATCCTCTTTTTGTTTCTATTGGCTATGGTTGATTTGTGGAGGAATTTTGTGTTCCTATCTCCATCTTTCAGCTAGGTTTCTCTTGATTTTTGGCACTAGTAGCATTCCTCCCATTTAAGGATCTCTACCAGTTCATCCTTTAGGCTCATTTCATTCTCATAATCAACTACATCCATCCCCCTTTCTATTACATGCTCATTCAAGGCTCAAATTTCTTGCTCAATTCTCTCTTTCTCCTGAAAAATATTCTTAAAGTGGGTCTTGTTCCACTCCTTCAATTTAATTTTTATGTAGCCCAACTTTTTATTTATGTTGTAATGTTTTTTTTTGTCACTGAAGCTCACTTCATTCCACCAGGTACTTATTAAGTCTGGCAACTACTTGTCTCTTAGCCACATGTAGTCAAATTTGAATGGGCAGCCTTTGGGAGGGTCAATCTAGCCCCAAGACAGAAGGACTGGGAAATGGTCTGAGCTTGTGAAAGGAAGGATTTGAGCTTCATGGGAGCCTTCCAAATCACCCCAGTCGCCCCAAAGGAGAAATCTGTCTAGCCTTTTTGCAATGTTGGTGAATCCCTATCTTCTGTTAGACCAGGTGAAGGTACCATTTCTTGTTTTTAAGTCTAGTAGAAGGTTTTTGTCAATAAATTCTTGGAAGTCTCTTTGAACAGTCGTTATTCTCCTACCCCCCTATTTTTCAGAGTTGTTTAGTGTAGCATTGAAGTCTCCTGCTACAATTCCTTTTCCTAACCTTTTGCTATCTATTTCCTCTGAGATTTTATCCCATACCCTCTTTTTTCTCTCCGTCAGAAAAAGCCCATATACATTTATGCAAATAAAAGAGATGTTTCTTCTTATGTCTTTGAAGTTGACTAATTGTCTGCTTCTGATTCTAATTCCCCTGACACTGAGAGCAGATTCTAGATAACTCCCAATCCCCTAGAAGCCCCTGCAAACTCCTTAAAGTGCCCTTTCCATTTTTTCCAATTGCCCAACCTTTTCTCACTTTCTTCCTTGTTCCATTTTGCTTCCTGAAGTAACACTACATCTACATTTGATTGGTCAATTTGGCGCTTGACCATACACCATTTGTCAGGGGCATTTACACCCCTGAAATTCCATGTTATGAGCCTCATTCTTCCCGGGGAAGGATGCTCTCCTTCCATAATATTAGTTTCTTCTATCCTGCAGTGTTGCCAATAATCATCAGCTTGGCTCGGTTTGATGTCCTGCCCCTACTTCCCTTTTTCTTGATGTTGGGTCCTTTAAGTTTTGATTCAGACTACTCTAGTTGCCTGATTTCTAGGAATTCTCCTTCCTTTTCCTCCTCCCAGGGCTCTTCTTCTCCCTCTGAGAATTGATCATTGTATTCCTTATCTGTTTGCATGTCCTCTCCTCCCACAATCAGGGGGGCATCCTTGTTTGCTTCTAGTTTTAGTGGATTGACCTGAGGCTCGGCTACAGAAGGCAGGAGAGGCCTATCACCACTCTCTCTTCCTTCAGATAGCTCCTTTAGTTGGTTTTGGATATCCCTTTGGAGGACTTGTATCATCCATGAGGGCAATGAGGGCTTGCTTGGCTTGAGTATTACCACTTGACAGACTTCTAATATCTTGGGAGAGAAAAGTTGTAGGTTCTCTGGAGCCATCCATGACTCCCATGGCTGGCATACCATTCCCCTCTTCGGGACACGCTTCTGGATTTGTGTCTTGTGATAACATTGCCTCTGGTTCCACTTGCTCAATATTATCTATGTTGGCATTTGATGCCCTATTTGAGGTGCTCTCTTGGAGAGTTTTCCTGAATATGCAATTTTTTTATCCTGATCCTTCACATAACTCAATTTCTTGCTACCAACTTCCAAACTTGGTCAAAATCTCAACAATTTTGTATATCCCTACCCCTTCATCTACTTCTACCAGAACACAAGGTTTTGATCCTTCTTTTCCATTAATGAAATCCTCATCCACTCCTATATAGACTCCTAGGGAATTGCCTAATCTTGTCATAACTTCTATATTCCAAAATTCTAAGGGTAAATCAACTAATTTGATCCAAGTTGAAATTTGAGTCAATCGGTAATTCCATGGATCGAAACTAGCTTGCTAGTTTGTGCAATGAAACTAATAACCATTCATGAACATAGGTTCTCCTTCTAAAATTTCCAATTTCATGTCCATGTCTATGCATTTGATCAGAAAAAAGGAATTTGGAAGGGAAGTGATGCTTTCCCAGTTTGCGTACTTTCTCTCCCACCAGGTGTTAATCTCATCGCTTGGACAACCTGGACCAGTCCATTTCACAAAAAGAGCATGTGCCGATAGCCTAGCTACTCTTTTTTCGATCGGGTTTGAAGGCATTTGGTATAATTTGTACCCTTTGGGGTGCAAATTCACCTCTCTATTTTCCCTAGAGTGAAAGTTTCTTTTGTTTATTTTCCTTATCAAAAGATCGCGATCTCTTTCATTCATCCTTCTGCCAAACTCATATTCCTCCCCACGTTGTTGATTCATGTTGGCATTATCTTTAGGCCTAGGGTTAGCTGGGTCTTTTTCTCTCCAAGCTCTGTTTGTTCGATTTTGAGCACCTCCTCCTCTGGCATGCCAATTGGAGTCTGGTTGGCCATTATCGCAATTCCTTTCCCAAAACCCCCCACGCCTTCGTCTGTTCACTCCCAGTCTCTAGTTGTTCTAGCCACAAGCTACAGGCCTGTGTGCATGCTCCGAGGATTTGCCATCTCTTGACACTGCCCGAGAGTTGTTCTGGGTTCCAGTTTGCCTTTTGCGAACTCCTGGTTCTGCCTGTGGAGCAGATGGTGTTTGTCCACCCAGACTCTGATTTCAAAGACCCATTGGATTAGGTGATTTGTTGCATCATTCACCCCACCCCCTAGAGTAGCGCCATCCTCTGCGACTAAGTCCCCTTAGCGAGTTCGCTGGTTCACTGCTGAGTTTGGTGCCAGCTTTCCGTCGCGCGCCATCTTAATTCATATAACTTCAAATCATAAGGGTCATTTCTATTGACTATTGCTTGGCTAAATTTACCACATTTTTCAAATTTTTATAACTTTGGCATATGGTGTCAAAGTTGGGAAAACAAGACTTCATTAAAAGTTTGGTTCCAAAAACTTTCCAATAATACAAGTCTCTTCATTATATTTTGCTTATGGTTTATTTTATGCACAGTCAAAGTCAGATCTTCATTATTCAATTTTGAGCTCATAAATTGTAGTGTATATCCCTAATTTTTATGATCCTAGTGGCTCTAGGGAGACATGAAAGTCTTATCTGAAAAGGTAGACAAGTCTTGTAAGGAACTTGTTAGGATGTTGTTGTCCTAAGGGAAACTTTTTTAAAAGAAACATCTGCATTCTCTAATTAGAAAGACACTCTCAAAGCTGTGAAAAAAGCAGCTGCAAAGCTACATAAAAGTATTGAAGACATTGAAAACTCTATCCAAGAAATAGATAGTGTTTTCCTAAGGGCTGATGAGGGAGCGACTGCTCTAAAGCTTAAAGTAAAAGATATGAAAAATAATTTAGAAGTTCATGAAAAGGAATACCAGGGGGTGTTAATAGGTAAGAGCAGTGGGGATGAGAAAAAATGTGTGCCTGGTCAACTTCCAGATGCAAAAGAAATAGTTGGAAGTGTTGAAATTGAAGCAAAATAATAGAAACAATTAACCACTTAGAAAAGGAATTAAAAGATTAAAAAAAATATTTTATCGTCGAAAGAAAAGGAGTTTAATTAATGTTGTTGATAGAGAGTTGCAATCTAAAAGACACGAAGTTGACAAAATAAACACAACAATGCAAGGTGTTGCTTATGAAGAAGGGCACATGGACATATTACAAAATGAGTGTTTGCAAGAATCTGAGGTAGTTCAAAAGTTTAAGGCTGATATCAAGCACCTCGAGGCTCAATTAAGAAATCTTTAGTTTACCTATAATGATTGCGTAAAGCATTTTGATAGATCAAAAGTCAAAGGTGCAGTTGCACAACTTATAAAAGATAAAGATGCCTTGACAAGCACAATCATTTAATTGACAACCCACATTATGTTTTCCAATTTGCAATTATTTTGTGCATTTTTTTAATCATATATATGAGGAAATTTAAATGCAATTTTCTCTAATTAAGAATGGTTATAAATGTTGAAGGGGTCTTTCATTACATTTGCACTGTCTAAACAACAAAAGGATTTCAATAAATTCATATTTTCTTGTGTAAAATTCCATGTTGCAAAACCCTAGGTGTTAATAAACTTGCAATTCACAAAGTGTTGTAAAACCCTCTACATGTAACAACCCAATTGGTTAGTCACCCCTCAGCTCAATTTGGTTAGTTTTATGTATCCGCCACTTGTAACTCTTCCTCATGAGACAACTCTTTACATTTAAACAAGCATAATCAAATAATTGACAACCCACATTGTGTTTTCCAATTTGTAATTATTTTGTGCATTTTTTCAATCATATGTGAAAATTTAAATGCAATTTTTACTCTAATTATGAGTTGTTATAAATTTTGAAGGGGCCTTTCACTACATTTGTACTGTCTAAACATCAAAAGATTTTCAAGACATTCATATTGTTTTGTAAAATTTCATGTTGCAAAACCCTAGGTGTTAAGAAACAAGCAACCCACATAGTGTTGTAAAACCATCTACACTTAAGAACCCAATTGGTTAGTCATCCCTCAACTCAATTTGGTTAGTTTTATGTAACCTCCACTTGCAACTCCTCCCTATGAGAACCATTTACATTTAAACATGTAGACTCAAATAATTGACAACTTGCATTGTGTTTTGCAATTTACAATTTTTTTTGCACTTTTGTTTTCAATCATGAGGAAATTTAAATGCAATTTTTGCTTAAGAGTCGTTATAAATTTTGAAGGGGCCTTTCATTACATTCATATTGTCTAAATAAGAAAAGCTTTTCAAGACATTCATTATGTTTTGTAAAATTCCAGGTTGCAAAACACAATGTGTTAAATGAAACTTGCAACCCACATATTGTATTCAAACCATTTACAAGTAACAACCCAATTGGTTAGTCACCCCTCACCTCGATTTAGTCGGTTTTCTCCTCCAACTCCTCCCCATGAACTCCAACCTTTAGCTTTGAATGTGCACGCTGAAAACACTCACAACACATAGTGTTTTTTGCCTTCTTGAAAAACAATTCTTATTACAATTTTCAACACAGGGCTTACTCATGTTAATCCACCCTCAATCCTTGTGGGTGTATAGAATAAAGTGATAGCTTCTCGCACAAGCCACGGGGCCCTCGAGTTTTATGTCGAACTCCCACCACGATGTCATGACCAACAAAACATGGGAAAAATGACTTAATGACGTTGTTATCTCCTCGCTTCCCTTGTCGTAACATCTCATCCTATTTGTTGATTTCATCACTTTTATCCCCTGTCTTGACAGACCCTACGCTACGCCATCCCATCATGTTATGTATGTTTCTATGTATGTTTTTTATGTATCATGTTATGTATGTTTCTATGTATGTTTTAATGTATGTTTCTATACATGTATCAATACACACGTATGATTAAAAAACAGATATGTTTCTATGTATGTTTTTATGTATATTTTTTATGAATTTTGCATGGAGATTAACATTGAGACACCTTATTTTCCTAACAAAAATTAATACATAATTATAAATATGAAGGTGGTTCAAGAACGTGTATACCCAGTCAGCTAAACCAACAAATGTTAATTGAAGCTTCCGTACAGGTACCATATAATAACTTCATATGATTGTTGGTATTTCACCAAAACAGAAAATGTTAAGGTAGACCAATGTTTTGCACATTTATGGCTGTTTTCCTTAGTTTGTTAGTGCGTACAATTTGTGGTGGGTAGAAAAGCATCAGCCTACGCTGCAGGTTTGAACAATCTGCACAGCAGGCAAGGACAAAGGCGGTATTATTATAATATGTAATTCCAGTAAAGTAAATGAATGCACGGCCACCCACTTCCCAGTTCCTCTGGGAGAAAGGCTTCCTTTAATACATCATATCATGAAAACGGGAAGGAGTAAGTGGGTTTCATTGTCCATTGGCGATAACGCGAAAACTACCTTTCTCTACCTTTCTCATGTGCGGCTCTCCTCAGAATTAGTATTTAAATGTGGAGATGATAAAAGTTGATGATAGTGGGAGACATTGCAGTCCACGAGTTATTTATCATAAAGTAATCGGGTTGGGTTTGCTTTTTACAAAATTTTTTGTTGAGGTCATATCGACACCATCACTACAATGGGCGCCACACCAGATTATCTCCAACATCGAGATATGTTTATCCAAAAATGAAAGCTACACAGATTACTAAATATACTTCAATTGCACTACCATAATGATCATACATTGGTGCACATTGTGCGAGCTCGCTGAGAATTATGGGGAAGCACTTACAAGATTGTAAAGGTGGAAAAGTGCATTTCCTGTGATATTTTTTTGGTTATATACTATTTTGTATTGGTGTTTGAGTGCACATTTATAGTAGGGGAGAGAATTTGGTAGTTGAGCATGTTTCAATAGTTGAGATAGGATTTGATGATTTAATGTCTAATATTTTTAATAATATATTTATTAATGATTGAGATTTTAAAATTGTTAATGATGATTGTGAGATTTCATAATTGAATGAAATGTGTTTTTAGATCTAAAAAATAACAAATCATGTGATGTCATCATTGTATGAATAAAATATGACTTGATGCACAATTATTATAACTTAATGCACAACTACCATTCTACCTTTTTAGTTTTTTTTAAACACCTTAACCAAAAACATGTTAATGTGGTATCATATTTGATGATGTAGATTTGAAACCATAGTTATAAGTAAGGGTGCTCAACTATGAACCATATCCTCTATAATACCCATATTCAAAATTTTAAATTTTATTTTAGGTTGAAGGTGACTCAGTTTCAATTAGTCATGATGGAACAACTTTTGCACCAAAATATTACATATTGTATGTCTAGATTGTGCATAAAAAGAGACTATCTTTAGATCATTTTTTATTATCTAGCACCATGTAGAATAACCCTATTCTCTAGAATCACAAACTTTAAATATTGTGAGTCTTAGAATCAAACCCACCCTTCTCATAAAACCATTTTTATATTGACATATTCTAGTTGTATTATCTTTTTATCAATAATTTTCAAAGCTTCATTTAACATTAGGTCATTGGATCACTTCTTTTTGCAGTTTTATTGAAGTGCTAGGTATCAAGTTCCAAATTACACTTATCATTACATTAAATACATGTTAGTCTTATATTTTTATCGATTTCATTAAATCAATTGACATGCTTGTCATAAAGAGAAGATCCTCACTTAACAAACTCTTGAAAGTATTCATCAACACTATCGTTTCTTTATTGAAGGGATAGACACTTAAGCAAATATTTGTTTCTAGATATAGAATGTCTATAGGTTGTTAGGTCAATTTCACTTTCAAATTTTGAATCTATAGATCAAATTCATTTTTCATAGGCATGAAATTAACTTAGGGTTACAAATATTTTCAATAAGGTTGTGTTGGGATGTCTCCATCTAATTTTTTCAAGTTCAATCTTTTAATATAACGTAACAATCATCTATCTATGTCCTCTTAATTAAAATCAAAGTACACATTTTTTCTTGTCCTTTCTTTATATTTTCATATATACATTTTTGCAATGTTTAATATCATTATGAAAGAGCACTTGGTGATATGTACTCTTGGAGAAAAGTGTTTTTCTTTTCTTTTTTGTTATGTGTAATACATGTTCTAAAAATGTTTCTTGTAGTTGCCTTAAGTTGATTTGTTCTTCTTTGTAATGCTTTGTTGCATTTAATTCTAGTCTAAATTCTTACTTTTAGGTTGATAGGCTTTGAAGTGCCTCCTTCAGGATTTCCTTTTCTCTTGCACATACTTTTTCTACTTTTAATATATGCATTTTTTCAATTTTTTTTTTTTTTAAAATGCATTTCTAATTCAACTCTTTATTAAAAAAAATATTTACATTAAAAGGTTATAGTTCAATTGATTGAGCACAATTGAAAATGATGATAGTATTTTCTTGATTACAACATCCACCAGGGTTCAAAACATTTGGATTATATTGACTAAAACTTTTGGAGATGCTCAATTGATAAGAATATCCAAAAATATATTGATAGTGCAACAAATGAGCACAAAAATATTAACAACTATAAAAGATAATTTCAAACGGTAAAAAACTTCTAAGATTGATATATTTATTTTACCTAAGAATGAAGGCTTAATAGTTGTAGTAGTAATTATACATTTAAAACAGAATATTTTAAATAGTATAATATTATTAATAGAAGAACTAATACTAATAATTGAATAAAATATAGTTATTAGATTCAAAAAATAATAAATCATATATATATTAATAAAATATAACTCAATACAAAACTTTTGATTCTTAATATACAATTATTGATCTAACCTTTTTCATTTGTCTCTTATAATAACTCAACCAAAAACATACTAATAACATAAATTTGATCAATAATAATAAAATAAAAATATAATCAAAGACAAAAGCATGACTAAAATCTCGTTAAGGTTATGACCAAAATCTTCTTTTTCATCTGACAGACTGACACACATTATTAAAACTGGCAATCAATAAAGTTTTCGGCGCCACTGGTAACCATCATTCCTTAGGCTGCATATCGAAGTGGAACCAAAAACCGTAGAGGCAGTACACGTATACAAAACTAGTAAAAGAAATTGGACAACATGAATTTTTCTATTGTTTTGTAGTGTATTGTACAATTTTGGGGCATTTGTCTCTGTGGGTTTGGAATTGCATAGTTGTTAATACTTCCCTCTTTGGGCATTTGTTTTTTGGACCACTACATCTGGTTATTCTCAGTACTGTCCACCTTCTCTAGAACCACAATTACCAGCAGCAAACCTAGGCCCACCCACTTTACATTTCCACCTGTATTTGAAACTGCTACGGGTGTGGAGTGTTTGTCTCCAAATATTTCTGCTCAAAGCGAGAAGAAAGATATTGAATAATCTTGAATTAGCATGGTAGTCATTGAATCGTTTTTATCAGATATAAGAGATCTGATTTGATTTAAATAACACATTCTAAGCATTGGTTTGTTAAGATGATTCATCTTAAATCACACTAATAAATAAATGATTCAATATATTTTCAGATGAACCACCTAAAAATCATTTTACTAAAACATTCAGCTTTTTGGCAATCATTTTGCTGCCTTAGCCATTTCCTTTGTAATTTTGCTGCTACGGCCCTGCTCAACTGCGACAACTTTGACTTACGTGCTTGCTTGAAAAATGAACGTCATTCTCAATGGCTCTATTCATTCACCATACTGACAATGTCCCCCTTTAATCAGTAGAGCATTTACTTGTCATTCCTTATCACCATTTTCTTTAATATGGTGATCATGCTCAGAATATGGTTGTTGTGGTCTTGAATACTTTTGTTGTGGCGTTTGTTCCGAGGGACGTCGAGGTTGTGGTTGAGGGCACTGGCTATGTAGGAGATAATTTGCACCGATGGCCATGCCCTTCGATGTCCATGCCATACGTACTTGTTGCTGCTGCTAACTGTCAATGATTAAATGCACGCACCATCATTTTCAGAGCCTGGTTTTGGAAACTGCGTAGTTGTACATTGATGGCAGACATCCTTCTCCGTGCTGCGTACTCTCACTGCAATGACTCGTTGTATAAGAGTTAAAATTTAAAAAGTATAACTTATGATTTTTTTGTTTTCAAATTTCATTATTAACTTTAATGTTTTTATTTGATAATTTATAATATAAAAAATAATATATAATAAATATAATAATAATATTTTAAAGATTAAATTTACATTATATAAAATATAAAAAATAAATTGACATTATATAAATATAATATATAATAAATAATTTTAAATATTTTGAAGATAAATACAAAATAAAATTTAAAATATTATTAAAAAAATTATATATTAAGTTTTTTGATAATAATTACTATATGTATTAATGCATAGATGCCCTGTGCATCTATTTAGTTCTTAGGTAAATGTTGAAACTAAAATATTTATTTTTATAGTAATTAGGTAGTTCTTAGGTAATAATTACATAAGTTCTTAGGTAAATGTTAAAACTAAAATATTTAGTTTTAAAGTAATTAGGTAGTTCCTACGTAATAATTACTATATGTAATAATTAAAATATTTATTGCAACTAACCTTTATTCATATGGATTGATTGAATGAATATGAGTGTTTTACTATAGGATGTTTATCAAAACTAATCCCCATTTCCAAATACACCATCCAAAACACCCCACTACCTCCACTTTGATAGGACGTTTTAATTTGATAATCACTCTTTTTTATGAGTGCAGTTTTATCAATTTAGATGTGAATGTAGAAGTGCATTTTCTAAATAGTTAGTATATTAGAATCAAAGTAGTAATTTTTTATTATTAAATCCATTCTAAAAATATATAATATATTGAAATCAATGCACACTATTATTTAAAAGTTATATATATATTCAAAATTAAAATTACAATATATTGATTGAATAAATTTTAACAATTATAAATAACATATTATATTTTTTATTATGGATAATTCTTCTTAATCAAATATAACAATATCATATTAATTATAAATTCTTTAACTATAAATTTTAGTAAAAAGAATCTATATGTTGTAATAATATAGACTTATGTGTAGAGTGGACCAGTTGTAAGATATGGCACAAGTTGTAAGTTTGACGTCAATGAATCATGGTAAATATTTTAAGTGGTAATCAATCTTTGTTAAAGAAAAGCTTGATGCTTATATTATGATAAATGAGAATTAAGTTAAAAGATTTTTACTTACTCTATATAGAGAGATTGTTAAGTAAATTTTAAATGATAAAAAATTATATAATACAATTTTCTTTTAGAAAACAAAGGTATTTTTGACATTGAAAATATTATAGTTATATCTAATAATATTTTTTTAATAAATTTTATAGTTATTTAGATAAATTATAAAATAAATTTAAAAATTATGCTATTGTTGTTCTTCATTATATAGGAAAAATTATCAATAAATTATTTATGTTTTATAGGGATCCTTCTAATTGAACATTATGTGCACATTTTAATAATCTTGAAAAAATATTAGCAACATTATTTTTGTTATATAGAAGGAATTTATAATACTAACAAATTATCCATGGTTTATAGGGATCCTTCTAACCAAAGCTTATGAGTACTTTTCTATTTATAAAAATTGATAACATTTATTTTTATTACATATGGAGAGATTTTTAATATTATTAAACTATCTATAATTTATAAGGGTTCACTTAATCAAACATTATAATCATCTTTCAATAACCTTGAATAAACTCTTCTCTCTCCAATAACCTCTTGATCCCCATGCAAGCCCTTTAGAGGGGTTTTTATCATACATATAGCTACAAGTTAGCTTATTTTAACTTTAGTTAGGTTGAAAAAATATTTTTTTTCTTTTCTTTTGTAGATAATAGTCAAATAAGTTTTGGTATATTCTACTTATAGGCATATAATTTTTCTGTGGAGTTATATGCATAGAATATTCATAACTACAAATTTAGATTTGTGTATAAGGTTCAAATTAATGAATTTTTAATACAATCTAGATTATTTTTATAATTTGTGAATTCGATCTAATTAAGTTTAAGAATGATCTAATATATATTTTTTATTTTATTTCTTACATGATTGAGAATAAGTGATTTTGAGTTAGTTCAAAAGTTATGGTCAAAGTAGTAGATAGCTAACTTTTGAATTCTAAAATCAACTTGTATCTTTATTTCTTTTAATTTCTATGATATGACCTATTGTAACTTGAAATTAGATTAATTCAATTTTATTTCTTGTTATGTTCCTTAAACCTAATTTTTCATACAAAGATGAATTGTATTTCCTTAAATTTAAATGAACCCAACACTCAAAACCTTCTAAAATTTTACCTTAAGGTTTTGAATTTTCTTATATTTATAATTTTTAGATTTGATATTTTTATTACTATGTCATTTATTCCAGATTTTATTAGAGTCTTGGGCTTTCATTATTTTATATATATCCCATCACCACCATCCCATCTTTTGATTGATTGAGTTTCATTATTATATCATTTACCATGGATCCTTACGAATTTTTATTTTGGGATTTCCCTCATGCATACATCATGGATTATGAGCTATTTTCATTCTTTCTTGATTCTCGTCCTTTTATCCTTAATTATTTTGCCTTATTTTATGACATAAATGATCCTACATGTTTCATGCATAAGATTGTAGAGTATTTGAGAAATTTTCCATCCTTATTAGACTTATGCATGCCTTCCCATCTATATTAGAGGATTTTACTTTATTTATCTCCATGACTCGTCATGATTCTTCATCTCATGAGATAAAAGATGGCGATACTTTAGTCCTAATCTCCCATAATACATATAGGTATATTCCTTCATATGGTGATGTTTCCTAGTAAGCATATATTATGTGCATCTCATCTCCCATAATATATCTAGGGATATTCCTTCATGTGGTGATATTTTCTAGTAAGCATATATTTTGTACATCTCAAAAAAAGTTTCCTTTTACCTCTATTGGTTTTCCTACATGTGTCTCTCTTTCTCTTTAATACACATGTTTTACCTTCATACAAGATTGGTATTCTTTCTTGTCATTCATGTTGCTCATGCTATATTGATGATATATTAAGTGACTATCATGGTGACAATTCTTTATTTTTTAATGATAATTCTCATGACTCTTATAAAAATGTTACACATAGTTATAGTTCTTCACATTTTGGTGTCCTTTCCTTGGGAGTCTCATAGACATGTCCATGCATATCATGATGTTATATGCCTTTTTTATAACAACGGTTTCTCCTTCAAATCCTTTTATGCCTTTATATGATATATATTTGTAACAACGGTTTCTCCTTCAAATCTGATTTACTCGCCAATAATCAGAGGAGTACTAGCTGGTTTACAATCCTCCATGCCAAAAAATTTAAGCATTTCTTTTGCATACTTGATTTTGCTATAAAAATACTTATCAGATTGTGTAATTTGCAAACCAAGAAAAAATTTGAGTTCTCCTAACATGGAAATTTCAAACTCATCTTGCATGTTTGTGGCAAATATTTTGCACATTACATCACTACTACCACCAAATATAATATCATCGACATAAACTACAACAATGATCATTTGGTTACCCTTACTCTCATTATCTATTTATATATTCATGTTGAGAGGCCTTATACAATGACAGAGTCAACTCTTATATTTTTATATTTTTACACTTTCTTAGTAGATTATAAAGAAATGGGAAAATAAATATAGTTTTAAAAAATATTTTTAATAATAAATCATATTTATTTAGAGTTTACAATTTGTGGCATTGGTCTTTCCATCAATAAACATACATCATTCTTATCAATTGTACTCAAACAATTAAACTACATAAATTAAAAATGTCCATAAAAAATTCTAATCTATCTTTTCATGTAATTTCAATTTTATTTTTGAGATATTTATTAAAGCATTTAATATAACAATAGTTATGAACTATCATTATTTTAAATAATTAAAAATAAAATAAAGAATAGCTCAAAATTGTAACATTTAAAAAAATTAAAACATAAACAAAATTTGAGTGTGTAGTTAAATTTTTTTTTTTTTCACGATGAAAACATTTATTTCCTTTCTCTTCCTCATCACTATTATACTAATTGAATTAAAAAATACTCTTACACTAATTTTCTTGTCATCCTCTCTCTAGGCTTATTCTAACCCTAGTCTTGTCCAAACCCTGTCATTGTTTTTTTTTTTCTTATTCCAACCCCAGTCTTGTCCAAACCCCTCATTTTTTTCTTCGTATCATCTATTTATATATTTAAGTTGTGAGGTGTTGTACAATATCACATCAAACAAATTGTTATATTTTCACACATTCTAAACATTATAATACGAAGAAATACAATTTAAAGAATATTCTAAAAATGTGTTTAGGATGAGCGATATGGTTAGGGTTCAATTTAGGATTATGTTTAAGATTAGCAATAGCATTAGGGTTGGAGTTAGCATGTATAAAATGGGTTAGGCTTAGAAATAGGGTGAGGGTAAGGATAAAGATTAGGGTTGGAGTTAAAATTAGGGATAGGGATAGGGATAGGGTTAGGGTTAGGGTTAGGATTAGGATTAGGATTAGGGTTGAAGTTGTGAATAAGTTTAGGGTTACAATTAGGGATGAGAATAGGGTTAGGGTTAGAGATAAAATTAGGATTAGGGTTATATACCTTATAATTTTTTTTTAAAACTATAAAATCTTAGTTATAAAAGTTTATTTATTTATTTATTTATATTATATAAATATTATTTACTATAACATATCATATTTTATTTTATATATAAGATATATGCTATTTATTTAATATAATTCAATAATAAATAATATATATTTATATAATAGGAGAATTTAAATTGAATGAATATCTAAACTATAATATATAATAAATATAATAATAATAACAACATTTTAAAAATTTAATTTACATTGCATAAAATATTAAAAATAATTTATATTATATCTTAGTTTTAACATTGAGCTAAAAACTAAAACTAAAACTAAAAAAATAAATAAAATAAGTGAAAATAGTTCTTTAAAGAAATATAAAATAACAAAAATAAAATAACTTTTAAATAAATAAAAATATTCTTTAAATAAAATAAAATAATCTAAAAGATTAAAATTTATGTATTATATATAATAAATAAAATAATTAAAATATTTTTACATTTTATATTAATTTTTCTTTATTTCTTAAATACAAAATAAAATCTAAAATATTATTAAAAAACAATTATTAAAAAAAAAAATATAAAAAAAATTAACATTAGCTAAATCTTTAATTATTAATCTATAAAGTTAAATATATAAAAATTAATGTTAAAATTAAATATATAAAAATTAATGTTATAAATGAAAGTTAAAGAAAATTAAAAAAACGTAAAGGACTGACGGACTGATCTGACGGGAGACACCGTACTGCACAACAGATGTCAGGGTACGTTAGAAAGAGGACCGACGAGGACTGGCAGATACGGCAGCGGTGTCAGATGGATGGCAGCGGATGGACATCCATGCCATGCGGTGCAAATTATCCCCTGCATAGACAGTGCCGTGGTTGAGTGTGATTGCAGAGAGGTGTGCAGGAGCAAAGAAGGAAAGAGGTAGAGAATAGATACGGAGTAGTGACGTGTCATCTGTCATGGTTGCATCTACAACTGTTTTCCTTGCTTTGAAAAATTGAATGCCACTAGGGGAGAGGGCCCATTAGTCGTGCACCCTAAATTCGCGTTTCTAATTATCCTACGTCGAAATTTCAAATCACTCCCAATTTTTTACAGCAGCTTACTTGGCAAGTTCTCTGCTTATAACTAAGGTTTCAGGGCCACATCATCAAATATGATGCCACATCAGCATGCATTTTTGTCAAGGTGTCCAAAAAGGCCCCAAAAAATAGTGAGACCAATTCTTGTGCATTACATCATGAGTAGTTGAGCGCTGATGTGGTATCACATGATTGGTTGCTTTTTAGATCAAAAGCATACATTTTGTTTAATTATGGGTAGTCAAATCACAACTATTGGACATTATATAAACGACTATTGGGTATTATATTTACGATTGGGTGCGCGACTATTGGACCCCACACGACTATTGGGCCCTCTCCCCTACAAAGTGTGGTGATGGCGGTAGACATGATTGGATATTCTGAATCAATTACGTCACTTCACTTTATTTGTGGCGCCAGTTCATTGTTTTTGGCAAAGTTTTCAACGTTGTTTGTATTCTTGTTGCTTATCATAGAACATCTAGACAAATGTTGAATTTCTTCCATTCAGTTTATCAAGTGGAAAAGTAAAATGAAAACGGTTATTTCTTAAAAAAAAGTGTGGTTAAAAGGTCTATTATTAGCGTGATGAAAACATATAAAGTGGGGCAAAGTTTGAATATTGGTAAATTTTTTTTTTTGAAGTGTCAAGAGGAGAACTGATAGAAGAGGGTTATGGCCATTAGGTTTGTTTCATATATTAGTGGGATAGAATCATAGTTAATAGGGTCTCAACTACTAAAAACATCTTTTTTTGAAAAGAAAAATGCAAAAAAATAGATAAAGATTGCATGGCTGTTAAATAGACTTTTGTTATTTCTTGTTCATTACAAATTAATAATTATAGGTAAAATGCATGATTAAGTTACAACTTATGTTGCACATTAATTGGTTGAAATTTTATTATAGACACTTGAAATTGACTCACCGCCATTTCAAGTCATCACTCGTCATTTCTTCTATAATTAATCATTGTATTTGATTAATTATTCGATTTCATCTCAAAATTAATCAAATAAAAAATAATATCCATTATTCATTCATTCCTTTTTTCAACCGAGATTGTTAAAATTCCCCTTCTTTCATGCCCTAACCTTAGATAAATATAAGTGTTTCTTTATCTAGGCTTACTCCATTTTCCATCCAAAAAATAAATAAATAGCAATATTCATTTAATTGGCCTATTTTATACACTTTTGATTAACCATATAATCAAATCTATTCCAACCACCCTAATAATTTACACATGACTAATAATTATTAATCTAGGACTTATTTGCTCTAGTTTCCATATGGATTCACATGTCATAGTAGTTGGGTACTTAGAGTACCTGGAGGCAAGGGGAGGTCTTCACATAAATTCAAAAATCACTTTTTCAATTCTTCCAAGGTACCTCAAAGTAATATTTTGATCCCCACCATCCACTTTATTCAAAGTCTATCTCTCACCATTGATTTTCCATCAATCTTGACCCCCTCCATCCTCAACAACCAAGTTTAGCCATTTTTTCTCTCTTCATCCTCCCAAGACACTCATTCAATTTGAGCCTTTGATCTCAAAACCTAGCACTCCATCCTCTAGCCCAAAAAAAATTATAAATTGAGCTAAAGCCAAGCCATATGATCACTTCTCATGAATGTAATGTTAGTCTACCATTGTGAGAACAAACATATCTACATATCCAAGTTCAAATCCTTGGATTTATCCACCATATGTTGGTGCAACAAGGAGGCTTTAATGAGGGTATTGCCTTTTTTTACTTGTGTTTTTGGGTCTTCTTATGGTCTAATATTGAGTGTTGCATTTGATTGTGAATTGAATAGGTTAGCTTAGTTTAGCTTGTTATTTTGAGTTCACATTTTCATGTACACATTTCTGGTGTGTCTAGTGGGACCCACGTCCCTTTTACTTTTATTTTTGTTATTTCTACCTATTTTATGCTCCTAGGTTACAATTTAATGGTTTATCTTTATGTTTTGGAGGCTTTGCTCTATGTTTCGGTGGTTATGCTCTACATTTTGATGTATCCACTTTTGACCCTCTAGTTCTCTAACATTAAGTTTGTTGGTATGGGTTCAATCTCACAAGCTATTATGTTATTAATTTGAACCCACAAACCTTATTTTGCAATTCTAACATGCTTTCTTGTAGATATTTACATCTTCAATGCATTTTGGTGGATCCACCCTATGTTTCATCGAATGCACTATGTGTTTTGTTGGATCCATTACATATCAACAACTTTGCTCTTCACCCCTCTAAATGTATTTTTAACATTTTATGACTATATCTAAATATTTATTTTTATTAGAGATCAATTTTGCGATGGTTTATGCTATCTAAATATCACCTTAAACAAAATTCATTTTTTTTTTAATCTAAATTTTTTATTTTTTGTGTAGATACCATGTTTTAGTGTATGCACTCCCTAATTCAGTGTATGCACTATTTATTTAGTGGATCTACATTTGAATTAGTGTATGCACTTTTCATTGGACTAAACAATTTATAAATCAACAAGATTCATACCTTGCTTTAGTGGATATACAACATATTTTGGTTGTTATGCTTGTAGGTATAATTTTAGACTATTTTTTATCATTCAACATGTTCACACTTTGTTTCATTGATCTTGTGTGCCTTATTTTGATAATTCCACCCTTTCCCAACTCATTAGTTCCTTATCATTTTCTTTGATTATTTTGTTGTCTAACCTCTTGCTTGTATAACTTGAAATCAGTTGTACAAGAAAAAAAGTACTCAACTACTAACACTATCATTTCTTGCTTGTATAACTTGAAATCAGTTGTACAAGAAAAAAAGTACTCAACTACTAACACTATCATTTGCAACCAAAATTTGTCAAAGAAACACCTTTTTTTATCACTAATCTAGGAACATTTCAATTTTTTTAGGGAAAGTAATATTTTATGTCATGTGTTTGTTCACTTCTAAGCATATGCTCTTGTTAAGTGGGAAAAGTGATCCTAGATCTAACTAGTAGATTAACCCAAATGATTGGATAACTAACTCAAAGGAGATCAAATATACCTAGGTTTTTTTCTTTGTTGCAAGGAAGGTAAATTTTTAAGTGTGGTTTAATTAACCTAATTGATATAAGCCCTAATTTGAAAATACAAAAAAAATTACATGGATGTAAACAGAAAATTAAAAAAACAACTATAGATCCGAAATGTGCAGAGAGAGGGGCACCTATCACTAGAAATATAGGTTGAATTGAAGGGAGTGGGGCACGAAGTGCCCCAGTCCTAGGGTTTTGGGTTGTTTTAAGCTCGTGTCCACCTATTGTGTTTTTTTCTACCTTCTTATAGCTTGTCACTATCAAAAGTTTATGGATTTAGATCTACACACACAAAAGAGGGAAAATGGTTGTGTTGTATAGGGGTTTTCTTCAATCAAACCCCATGTTGGTGTTCCCACCTCCATAATAGAAATGATGATGATGATAAAGGGTGTGTGCTCTCGAGGGAGTAGATGTAAAAGGAAAGGTAAAAACTATAATAAATGAAATAACGTATAAGATAGCATTACCTTAGGTATGAAACCCTTGTTGGAGTGATGTCATACAAGTTGCCACAAGGAGTTAATGAAGGACTAAATTTCCTTGAATACTTGCAAGGGTTAGTATACATAACAAAATATAGAGCTATATAGCAAGCATGTAGAGAGGAAGTTGCATGTGTGTTCACAATTAGTGCATAATCATTCATAATTCATAATAGTTCATAATAATTTTCCAAATGAGAGGGAAATAATTTTTTATATATGCATCTTGAGTAATTTTTGGAGTCAAGTCGACAAGGTACCATTTTCAAAGCATCAAAGGTTGACACTAGAATTTGTAACTTTTTAAAAGCTAATGCCCAAAACTAGAGCACCCAACACCCCTGTTCAGATCATTTTCACTCCAAAAATTTAGGATGTCAAGGAATTTAATATATTTTTATTAATCTTGACTAGAAATGAACATATTATGAACATAATTAATTATACATGTAAAATAGAGTACCAAACCTAGTGTGAAATTGTCAAGGGTGACAGTTTATGACACCAAATTTAGCCCCCACTTTAGTGAGGGTATGAGCTTGCATTCATACTCACACTAAAGTATGGAAAATATAGGTTTCTTTATAAAAATGCTAAAGAGAAAAGATGAAACCAAGATGAGAGATGTGATAGCCCCCAGACTTGGGATCTTATCAATGTACAATATCAATATAAAGAGGTCACATGCACAAAATAGATATATCACACACAAGATGAGGCAAAATTTGAACATATAGAAGGCATACATTAAGAAAACAATAGAGTGCATGTAAAGCGTACATAAAGGATACATGAAGTAGACACAAAGAATACATGAAGTAAACATGAAGCATACATGAAGCATACATGAAGCATACATGAAGCATATGTGAAACATATATGAAACATACTCAAAGCATACATGAAGCAAACATGAAGCATACATGAAGCATATATGAAGCATACATGAAGCAAACATGAAGCATACATGGAGAGAAAAAAACATTCAACAATAATGTCAATACATACTATCTAAAACAAAAATTTGAGTCAACAAGGTAAGAATACCCCAGTTTAAAATTTTGTCTCTATAGGTACAAGTGTCATCCCTCAAATACACAAACACATAGAGGAATTCTAAAGAGAAGAGAAGAAGATAGTGAGTTGATTGATTTCTCTAAAGGAAGAATGAATACAAATTGATAGGGAGAAATCAATACAGACAAAGGAGGGTAAATGACACAAACACTAGCTTTCTCTGTCACTAGGGGTCTGGGCATTATAAAGCCCCCATGAATCATAGGCTATAATGTTGTGTTATTCTAGGTAAACATGGATGTGACAAATAAATCACATAGGTTAGCAAGTTGCATTATGCTAGGTGGATTATAAAGTACACATATTCATAGGCTAACAAGATGGATTATTCTAAGTGACCATGTATTGTTAATGCCTCAAGGAGTGTACAAATGAACAAAATTTTAGGGGAAGAATTGATAATCACGCCTCAAGGAGCATCTAAATAAACAACATCTCAATGGATGAATTGATAACCATGCCTCAAGGGGTGTTATAAAAAACATCATCGAAGGGGGAACATCAATAAGCCAAAGCTCAATGAGCATGAATGGATAAGGGTGCATGCGTGGATGTACAAATGGATAGGTGATATCCCTCCCTTAAAATGTTAGCATACTTGCTATGCTAATATTTTAAGGAAAATAAGGGGGAAGAAAGAATAGAGGGGATCCTCAAGAAGTGTGCACACCTCCAAAACTAGTTATCCTTGCCCCCCAAGTGTATGACTGAGGAAAATCATGCTAGATACTATTGTTTTTCCACCATAGATGAAGTATGGTTGCACATACGATTGTACCACCATGAATGGTAATGAGAAAACATATGGAGCTACAAATTCCACATAGTGAGGAGCAACACAATAGAATAAAGTTTATCATTTAGAAGGAACAAGTGCATAAACACAAGAGTGATAGCACTAGAATCAAGAAGTTGTATTTTATTATCCAAGGCCTGAAATTCACTAGTGGAATGTGTAAGAACTTAGTGATATACATAGAAAGAAGGATTTGGTTGATCATGTTTATGAAGTTTATTACATGTTGGAGGAGGAAGAGTAATCAAGGGGCTTTGAGAAGCCTCAACAAAATATGCTCTTTCTTAGATAGAGGATGAGGAGTAGGAAGTAAACCTTTCTCTTGTGAAGAAAAGTTTGATTTCTCACAAGAGGAAGTCATAAATACATCAAAAAATGGAGGAGTTATAGAAAAAGGAGAGGGCTAGAAATCTAATCCTTCTTTAGAAAATTGTGACGTAGGTTTCATAGGAACCTTAACTCCTTGTTCCATGCACCCTAAACCATTTCCATTGTATCCAAGTTTAAAAGTAATTTTGAAACCAAGCCCATAATGTGTCTCCAAATCAGATGGAGGAGAAGAATACACATTACTTTAATCTTGTCTAAATGTGAAGTATGAATTTTTTTTGAAGTAGTAGAATTTTAATGATAAGAAGAATCAATTATTTTAAAAGAATGTATATCCTTGTTAAGTGTTGGGATGTCAAGATGAGGAGGGTCAATCTTATATTCAACTAGTCCATGAGAGGTGAAAGCTAAAGAACCTCCATTGTCATCAAGACATGTGTTAAAAGAAGAAGGCACATTATTATGGAATGATGGTGTTTGGGAATTTATCAAATTATAAGAATTTGGAGTAGTAGATTTTATTTTCTTAGAAGAAATAGATTGCACAAAATAAATAGAAGTCATCTTAGAGATCTTAGGTTTAGATTGTGAGATTTGTACTCTCCAAAAAAGGAGGTTGTAAAATTTGATGAACCCAAATCATCACCGAAACATGTACTCAAAGGTGAAGCATATTTTAGATCATCACTATTGTAATCAATGGAAAATTAGATTTGTTAGATTGTTAACTAATAACATAAAAAATCCAAAGATCTTACAAAACACAATGGAAGTAAATGAAAGAACGATTATACCTGATCGCCAAGACCTCCATGATTCACTTTTGTAATACCTTCTTGCTTGTTGGATGATATTGTGCCCTCAGATTCGTTGTGCGAGCAATCTGCAAATGTCTAAGACCTACAACAAGTTTTGAAGGATTTATGCAATGTCTAAATGCCTATGACTATGACAATGTCTATGAAAATAATGACTTCTAATGCCAAATGACTATAATGACTATTAAATTAAAAATGAAGTTGTCGGATCCCGAAATTATGAGCAAAATTGTCTTTTATAGAAAACACAATTTTGAGTGGATGGATGAGATTGAATTCTAAGAAAGACCTAGAATGAGAGGTCTAGATTAAATCTGAGAATCCCTAATCAGGGTTAGGGAAAATTCATTAATCAACGGTCAAGAAAATGTCTCAGATAATCGGATCGATGGTGGAGAATAAATGAGGAAATTAATTAAAGAAATAAAGATTTTCAAAAAATCAAGAAGATAAGATTGCCTGATTTGTGAGATTCAAAAAATCAAGAAGATAAGATTTGAACTGAAGATTCGATTTAGAAAATCAAGAATCTGCCCGATTACTTGATTTTTAGAAGATTAATTACTATTTTGAATTAAATTAATTCAAAATAATGATTTTGTGAGATAATAAATAATCTTTTTAAGATTATTTATCAAAATGGACTGATAGTTAAGATTGAGATGACATTTTAAATAATTTAATTTATTTAAAATGAGAAGAATATTAAATTGGCAATTAAATAATTAAATTTAATTATTTAATTTAGCAGATAAGACTAATTAATTAAATAAATTAATCAATTTATTTAATTAAGACGATTAGTGACATATTAAATAAATAAATGTAATTCATTTATTTAATAATCAGAAGAATTAAATGTAGAAAGGGAAATTAAATAAATTAAGAAATTTATTTAATTAAGGGAAGACTTAGACAATTAATGACGTATTTAATAAATAAATAAAATTTATTTATTTAATAATCATGAAGAATAAATGACATGAATTAATTAAATAATTATGAATTATTTAATCAATAGTCGAATGTGGACCAAGGACATAATTAAATGTCATAATTATGCTAGGATGAAAGTGGTAAAAATGAAGCTTGCAGGCCTAGGTCATTTTTAGGTGTCTACATTTTGCCCCTCTTTGTCATAATGTAGCATGTCGCATTGTGACAAAGAAAATAAGTCAAAAATATGCCCCAGTGCAAAATAAGATGAGGAAGAATGATGAGGGTTACGGTATGCCCCCTCGAGAGGACAGACAGGTTCCAAGAACATGGGTGTGCTCTCGAAATTGATTAGAAGACTAGAATATGAAGAAACGAAGAAATTTTAGTGCAAAAGACATGAATGTAATGCTTATATGAGATGGGTGAGAGAAGATGACAAGACTAAAGAAGATGCATGTTAGTTCCTAGACCAAATCCTTCAAACCTTACCATAGGACTTTTAATATTTATTGCTCTTAATCATCATTGGGCAGATTGTTGTGATGGCCAAGAAACACCATGATATGACATAGATCAAGGTGTGCAAGGTCGTACCATCACGTAAGACAAGCAGTCACAGACAAGGAAGATCATGACTCATACCAAGAGCGTTATTGCCCCAGTCTTTGTCATAATCAACCACAAGCAGAAAAAGACAAAAAGGAAAAGTCATGAAACGTCGTTGCTCCTCTAAATCTTGTTGCCAGGACATCCTTGAGGAACTAGCAACATGACTGTCAGAAAGAAATAAGATAAAGCCATTATCATGATACGTCGCTGCTTTTCTAAATCCTTTTTTCGGGATCTCACTGAGAAACTAGTAACATGAGTGTCAAAAGACAAGACAAATGTCATGATACATCGCTGCTTCTCTAAATCTTGGTGTCAGGATCTTGCTGAAAAACTAGTAACATGAGTGTCAAAAGACAAGACAAATGTCATGATACGTCGTTGCTTCTCTAAATCCCGATGTCAGGATCTCGCTGAAAAACTAGTAACATGAGTGTCAAAAGACAAGACAAATGTCATGATACGTCGCTGCTTCTCTAAATCCTGGTGTCAGGATCTCGCTGAAAGGCTAGTAACATGAGTGTCAAAATACAAGACAAATGTCATGATACGTCGCTGCTTCTCCAAATCCTAGTGTCAGGATCTCGCTGAAAAGCTAGTAACATGATAAAAAGCCAAAAACGAATGCCGAGTATTTTCCAAGTGTGTCTGGATGTCAAGTTTTAATGATGTCGAGATGATGAATGCCGAAGGTTGCCATATTCAGGAAGGACACATCCTGAATAATGTCGATGTCTAGGAAAGACACATCCTAAAACACCAATGTCAGAGTTTTGTTCTTCAGAAGGACACATCTGAAAGAACGGTGATGTCAAGAGGAATGATCCTTAAGTGTCAAAAAGGATCCCTCAAAAATGTCAAATGATAGGGACAATTCCTAGGAAGGACACATCCTAAGGCATAAATGACTGAGGTTATTCTTTAGAAGGACGCATCTGAAAGGTAACCAAGAGTTGATAGTTTGACTGGTTGCGATAATTTGACTTGTTTTGACCACATGATGATAATATACCATGGTGATATGATTGTCATGTTGAATGAATGATTGTCGTACTTTGTTTTAGGACTTTTCTCGTTTGGAGAAATGATCTATCGTGACTAGCAGATTTTTGACGTGTGTGCCAATGTGATGCCATGAACCCTAATGGACTGACCTAGTGCGGCCTCAGGGGCTCATCGACATATGGCCTTGCCTACGTCATGCACTTAGAGACCCCGTAGTTCGACAATGACATGGACTGACTGACATGACTGACTTTGACTCCATTTTTAGGATTTTGACATTGATTTGAATGTTTTTGTGTTTTTCTTCAGGACGTTTTATGATTTTTAGGTCTTTTTTCAAGACATTTTATCATGTTTTTTTTTGGTCATTTTTCAGGACTTTTTGTGATGTTTTTGTCTTTTTGTCGTTTTATGATTTTTTTGGATTTTGACATTTAAGAGGATCGTGAAAAATGCATATGACTGATGCCTACACCTGAGAATCCAAGGACAAATATGATTGTGCCCCTAGTCAAACTGAATACCAATTGAAAGGTGATGACAACGTTGTTTGACGTGGGAAGGATGCATCCCAAAACAACGTGAGGATGATGACGATAATGTGATGAAAGTATGGAGGTCTACAGCCGAGCTAGGAACCCAGTCAAGGAAAATTTTGGATAATGTGCTTGTATGGACTAAAATCGTTGCATTTGGAATGACTTGGTTAGGACTAGATGGGATGATGATTATCCTTAGACCATTTGACAAGGGAAAGCCAAGATAGGTGACAGGCATGAAAGGATAGGGGGTGGCCTTGGTAAAAGATGGGAGACATGAGACTAATGGAATTGTCATATGATTTTCAAGGACTATGTCGTATAAGGACAATAAGACTATGACGGTGAATGACATGATGTTTCATGAATCGTGTATGACCGAAGGATAGACATGTCAAGAGTTTTCCCAAAGCATGATTTATGTGTGTCAGTTTTATGTCAAGACCAAGGTAGGTGGGAATGATATGGATTAAATGGTCGAATGCCAATGCCAAGAGGAAGGCCTAGGAGATGAGACAACTTGCCCCCAAGTGTAAGAGTCCACATAGACAATTTATTTTACACATGACGCCTGTTTGCCAGGTTTTCATCATGGTACTTATCCAGGGTGCCTGTTTTCCAGGTTTTCACCGTAGGATGAAATTTTTCTCTTTACTATTTTCTTGACTTTTTGATTTTTGGTGTCACCAAGATGCCTGTTTGCCGGTTTTCATCAGGGTGACAATTTTTTACATTTTTCAATTTTTTTTTGTATTTCTAATTTTGTGGATAACCTGAATGCTTTAGATGACAACTAACTATTCTGAATCCACTGACGGTGCCAATGTAGAGACTGGTGCCATGATATGCCAATAATGACCTTGCTGAAGGAGTTGTCTTGTCAGGATCGTAGCACTTGTATGCAACTGATCGATGTCATTGTGATTCTTTCTGATACTAGAGTTGGCCTTATCAAAATACGCATATCGCAATAGAGTGCCATGAGAGTCCTTGTGGTAAAGAGTTGTTGCCATGATGTGATGGATTTGTGACGTGGGATTTTTGGACTTTAAACGAGATGTAGAGTTATGACGAATGATGGTAGACATGGAAAATTTGTTTGGACATTTAGATGAATCACTTTTTATTTTCCAAACTTGGTATGGTGAACGACTAATTTTGGAGGGATGGCATTTGGAACCAACACCTTTAGATGCCTTGCTTGATGACCATTTTGAAGGAGGTGGACATGTGTTATATGTGGGAGTCCTCTTGTATTGTGGCTCCACATTGTGATTGACTTTTGTATTTGACTTGGTGTCTTTGTTTGATCCATCTTTCTTTGGGATCCATTTTAATTTCATTTGTTCGCTTGTCCTTTTGTTTGATTCAATGGCCTTTGACATTTGATTTTGATCTTTTGATTTGTATGACTTTTATTTTTGTTGGTTCCAAAGGGAAGGTTTATTTATGATGGAATGATGATTCATGGTGTGGGTGGAGGGGGTGTTGGCAGCAATCTTATGACAAGGATCTCTCATGGAATCCATTTTGATGTCTGTATCTGACAAAGTTACCCCCAGTATCGAGGAGGTACCACTATCATCGTTTGATTTGTTGTCTGAGGAATAGCCAAAACCTTCATGTTTGTAATTTTCCTTGAGATTAGATTCCAATTTTGCATTGATTACAACTATTATTAGAAGTAGTTGTCTTGAGATTAGATGTTTGAGAATAAGAAGGAAAATACTATGTGGGTTCCACCGAAAGAATCTTTAGCTCCTTACATGCTTTGATGGTGATATTTTATACTCCCCAATGAAGTAAGGTGTAAAATCTAACGAACCCGAATAGTCACCAAAGAGCACAACCAGATATCATTATCATTGGAAGGAAATGGTTCCATTTTGAAGATGCAATCAAAGTATTAAGAGATTTGGAAATAGGAGGTCGATGTCTAAGTTCTACTTGTAAACAAATTTCCAAATTTGGATCTGCTTCAACTGTATAAAGCTTGTTATTGTATAGAAACTTCATTCTATTGTGAAGAGAAGAGAAGAGACTACCCTCATGACATGAATCCATGGTCTACTAAGAAGAATAAATTATATGAAAGAGAATTGGGCATGACATGGATAAGGGTAGGTAAGGTCACGGGTCCCACCTCAACTAGTAGTGTGATTGTACCTAGTGATTGTCTACCAACATTATCAAAGCCACATATAGAAAGAGTATTAGGTTTGATGAGATATGTATCTACACCAATTTTACAAAATAGGTCAATGATACAAACATTAAGGCTTGATCCATTATTGATAGGAAACACTTTATTCCATTTTTATTAATTATGGCTAAAATCATGAAGGGATCATGTTGTTTTTAGATTTCAAGAGAAGGTAATTCATGTTGGTGGAATACAATATCTAAATTTTTTGCATGCATACAATCTAACAGGGTTGCTACCTCATATTGTATAATAGAAAGTGTTGTTGCAAAGAAAAAAGAAATTAAATGCTTTACTTTTCTAAAGAGTGTCCATATGATAAATACTCCATCTCACTAAAATGCATGGGTAACCAGTTGTTGCATCCACCTAGTACATAGGAACAAGAAATAGATACATAGATCACTCCAAAAATGAAACCAAGGAAGCATTAGCACCAATAGTAGAAACCACTCCATAATGCAAAAAGGGGAGAGCCAAGATAGCTCCACTAAAAGTGTGTGTCACCAAGAAGTGCATGTAGGAGAATAAAGAACATCTAAACATGCACAAAAGAGTACCTGCAAATAAAAGGCTATGCAAACAAGGAACACATGCATGATGCAAAAATCATTGGGATTCGATGATGTCGTGGAAGGTTCAATACTCACTTGAAAAAGGTGTGATGGAAAAGTAATTGCACTCACAAACCACCCATGTCACTTTATATCATAGTGCGAGTACAAAGGGAATAACAGGATGTGCAAAAATCCCTAAAAAACTACACCAGAATGGCACTTTATCTCAATGTATCTACAAAAGAGAAATTGCATGCAAAAAGATGCTCAAAATGCCCAAATAGGACATACATCTAGAAATACATGTAAAAAATCCTAAAAAAAGTCATCCCCACACAAAAAAGTTTCTAGGAGCTAAAATGTCTAAGTAATTTAAAAAAGTCATCCCACACACAAAATATTTAAAAAAGTGATGAGCACTTAATATAACACTTCCATTATATATAGTGGCTAGTGCTATATTAGCACTCACTAGCACATAGCCACAGGCCAACAACTCACTGTAACTAGCTACCTACTATGTGGTAATGGGGTCATCCCACAATAATGGGTTACACTTTTTGGCCAAACTTGACATTGAAATCAACATTTTCAGAGAAAACTTCACTTTCTGACACTTATAGTAGGTAAACTATTAGGAATTTGAAAATGATGTAAACTAGTGATTTGTGAGATTTTGTCTGTAGATTTTAAATATATATTTTTTAAAAAAATTGGAATTAAATTGTTTTTTTTTTTGTGTCTCCTTTGATAACTAGTTTTTAATAGTAAACAACATTTTTTAAAAGTGATGTGTACTTCGACACGCATAACTTTTTTTCTACAAAGGATAAAATTTTGATTCTTTTTAATTTAGGTTGCTAACACTGGTATCTATTGGTTTCATTTTGTTTCATAACGTTTTGTTGATTTTTTTTTTTAATTAAGTTTTGAAGTCAAAACATTTACAATTTAGACATAGGTGCACTTCGGCACGCATAACTTTTTTGGTATGTATTGAAATTCAATTTTTTTTTTTTGTTAGAACGAGGACATCAATACCTAGAGGATATATATTTTTCAATTTTTTTTCCTCAAATTTACTATTTTTCCACAATGATTTTTCATCGAACTTGAGGTTCGGTGAAAAACCTATGTACAGTAAAACTAAAAAATAAAATATAAAATAAAAACAAAATATATTAAATTTATAGTTGTTGGAAAGCACATTTAGATCACTACAATCATCCAACTTGGTTTATCAATTTGACTCCATTTTCACCTCCTTCCGAAGCTTCGATAGTCAAAAAAATGCATAAATTTTGAAATGGTGGAGGGGAAGGTGAAAAAAGGGGGTTCATTAGAAGGGGAGTTCATTCGAACCCCCCTTATATGGTGCAAAAGAGGGTTCATTAGAAGGGAGGGAGGTTCATTAGAAGGGGGGAGGGTTCATTAGAAGTAGGGGTTCATTAGAAGGGGGGTGGTTCATTCGAACCCCCTTCATTAGAAGGGGTAAACCATTTAAATTTTTTTTATGAGAATTTCTAATTTTTCTTCGTTCGAAAAATTGTAACCCACTATTATGGGTTTACCCAATGAATAAGCCACTAGCCACTAGCAGTTGCATGATTGTTGGTGGCTTCGTCGATGCCCACCACCCACTCGTTGCTCTATTGGTGATGGGTGGGTGACGAGTTTTCTTTTAAATCCCATGCCAACTAGTGGTCCTATGGGTGACTAGCAACTAACCCTCAAGGGGCTTATTTTTTCCTCTGATGCCCTAATTGGCCATTTTTTCAAGGGCATAACTTTAAACTATGGTATCAAAATTGGTAAAATGAGATATCATTGGAAAGTTGGTTCCGAGCACTATCCAATGGTGTTATTTTTTCTTAGATTTTGTTGCTAGTACATTTTATTTCTTGTCAAGGTCAGAAGTGTTGTTTTCACTTTTCACGATTCTAGTGATGTTGGAACGGTCTTTCAAAGCTCTTCATAGCCATATATGCACTTTTTATATATTTTTATCCAAATATATTTTATTCAATTTTTTATGTTTTCACATTTTGATGAATTACTTAGACATTTTAGCTCCTAGAAACTTTTTTAGACATAGGAGGTCATATTAGATGCCTTTTTATGATCCTAATAATTTTTTTTCCCCTCAAAATCTCTCTATAGAAAAAATAGGGAAAATTTATAGTCAAAATTTGTCGAATTGGCCTCTTGAGCACAATAGTGAGGTCCTTTTCATGCTAAAATGCACCAAAAAATTGCCCACTCCAAAAATTGCAAAAAAAAATGAAGATTTCATATTTGAAGCCCTATAACCCTAGTTGAAGAAAACCCTCAAAAATCAAGAAGGGGTTTGCTGAATCTACACTCTAAAACTATGTTAGAATTGTGAGTAAACATGAGATGTAAGATCAAACAATGAAGAAAAACATCTTCCACACAAGAGAGCTACAAACAATGATTGGTTATATCATCAATAAGAAAAGCTTAAAGAATGAACCTCAAGAGTCTTCATGGAGATCAAGAGATAATACAATGAGGGTGAGTGCTTTATAGGAGCAAGCCTAAATGATAAAGTTATTTAGATCATGACAAGTATTGTCATCTTGTGTGATGAGACATAATGATATAATAATAACTCTCTAGTTAATAGAAAAAAAATACTCCTATGTTTAGCTTAAATGCATGAGAATAAACAAATTAGTCTAATAATCAATTAAATATTAATTAATTATTAACTAATGCATGATTACTCTAAAAAAATTTAATGACTAAAATAAATAATTTCTTACAGTACTTTCTCAAAATGAAAATATGAATAGTGGAAAAAAGAATGTTTGACACAAAAAACTCATAATGCTTTCTATTTATTAAAATGGAGTCTAATACACTTTTCACAAATATTCCATCTCCCTTTTTACAAAGTACATGCATATTTTGTTTATAGAAGAATGACAATGTTCATCTCATTGGGATGAGAGAAACATGTCAAATAATGTTATAATATAAAATCTATTATGCAATTAACACCTCTATTTTAAAAAGAGTAAACTTTTTGGGAACCCTTGGTTTACTAGATATTCTATTAGGAGAGTAGGGAGGTGGTGGAGAATAGAAATAATAGATAAAGACAATTTAGATCCATTCTTCTTCTTTAGAGGAAATATCCCCCCATGGCTTGAGGAATCTCCTTCTATGAGAAGGTGGTTTATTGTTTAAAAATGAAAAATATCCTAGTTGTACCTATACTATCCTTGGAGGGGCATCAACCATTGCTGAAAAAAACACTATCATTACATAATTTAGCTTTGGAATAAGAGCAAACCCATACTTTAGTCCAAATCTAGTACATTGGTATTCTTAAAGATACCATTAAAATGCTAGAAAATTATAAAATTTATCAAGAAATGTGTCAAACTCTTTACTAGTCCATGAATCATAACATAATAAGTACATAAGTTACAATCCTTTTGATACATACTCAACTCCTTCCTTTTTTAGAAAGATATAACTCTTTTCACAAACATAGTTCTTATTATATGTAAGAAATGAACAATTTCCTCAGTCCATTATATAGCTTAGTATATGCCTCACAATTTTACCTTGAGTCAAGTACAACATGTTAATACTTTGTGATAACTTTGGAAGCAAGCACATGCCATCCCATTAGTTAACCAAGAAGTATGATTTGAACTTACAGTTGTTCACCTACTACATGTTTCCCCTTGCAAGCACCCCTTTTTAATACTCTAGCATTTGCCACACATTTTTATGATGACATGTTACTTACCTACTAATATTTTTATAATAATTATTAGTTATTTTCACATCAATTATAGTCTCTTTATGTCTAAGATAGATATCTTATGATCTTCAAAATATGACTGAAATAAAAATATTGAAACACACTTTCTAAAAAGAAATTCTTTTGAAAATATGAACAATCAAAAAATTTAAAAACTATCTTCTAAATTACTTAATCTCATACAATATTATACAATTTAATTGGTATTTATGAACTTTGAGAAAATCTCCCATATTTTTATTCTACCAAAATAAAATTCAATAATACATATCCCTAACATAATCATGTATAAAAATATTATCTATTTTGGGATCAACCATTCTATCAAATTTAGATTATACTCTTATTCCTTTTAAGTATTCCCTCATGATTGTCAGATGAAAGATCATTTCTTATTTTATATGGGATTAATCCTTGTCTTTGGAGCATTTGGAACTCTTGTGAATGAATCTTATTTTTGAAAGGAAAGCAACGGTGCGGAAACAACTTTCCTAACGTCAAAACCATAGGGGGTAAGCATACAATACTTTCAATTTTTCTAATTACAATCCAATTAAGATACACATGAAAGATTTACAGAAACATAGAAGATACTCAAAGACAATGAACAACAAATTTACGTGGGAAACCCTTTCGGGAAAAAACCCACCACACCAAGCTGATCTCTTTATATTATAGTAACAACAATTACATACAATCAGAGATACAACTCTCTGGTATCAGTTCACAGTAGCTTCATTCACTGTTCTTCCTCTTATAGAAAATGCTCTCAACAATCCGATCTCACTCATTGTCCTTTTCAAATAAGAATCGATCCTTTAAATCTTATCACATTCTAATTTTTACCTTTTGTTCATCCTTATCCGCCATTGCCTCATCATAGAAAATTTCCTCTTGAGCATTGATTTTTCCCTACATGATGTTCAACTCCAGCATTGCAACAATTGCAAAAATCTAATTGCCATCCATTCGAAAATCGCTTCCTCTGATTTTTCCATGAGGCTCCACATAGGATGGTCAAACTGTTCAAAGGTGTTCAACTTTGTTGGCATATCGGTGAGACACTAACAGTGTCTCCCCAATGCCACAAAGTCTTCATATCGATATCGGCATAAGATTCCTCCATCGGCAAGACGTTTTACCATTCGCCAAGAGTTCTCATCGATTCTCCTCAAGTTTCACCGAAGCACCTGACAGTCGGCAAGACATTCGTTTTTCGCCGAGACTTCATACCGAGCTCATCCAAGTCTTACTGAGTCGACAAGACTTAAGTCTTTTGCTAAGACCTTACATCAGCCGAACATGTCACACCAAAGCATCAAAGAGTCGGTGAGACTTATCGTCTTCGCCAAGACCTTATACCGAGGTCTTAAGTCACCCCGAGCGCTGCATTCACCAGTTGGAAAGACTTATGTCTTTCGCTGAGACCACATACCGAGCGCCCATGTCTTGCCGAGTTGGCAAGACATTTGAATTCACCAAGATGTTTCACCGGGTGCCAAGAGCTACACCGATGACTTCAGTTGCATCCCCGTTAGCAAGACCAGGCACCCTTCGCCAAGACTTCATACCGAAGTCTTTTGTCACTGTGAAGGCACCAAGTGAAAACTCCCGTCGGCGTGACCTTTCATTGTCGCTGAGAGATCTTCCCGATACCCTTAAGCTACTCTGATATCCATATGCTATCGGTGAGACATTCTCCAATCGCTGGGACTTCTCCCCGAGCCCTTGAGCTACTCCGACATCCGCATTAACACCCGATAGGAACATACTGTCGGCCAGAGGTCTCCAATCGACAAAAGGTCACAGCGAATGCTCTTTGTCATAGCGATGAACTTCATTTGGCAAGACATCACCTCTGTCTTAGTGACATGGACATTTCAACAAGATTCAGAACAGTTAGTCAGCCATACATGAATAATGTCACAACGACTTTGCCCTGCAGGAGTTACATGTTAGTAAGAATTGAGGCACATATTCCAACAAGCTCCCACTTGATGAAGATCTTACTGACACCTCCAAAGCATAATCAAACTACTAAAAAAACATGGGACAAGAGGCCCATCGAACTGGCACACCACCTGTATTTGTCTGTGCTCACAGGCTTCATCAATGCATCTACAACATTCTCCAGAGTATCCACTTTCTCCAAAGAGACCTTCCCATCCTCCACCATATCTCATACAAAGTGATACTGTACATCTATATGTTTCGTCCTGGCATGGAAAGTAGGATTCTTTGCCAAACATATAGCACTCTAGTTGTCACAGTAAATAGTAATTTTTCTTGCATCAAAACCAATGTTAGAACACAAATGTTTTATCCAGATTGCTTCTTTATAGGCATGTGTAGTTGCCATGTATTTTGCCTCTATAGTGGACAAAGCGACTACAACTTGCCGCTTGCTCATCCAACTCACTGCACCACCATTCATCATGAAAACATATCCACTGGTGGATCTTCTGCTGTCAATGTCCCCTGCCCAATTAGAATCCACATAACCTTGAATGCTGAGAGTTCTTTATGATTCAACCAAGTTACCATGGTAACACAAAGCATAGTCTGAAGTTCCCTTTAGATATCTAAACACTCTCTTCACAGCATCCCAATGTGTCATTCCAGGATTAGCCATAAATTGACTAAGAACTCCCACTGCTTGGGCAATGTCTGGCCTTGTACAGACCATTGCATACATAAGATTGCCAATCACACTAGCATAAGGTACACTGGTCATGCCCTCCATCTCAGTAGGAGATTTTGGACAATCCTCAATAGATAGCTTCGTTCCCTGTGTAACTAGAACAACTAGCTGCTTGCACTCAGTCATACAAAATCTCTCTAGAACAGTCATGATATACTTACTCTGACTAAGCCAAAGTTTTCTAGTTTTCCTGTCCCTGGTTATTTCCATTCCTAGAATGTACCTTGCTGCACCAAGATCTTTCATTTTGAACTTTGCAGACAACTGAGACTTAAGATCAGAAATCATTAGCTTACTATTGTCTATGAACAACATATCATCAACATAGAGAGCAATAATAAGGACTTGATCACTTTTAGCTTTGTAATATACACAATGATCACATTTTGATCTTACAAATCCCAATGACAAAACAAAAGTGTCAAATTTCTGGTACCACATTCTAGGAGACTGTTTTAACCCATACAGAGATTTCTTTAACTTGCAAACCAGTCTTTCCTTACCTTTTTCCACAAAGTGCTCCGGCTGGGACATATAAATTTCTTCTTCAAGATCACCATGAAGAAACGTTGTCTTCACATCCATCTGTTCAATCTCTAAGTCATATGCTAATGCAAGTGACAAAAGAAATTTAATAGATGACAACTTAGCTACAGGAGAAAAGATTTCTCTATAGTCAATTCCCTCTACCTGGGAATAACCTTTTGCAACCAGCCTCGCTTTATATTTTTCTACACTTCCATCCAGACCAATTTTCTTTTTAAATACCCATTTGTAGCCCACAAATTTTTTGCCTTTAGGAAATGGCACCAAACTTCAAGTATCATTCTTTTCTAATGATGCCATCTCTTCATTCATGGCTTCCAACCAAGAGTTTGGATCAAACATTTTAAATGCCTCTTTCATAGTCCTAGGTTCATCAGTGCTAGAAATTAAAGCATAGGCACAAGTAGACTCTATTAAAGAAAACCCATACCTATCAGGTTGCTTGCTTTCTTGAGTTGACCTCCTCACAGGCTTAGGCTGAGGTAGTTCTTCATCATCTTCAGAACCTTCAGAGCTACTTGAGCTTTCCTCAGTATCAGGTACATTTTGATTTTTCAATTCCTCTTTATCTGGTGTCAGAGGAATTCCTACTACATTCTTTTCATTTTCTGATTTCTTCTCTGACTGTAGATCCAATGTAGAAGGCTTCAACTCACGAAAGATAACGCTTCTGCTGTACAAAACCTTCTTAGTCTCAGAGTTCCAAAGCTTGTATCCTTTTATGCCAACACTATAGCCAATAAAAATACACTTTATAACTTTGTTTTCCAACTTGGATCTTTTTTCAAATGGCACATATGCATATGCCTCATAGCCAAAGACACAAATATGTCTTAGAGAGGGCTTCTTTCCAGACCATGCTTCCAAAGGCGTCTTCTCAACAAGAGCAGAGTTAGGAGAATGGTTTACTAAGTAACATGCTGTAGAGACTGCTTCAACCCATAACTTCTCTTCCAAGCCAGCATTGCTCAGCATACTTCGTGCTCTTTCCATTACTGTCCTGTTGAACCTTTCAACAACTCCATTTTGTTGTGGAGTGTAAGGTGAAGTCTTATGTCTTTTGATCTCATGATCTGTATAGTACCTTTCGAATTCATCTGAACAAAACTCACCACCATTGTCAGTCCTTAAGCATTTTATTTTCCTACCAGTCTGATTTTCAACAAGGTTTTTAAATTCCTTAAACTGACTGAACACTTCTGATTTACTTTTCAGAAAATATACAAATGTTCTTCTTGAATAATCATCAATAAACGACACATAGTATCTTGATTTAGATAGAGAAGGAACATTCACTGGACCAAACACATCAGAATGAATATAATCAAGCAAACCAGAAGATTTGTGAGGACTGGAGTAAAATGAAACATGGTGTTGTTTACCATATATGCAATGTTCACAAAATTCAAACTCAAGGTTACAATCTTCAAGCCCTTCTACCAGGTTTTTATTTTGCAATGTTTTTAAACTTTTTTCACCAATGTGGCCAAGCCTATGATGCCAGAGCATAGTCTTTTCTGCTGGAAGTTTAACCTCCATGGCGTTTACTCCATCATGGATGTTTCCCTTTTCTACTCCATGAGTAGCTTTTTGTGACTTCGCAGAGACACTATTGCATTGAATAGCTTGTGCATCCAGCTTGTACAAGGTACCAATTCGAGCACCCCTAGCTAGCACCATAGAGCCTCTAGTCATCTTGTAGCCATTTCCAGAAAATGTGACATGCACTCCAATATCATTCAAATTACTTACAGAAAGTAAATTATGAGCTAGACCTGGTATATGCATTACATCATTGATTCCCTTCACTCTTCCATCAGGGAATTGAATTCTGACTCTTCCACGACCAACAATTTCCAAAGATGAATCACTTGCCAATTACACCTTTCCACCATTGTATTCTTCATACTTTGTGAACCAATCTCTATGAGATGTCAGGTGGAAAGATGCTCCAGAATCAATCAGCCAGACATCATCTGATGCCCGTGTAGCCAAAGCTGCAATGAAGGAATCGACATCACTCTGAGAAGAATCATTTCTAGAAGAGTTCTTCTTCTCCTTGCAATCCTTTCAGACATGACCAGTTTTCCCACAATTCCAGCATTTCACCTTGGACTTCTTTCCAGGAGACTTTGATCTCCCTTTTGATTTCGATCTGGACTTCTTGTCCTTCTTCTTGCATTTCTCCTTCGATCTGCCTCTGACAGCTAGAGCCTCCTTTGCCATCTCAGAAGATTTC